>CM060174.1:105846500-106484834 GCA_030549775.1 Tamarix chinensis | reverse complement strand
TCTACGATTCTATGTAGATTGTAAAGTAATAGAATTATGGTAGAATCTTATGCTTATAGATAGAATTATACTATCCCACATATTTACTATATATATTTTTTTTTATCTAAACGATGCAATGAATCATGAACGATGCAATGAACCATGAATAAGATATTAATATCTCAACAAAATCAATTGTCCGAGTTTTTTTTATTGTGAATGTATTAAAATAGGTCTGCTTGAAATACAACGTAGTAATCAGAGTCTGATGTTGCTGAAAGCGTAACCGTAATAAATATAAATCAAGCTAGCCAAGGTGCATGGTGTTTGGCTCGACTTACGTATTCCCACATATGCAATCACATAATTTAATAAGGAAGTGGGGTGGGGGACTGGATATACTCAAACAACGCGAGTAGTAAAATAAAAAGAAAAATCTATAACGTCGAAGCTTATTGCTCAGGGTACGCACATAGTTGCAAGCAAGAAACTTACGCGTGTTTAAGTAGCCAATGAGAAACAACCGACCGGCAAAAAGAGCGTCTCTCGCTGGCTTGCTGCCTGCCTCCTCAGCTCATCTGCCTCTAAACAGAAACACAACGAGAGAGAGAAAGAGGGAGGGAGAGGGAAAAAAAAAAAAGTTGGTATAAAAGTATGAATAAAAAAATGGAAGAGATAGAAATGGAATTGTTCAGAAATTTAAAAGAAACCAAACTAACGATTGATAGGTGTAGCCACGCATGGCAGCCTAACCCACACGCGTTAATAATTAAAAACATGATTCCATCCGTCCGTCCATTCCTCCCCCTTAATTTCTTGCTTCAGTGTCTGTTTTCTTTTCTTTCTCTTTTTATGATTTAATTCGCAGTAAATGAGAGCAAAGCGAGATTTTAGGGCCAGGGGCTCGGTACCTATCAACGGCCAATAGGAAAAGAGCAGAGCACAGCCACACAGCCTATACGTACATGATACACCTGCCCTTTCAGTTTTTTTTTTTTCGATCGAACAACCATACAGCAGTGCCAGTCAACAGCCAGAGCAGGATCGGTGTGTATTGGCGTGAGTGATGGCCGATGGCCGATGGGGAGAAGAGAAGAGTCCATGCCTCTTCCTCTTTCTGTCTTCCATGCCTTCTACGTTTCTGCTCTACAATGTATGTACTAGGCTCCGTCTCAAGAGTAAAAAAAGTAAATGGTACCACAAAACCTCAAGTATTTTTAAATTGCTCTTAATATATCGTGATAGAAAATTATAATTTTTAAAGCTAACCATAATAAGTTATATAAAAATATACAAAATAATATTTTATTTTTATCACAAAATTTTTATATATAATAAAAAATAACTCAAAATAAATTAAATTTTACTTTTTATCCTTATTCCCGCGTTTTATCTAATCTTATACCATCCATACATTAAATTATTTCATTATATTTTGATAAAGGATATAATTTTAAAATTATATTCATAATTTTTTTAAATGTATATAAACCATTTAAATAATTTTTTTTAGATTATTATTGCATCAATAAATGTATAGTCTTAAAGGCCAGATCTTTAGCGGTCGGTTGTTTCGAATTCCGAATTCCGTTGTGGGACAATTACTTTGATTAACAAATAATACGTTCTCATTAGAGTATCTTTGTTAAGATAAAGTTAAATTGTATTGAATACTCGCGCATATATATCCAGACATACACTGACACTCAATCATGGGAAGTTAGAGCCAAATTTAGAAAACTATGATTTGAATTAAGCATCGAAATTCAAATACTATGAGCGAGAAAAATCTTAAATGATCTGCTTTGAATAAAAAAAATAAAAAATTAGTTGGGTAAATAATCCACCCAAACGCATCCCGTTAATGTGATAGGTGACCCTACATTAAGAACGCTTTTAGTTTCCAGGCGGGCCCCCACATTTGCCTTGGTTCAGATTAAGACACTCAACCACGTACCCACCGTACTAACACATGTGTCGCCCTCTTCTTTCTCCCTTGTTCATGGTTGCCTCTTTCTCATTGGTTCCTTCATTCCGTTATATACTAGTGTGTCTCTGCACTGTGCCTAGCATGTAAACCTCCACTAGGTAGTCACTACTCACTACTAGTCACTGCCCCCCTCTCCCCTCACTCCTTAAGCCCATCACACCAATTGGCTACGCCGTATCCTCTCCACCTACTCTTCTCTCCCTCTCCCTGAAACCTGTCCGACTAGGGGAAAATTGAAATTTTGAATAGCCATCGAATTAGAATCAGGAACTAATCGATCAATCATGATTCAGACTCTGAATCACTACTCGAGGGAACCAACAACTACAGCAGCAGCTGCTACATCAAAGACAGAGGAGATCATGTCAAGGTACAGACCCATAGCACCGAAACCTGAGCTATCTGCTACAAACACCACCTATGACGGTAGCAGCAGCGGTTCACCGGGGTCTGAGAGAATTAGGCATTCTAATCCTTACTTGAAGAGCATATGGGCTAATCTTCAAGCAAGACCAACAAGGACAAGGAAGAGAGGTAGAACGACTATCTCTCCAGCCACCACTACCACCACTGCGTTTAAGAGGCACATGATGACAACTACTGCTGCTGGTGGTTTCATGGGTTTCTGTTCCCCTTCTCCTTTTGTTCCTCCTGCTACCAAAAACCTCTGTTTACAAAGCTTTGGTCATGACGGTGCTTGTATTAGCACTCCTGCTCCTCCTAATGTTACCGCCGCTAGCACTGGCTGCCAGCCTCCATCAGCCCCTAGCATGGTTACACTTCCGCTTTTCTCTTCTTGTCCCGTGTCCACACCACCAATCCCAGCTGCTCATAGCCACCGACAACCACCACCAGCGACGGGACTTCCATCAATTCTTCCACCGCCGCCGCCGCCGATAGAAACTAACTTCATCAAAGCGTTTGATGGGGAGGATAATGCTGATCGTCGTGAGCATAAGGTACCCCATTCGTACACAACGAGTGATCACCAGTACAACAACATGCTCACCAGTACTTTGTTAGATGAAAAGGAACTCAAACTGGAGCTCAAAATCCCATCCTCCTCTTCTAAAGGCGTCACAACTCCGCACCCAATTCGCCCCGTGAGGTCCACCATTCGTGTCGGTTACCTCAGCACTGAAGGCGGAGACCCAAATCAAAACCTAGGCAAGCCCAAGAAGAAACGTGCAGAGATTGAAGAAGAAGTGGAAGCCGAGGAATTACCAGCTATAATTTCGGACTCAAACAACAGGGTAAGGATGGCCAATTCAGCGTATAAAGAGTTAGTGGGTCAGCCTGAATGCTCATGGCTTGACTCCATGATGGTGACTACTGGTAAGAGGATATGTGGAGAAGTCATGCTTCATTTTGATTCTGATTCGGAGGCTGGTCTGCCCGTTTCGACGGATGGGTTTTCTTGCTGGGTTAAGATCGAGTGGGGAAGTGATGGGACGAGGAACAAAGGTTCAATTAATGCGTTTTGTGATGTGATTAAGTTAGCATGTGAGAGTTTGGATTACTCTTTTTCTTGGAGGTTTCGTACCAGACAGGCGGTCGATGGTCGTTCCCCTTTACACCTCCAAAGTTTGTAGGTAACAAAAATTAGAAAAATGATATTCCCATCTCTATTAAGAAGTGTAATTAATAATTAGCACTGTGTTTAGTAGTAGCTACTACTAGGGTTATGAAGCAGACGAATATGCTCTTGGTCTCGACCTTCAACCAATCGGGTATAAACACATGCAGGAAATAAGGACAGATAGAGTTAAGACTGTATGGCGGTTGGTGTCGTGGTGGTATTGGCCTATAGCAGAAGCTTATATATATATAGTATAATATATGAAAAGTACTGGTTATCAGCAGTATAATTATTGTTTTAAATACTGAAAGGGCTGGTCCGATCAGGGAACTAACGGGTTCGTCGAGATTTTATGCATTGATTATCCAATTTTTAAAATAAATTAAAAATTAATTGAATCAATAGAAATCGATAAAACTATTAAAAATTAGCTGGTCAAACCAGCTAAAAATCTATTAAATTTATATGTAATTTAATTTTTTTTACATTTTTAAATTTTTTAATCTGGTTTCATCGGTCTATACTATTATTCGACTATTGAATCAGTAAACTAACCATAATATCAAGTAGATTAATTTTTAACACGACGATTAGAGTCGACTCTTCGCCTTCTGCTCTTATTATTTACCACTCGACTACAAGTGGAACATGCATGTCTATAAAGATGTAAGTGCTGGCTACCTCATACACGCATGTGTTTTTACACCTTTCGCGCATATATTTTCTCATATCACCTGCTCAGATCAAGCATCAAGGCTCCGAACTGATTTGTTATTGCAAAAATATATCAAGCAAAAGAATGTACATCGAGTTGAGCATATGAGATGCCGAAGGAAAAACCACTTAGGATATAATCAAAAGAAAAATATCATTTCCCATAAACAACAATAAGCGACTCGAAATCTTTAAATTTTGATTACTACATGTAGACAGAGGCTCAAAATCACTAAGCTTGAACTTCTGTAGGATCACACAGTTCGAGGTCGAAAACAACATAGCATTTCTAGTTTTTCCGCTCAGAAGTTTATTACAATTATTATACCGGACAAATGCACAAGTAACAAACAAATGAAACCCAGCCGAAGCAATTGGTGTGTCGCCGGCACTACATCCTCTTGGAAGCGCAGGACTCGAAAGAGTGAATCCAAAAGCTGCATTCTACTCTTCGCTGGGAACTGGTGCAGGACCCTTCCATTTGAAGTTGTCTGCGTACGCTTTGGGCTGCAAGAACAAAATCGAATCGAAAATCAGGGAGAGGAGAGGTTGGGGAAAGAGGATAAACAAAAGCAACTTCGTGCAACACGGTAAACAGATGAAGGGTGACAAAAGAGGGGAAGAAAGATAAGGATCACAGGCCAAAAAGGCCTTGTTCAATTGTAGTTTACATTGCTATACTTAACAGGAGTTTTAACTGGTACAAACGGAGTTTAAGAAGGGTAGATTACCTCAATCAGAAAACTTCTAGTGTTTTCTGAGCCCCAGTTGGGAAATTCAGCTGTCAATTCGTTGTCTGACTGTTTTCTCAATAGGAAAAGAAAAGGTTCCTTTCTTACCAGGATAGCTTGGTTTTGCATTTTGCACTAACATTTCTTTCTCTTAACACTAATTCTCAACCAGGATACAGTCCTATGGAAGCAACTATTAATACAACGACATTCGGGAAAATAGTTTGTGAACTAGAAAATCATTTATTCAGCTCTTTTGGGAAAGTCTTTTACTGATTATCTTCATCCTATTTAATTCATCCATCTTCCTAACCATCAAACTGTAAATAAAAATATACAACCTGCAGATATATGTTTTGGGATCAAGATGCATTGCGGTGCAATTAATTCTTTCAGGCAAAATTGGTGCCAAACAACGAAAAAATGTCATTTTGGCTCCGTTTGACAACTAGATTGTTTCAAAACATTGCTTCATTCGAACTGATGTGGAAAGTTCAAAACTACAATTACCTTTCATCACAAATTACCACAAAACATGTCCACACATTTTAATACAGTAATTTCATTTTAACTTCAATTCAACATATTATTTCCCGAAAATGAAGCCTTAGCTCAAATAAAGGGGGGAAAAATAGACTTCAATATAAACTTTGATGAAAAGCATGCAAAAAATCAGGTTAGTCCGGAACTTTAATAAGACTTCATGAGGATGGCGAGGAGTCCTCACCTTCAGAAGAGGCGTATGACGTTTCTTCACCTGCACAGAAGCCATGCCAGAAAACAGTTGAACATCAGCATGCAGATCATTTACGCAAACAACAAGGAAAAAGAGAACTGAAAGAAACAAAGTTTAGATCACCATCAATGCATGTAAGATAAAGATGGCTATTCTAGGTATCTTAGCTATATTAGCATCACCGATGCAACAAACGAGTACGAATTCAAGATTATCAGGAAAGCAGAGGGTTAGAAAAGGAAAACCAAGGGTCACTAATAGACACCAAAATGTCCATTTGGATAGAAGGCAGTAACATTCGGAAAGGTAAACAGACGACAACCAAAAAAAAAGGAAAAAAAATCAACAATATACAAGTTAAGATGTAGAAACGTAATTTTTTTCCCAATTTTTCTGTGGGTTTCTTAATGGATGAGGGCAAAGAGTGGATAGATAATGTATTTAATGACTATTACTTCTTCATAGTTCATAGAAACGACAATCTATCACACAAAGGCTACTCCTATTTCTACAACAAAAGAGAGCAAGAAAAGAGTTCATACCTGATATTGCCATCCATGCCTCTCTGCAAATGTTTTAGCAGCTTCTTCACTATCAAAATATAGTCCTGCATCACCAACATTGGCATACGGATCTCCAGTTGATGTCCAACCCATCAACGGATTCTCCCACCTAAGGAAGACGTCATCCATCGGATAATGGTTATCCCACCATCGTTTCACAACAGATTATCACTAAAAATATGCAAGTTGAAGCTGTACTGGTCACAAATAACTGAATAGAGGCCCAGAATACCACAAAGTCACTATAATTTATGATAAGAAACAGTGCTGAAAAGATAATAGGCAGAAAATGGACCTCCCAGTACTTGTTTGGTAAGTGATAATAGGGGTGGAAAAGTTACCATCGTATATTACATCTCATACACGGTCTTTATTGCAATGAAAGAACAAACACCCATTTCAGATATATGGGTATTTCCTCAAAAATGTTTTTGTTGTTTTCAAATACACTACATAAACCATTCGAAATAGGCAGACCCCCACACCGAATGAGAACTAAGTCTTTTCAATTCCTCCCCCCCCCCTCCCTCCCCCAAAAAAATATATACATTTTGGGTTCGTACATTACATCTCATATAGTCTTTTTTGCAATGAAAGAACAAGCACCTATTTTAGATATATGGGTATTTCCTCAAAAATGTTTTTCTTGTCTTCAAATACAAAAAAAATAAATGATACAAAATAGGCGGATATTTTTTCCGCCCCCATACCAAATGAGACTAAGTCTTTTCAATTCCCACCCCCAATTATTTTGGGGAAAACAAGCAAGGAGGCTGGCCAGAGAACAAAAGAAGGGGCAACATCTTCACATGGGTAATTATTCTTAGATGACAATCGACAGCATTGGTAAAGACCACTATAGCCCTAATGTCCATCCAAACAAAGAGGCCAAGGGGTAAAGAGATAGAGCCGCTTCTATTGCATTTGCTTATGTTGCTCAATATGGACTGGGAAGATAATGAAAATGCAAGAAGATATGAAAAAGGGAAACCTTCTCTATCTTGAAGCTATATTATGGACAAAACCTAACTAAATTGATCACTCATCTTGCAGGAAGATTTTGAACTTGAACCATCTAAAAGACTTCTATTCATGTATGAATCTATACGAACAAGAAAATTAGTAAATATGCCTCTGCTTTATTGCAATTATAAGATCAACTTCAGACAATAGATCAGAATATCAATAAATGCAAGAAGTCTTCACAAAGGTCAAAGTTATAATGATCTTACTTCTGTGTTGATAAAAAGTTGATTTTCCACTTCCCAACTTTTCCAGAGCCTTGCTGTGTTGCAGTACGAGCAGGTGAAAAAATCACAACCTAAATGCAGAATATTGGTGATCAGATACAATGATGTACCACGCATGCTGTGCTTGGTAAATGCAAAAGCAAGATCAACATAGTTAGGACAGAGTAAAAGTTGAGTTTAACACAAAATCTAAATGGACAAAAAGTATAAAATACAACCCACATGCAAAATAACGATGATCAGACACAATGACATACACTGTGCTTGGTAAATGCTAAAGCAGGCTCGGCACAGTTAGGAGTGTCAAATTTGAGTTTAACTCAAAATCTTAATGCACAAAAAGTGTAAAAATAAAAGCAGGTAGCCAAATACAGGAAGAAATTGCTGCCTGTTGGGATAAACGAACTCAAAAAGGCTGAAGCACATTCGACGAACACATCTGTGCTCCTCCCTTATACCTTATTAGTTGACAGATAACAAGCTGTACTCAAAGAAAAACAAAATGTCTAGCATTGTGCAGAAGCATGCTCAAAGTAATGCAAAATACAGAATATCAACCCTGTCAACTATTGTAGACACAGGAGACGAAATCAATATAAAATTTCAAGACAGGATGTTTCGATTACAGGCACTGCTCCTCCAACTCCCCCTAGCACCAATGAGAAGAAGCAAATGCTGATACAAAAAAGACAGAAGGTCATACAACATACTGAAAGTGTTACAATATAGAATTATTTATGATGCCAATCTGTTAAGATGTGAGTGGAATTAATTTTATTTTGCCAATCCTTATTTTCAGGAATTAACTTTAAATCAGGGATTAACTTTACAGTGTGAATCCCTAATTTTCAGGGATTGATTTTGCTGTATATTATTGTGGGGATAGTTTCTTAATATTTGGAGATATCCTCCTATCTAAAGATAGAAAGATAATCCTGTAATACTTCTTCCTATCAGCCTATAATATTTCTTCCCATCTTTAGGGAAGATAATCCTATATATCACAGAATATATGTATTATGAACAGAGTAACGGAAAATAATAGTTCTATATTCTCCACATGGTATCAGAGCTCTAGGCTCGTTCCTCAGAATTTGAATCTATTCCATTCCCATCAATTATGTCTGACACCACTGAAACTAGTCCTATCTCAAATGTGCCTTCAACCGAGAATTCTGCAGTAGTTTCAACTAGTGATTTACAAAACATACCAGTTTCCTTTCAATAGGATGGGAGAAACTTTCTAACGTGGTCACAACTGGTTCGCACTTTTCTAAAATGAATAAGCAAAGTAAGCCATTCGCTTAGAACTAGACCTGCAAACGAAGATCCAAAATTTGCTGCTGGGGATAAACAAGACTGATTAGGGATGTCTTGCTTATGATTTCCTTTCTGGTCTTAATAATGAGTTTGATGTTATAAGAGTACAGATCCTAGGAAAAGCAGCTCTGCCTTCCCTAAATGAGACCATCTCTATAGTCTGCTCTGATGATGGAAGAAGGAGCATTATGCTTGAAGCTCAGGCTGCAGAGGGGTTTCCTCTAATGACAAGATCTGCTAAAAATAAAGACTTACAACCCACTGAAGGATCCAACAAGCAGGCTGACTCATCAAAGTCTCTGGATGAGCAATCAAAAGACTCTTTGGTGTAGCTACCACAAAAGGCATCACCATACAAGAGAGACTTGCTGAAAACCCAATGGACAGCCCTCCAATATGAACAAAAATTACTTCAATAAGATGGGAAATGAACAAGGACGAGCACACGTGACCAATACTTATCCAAGCAGTGACCAATATTGAAAGGTTGAAGAATTTGTTAAGTTCACTTAACAAACCTCTCACAACAAGTACATGCTCATTTGGGTTTTCCAGGTATTTCTTCTGCTTCTTATATCTCTGATGCTTCAAAGAAAGTTCCTATAAATAATTGGGTAATTAATTCTGGAGCCACTGAACATATGACCTATTCCTCTAAACAATTTCATCACATGTACCCCTTGCTGGCCATAGAAAAATAAGAGTAGCCAAAAGGTCTACCATTACCATTGCATAACAGGACATGTCCATACCAATAGCAATCTAATCCGCAAAAATGTCCATGTCCCTATGCTCTTTATAAATCTGATTTCGATTAAACAACTTATGAAAGACTCTAAGTACAGTGAGTTTTTTCCCATCTCATTGTAAACTTTAGGAACTGGACACTAGGAAGATGACTGCATATGCTGGTGAAAGGGATGGTCTCTACCATCTGAAAAAGAACAAGGTGGCACTTGCAGGGTTGAGAGTTCTCATCTTTTATCATTCCTATCAGACCCTGTAATTTCTAACACAGACAAGATTTGGCATTATCATCATCACTTGAGTCATCAACCATTCCATGTCCCTAACATTTTACTCTCGGTTCAAAGGTTCCCTGATTGGAAATTTTCATTGCAGCGATTGTAAACTTGCTAAACACAAGCGTTCCTATCTTCCCATAAGTAATACGAAAACTTTTATGCCTTTTTTTATCATTCATAGTGACATTTGGGGGTCATCCACTATTCCTAAAGTTTTAGGAGCTAAATGGTTTGTGTTGTTTATTGACGATTGTAACCATGTGATGTGGATATATCTCATGAAAAACAAATTTGATGTTAGCACAATTTTCCCCAATTTTTACAACATGATCACAGCTCAATTCAATTTTGGTATTGAAAGATTTTAATCAGACAATGCTAAAGACTGCTTCAATCAGCACTTGTCCACCCTTTTCTAGCAGTAAGGAATCATACATGAATCCTGTAGGAAAACAAACTAGGCAGGTGTTAATCACTCATAACTATGGTCGGATATCTAGGAGCTAGTTTACCGGTTATTTTCGAGAACCTGTCACTTTATTTTTCTGTTATAATTGTTCTGCAGAGAAGTTCCTATTTTGTAGTAGAAAGTTAAAGAGCTGCTCACTGATAGTGTGTATATGTATGTGTAATTGCTGATAGTATGTGTAATTGATTGAATAATAACGGGAATATATCTTCCTCAGATCTGTAGGTTTCAAAACCTAAATACCTAATTCAACTCACTGCCGTTAATCTGCCTCATCTCTCTCAAAAATTATTCCCATCGCCGACTCCAAACAAACCTCAGAAAATTCACCATCCTAATCTGTCCATGCCTCAATTTACTCAAGCGACTCAGGCCACATCAGAAAATAGCCTCGTCTACATCACACATCACAAATTCAATGGTAATAATTATATCCAGTCAATCATGATGTTCATCTTTGGACGAAACAAGGATGATTACCTGACCGGTGTAGCCTTTCAACCTGATTCAAGGGATGCTAAATTCAAACTGTGGGGGGCTGAAAACAATCTTGTCATGTCTTGGTTGATTAGTTCAATGACAACCAAGATAGGAGAGAATTTCTTGCTCCAGAAAACAGAAAAGGAGATCTGGGATGCTGCACAAGATGTTTTTTCAACTAGTGACAGCACAGTTGAACTTTTCAAGGTGGAGAGCATTCTCCAAGATCTACGACAAGGAAAAAATTCTGTTACTACCTATTTCACTGCTCTCACTCGCTACTAGCAGCAGATGGACCTTTTTGAGTTTCATGAATAGAAGTGTTCGGATGACCGCACCAATTACAAGAAGATCATTGAAACCAAGCACATCTCCAAGTTTCTAATGGGTCTTGATAAGTCTTTAGATGAGGTCAGAGACAGAATTCTCAGGACTAAACATCTATCAAGTCTGTGAGAAGTGTTTTCTGAAGTACGCAGAGAGGAGAGCCGCAAGAAAATTATGACTCCTCAACCCTTGATGGTTCAACATTGGTTGTAGCCAAGAATCACATATGTCCTCCAGGTTCTTGAAAGATGTCACAATATAGTGACAATCGTCCACGAAGAGGTCATCCTTGGTGTGATCATTGTAAGAAACCATGTCCCTACAAGAGACATGCTGGAAATTGCACAGAAACCTCTCACTGGGGAAGCCAAATTGTGACTGTGAGACCAGAGGAAATACAACCATCACTGAGACTGCACGAAATAACAAGCAGGTGTCATTCACCAAGGATCAAATGGAGCTACTTCAGCAGCTTGTTAGTAAAGCCCATATGTTCATAGATTCAAAGGCAAACCCTATTCAGAATGATTTGACAAAGAGCTCCGGTAATCATGCACTCCATATTGACCAACCAAGGCCCTCCTCCTCATGGATAGTGGAATCAGGTGCTTCAAACCACATGGCAGATGACAGATCTTTATTTACAGCATACTCTCCTTGTTACGATCATCATATTGTACGCATAGCCAATGGTACATGCGCCAGGGACAGGAACTATCTCTCTCTCAAACACTTACTCTATATGATTGTAATCTAATCTCAGTTATAAAACTAAATAGTTACATGTGGTGTGAAACTAATTTTTTTGCCAAATACTATGTATTTCAGGACATAAGCTCATGGAGGACAATTGGCAATGCTAAGCTTCATTCAAGCCTCTATCTTCTAGATGTGAGCACTTCATCGATGTGCCCCTATTCTAATAAAAGTCAAGTTGGTTCCCGATGCAGATCTGCCCATAGTCTCAAGCCTGTTTACCAACCAAATAATGATAGGGATATTATGATGTGGCACTTTCATTTGGGCCATCCTAATTTCTCGCACGTGAAACAATTGTTACCTTCTTTATTTATCAATAAAAAGTT
Organism: Tamarix chinensis; assembly: GCA_030549775.1. Taxonomy (NCBI): domain Eukaryota; kingdom Viridiplantae; phylum Streptophyta; class Magnoliopsida; order Caryophyllales; family Tamaricaceae; genus Tamarix; species Tamarix chinensis. The sequence goes on along the minus strand of CM060174.1, from coordinate 106,472,583 downwards.
CCCATATATTTCATTGTGAGGTTTTCCAATTTGCTAAGACCACGCAAATCATTTGTACTCCTCAACCCTACAAGCCAAGTCATTCTTTTTCCATTATCCATGGTGATATTTGGGGACCAACTATGATCCCAAATATTACAGGTGCTCAGTGGTTTTTGTTGTTAGTTGACGATAATACTCGCTTGTGTTGGACTTTTCTCATGAAAGAAAAATCTAAAAACACTCATATTCTCTAGGAATTAAAGCCAGCAAAACCAAGAGACTCTTCCCAGCTCAATTGATCTTGAAAGGACACAAGATAAGGCTGATTTTAGTTCACTATAAGGTACAGAAAAAGTGGCAGAACATAACCTGGAGTTAGATCTACCTATTGCTCAAAGAAAAGGAGTTTGATCATGTACCAAGCATGCACTTCACAACTACATCTCTTACTCAAACCTATCACAGAAATACCAAGCATTTGTAATGTCCTTGAACATTCCCAGTTTAGTTTATGAAGCCTTGCACATTCCAAAATGACGGACAACAACTATAGAAGAGTACAATGCACTTAAGAAGAATGAGACATGGGTCTTAGCAACCTTAACACCTGGTAAGAAGTCTGTGGGATGTAAATGGCTATTTCTAGTAAAGCATAAGGCAAATGGCAGCATTGATAGATACAAGGCACGATTAATAGCTAGAGAGTTCACTCGGTCTTTTGGAATTAATTATAAAGAGACATTTGCCTCTATAATCAAACTCAATACCATCTATGTATTATTATCTATTGCTGTAAATCAAGACTGGCCTCTATTCCAACTTGATGAGAAGAATGCATTCCTGAACAAGCAATAAAATTGAAGTCGCAGTGTGATTTTTTTTCCTCAATAAAAAGTAGCAAATATAGGTAATTATCGGCAAAAATGGGTAAATATCAGTAAAATATCGGCAAATATCGGCCGATAACCGATATATCGCTGATAAATATGTGAAATTCTAAATCCACTGTGTATCGCCAATTTTGCGTATTAGCTAACCCAAAATCAGATAAATATCGGCCGATATCGCGTATCGGGACCAATATTTGATTGTATGTTGCTGAATTGGAACCTAGTCAAGGAAGTCTATATGGATATACCTGCAAACTTTGAAGCTGAACAGACCAAAGAAAAGGTGTGCAAACTTAAAAAGGTGCTGTATGGACTCAAACAATCACCACGTGCATGGTTTGCCAGATTCACTAAGGTACTTGAGCAGAATGGTTATTCACAATCCTAAGTAGGCCACACATCATTCATCAAACATTTCACTGATGGAAAAATTACAGTGTTAATTGCTTACATTAATGATATAATGCTTCTTGAAAACCACAAAGAAGAAATAACAAGACTCAAAATCTTGTTATCTAGAGAGTTTGATATCTAGGATATTTAAGTTATTTCCTGAGAATGGTTGTGGGCAGATCTCGTAAAGGGATTTCAGTCACACAATGTAAGTATGTTGTGGACCTCCTACATAAAACAAGTATGAGTGAGTGAAAGCTAGTTGATACTCATATGGACCCTAATACCAAATTAATGCCTCAAACTGAAGGATTGGCTGCTGATAAAAGACAATATCAACGCTTGGTGGGAAAGCAGATATACTTGACTCACACACGTCCATATATAAGTTTTGTTGTTATTATTATCAGCGAGTTTCTAAGCAATCTGTATGTGGTTCACATGGAGGCAATAACCAAGATTATTAGGTAAATTAAAAAGGTTCCAAGAAAGGAATTAATGTTCAGTAAAATATTTGACAGGTCTCTACAAATTTACACAGATGCAGACTAGGTTGGATCCCCTATTAACTGAAATTCTACATTTGGCTACAACTCATTTGTTTAAAGAAACTTAGTGACATGGCAAAGTAAAAAGCAGCAGGTAGTAGCTTGCAACAATGCCGAGGCAAAATTTTAAACATTAACTCAGGGCATATGTGAAGGGATTTGGCTGAATCAATTGCTAGGCGAACTCAAGATTGCCATTTCTGATCCTTTTAAGATTATGCGTCACAACCAATCAGCAATTGCTATTGTAAGAGATCCAGTTTATCACAACCAGACAAAGCATGTTGAGATTGATAGACACTTCATCAGTGAGAAAGTAGAAAACAAGGTCATATCTATCAACTATGTTCCCTCTAACAAATATCTTAACAATGGCTCTATTTCAACCAAACTTCACCGAGCTAAGTTCAAAGCTTGGTCTGGTGAGCATATATATCGCCGTGTTTGCGGGGAAGTGTAGAAAACACAAACTAGTTGAGTGTTAATCACTCATAACTATGGCCAGATATCCAGGAGCTAGTTTACCGATTATTATCTAGAACCTGTCACTTTATTTTCGGTTAAGATTGTTCTGCAGAGAAGTTCCTATTTTGTAGGAGAAAGTTAAGGAGTTGTTCACTGATAATGTGTATAGAAATGTGTAATTGCTAGTAGTATACTAGTATGAGTAATTGATTGGATAATAATGGGAGTATATACTCCTAATTTTCCCTCAACTCTAAATCCTCTTGTGTAAGCACAAGCAATAAAATCACAGTCACGGTGTCACAATATCGGATGATTGAGAATGATAAATTATGTATCGCGGTTGTCGTGGCATGAATTTTTATTTTTATTTCATCATATACTCTATGTAATACCCCCAAATTGAGCAGAGTATTATAAAAATTAGTATGGCTACTTATATCAACATGATATACCATCAGTTTAGCGATTCCATCCTAAGAACTCCACAATTAAATGTGCTTGCTTTTGATCAATTTTTAAAATGGACGACATTCTTGGAAGTTTCAAAAATTTTCTGAAAATATCGAGAGAAGCGCATGAGTGAGAACAAAACACATTAAAAGAACTCATGTTGATCTGTGGGGCCAAGTGATCAATCTGAAAATACTCCAAAGTAGCTCCCACGTAATTGTATCAATTCAGGGTGTTACAAACGTTATCAAAGAGAAAACGTGACTGCAAGCTAAACTTGGATAAGTCAGTAAGCCACCCAGCGAAACGATTCTTGGGATAAATTATATTGAGACAGTTAGTGATCGAGGCGCAACGAAAACATTACATTCTTTGAGTGAGGATGAATGTAATACCCCAAATTGAATGGAGTGCTATAAGAATTGATATAGTTACTTATATACCATCCTTTTGGTGATTCCATCTTAAAACTCCATAGTTAAATGTGATTGAAGTTAGCAGTTTTTACGATGAGTGGCCCTCCTGAAAAGTTTCAGAAATTTTCTAAAAATATCTAGGAAAGTGCGTGAATGAAAATAAAGCGCATTGAAAGAACTTCTTTTAATCTGTAGGGTCAACCGATTAATCTAAAAGCGTTCCCAGGTAACCCCCACGTGGTTGTATCGATTTAGAGTATTACTAATGGTATCAAAACGAAACGTTACCGCGAGTGGAACTTAGATAAGCCAGTAGGCCGCCTAGCGAGATGATTCTTGAGATAAACTGTATTGAGACAGTTAGTGATCGAGGCACAACGAGGACATTACGTTATTTCAATGAGGATGAATGTAATACCCCCAAAATTGAACGAAGTATTATAAGGATTGATATGGTTACTTATATCAATAAGGTATACCATTATTTTGGTGATTTTGTCCTAAAACTCCACAATTAAAAGTGATTGCAATTGAACAATTTTTACAATGGATGATCCTCCTAGAAAGTTTCAGGAATTTTCTAAAGATATCTCAAAAAACACGTGAGTGAGAACAAAGCTTGCTGAAAGAACTTGTTTTAATCTGTGGGGCCAGCCGATCCATCCGAAAGCACTCTAGAATAGCCCCCATGTAGTCGTATCGATTCAGGGTATTACACTCTAATTATGATTTATTGATCATTTGAATATAATATTCAATAAACTAATGTTTTATATTATATCAAAAGTATTTAAGTGAGCCATTATATGCTAAATTGCCCTAATAATCCTAAATTTGCCTTAAAATGAAAAACTACATGTTATTTTGTAGGACATGTAAAGGTAACAAATAACAATATTTTATTATTGTTCAATAGTAACATGGTTATAGATATGTATAGTAAATACATATGAAAAAATTATCATACATGCTTTTGTCAATAGATTTAAGAATTTTCAATAGATTGCCAATTTATCAGCGATTCATCCCTATTTATCCATGATACCAATTTATCGATGATTTACCGGTAATTTATTAGCTGATAGATGTGAAATTTTAAAATCGTGGCATATCGGTAATTTTGCGTTGTGGCTGACCCAAAAACCGCCAAATAGAACCACTATGCTATAGCAAAACTGCTATTTAATTGTATGGTAAGCACACCTCAATAGAATGGGGTGGTAGAGTGGAAAAATAGTCATCTTCATGCAATCACAAGAGTATCTTCATTCCGCAAAAATGTTCCAAACCAATTCTAGAAAGAAGATGTCCTAAATGTTTCCCACCTAATAAGCAAACTACCAACAAGAATCCTTGACTTCAAAAGTCCAATGGAAACTCTTAAAAAATTTCTTCCCGTCTTTTAAGATCTCAAATAATCTCACTTCAACATGTTCATTCACAAAATAGGAGGAAATTTAATCTACGTGCTATTAAATGCGTTTTCTTTCTTGCTCAAAAAGGGTACAAATGCTTTCTTTCTCCATCAAGGAAATTCTTCATATCTAACGTTACATTTGATGAAAAAATTCATATTTCAACAATTACTATCTTTAAGGAAAGAGTTTGAGTGAATACAAGGATAAGGATCAGTTTCTTCTTGAGTTTACTAGTTGGTCAAAGTCTACAAGTATTGAGTCCTCCACTATCTCTCTTTCATCATTTGTTCTACCTATCCCCAACACTGTTGAGTCAGCACCACCTTTTGTTTCTCCTCCTCCACCCACCCACATCATAAGGGATGCTAAAGGAAAGGGGATATCAAGACACTACACATCCACTGCAAGTCTATTCGAGGAGGAAAACCCCAAATCCAATTAAGTTGTAGTTTAAGCTCTTGTGACATTGCTTATACCAACTGAGATCACCACACAATCACCTACAACACCTATGAAGGAACCCAACAGTGAAACCATTGAGCCAAACGACTATGACATACCGATAGCACTTACAAACGAACCGGATGTTGCACCAAACACCCGTTGTACTCATTTTTGTCCTAGGAAAACTTATCCCCTAACCACAAACCTTTCTTAGCAATCTCCATTCAATTTCCATTCCCAATTAAAGAATGAAAAGTAGGAAAATGCCATGAAGGAGGAAATGGAAGCCCTTAAGCAAAATAAGACTTGAGACTTGGTCAAGATGCTAGTAGGGAAGAAGTTGGTTGGGTGTAAATGGGTATTTACAGTAAAATACAAATCAAATGGTTCAGTGGAAAGATATAAGGCAAGATTGGTTGCAAAAGTCCATACCCAAACATATGGTATAGACTACCTTGAGACATGTGCGATGGTTGCAAAAAAGAATTCATTTTGGGAACTCTTATCATTGGCAGCCAATTTTGGATGCAACCTATTGCAATATGATGTGAAAAATGTCTTTTGTGGAAATTTCCATGGAATTTCCTCCAGGATTTCAATCCAATGATGAGATGGTGTGTAAATGAAAGAAGGCTCTCTATGGACTCAAGCAATCTCCCAAGGGCCTGGTTCGGAAGGTTTTCAATGGTGATGACTACATTAGGGTGCAAGCAAAGTCAAGGTGAATAGGTGATCATGCTTTAGTTTATGAATCCCTTGCATTCAAGGGGAGTGACTACATTGTTAGTGTATCTTAATGATATCATAGTAATAAGTAACGATGTTGTAGGGATGCAAAGGCTAAAGTAGTGCTTAAAGAAGGAGTTCGCCATTAATGAACTTGGAAAATTAAAATACTTTCTGCGATTAGAGTGGCCCACACAAAGTAAGGGATTTTTATTTCACAATAAAATTATGTGTTAGATTTGTTGAAAGAAACTAAAAGTTAAGGTTGTGAACCAACTAATACACCAATAGAGGTAAATCATAGATTACGTGAGACTCCAACCGATAGAGTTGTGGATAAAAGTTCCTATCAAGGACTTGCGGGGAAGTTGATTAACTTGGCACATACAAGACCTAATATTACTTTTTTCGTAAGTGTTATCGGTCACTTTATGCATAATCCTAAGGAAATGCATCCCAAAGTTGTTCACAGGATCCTCTAGTATTTGAAGAATATTTGAAGGGCACTAATGAAAAAGGAATTTTGTTAGAAAGTAAGGAAGCATGGCCTTAGAAGCCTACACATATGCAGACTATGATGGTTCTCTAGTTGATAGAAGGTCAACTTCGAGTTATTGCACATTGGGGTTAATCTTGTGACATGAAGGACTAAGAAACAGAATGGTGTCACAAGGTAAAGTGCAAAGACTAAGTTTCGGTCCATGGCACTAGGAATATGTGAGTTGTTATGGTTGAAAATAATTCTGGATGACTTGCATATTAAGTGGGAAGGTCCAATGATGTTGTATTGCGATAACAAGTCAGCCATAAGTATAGCCCATAACCAGTTCAACTTGATCGAAAAAGCATATTGAAGAAGATAGACACTTCATAAATGAGAAATTGGAGAAAGGCCTAATTTGTACACCATTCATCCCAACTCAAGATCAACTGGATGACATACTCACCAAGGGGCAAAGGAGGACTGTCTTCCAGCATATGATAAGCGAGCTGGGAATGGAAAATATCCATTCACCAGCTTGAGAGGAAGTGTTACAATATGGAATTATTTCTAATGCCAACCAAATGGAATTAATTTTATTTTGTCAATCCCTGATTTTCAGGAATTAACTTTAAATCTCGGATTAACTTTACAGTGTGAATCACTAATTTTTTGGGATCAATTTTGTTGTATATTATTGTTAGGATAGTTTCTTAATATTAGGAGATATCTTTCTATCTTTAGGACGGAAGATAATCCTGTAATATTTCTTCCTATCTTTAGGGAAGATAATCCTGTATACAATGTTATTAAAATAGAGATCCAAATCATACCAAAGTGATCCGGAATGGAAGCAGAATTGCTAGGATAGTAGGATCAGTAATGATCGGTGGGATCGAGATCCTACAACAGATCCTACTTATTCCAACCAAAACCACTTCTAAAATTTGGAGAAATTAGGATCAGAGCAGGATAGTTAAGATTAGACAAGGATCGGTCAGGATTGGCCAATTATAACCAAACATTATTTTTAGCTTAAAAAATAAAACAAGAATTACTAAAAAATCTTAGCTTAAGGTATACTTTGAGTATCGTTCACATCCCTTTCATTCATTTCTTAAACCCATCTTCTAGTCATTCACTTTTGTATCATTAGTTCACATTTTCTCCCTAACTTACAGAAGTGTATTCATCATGGCAAGGTGAGCGATTACAATGAACATTGATCTCCAATAATGCAGTAGCAGTTTTGAACTTCAACAATCCAACAATGATTGTGTAGCGAACTCCAACAGCACAACTGTAGCACCTACAAAGCTATTTTTTTCTCTTCTTAATTTTGAACCAGGTATAGAAAGTATGTCATTTAGACTCAACTACTCTATTTTATTTTATTTTTCATTTTAGTTCCCTGCTTGCATAATAAATTAATAATTTTATTCAGTATTTTATGATGAATGTTTACCATAGTTACGTTTATGATTCATGAGCTTTGTGCTTTGCTCTGATGGGTTTCTCGCAGATTTTTCATACATTCAATTTTGATATAATGGTCTATGATTTTTTGTTAAATCTCTACTGCTGAACTTGAGAATTAAAGAAAGAAAAGAAAAAATATGAGCCCTTGCTTTGCATATATTTCCTTATTGAACTCAATTATTTAACTATTTGAAAGCTTAACTAAAAGTTTTTTGTGCTATTTAACTTCAAATGAGAATTATTTATACAGTTCTTATGAAATAATATTATCGCTATTTTTATAGGATCTTATGATCCTACAATCCAATCCTATGATTCAATGCTATAGACCCTATAGATCCTACATAGAATCTCAATCCAGAGAACATCCCTGCCTATAACAGGATAGATATACTATGAACAAAATAACGAAAAATAATAGCTATCTATTCTCCACAAAAAGAAAAGTAGGGGGCAAGAAACGACTCCTATAATATCTGACAACAAAAAAATGGCTTTGTTTTACGATTGCCCCCTTACCCACACCGATGCCATTAATAATCTTAAAACTAGAGGCTCTATCTCAGTTTCAAACACTGGAACAAAAACAATAAGCACCGAAACAATTCATCTTGCTCAGAAAGATGTTTTTCACATGGCAGTACTAATCTATGGTCTGACAAACTTCTCAACAACTCTACAATGCTGTTGATATGGACCATGACCGGAAATTGGATTTGTGTAGATGCAATATATGTACAAAGAACACGTCGGTTTGAAGATAAGGCTAATTAACTAACAAAACAATAAGAAAATATCGTAAACCTAGAGTATGATGTCCAAATAAAAACTGCAATTACATCTCCTTTTACCCTACAAGATCTGCAGATAAGTATCGAGAATAACATTAGACCAATGTTGTGAACAGCTAAAGAAGTGTTTTCTCGCTGAAGGGCAGCACTAAAGCCGATTTTTCAATTACAATTCTTACTTTTTAGTTGCTGCGAAACAGATGCATACTGAATACTAATGAAAAACGGGGCCAAGATATAATACATTGCTAGTTTTGTTTCTTTTTCGCGAACCCCATCTGTCATTCCTTCCGCTAATAATGCAACAACTAGGGGAGCTTTGCGATCAAATGAAGCACTCGGATCAGAACAGTACAAAACCTATTCCATATTACAGCTGACACATTATGAATTCTAACCATTCGGAAACCCTAATTGTTCATACCAAACAAATATACAAAGTTACAAATCCCTAGTTGACAAATACTGCACGTATGTTCTTCAAAGAAACGACATCTAAATTGCATCATCCGCTGTGTCGTCTCTACATCGCATAGAATAATGCAAAAGGAAAATATTCAAAGAAAGATCGCAACTCATTTATTTTCTCAGCTGCCGCTGCCAAAGTTCATCCAGAATGACTAACACGGCACAATGATGAGATTAAAATTGGAAAATCCAAATGATATGCGACAGCATGAGGATAGAAAAGAGTTATCAAGAGTAGAAAAGAAACACACTCTTCTGCGAAGGTGTTCTTCAGGGATGCCCGAAACGCTACCAATCTCGCCGGGCTTAACTTCTAACAGAGCATCATCCGACGAAAATAATCTCGTCGCCTGTATTACGGATCGGTGGGAGCGCGCTAACCGCAGACTTCTTTGCAGAGAGGACGCCATTGTTTTTGCTTGCGATCACTGGAGACTGCCCGTGTCTTCCACGCGCCTTATGGCTAACAATTTTCCGATACGAGGGAGATGATGGTGCCCTGCAGAAGATTCTACTACCAACCGGAAAGAAGATCCGGCCCCATAAGGTTTGTAGTAGGCTGCAGACTTGGGCTCTGTGCTATCTGTATGGTTGTAGTATGCTGGAGCCAGTTAATCACAGACTCACAACACACAAGTAATGGAGGAGCCCAACAAACATATCAAATGACTTTCAGGTTTTCTTCTTTCGAAGTTGCTTTAACGCCTAAAAATAGTCAATAAATTATTCTCTAAAATAGAAGTGGCATTAATTTGAGAACAAATAATATTTACACGCGTTTTATGATATTATTAAGTTTTAATATATTTTATTTTGAATTTTGGTATCAAGTGATGATTTTTATGTCGATCGCCAACAATTATAATAAGGTATTCTCTTTTACTATATGAAAAAAAAAACTCATATTAAATGGTTTTATCTTATCCAAGCTTAGTACATGAAGCTGAGTGTGAATACCTCACATTTTGTGGTCGTTGAGGACTGAGCCTTAATTTTTTATTCTTTTGATTAAAGTTATCCTTCAACTTTTGCTGCTCATTTGAATGTTATCGATTCTTATTTCTTGTTACAAACTTAATAAATTAATAAGTCAATAGGTAGTCCCGAAAATTAAGAATTTAGTTACGGCAATTATATGTTTTCATGGGTAAATGTAGTACATATTGTAACTCATCTATCCTGCAAAAATAAGTGAACTTAATCTTTTATTATCTACTTTATTTGATCTCTCTAGCCTTCTATTTCGACATTATATTAGAGTCATAAAAAAAACAATTTGATCTCATCTCTTTAACCTTTTGAACTCCTCTTCCTTAATTCTATCTTGCTCATTCAACTTTAAAATAAATGATAGACATAACAACCGCACAACATACAAAACATAACTCAAACTCCGTTAGCGACCCATCAAACCCGCTTTATTTGCATGCCTCTAACAATCCATGGATAACTTTCATCTCAAAGACAATCAACGAAATGATTTATCAAGCCTTAGTGGTGAAGAACAATCTTGACTTTCAAAACCTAGTTCCACTCCAACAACCTTTAATCGGTGAATAAGGTGCAACTCAATGGTCATGAGTTGGAAGTTAAAATTGTCAAGTAAACAATTAGCATAAAGTGTCATTCACACAACTTCATAAATTTAGGAGTTATAAGAATGGTATGTCACTTCAAATGGGGTTCTTAAAAGATATTGTAATACCCCAAATTGAGGGGAGTGTTATAAAGATTGATATATCATTATTTTTATGATTTCATCATAAAAACTTCATCATTAAATATGTTGGCCGTAAAGAAATTTTTAGGACAAGTGACGCTCTTGAAAAGTTTCGTAAAATTTTCTAAAAATTTATGGAAAAGTGCGTGAGTGAAACAAAGCATTCTGAAAGAAGTCTTGTTGAATTGTGAGGTCAGCCAATCAATCCGAAAGTGCTCCAGCGTAACCCCGTATGGTTGCATCGACTCGAGGTATTACAGATATGTCATTAGTTTCAAAGGTAGTCAACAATATAGTCACATTCGTCACCAAGATGAAGAAGTTATGAGACCAACTAACTATTCCAACATCATGGGAAGTAGGGACGTGCATCGATCTAAAATTGAACCAAACTAGATGGAACAAGTAGAAGATTGGTTATGATTGAAATTGTTAGTGTGTGTGTGTGTGTGTGTAAAATATTAATGAAATTTTGGGTCGGACCACGTCAGATAGAAATAGAATAGATTAAGGACCAAAGTTTGTTTTGATTTGGGATTGAAACCCATATTGGATAATAGAATATTGTTATGGTCTTAGACCATAACCCAGAATAATTAATCAATTCGATCTAAATTTATGGTTCAACCCGAAGGCTGAACACCCATAATGGAAAGAATCCTCACGGAGAACCATCTCCTTAGTTTTGGGCCAACCTACATTGCGAGAAAATGAATTTATAATAATGATTACTTGTCATCACTGTATAAATTTTTTAGAGACGACATGTCATAGCAATAAAATTCCAGTGATGACAACTCATCAGGGGAAAAGTGTTTATCATTAGAACATTATAGCGAAGACAGTGTCAAGGCTAGAAAAAGGGGGGAATCCCCCTACCTAAATCATTTATCTTTATTTCTTAATTTCTAAATATTAGTAGCAATGATATTATATTGTCACCACAAATTGTTACATCCATGACACATTGGGTGAAACTTCTAGGCGGGATGTCCACCCTATTTTTTGTATTCAATGCAACGTTATTAGCGACTACATATCATCACTAAAATTTGTTGCAATTGCAATATGTGCCATATGGCTGGCACGTATTTTCAAATGTTGATGTGAGATACATTTGTAGCGATGACACTTACCATCGCCATAAATCTTGTAAAGCTAATGTGAGGCAACTCAATAGAAAGGTGGAGAAAAGGGATCCTTTAAAGATATTATTAGCTAATGACATTTTGACGCAGTTGAGTAGTGCTATTAATTATTTTATGCAGAATCATCCTTACATCTAAAGTGAAAGAGATGTGTCATTGAGTTGAATTAGAAGAAGAAAAATATCTTTTATGAACTGTCACATTGGTCATTAACACTATTAAAATATTTTTTTATTGAATCGATGAACGAATATTTTTACATATTTTATACCTCTTACTCTAATATTTTTGTCATTTATTTGAGTAATGTGTGAGTTTATTTATATTAATTTTAAGTATGCATTCAATTATAATAATCTCATTTATGTAATTAATTTAGATCTCAAAGTTTATTTTCGTATGGGTTTTGACAATTTACGGTATTTTTGCCATAAACTTCACATATAAACTCGGATTTAAGTGACTCAAATTTTAGTTTAAGGACAAAAAAAAATCTACAATTGTCATTTCTAATATTATTTCCTAAATTTGAGTGCATAAGGGTCTAAATTTAAATAAAAGTTAAGGCTAGGATTAGGTGTGGATGATTAGAAAAAATTATAATTATATGTATTACTTTTTATTTACTATTTATTATTATTATTATTATTATTATTATTATTATTATTATTATCATCATCATCGCAATCTCAATAGATATTGCATTGACTACCTGTAGAAATAGCAACCACCACATAAAAAAAGATTGAGAAGGATAGAAGAAAAGGAAAAGATAAAAGAAATATATATGTGTGTGTTTATGCGCGTGTGTTTAACTTATCAACCATAACTTTTTTTTTTCAATATTCAGCTAAAAAAAAAGTGTGTGTGTGTGGGTACGTAGAACTATGAAGAGAGATATGGAAGCATGAATTGTAACACCTCTAAAATTCACTACTGAAAAAAATTCGTTTAATTAAAAGAAAATTAGCGGAAGCAAAATAATAAATCGTGAACTTTGGGAGTATTACCGCCACACTTAGTACCAGTTCGATTCACTCATGTCGTTCCAGTACCAAGTGCTAAGGCTAAAGAGGGTGAAATAAAATTTTACGAGAAACTTAAGTATTTAAAAATCATAGTCGCACAACAAACAGTTTACGAGAGTAAAATCTAATAACGGTGGTTACGAATAACAAATACCTTGAATTTTAAAAGAGACAAATTAAAACCCTAAAATTTACCGGATAGTACCTTACGCTCTTTCCCGAGAGCCCACTTGAATATTAACAACCCTATTATTATTATTATTATTATCCCTATTATCTTACTAAGGTTATTATTATTAATACTTAACCATACTGGGTTGTTGTTATTGTTATTATTACTGCTAGGGTTATTATTGTTATTATTACTATTGCCATCATTATTAGTATTATTACTACTACTATTATTATTATTATTCTACTTAACACCCTTATCCTTTTGGTAACAATAAAACTACTTTTGTCTTATCCATGTAACTTAACTCAAAGTTAGTGAATATCATGTGGTTGTTAACTAGGAAGGATACTTGAACCTTATTACCATATCACTTAACATTACCCCTAATACTTTTAACCCTAACCTCATTACTAAGGCACTACTGTTAGCTATTTCTATTATTACTATCACCACTTTATTATCGTAACCAAAAGCATTTGAACCCTTAAATTATTCAAGAATATACAACTATTATCATTATCACCTTTCGGGATATTTCACTTGTAGTATTGTGATTTTGTATTATTATTATTTCAACCCCAACACCATTAATAGACTTGGCCTTAAAAAGCTAGGGTTTCTATCACTAGACATTAGTGCCGCTATTTTATTAATACTAACACTATTTTCCTATAGCTAGCATAAACCCTATTACTACAAGATTAGAACTAATGGGTTTAATAAAATAAGTGTAACAATAAGTATCAAAAATAAATATATTTTGACTACTAATATTTAGTATACTAATTCTAAGGTAAAAACCCTAGTTTTTGTATAATACCCTCTTTAGTAATAAAAAACCCTAATCCTAAACTAGAATAAGGGTTGATGGTACTTGTAAGAGAAACTAATACTTAGCATTTTCCCCTTTTATAGGTAACCCCGACCAAAGCCCTAAGGAGTTATAGGAGCGTGCTCCAAGTCCGGCGTCGCCTTAGGTAAGGACGTAACTAAGGCCTTTTGTGTGTCTATATGTATTATGTGTTTCGCATGATACGTACCCTACGTTTATCATTATCAATTATGTTGTGTGTGCATGACGTGGAGATGAGGTATGTGTGGTATGTTTACATGGCATGTGTATTATGTATATGTGATGATATGTGTCGTAATCCTGTAAGACATGCATGTGAGGGAGTTGAGGTGTTTTGTGTGGGAGAAAGGATTAAAAAGGAGGATGGGGAAGGAGATTGACCAAGGGAGGTGAGTGGATCTAATTATTTTAATGAATCATGAGTGGAAGAATAAAATGAGAATTCTAGGGTTCGTGTGGGAGAATCTGATTTATGATTTTTATGGTTCTGCGTGGGAGAGTTTAATTTATGGTTGCGTGGTGGTATTAAGGTTTGTATGGTGGTATTAATGTTTGTAGGGTGGTATTAATGGTTGCATGGTGGTATTCATGGCTGCATGATGGTATTAGGGTTTGCATGGTGGTATTAGGGTTTGCATGGTGGTATTATGGTTGCATGGTGGTATTAGGGTTTGCATGGTGGTACTAGGGTTTGTATGGTGGTATTAATGATTGCATGGTGATATTAATGGCTTATGGTGGTATTAGGGTTTGCATGGTGGTGTTATGGTTTGTGTGGTGATATTAATGTTTGTATGGTGGTATTAGGGTTTGCATGGTGGAGTTAGGGTTTTGCATGGTAGAGTTAGGGTTTTGCATGGGATTTAGGGTTTGTGTGAAGAGTTCGAGAGGTTGCATGGGATGTGTAACGTTTGCGTGAGAGCAAAATTTACATATGAAAGGTCGATTTGGGATGTAAGGGAGGTAATGCAAGCATTATTTGGGTGTTTAACCGTTTTGGACGGAGAATAGTACGTGGAGTAGTATAAGGGTATGGAGGAGACATAATTAGGGTTTTGGAGTGATTAACTCTGGGTCGTTGTGATTAAGTAGGGTTGGAGTAGCTAATTGTGATTTGCTGAGGATAATTAAGGTTTGGGATGGCTAAGTATGGTTGTTATGGTAAAATAGGGTTAAGAGTGGTTAACCACGGTTTGGTGTGGACAATTAGGGTTGGTTATGGCTGGTTAGAGTTGTTTGGTGTTATCATGTGTATTATTGATTAAAGTGTAGTTATGAATGTGGAATTTTATTGTTTGTGATGTGTAAAGTATAAAGAGAATGATTCATGCATATCAATGGTGATAATATTTTGAATAAGATATGTTAAGACACTAACCACTTATAGAGAAAGATGTTGAGTCGGACCCAGACCAGTCCACCGGCAAATAATAGTGGCAGGGTATGTTACCCTCGTGACCGGTCCACCGGCTATAATAGTGGTAGGGCATGGCCCTCGTGACCGTTCCACCGGCTATAATAGTGGGGGATTACGTGCTCAACAAACTAACCAGAATAATGATAAGACATGGGAAAGATACAAACATTTACAGTGGAACACCTTGTGAGTCGGGGCCAGACCGATCCACCGACAAATAATAGTGGCAGGGTATGTTACCCTCGTGACCGGTCCACCAGCTATAATAGTGGCAGGGCATGGCCCTCGTGACCGTTCCACCGGCTATAATAGTGGGGTTCCCGCACTCATATGGACTGATAAAGACGATGATGTGAATCGATTATAATTATCAGAGACCTGATGAAAAAGTTATATGGTTCGTAACCTGTATTGTTTATCTGTGTTATTGCATGCTATCTACGTAACTATGCTATGTCTGCTATGTCATGTTGTAATACCCCGTATTTTTAAAATCCAGATTTATTAAGTTTAATGATTTTATTAGCGTAATTTGATGTAAACCATTAATTATTTTAATTTCGATTCGTTTTATGGATTTATCAACGATTTCGAATTCATAATTGAATGTAATTAATCATTTTCGGGAAGTAATATTTTCTCGATGTTTTAATTAATTGAATGTAATATTTCCGGGAAGTTTAAATTAAAAATATTTTCGGAACTTATTTAAGAATTTTCTTTTTGAAATTAATTTTCTTCCGTTCTACGCTTTTTAGTTTGCGGGAAACCGATTTCGGAAATTATTAAAATTAGTCTTGATTTATTAGAATTTGACTTAAATATTTTATTATGGGTTTTTAAATATTATTTCAGGGTCTTATAATGTATTTCCGTAAATAATATAAATTTTTACGTTCGATGGTAAATTCTTCCGAAAATGTTTCCGAAATTCTTTATATAGCTTTTTATTAATTTTAAGCCTTCGGATCGTTTCGAAATAATTTTTATTTGATAAATTTTAGATGAAATCTTCCAATATTAATTTTTAAGTTTTTAATATTTTATTTGATACTTGTTTTTGTTAAAAAAAAAAAAAAGACCCTACCGGTGCCCGACCGAACTCCCCCCCCCCTCTTCTTTTTCCTTTTTCTCTTCTTCCCTTTCTCAGGTCTTTCCCAAATCTCCTGTTCCCGACCCCTGCTCCCGACCCCTGCTCCCGTCTCGCAACCCTAGCCGCCACCTTCTTCCCAAGCTCCTCCCCGCTCCGGCCGAGCTCGCCAGTCCTCGTCGGCCCCAACCCGCGGCAACAGCCGCTGCAGCAGCAGCCGGAGCAGCGCGTCAGCAGCGGGCGACAACAGCAGCAGCGGCGAGCTGCGCTGGGTGCGCCGTCATCCGGCCACGGCAGACCCTGCTGACCACCGGCGAGCCACCCCCGGCCCCCGACAAAGCTTCCCGGCCCTCCTTGCTTCGATTTTTACTAATTTTTGTTTGGTATAATTTCCGAAAAACCCTAACCCTTGTTTTGATTAATTGGGTATGAATTAGCTTATAAAAAGCTAAATTGATTGTTTGTTTATGTATGTATATGCTGTAAGATTAATTTGGATAGGCTAATTGTGTGGTTGTGTTGGAATTTTGGAAAAATTGGATTTTTGGCCGAGTTATGCCCAAATTTTTCGGATTCATCCGATTTGGTGATTTTGGACAAATTGATTATACAATATGTTTTAACATGTATCCAATTTCATTTTGGAACCGTCAATTTGAGAAATCTATGCAGGTTTTATCGAAATTTGATTCCTAGGTCAAAGTCGGGGTGTAATGGAATTGAGTCGTATAATTGAGCCGTCCCGCTCAATTGATTTTATAATATTGTTTAAAATGTATTTAATTTTATATTGGAAGTGTTGATTTAGGAAAATTGTACGTAATTGATCGAAATTGGATTTTTAGGTCAAAACTCCCGCGTGTTTAAATTGGTTTGGGTAATCGGGTTATTTTATTCAATTGACTATATAAATTACATTATAATATGTTTAATTACATTTTTGAACCATCAATTGATATGTTTTGGCAAGAATTGATCGGATTTGCGTTTCGGGCAATTAATTATTTGATATGTTATAAAATGTGTTTAATTACATTTCTAAACATTCAATTTGATTAAACTTATAGAATTTTATCGAATCGTATTTTCGGGCCCAAAACCCTAGATTTTAAGTGAGATTATGAAATTGGTTATTTGTATAGTTGTTTCGCTAAAATTAAATGTATAAAAGTAGTTGAAATGTCCCAAGTGATATTTGTATTAATCCGTTTTGATTTAGTTTTAACCTTAAATCTTAATAAAGTTATGCTTTTAAGTTCTAAGTTTTGGACACGTTTTCTAAAAAAGATCAATTGTGTTGTTTGTGTTTATTTAATTAGAATATGTGAATTATTGATTGATAGAATAATGTCTAATTTAGTTTTCGATTTCTATCGGATCTAGGAAAGCTTTCTCGTGGGTCCACGAGCCAGTGATCTCTCTCCCTCTTATCTCGCTTAGCTAGCTTCGAATCCAGGTAAGTCTCTACTTACCTCTACTTATGGGTAATTAGTAAGGACGTAACTAAGGCCACCTGTATGTATTGCATGTTTTACCTGTCTTGTATGCCTTGTGCGGTTGTATGCTAGAATCTGTATATTATCTGTGTATTTATGTAGCGCAGCGTGGAACCGAGGTATGTTATCGTGCTCTTGTCTGTATGTGCTAATATGGTATGATACAAATATAATGTGATGTGATGTGACCCCTACGACTCATGCTAGGATATTTGATGAGGTGTTGTGGAGTGGGGACTTGAAAGAGAAAAACAAGCAAGTAAGATAACCAAGGGGAAGTACGTTGGTTAACGTGGGTATGGACGACCTAGGTAGTCTGTAATCTGTGAAATGATGAGGAAAAAGAGAATTAAATAAAATAGAAGAGTGGGAGAAAATAAGGTTGCATGGGAGAACTAGAGTTTGCATGGGAATGATAGGGTTTGACATGGTGGAAATGATAGGGTTTGCATGGGGAGGTTAAGGTCCGCATGGGGGGGAACCTTACGTATAAAAAGTTACTTTAGGACGTGGGGAGACTAATGGAAGGTCTGTTTGGAAGTCTGAAGGCTCGAGGTGAAAAATAGTACGTAGGGTCATATAAGGGTACCTAGGGTTTGGGAAGGAAACCCTAATTTGAGAAGGTGGAAAAAGAAAAAAATGAAATAATAAGAATAAATGAGGAGGAGTGAGGTATGAGGGAGAGTTGAGTCTGAGGGTCGTGATTTGGGTTTCCAATGTGAGAAATGTGCTAAGTATGATAATTACAACGGGTGTTTAGTGGCCTAATGTAAGCGTAGGAGATAACTTGGTAACCTAAACCGAGTAGGGATATAGCTAAGGCTAAATGTGTGACATGTGTCCTACGTGCCATGGATGTTCTATATGATTTATGCGTTGTGGTCTTAAAATCCATTATTCTAACTGTTTCATGTGTGGCGTGGCTTGGAATCGGGTTGTGTGCATGTGCCCTCATTAGTATGTGATAGTACGCATATACCTTCAGTTTTGATGTGATGTGTTGAGATCTCTGACCCTGCATGACAAAGGTGAAATGCCCTCGAATAAGATACATTAAAACACTAACGACTTACAGAGAAAGATGTTGAGCCGAACCCAGACCGGTCCACCGGCTATAATAGTGGCAGGGTATCTTACCCTCGCGACCGTTCCACCGGCTACAATAGTGGCAGGGCATGTGCCCTCGCGACCGTTCCACCGGCTATAATAGTGGGGGATTTCGTGCTCAACAAACCAAACGTAAAAGTGATAAGACATGGAAAGATACTAATATTTACAGTGGAATACCTTGTGAGTCGGGGCCAGACCGATCCACCGGCAAATAATAGTGGCAGGGTATATTACCCTCGCGACCGTTCCACCGGCTATAATAGTGGCAGGGCATGGCCCTCGCGACCGTTCCACCGGCTATAATAGTGGGGTTCCCGCACTCACATGAATTGATAAAGACTATGATGTGAATCGACTACATTTACCAGAGATCTAAAGAACGAGTCTACTCGATCGGGGCTGAGCATGTCCCTAAGTAATGCTCGGGGCTGGACATGTCCCTAAGTAATGTCTGCGAGGCTAAATGCCCAATTGGTTTGGTTCGGCATTGCCCGTAAATGCCCGTTTGATAAATGCCCGATTCGGCTTGGTTTGGTTTGGCGTTGTCCAAAAATGTCTGGTTGGTTGGTTTAACATTATCCATAAATGCTTGGTTGGTTTATCTGAATCTTTTATCGGTTTAAGATATTACATATGTTTCGCATGTTATTATATGTGGATGGTAGGACTTGTGATGTGGGTTTGAGTATGTGTAATATTGTATCAACGTATTGTATCATAATTTAATATGCACTTGATGTTATAGTTTACGTCTCTTCCATAAGGTAGGGTAGTGGGATTTACTCAGTATTGGACCCGTACTGATACTACCTTGGTTGAATGGGTCCTGTGATGATCCACTGATGGTGGGGAGCAGACCTCTTGTGCAGGTTTAAGATCGGACTGTTTTGGGGAGGAAGACTTGACTTGAGAGAGTAGGCAATCCGGATATTTATCCTTCGGGATTTGTTTTGTTTAATTGTATTCATCTTTGGAAGTTGCAAGTGTTGTATTTAAATCTCCAAGGGTTTTGTAATTGACTTCTAGTTTCTCGTAACGCTGTTATACTTTTAAAATTCGGATTTAATTGTTTGATTAGATTTAGCCTTAGCACTTAGTACTGGAACGGTAGGAGTGAACCGGTCTGGTACTAAGTGTGGCGGTAATACCCCCGAGTTTACGGTTTTATCATTTGCTTCCGCTAAACCTTTTGATTTTAAACAAAATTTTTCAGTAGTAAATTTGGGGGTGTTACACATGTATCTTTGTGTGTGGGCCTTAGTGCGTCTGTTACCTTACTCAGTACGTAGTGTACTGATCACCCGTTTCATGGGTGCTGCTCATTCCCATGAGTAGAAGACCCCTATGATCTTGTGCAGGTAGGAGATCATGTCTTTGATGCCTACGATACCTACGAGGCATCGGGTGGGGTAGAGTGTTGAGCCTAACTTGACTCGAGGACCGAGAGCGAGTTGGCCGGACTCCATTGCTATCTTCAGATTTCGTATTTTCCTTATTTAGCTGCATTTCGGACTACGCTTCATGTTTGAGAATCGCACTTTTAAGTTGTAATCCTAAACCGTATTCTAGTTACTGTTTGACTTGTGTTTCGTTAATGATTTATGTCAAACGTCACACATGTTTTAATGTTTCGCACTTGATGTTGTTTGGTTTTAGCCTTAGCACTTAGTACTGGAATGGTAGAAGTGTACCGGTCTGGTACTAAGTGTGGTAGTAATGCCCCCGAGTTTACAGCTTTATCTTTTGCTTCCGCTAAACCTTTTTGATTAAATGAAAATTTTCAGTAGTAAATTTGAGGGGCGTTATATAGGGTCCTAGCTACAACATGTATCCTTACCAACAAAGACACCTAGCTCTATACACGTAAATCACATACCTCTTCCTTCGAGATCATTGAAAAATCAACTACGAAAATAAGATAATACATGATTAGACTCAAAGATAATAACTGAGGGAAAAGTTAAGTTAAAGAAGGGTAAAAATATAAATAATCGGAGTCAAAAGGAAGCTTAAGTTGCATGGAAGGGTGGTGGAAGGTATCATGCTGCTATGGTGAAATTTTGGTGGTGTTTGGGCGAGTTTTAGGTGTAAGAAAGGGGGTACATGGCCTAAAAATAGGAGATTGCATGGGCGTGCAGCAGATGGTGCACTCCTAAACCAAGAGTTGAGAAATTACATGGGTAGGCTGTGCGAAGAGGCACGACCTTGCTCGAGAAATGAATTATATAGGAAATAGCGAATATGAACACAGAGGCATCAGGAGGCTATGCACGCGCCATGCGAGTATGCATGAGCAAATCTTGCTGGTCTGCATAGGAATGGGACAAGAAAAAATAGAGGCACACGATGGTGCGCAAGCCATGTGCCTCACAAAAATGTGATGGAAGTAAGGAAAAAAGAGGAAAAAGCGGCAGTGGTTGCTGAAGACGGTTGGCGATGATGAGGGGAGAGTGATGGAGTGGTCTTGGTGGTTAATCCACCAAGCTCTATGTTCTTGGTGGCTGTGGTGGTGCACGACAGTGATAGCGGTGGCATGAAACAAAAAAATAGGGTAGTGCAACATGAGGAGGATGAGGAGGAGGAGGAGGAAGAAGACGAAGAAGAAGAAGAAGAGGAAGAAGAGAGATGTAGCTTAGGTAGGATATTTTGCTCGATGAAAATTGGTAGAGTGAGGCAAATAAATGAGGGAGGAAAAGAGATGGAGTAGTATATATATGTGTATATATATGGCATGAGAACGGAAGATGTAGGGAGGTGAAGAGGTGATGATGTTGATGTTGACGGTCGAGGGTAATGGGAGGGGGAGTAGCAAGGCCATAGAGCATGAGGGGGTGGAGCAAAATTCAACGAAGAAATAGCAGAGGATGGTTGAGAGTGATGGTAGAGTGTTGGGCGACGAATGACAGGGGGACGAAGGCAGTGGTAGCAGGGGATGGTGATAGTTGTGTGATGATCATGATAGTAGCAAGAGAGGATGACGAGGGTCATATGTAGCAGATGTTAAGGAGAAAATAAAAGTCAAGTATTACGGCGTAAGAAGGAGGCAAGAGAAAGGAGAAAGGAGAAAGAAAAGGAAAAAAAAGAAAAAGCTTATGATTAATATTAGATAATTTTTTGATTAGCTAAAATAGGTAAGATTAGTGATAAAAATCTACCGAAATTAAAATTGGGTTACGAAATGTAATTTATCTAGGCTAAAGATTTGTATTAGGTTAAGATTTTGGAATTAATAAATTTAGATAAAAGCTAAAATAATTTTTTTTAAGATTAGAATCGGATTAAGGTATTAATGATATGAATTTAGGATTAGTAAAATTTTAGGGTATTACATATAACATCCCCAAAATTCAGTATTGAAAATTTTCGTTTTATTAAAAGGTTAGCGGAAGCAAAATAACAAATTATGAATTTCGGGGATATTACCGCCACACTTAGTACCAGACTGGTTCACTCATACCGTTCCAGTACCAAATGCTAAGGCTAAAGAATGAAATATCAATTGCTATAAATTCAAATAGTTATTAAATCAGAGTAGCGCAAGTAAACATTTTATAATAATAGATTCCACCAATGGTGATTACAAAAATAAAGTTACATTTAAGCCATACATTTGAAGAGTAAGAATGAAATCTAGGGATTTAAACAGGGTGGATTTTACCCGAAACCCGACAGATACCTAAACGGATATGGATGATGGAAAAAAATACCCGTCGGATACGGGTATCGGATATCCATACCCGTACCCATAACCACACCCGTATCAATATCTGTAACCGTTTATCCGATATATAATTACCCTTTTACCCTTAATTTTTAAATAAATATAGTATAAATTAAGGTTAAAATTGTCATTTGACTTAACTATAAATGGGTTTATCCGTTGGATAATGGATTTATCCATTAGATAATATCCATTAACGGGTAAACGGATAATCCGTCAGGTAATGGATATCCAACGGATACAGATGTGGATGTGTTAGCGGATACCCGTTCGGATACGGGTACAAATTCGGGTACGGATATGGGTATGGTATACCTGCCCCGAACTCGCCCCGTTTACATCCCTGATGAAATCCTAAAGGCCGGATAATCCTTACACTCTTTCCCATTGCCCAATTGAATAGTACCTGAAAAGACCTACAAAGGACACTGCCCATTGAATAGGCAGGGGCCCCACGAAGGGAACCCTTCAGTCCTACGATATTGAGTAACCCTTTAAAATCACACTTAAAGGCAGGTCCGCAATGTAACACATGATATAAAGCTACATGCATATATAAAAATATGTGTATATATAATATTCACATAATTAACTTTCACATCCGATATCAATAGGTCGTAATGAACAATCGATACTTTCGGGCCTTAAGTCATGTCATAGTGCGAAATCAAAACATTCGGGCCTTAAGCCATGTCATAATATAAAATCAATACATTCGGGTCTTTAGCTGTAACACCCCCAAATTTCACTCCTGAAAAAAAAATTTTGAAAGAAATAAGCGGAAGCTAAGAGAGAATTTGGGAAATGTTACCGCCACATCTAACATAAGATAAATGTCAACCATCTATCTCATGTTAGATGCAAGGCTAAAACTTGTCAACCATTAAATCCAAATTTTAAAAGCATAACAGCGTACGAGAAATTAAAAGTTAGTTACAATACCCTTGAAATTTCAGATACAACACTTGTAACTTCGAAAGAGAAATACAGTTAAACAAGATAAAACCCGACGGATCAAATTCCGGATTGCCTACTCACTCAAATCAAGCCTTCCACCCCAAAATAGTATCCGATCTTAAACCTGTACAAGAGGTCTGCTCCCCACCATCAGTGGATCATCACAGGACCCATTCAACCAAGGTAGTATCAGTACGGGTCCAATACTGAGTAAATCTCACTACCCTACCTTATGGAAGAGACGTAAACTATAACATCAAGTGCATATTAAATTATGATACAATACATTGACACAATATTACGCATACTCAAACCCACATCACAAGTCCTACCATAAACATATAATAACATGGGAAACATATGTAATATCTTAAACCAATAAGAGATTCAGATAAACCAACCAGGCATTTATAGATAATGTTAAACCAACCAACCGGGCATTTTCGGACAACGCCAAACCAAACCAAGACGAATCGAGCATTTATCAAGCGGGCATTTATGGGTAATGTTAAACCAACCAATCGGGCATTTAGCCCCACGGACATTACTTAGGGACATGTCCAACCCCGAGCATTACTTAGGGACATGCTCAGCCCCGATCGAGTATACTCATTCTTTAGATCTCTGGTAAATATAGTCGATTCACATCATAGTCTTTATCAATTCATGTGAGTGCGGGAACCCCACTATTATAGCCGGTGGAACGGTCATGAGGGTCATGCCCTGCCACTATTTTAGCCGGTGGATAGGTCATGAGGGTAACATACCCTGCCACTATTATTCGCCGGTGGACCGGTCTGGCCCCGACTCACATGATGTTTCACTGTAATTACTTCGTATCTTTCCAATGTCTTATCGTTATTACGTTCGGTTTGTTGAGCACGGAATCTCCCACTATTATAGCTGATGGACCGGTCATGTAGGGCACCCCGGCCCTAGCCACTATTATAGCCGGTGGACCGGTCATGTAGGGCACCCCGGCCCTAGCCACTATTATTCGCCGGTGGACCGGTCTGGGTCCGGCTCAACATCTTTCTCTTTAAGTGATTAGTGTCTTAACATATCTTATTTGAAAGAATTTTACCCTTAACATGCATGGCTAACTATATCCACATCCTCCCAGGAGGGCCCGTCTCATATCTTGGGACTCTTGCGCCCCTTATCACACCTCGATATCCTTTCCCCTTTACACTTACACATAATGAAAGCCAACTCTTAAGGTGTGGGTTGAAGCCCAACACATTGT
This sequence comes from Tamarix chinensis, assembly GCA_030549775.1. Classification (NCBI taxonomy): domain Eukaryota; kingdom Viridiplantae; phylum Streptophyta; class Magnoliopsida; order Caryophyllales; family Tamaricaceae; genus Tamarix; species Tamarix chinensis. Next base: position 106,447,668 of record CM060174.1, on the reverse strand, counting down.
GACACCACACTCCACCCACTATCACTCTCTAGGGTTTCCCTTGAAACCCTAATTGGACCTATGTGACCCAATTTCCTCTTGCCTTACTACCATTAATTCATTTATCGTCAAACGCCTCATCTCATTTAAGTTCAATCCCAAATCAATCACTAATTTCTCCCAAAACCCTAACCGGGTCCCTTATACACCCTTACACCAACCTACGTATTATTTTTCATCCCAAGTCTCCAAACACTCCACAACTCTCCCCTTGGCTTATTTACACTTTAATACAACTTTTCTCACGTAACGATCATCCTCATGCAAGTTTTATCTAACCCATGCAAACTCTCGAAGTTCCCATGCAAACCCTAGAATTTTCCATGCATAACTCTCATCCCTTATTCAATTTGGTCAACCTCATACCCCTCTTTAGCAACTCACTTCCCATTTATTTCTTTTTATCCTTTCATATCCATGTCATAATAATAATCACCCAAGCATGCATGTCCTATAGGGTTACATCATGCCATAGCACATCATAATCACCACATAGGGATATCACATTCATATCATAAGAAAAACACATACCACACACCTTAACTCCAAGCTGCGCTACGCATAAAACACGTTAAGGACAATCAGGTGATACACAACAGGACATGATATATATATACAAAGCATCCAAGGCATGTAAGTCACATAACACGTAGGGACCTTAGCCACATCCTTACGAAACACCCATAAGTGGAGGTAAGTAGAAACTTACCTGGATCCGAAGCTAGCTAAGCGAGATAAGAGGGAGAGAGATCACTAGCTCGTGGATCCACGAGAAAGCTTTCCTAGATCCGATAGAAATCGAAAACTAAATTAGAAACTATTCTATCAATCAATAATTCACATATTCTAATTAAATAAACACAAACAACACAAATGATCTTTCTTAGAAAACGTGTCCAAAACTTAGAACTTAAAAGCATAGCTTTATTAAGATTTAAGGTTAAAACTAAATCAAAACGGGTTAATACAAATATCACTTGGGACATTTCAACTTAATTTGGAAAGTTCGAGAAAGAATAATCGATCATAAGTTACTTTATCGAAAATAAGTTATTTATTAGGTTTTACAACTAAATAGGTAATCTAACCATTTACATAGAACCAAATCCAACCCGATTAGATTAAAATAGAATTTAAATGATTTAGAACCCAAAGATAGAATTCGATTAGATAAAATACACATAGCAAAATCAATTTTATAAAATCATCCCTGAAAATTAGGGTTTTAAAGCTTATGACACAAACTCAAGTAATTCAATTTAATTAATTCAAATTAAATGTATTAGAAAGCAATTAATACCATTTCAACTATTTCTATACATTCAATTTTAGAAAAACAACAATACGAGTAATCGGTTTCATAATTTCACTTGAAATTTAGGGTTTTAGGTCCGAAGATACAATTCGTTAAAATTCTATAAATTTAATCAAATTGAATGTTTATAAATGCAATTAAACACATTTTATAACATATCAAATAATAAATTGCTCAAAACTAGTAAAAGAAATACACAATTTAGCACAATTAGGGTTTTTGAGCCCGGAATGCAAATCCGATCAATTCTTGCCAAAACATATCAATTGACGGTTCGAAAATGTAATTAAACATAATCTAATGTAATTTATATAGTCAATTGAATAAAATAACCCGATTACCCAAACTAATTTAAACCCGCGGGAGTTTTGATCTAAAAAACTAATTCCGATCAATTACGCACAATTTTCCCAAATCAACACTTCCAATATAAAATTAAATACATTTTAAACAATATTATAAAATCAATTGAGCAAAACGGCTCAATTATACGACTCAATTTCATTACACCCAAAATTTGACCTAGGAATCAAATTTCGATAAAACCTGCATAAATTTCTCAAATTGACGGTTCCAAAATGAAATTGGATACATTTTAAAACATATCGTATAATCAATTTGTCCGAAATCACAAAAACGGACGGATCCGAAAAATTCGGGCACAACCCGGCCAAAAATTCAATTTTTCCAAAATTCCAATACAACCATACAATTAACCCATCCAAATCATTCTTAGAGCATATATATACATAATCAAACAATCAATTTAGCTTTTTATAAGCTAATCCATACCCAATTAATCAAAACAAGGGTTAGGGTTTTTTAGAAATTTATACCAATTAAAAACCGACAAATCGGGGCAAAGGAAGGCTGGGGAGGCTTCGTTGGGGGATGAGGTTGGCTCGACGGTGGTCGCCCGGGCTCGCTTGTGACCGGGCGGTGGCGCGAGCTGCGTGGCCTGCTGCTGCTGCTGTCGTCGCCCGTTGTTGCGCTGCTGCGTGGGCTGCTGCTGCTGTGGTTGCTGCGGTGGTGGTCGACTGGTGCTGGCGAGGTTGGTCGGAGCGGGGAGGAGCTGAGGAGAAGAGGCGGTGAGGGAGGTTGTGCAGGGTTACGGGAGCAGGGTCAGGGGTCGACGAGGAAATGGGAAAATAGAAGAGAAGAGGAAAAGAGAAAGGAAGGGGGCACCGGCTGGGTTGCGGGTTAGGTTTTTTTTTTTTTACAAAAACAAGTATCAAATAAAATATTAAAATCTTAAAAATTAATATTGGAAGATTTTATCTAAAATTTATTAAATAAAAATATTTCGAAATGATCCGAACACTTAAAATAAATAAAAGAACAATATACAGAATTTCAGAAACATTTTCGAAAGAATTAACCAACGAACATAAAAATTTATATTATTTACGGAAATACATTATAAGACCCCGAAATTTTTTTTTAAAACATATACTAAAATATTTAAGTCAAATTCGAATAAACCAAAACTAATTTAAATAATTTTCGAAATCGGTTTTCCGTAAAACAAAAAGCATAAAATGAAAGATAATTAATTCCATAAAGAATTTCATAAATAAACTCCGAAAATATTTTTTAATTTAAAACTTCCCAAATATTAAAGATTTCCGAAAATGAATAAATTTAAAGTCAGAAATATTTACTACGGATAAAATCATTAAAATAAATTTAACTATTTAAATAGAAATTCTATAACTTAAATAATATATTTAGTTAACGAAATATAACTCCAAAAATAAGGTCGTAATCACACGACGAAGTTATAATCGAAAATGAATCTAAAATATTAAAAATCAAAATACGAGAAAGAATGGGAATACATATTTTTAACCGAAAATTGAAATTAAAAGAATATAATAAAATCATGGTCGTGAACGAATTTGTCTAAAATGGTTCACAACGACAACGATTACTTAAATTAAAATATGAATTCAAAATCATCGATAAATCTATAAAACAAATCAAAATTAAAATAATTATTATTTTTTTACATCAGATTACGCTAATAAAATCATTAAGCTTAATAAAATTAGGTTTCAAAAATACGGGGTATTACATTAGCCATTCGTCCATCATTATTCAATCATCTCGGATTATAAATGTTCATGTGAGTGCGGGAACCCCACTATTATAGCCGGTGGAACGACCACTTATAGGGCAGAATGCACCTAACCACTATTATATGCCAGTGTATCAGTCTCTAGGGCAAAACGCTCCTGGCCATATCATAAGTCAACTGGGCCCAACTCATTAATCTTTCACTTTCATTAATAGTATTTTTCTTTTCTTTAATTAACACAGTAAATTCCATTTATGTACCTCAGAAGGGAGATCAAAAACTTAGGATACGAAGGTACACCGGTTGTACTGGTGCATACAAGCTACTTAGCACTCTTCAACAATGAACCCAGGGACGCAAAGGTACCCTGGTCGTACTGGTGCATAAAGCTACTTAGTACCCTACCAACAAGGACACCTAATCCATAAGTATGCATACCCCCTAACTAGGTTCGTAGAGCTAGATAGAGTAAGATATAAGGCCTGGCTGGGGCACAAAGGCACACCACCAAATACCAGAATAATCATAGGCTAAACCACGTCTTTAGGGTAGCGACCCTTAAAGAGCCACCATTTCCGACCTCAATGTCTTTCACTTTAAGTATTAGTGTCTTAATTAAAGTGATCGCGAAAAGCACAATAATCAGATACTTATTCACTTTCAATCGTTCTGATATCATTAGTCGTTTCTTATTCAGGCGGTTATCCAACATGACACAGAGAAATCATTAAGGCCATCATAATCTCGTATAATTTTGAATTATGATTCGTTGTCGTAATACTTACTAATTATTAAATATTATTACCTTGCTAATCAGCGTTATTTGAGTCATATTATAAAAATCCACAATCATAACGACATGTTAGGTACAAATTACTCATTTACCCCTTACTTATATAATTGCTAAGTCACCCTTTCCTTACTTGACAAATTACCATATTACCCTTAAAGTTGCATAATTATTAAATTACCGGTTACTCGGTTTATGTTACTAAGTTATCTCCTATGCTTTTTAGATCATCATTCACCTCTCATAATTGCTACACTTATCATATTTCTATTGTGGTTGGTTAGATTACCGCATTGCCCTTCTCCTTTGCTATAATTACTAAATTACCCTTGATTTAGATAAATTACCAAATTACCCTACTTCATTATCATGGTTACCATTTTGCCCCTTTAGTTGGTTAAATAATTACTAATTTACCCTTTAGTTGGCTAAATTACCAAATTGCTCCTTTAGTTGGATAAATTACCAAATTGCCCTTCTTCTTTATCATAATTACCATTTTACCCCTCTCAATTATTATAATTGTCATTTTACCCCTTTTCAATTATTATAAATCACAAATTACCCTTCTTGATAATTATAATTACTAATTTACCCTTCTTCATAATTATAATTCCTAATTTACCCTTCTCCATATTTATAATTATTAATCTACCCTTCTCCATATTTATAATTATTAATTTACCCTTCTCCATTATTATAATTACCATTTTACCCTTATCCATAATTATAATTATTAATTTACCCTTCTCCATATTTATAATAATTAATTTACCCTTTTCCATAATTATATTTACCCATTTACACCTCTCTATTATTATAATTACTATATTGCCCTTCTCTATTATTAAAATTACCATAATAACCTTTTTGTTGGTTAATTTACCAAATTACCCTTCTCTATTATAATTATCCAATTGCCCCCTTTTAATCATAATTTAATTACCAAATTATTCTCCATTGTTATCATAATTACCAAGTTACCCCTTACTCCCAAGTTTGCCATAAATATCATTTTATTTACAAAATTACCCTTCTACCCCTTACTTCCAAATTACCACAATATCATTTTATTTACAAAAGTACCACAATACCCTTTTACTTATAAAATTACCATAATACCTCTTTTGCTTTACAATCTACTATTTTACCCCTTTACCTCCAAACTTACCATTTTTATCTTTTCTTCCAAAATTACCATTTTGCCCTTCTTTTCCAAAATTACCATATTATCCTTTACTCCCAAAATTACCATATTGCCCCTTTTGCCTCCAAAATTACCACTTTACCCCCTTTATTACACCACTTTTATTACATTAACATTAGCACCTAGAATAATAATATCAATACTCCATTAACAATTACCAACTCCACCAACTATTATATTTTAACATAATACATATTAGCACCCACACATATTAGGCCATAATCTAGCACAAGGAATATTACTAAAATTCCCTTAGGACTCACAATAATATTATTCATGCATAAATGGTCATAATAACATAAAATAACATAGATAAGTACTTAACACCTTTATTAATAATCAAACTCTTCCCTTAAGCAATCTTTCCACACATGGCATATAAACTAGCATACTTTCCCTTGTTATCAACTAATACAATCAAATACATATATTATATTAAGCCACAAATACCAAGCATAATAACATATTAAAAATCCTAATGTGTTAACATACGTTTATCCATGCGTTTAAGTGGGGTTTAACGATTACCTTATTTTCCGCAAAAATTGAATCTTACCGGTATCCCGATTAAATATTCGAGTTTTAATTAGCAAAATCAACACCTAAAAATAATATCAATAATTATTATATTAGAAATAATAAAATCAAAGCACAAGACCTTATAAAATTTACTTAATGAAACAATTAACTTAAATATTATTTTACATTAATTTTTTTTTAATAAAAATGGCCAATAAATGTAGAAACAAGGGTGGAATGGTCGGAGGTTGCATGGAAAAGAGGGCGGAAGGGGTGTTTTCGGGTTGGGGTCCTTAAGCTAGAAAAGAGGGTAGGTGGGGGAGGATTTAGGGCAAGGGAATGGTGCAGGAGTGAAGAGGGGGTGTAGGTGGACGCTGGGGACGGGTTGTTGGTGGCCAATGGCGACAATGATGGCGGCGAAAATGGCTGCCGAGGTGGGTCGAGGTGGAGGGGCTGAGAAGGAAGGAAAAGAGAAAGGAAAAGTGAGGCGTTCGGGGGCTTGTTTGTGCCAAACAGTGTATGGGGGTCATAGAGGAGGTTGCATAGAGTTGAATGGTGGGTTGGGTGGCGGTAGAGGTGGTCAGACGACGGCAGAAGGAGGGGTTGTTTATGCTAAACAGTGTATGGGGTCGTAGAGGAGGTTGTAGGGGGGCTGTCGAGAAGGGTGAAAAAGAAGAGGGGAGGAAGTGGGAGTTGTGAGGTGGCTTGGACAGCGTTGAGGCGGTAGTAGAAGGTGGTAGGAGGCACTACAGGCCGTGGGTGTGGCGGTTGGAGCGATGGATGGTGGCGGCATGCAAAACAAAGAGGAAAAGATGGAGGGGGAAGAAGAAGAATGGAGGGAAGGGGATTGGGGAAGAAGGATGGCTCGAAAAATATGGGGCAGGAGGGTTGAAGAGGAGAAGAAAAAGAAGAGGGAGGGTAGGGGGATAGGTGGCTGATCAGGCGACATAGTGTCGTAGGGTGGCAGGGAGAGGGTGACGAAGAGGGGAAAGAAAACAAGGTAAGAGGGATGGTTTGCAGGATTGGCCAGGTGTGAAAATAGGAAGAAAATGATGGGAGAGAGGGAGAGGCAGGTGGTGGCAGCGAGGAGTGGTGGCCGGCGTGCTCGAGGGCGGCAAGCTGGCGACGGTGACAAGGCGGGCGAGGAGTTGCGTCAAGGTGTAGAAGAAGAGAAAAAAAAGATAGGGAAGGGAACATCAGGCCGGTCGGGGAAGGAAAAAAAAAGACTGGGCTGGCCAGTCCATGGTGAAGGGAAGGAGGAGAGGAGGAGGGCTGGGTCGGCTGGTGTGTGTGGGAGAATGGGCCATTGGCCTAGGCGTAAGGAGGGAGGGGAGTGAGGCTGGCTTGGAGGCCCAAAGCCAGGAAAAAGGGAAAAAGAAAGAAATAAGGAAAAGGAGAAAAAAGAGAAAGAAAAGAAAAAAGGAGGAAAAGGAAAGTGGAAAAATGGAAAAAATTAAAACAATTAAATTTATAAAATAATAGGATGTAATATTTTTGATAATAAGTTTATTTAATAATTTAATTTAATATAATTAAATATATGGGCTTAAAAAAGGATAATTATAGTAAAATATTGGTTTGAAAAATTATCTAAATAAAAATAGTATGATAAAATAACAAAATATTTATTTTTAATTTATTAAATACTCCTATCCAAATTTATATACTCAAAATCCATAAAATAATTAAACTAAATAATTTTAAAAGCTAATTTATTTCAAATAAAAGTTAGTTATTAAATTATAGGTTTTCTAAACTTTTGCGGGATTACAATTTAAGGCTACCATTTGGCTTGAGAGTATAAGGTTATCTGGGGTTCTATCCGGTGATGTTGAATTGAAATTTTCTGTAATTCTTACAATCTTTTTTATACTTCATTTTACTAACATTTCCGTAACAATTGATGGTGGATTTTATTTGGAATGTTATTTATTTTCTTTAACACTTTGCTACTCCGATTTATAATTATTTTCTTAAATTTAAGTGAAGTAATATTTTAGCCTTAACATTTGATAATAGAACGGTAGAGAAAACCGGTCCGGTACCAATTGTGACTACAACACCTCAAGATTTACTATCTTAGCTTTCACATATAACTTTTAAAAATAAATCTTTTTAATAGTAAATTTTGAGGGTACTATAGACATATTGATTAAAAATAGTATTATTTGTTTGTTAGCCACGTGAAGGGGTTTCTTTCGCTATAGATAAACTTACATTACTACGAAAACAAGAAATAATAACGGGACATTAATAACGGTAGTTCAAAAACCGTTGTCAAACGCGTGAAAATTAATGGGTGGGAAGTTTTGATAACGGTTCTAGTTAAAAACCGTTATTAAAAGGGCAACGTTAAAATTTGGACTGATATTTTAATAACGATTTTATGTAAACCGTTATTAAAAGATGATTTAATAACGGTTCATATTAGAACTGTTGTCAAAAGTCAGAAGCTTTTAATGACGGTTCCTGAAAGAACCGTTATTAAAACCCCAAAATCAAACTTTTATTTCGCTCGGTTCTGTTTCGTGCCAAAGTTTTCAGACTCTCTGCACTTTCGTTCTCTTGCTCTCCTTCTCCTTGCAAACCCTCGCACCACCACACCGGCTCCTCTCAAGTAAAGGAAACCCTCGCACCGCCAACTCTCCACCACGCCTCTACCATTGTTGGCTCTGCATGTGCGTGCCGTCATTGTTCTGAAGCTAGCTAGCAAGCACTTGCACCTTCATCCTCCGTCGTGTTTGAAGCCCTTGCCTCTCTCAACATTCTCACCGTCGTGTTTGTAGCTAGCTCACTTTATGTATGTGTTTGTTCTTCCTCTCGTAACTTTTTATCTACTTATATATGTATGTATATATATATAAATGCGTGCATTTTGCTGTTTGTTATTGAATTTGTTGCGTTATTATTATATATTAACAAATGCATGTGTTGGCCGGGACCTTTACATATTATTGTTATATTTGTTTGTATGGAGAATATAGATTCAACATTATTGTTGAATAATGGCTATTGGGAAATAAATTTGGGTACTATGGATCAGAAATACAATATATTTAGAGCAATAAAATCACCAACATTAACACTGTTCAACATATTAGTAAGTAATAAACAAAAGAGAAGACATTATTACTATAAACTTTGGAGGGTCATGACTTTTTTATGGGACCTCGGATTTAGGTAATCTAGGAGGCTATTTTGGGTATTTTTTCGAGATCTACGACGTGGAAAATGGCGTAGCCGGTTTGGGCAATCTGGGAGCCCAAAAAAAAAACCATTTTGGCCTCTAAATTGAGGTTTTTTTGTTACATACAAGTGATACAACCTTGAGGGTATATTTTTAGGGCCTTTTTTTTTTTTTTACAAATTGAACCTTTAATTTAGACTATCCTGAAAACATTTTTCACATTCTAGGGTATGAGGGTGTTATATAACCTCTTGATTAAAATGGTATTACATGTTTCCTACCTTTGTATGTAGGCTAATACATGTTTTCAGTTATTTTAGTTTTTACTTTTATCAGAATTGTTTTTCCTCTATTTTTTATCTCTTTATCCAGCCATCCATCTATTTAGCCTCATTGGGTATCTTACCATGTCTTAGCTGGTGAGGGTTGTAATAGTATTTCTAATGGGGCTATTACTTTCTTTTTTTTTCATGGTTACTAAGATATTCAAATTTAAAGACTTCTTAGTTCTCACTGTAATTATGCCAATTATGTGTAATTATGGATGAGATAAGAGCTTTAGGTACCTCCAAAGAGCTACTGGAACCAGATCTTCGAGACAAAGGAACTTAGATGATGATGATTAAATTGAAGTTTTTAAGGGTTCAAGTGAAGAAGACGAGCAATGGATCTTATAGTCCATAATAGATTGGTCAACATAGATCCAAGCCATGTATGTTTGCTTTTCCATATTTTTTAATTAATGAATCATGACATATATATATTTTACCTAATGGCTAACTGTATATTAATTGAAACATGGGTGTTGTAGTTTGTCACCGATAACTATGCACGAGGCCAGCAATATAATGTTGATGAAATTGATGAAGTTAGAGACCAATAGGCCAAGCACATGCACTCATTCATTCGGTATTAGGTAGCGATCTATATATTCTACATGCATTTTTAGGTTTGTATTTCGTCTACATCTTTCGATCTTCCAGCCTAGATCTGTGAACTCTCTACTTTGGGGTGTAGAGCTACCAAGTTGTGGTATGCCCACTAATTTTTATTCTTAAGTATAGTTGGTGTATTGAGACATGCATACTAATTATAGATTGATTGAAATTATAGTGTGATTGCAGATTTGGTATGAATTGATGTTGTTTTACATTGCACATTTGGTAATTGTTTGAACATACAACTGTGTATGTGGGCAGGAACAAAACTGCAAAAACTAAACAAAAAAAACTGGAGTTTTAATAACGGTTCTGATGAAAACCGTTATTAAATATAAAGTTTACACACATATTCGCGGATTTTTGTGTATTTTTCATGACGGTTATGAACCGTTATTAAAGATTTAATAACAGATGATTCAATAACGGTTGAAAACCGTTATTAAAATTATAAAATAACCGTTATTAAAACCCCTTTCCGTGGTAGTGTTATCAAAGATTAAGGAAAAAGAAAATGGTGGGATGAATTTCGTTAGATACAGGCATTCATTTGATTTAGATATGGGAATAAGTTGTTTTGTTATTGTTTAAAAAACTATACTTATTTTTGCTAGTTTACTTCCCACTGTCTCATAACTTATTGCCTTTTTGTATTTGGACAAACCATAAATTAGAAAGCCAAAAGTAATCTATTATATAATTGGATATATTTTATTTAGATATTTGAATTAATTTTATTGAAGCTTGATTTATTTTGAATAATTTTATAAAATCAGTAACAAGATTTTTCTGGTTTATTATTTAATCATTTTAATGTCATATTATTGTAATTGTTGCTGTTGTTATTGTTATTGTTATTATTGTTAATTTAGCTTATTAAAATAATTCTTATGAGTTTTCATCTTCATATATATTTATTTGGTGACTCAAATATGTTTTAATCAGTTGAGTATATTTTTTAATTCATTTAGTCGTATTTGGAATTTGAACTTCTCTTAGATTTGGAATTTTAAAAATATGTAGAAGTTCCATCATTACTTCTAATATATATGATGATAATTTTTAATAATTTTAAACTAAAAATAATTTAAATTAATATAATACTAATAAAGTAAAAATAAAAGGATAATATTATGATAAGTTTATAAATTACTAAATATAAAAGTTGATTAATTAATCAATTACCATGGTATCAAAGTGAAATTTACCGGACGTAATTGCTACCACCACGACAAGGAAACAAAAACAAGGGCATACTGAAACGACCACGTCGTCGACGTCGATGGCGTTGCCAACGGGTAAACCGAGGATGCCTGCCTGCCGAAAGGAAAAGAATGCCCGACTTCGTGCACTCTTCCAGCCATGCCACATTTACGGTTATACCCTTATCACTGTAGCTCTGATGCGCTGTGCCTGTGGGAATCCATTTCTACGTTCCCCTCCCACGATAATTGTCCCTAATTTTCTCTAGCTCCGTCATCTCAATTTAACCGGAGCACAATCATCTGATTGAAGGATCATTTTTCTTGCTCTTTTAAATCGGAGAATATTCCTCAGATCAATTAATCCAAGAATAAACTCAAACCCCCTTACGGTGCTTTTATAAAGCTCTCCCACCCTTGTATTTTCTCTCTCTGACACCCGCCTTTCGATCCGGGCCGGTGGGCATCCGTTCAATCGATAGAAAATTGAAATTTTCACAAGCAAATGGCGAATCCATGCGACCCAATCGAAGAAATAAGATGTTTATCTTTCTCAGACTTCCCCGACGATGTTCAATTGTGCATATTATCATTCTTGGGTCCTTCTGACGTCTCCTCCTTTTCTTGCACCTCGAAACGCTTCGTCTCGTTGCTGCACAATGACAGCATCTGGTACGCCATGTGCGATCGAAGATGGGGCTCCAAGACCAACATCAAGAAATGGGGTAGTGGTAAAATAAGTTTTAAGCTTCTGTACGAAACTTTAATTGAATATGAAAATCTGGTGGGTTTTTGGCGGCGGAGCGGTGAGGGGAAACCCACCACAGGAGGCAGCGGCGATAATTTCTCGCCGCTTGTGTTATTTGAGTGGGGTCCGACGTATGTAACTGGGTCTAGGGTCTCACCTTCTAAGGGCAGTTCCTACGATGTGATAAAATCCTCCTTTATTTGGATGAGCATATCTGCTGAAGGTGCGATATTGAATTATTTGGATCCGAATTGTAAGATTCATTTGTCTGAAAATGTTGAATTCTCTGGGAAAGATTTGATCCAGATTAGTATTAGCTTCATTGGGAAAGGTCATGTGGTCGTGGAGGAGAGTAGGGAATTTGGGATTCGAGGCGGTAATTCAGGCTCGCCCGAAACTTCTGGGGCTGCTGGAAATGGTTACAGGAGGAATGGGAGCTATGCTAACTTGAGTGGAGATGATCTGAGTGGTGTGGAGATTGAGAATGTGATGGGTACCGAAATAGGGTCGCCTCCGGAACGATTAATGTCACAAATGTATCAGTATTTTGCTAACAGGACGAGTCCTGGTGCTAGTGGGGAGAGGGCATGGAGAAGGCAGAGGAGGAGGGAAAGGGAGAGAGAGAGGCAAGGTAGAAGAAAGTGGGAGGCTGAGCATTTGGTTAAGATTGTTAATTGTTCGCCTACACCCTCTCGGCCTTTGCAGGGTCTGTGGAAGGTTTGTTGTCATCATCTCCAGTCTTATGTTGTTAGTTTGTTTGCGATGTATCATTGTAGATCATGTGCATTATTGCTTGAGTTGATGAGTCGATGATTATGACTACATTGTCCTGAATCCCTTTGGGTCAGATCTGCTTGTAATATCAGTCTGTGCAATTGTTCTTGATTTGGGTTATAGCTTTGCTAGTTTGATTAATTGTAGCATGAAAAATATCAGATATTGATTATATATCGTGTTCAAGACCGAGGCTTTGAAACTGAGATAACAAAGAGGTGACATGTAGCTCTGCATATTCCCGTTAAATTGTTAACGAGCCACTTGATTAGTTGTGGTCTTTGGACTCGAAACACTTATACATGGGATGGGCGGGGTCTAAATGTACGAAGTTGCTGAAATAGCTAGAGGAGTTTGTCCTTGAACACTCGACCTCTGAGATTATCATTTCCGGAGCCAATTGAATGCCTTCAAGTTAAAATGTTATCATTTATTGATCTCCTCTCCTCTTCTATTTTGTCAGTCGATTTGTACGAAGTTGCTGAAATAGCTAGAGGAGTTGGTCTTGAACACTCGACCGCTGAGATTATCATTTCTGGAGCCAATTGAATGCCTTCAAGTTAAAATGTTATCATTCATTGATTTCCTCTCCTCTTCTTTTTTGTCAGTCGATCTGTTAACTTACCCTTTGAAAAAGAAAAGAAACTATATGCTTTTATTCAATGTCGCATGCTGGTTGGTGATTTTATAGGCTTGAGCGATATTATTTTTTCCTACAGTGATTGAAACGAGAACCTTTTTGATGGACGGGTTTCATTGTCTTGGTTCACAACTCAATTCTCCTTCAAAAGCTCCTGCTCGTGTTATTTTCTCTCATAATTTAGTTTTAACACCTATGCCTATACCCTTTAACTTCTAGATTTCCTTGGTCTCGTATTTATCCCACATCTCCAAAAAAAACCAGCAAATATTATCTGATAAACTACTTTCCAATTTTGATATTTTTTTTATAGTACCCTCATGCATTTCTTTCAAAGTATCACTGCATAATAGATGAGCCTTTGAAATTACATAGTACTCAATTATTATCCATGGATGGATGAGAGCTGGTTGCACTGTCTGTGACTGAGAAAACTGAGAAACCAGGTCTTTAGCCGAGTATCATGGGCAGATTTCCCCAGCCCCCCAATAAACATAACATAGCCTAATCTTCTTGGGTTTTTTAAGTGTATCTAAGACATCCAAAAGTGAAACTTTCCATGTTTTGTGACTTTCTTTCCTTTTCATCCATCTACATTCTTCATGTTAGCTTTGGAGATGCTACCAAGAATCGTCTATTATCATTTGGCTGAGATGTTGAGTTCATTTTTGTGCAGGGCATCTGTGATGACATGAGTCTGGATTTTTATCTCGTGGTGTATGATGATCTTGGGGGCATTGCATGCCGAAGAGTTGGGGACTCTTCAAGGCCCTTCTCTGGTTATGCTCCTGTATTTTGGACTTCAGATGCTAAATTTATCGAGGCTCCACTTTCTCACGAGGAAGATTATATATATAATACGCACATGCATCTGCGACCAAATGAAATACACGATGATGCCATGGATGTAACTGAATATCAAGAGGTATCACGCATCATGTATATTAATTCGAGTTATGATATAGTCATTCCGGATTTGGCTATGACTTCTGCAAACCCTCGGCGTGTAGAAGGAAGGATTTGGCAGTATGTTGACGGAACATTTGGCTTTGGGTTTCTTCGGGACAATTTCATTGTGGACCTGAAACATATTGCTCAAAATGGCCACCTTTTAGATACCATCGAACTTTATGGCGACTGATTCTTTTCTTTATTGGCGTCTTTGTAATTTGTACAGACATAGTTTAGTACTGTTAGCTCATGCCACTCTACTGTGGCCCTGTATCATGCAAATAATGTGACACTTAATCATCTATCTGCTGGGTAGATGGTTTCCATTTGATATTTGTTAATCGTGTAATACAAGCACCATGAAACTTTGTTCCGGTATTTGCAAAATTGTTTTGCTTATTTTCTTCATCAAGCCTGCGTGCATTTTTTTTACTAGTCAGCGTGCGCTATTGTTGTTGTAGAACTAGTGATAGTGGAAGGCTCCGTGATTATTGTTGCACATTGCTGTATATGTTATATGGGAGGAAAGCTGATGATGTCGACATTCTCATGTATGGGCTTATCTTTCATGGTTATATGTAATGTCCATCATTGTAATGTTATATATTTGAAATCTAGGAGTTTGTGGTTTAGATTTGGACCCCCTGTAGTATTTGCTAGTGTTGCTGAATTGTCAATCAGCAAACTGGGTAATGGTATTTCCTCAATAATGTAGCTATTTCCACGCTTTTTTTTTCCTGGTATAATTCCTCTCCCCGTCAATAAAAGTACGGTAATTTGAATATTTGAATTATTCTCAACAACTGTTGTTTATTGCTTTAATGGGTCCTTTGGTAGAGCCGTAGAGGGGGAAGTCTTTTAGTAGTAAAAATAAGAGTTTGAGAATTAAGAAATGAGAATAGAAATAAAAATTAAAGTGTGAGAATTAATTTATTTATTTCCATTCCCATATTTGATAAACAGTGGGAATAATTTTTTTGATGTATTTGGTACCTTACAATGAGATTAGGAATAAATCAGTCAATTTACTAAAGTTTTCTTTTTAAATTTATAATGTCTCTTTTTATAGTTACATAGACAATTATTTTAGGATTATTTTAGCATTTTAGAATTTTTAATACAATTTCTTCAATTTCTAAATGTAAATCACAAGGCCCCCTTGAGAATAAATCTTAGAAAGAGAATGCCCTTTATTTCCATTCTTATTCCTCTTCTAATTCTTATTCCCTATAAATATTCCTCTCCTAATTCTTATTCCTCTTCTAATGCTCTTTATTTCCATTCTTATTCCTCTTCTAATTCATATTTCCCTTAAACAAACATAGAAAATTTCGATTTTTATTTTCTACTCCCGACTCTCTATTCCCACTTAACAAACACCCTTCAAGTCAAGTCTTTTTAATTTGATCTGAATAGTGTTCTTGCTTCAGTTTCATCATTCACCACAAAACATGGAAAATCCACAAAGGAAGGCTTACATTCTAAATCGACATACATAGGAGAACGAAACAGCCAACGTTTTATTGGTGCTAAGCGTTGCAGGAGGCAACGAAAACCACGAGGAAGCCTTCGTGTCAGTTACAACAACAGATGGGAAGAAGCGAATGGAAACATACGAATTGAGGGCAAAGTCACAACACAAGCTCGATCAAGATTCTGCAGCAGCTACACTTTGTTGCACAACATTCTTTTCAGGCTCAAGTTGGCTCAGGTTACCCTTTTCCTTAATAAGCTGAGCATGGTGATGCTTGCAGTATAAACGACCTTCGTGTGCAATGTAGTTGGAAGGACTTATCGTGCAGCCTCCATGACAACACTTGAAGCAGCTCCTGTGGTACGCACTCCCGTTCACCGAAACCTTTTTTTTTTCAGGGAAAAATAAAAATCAAATATTTCACCAAAGATAATGTATATCCAAGATCGTCAGCTCCTGATGCTTGTTTACATTTAAAGAAGAAACGTCTATCTTTGAATGATTGAAACGTACCTTCTCAGTAGGGTAAACTGTCTTGGCACATCCAACACATTTATCTCTGGTACCGCCAAACAAGGCTGAGACCTTGCTTGGAGGTTTCTGTTGGAAGCGATTAGAGAGAGAGAGAGAGAGAGAGAGAGAGAGAAGAAAAATAATGGAAAAAGAAGAAGAAAACCATAAGCATTGTTGTATTGCTTGATTTACACTAGCTCTAGAACATGCATTTCAAATCGACTATAATCCAGCAAGCTTAGCAATTTATGTACGACTATGATATGGATCTGGATATTTTTTTGCTGAGGTGATTACCTCGCCTTCAGGCTTATCTGCTTTCACCTTCGGTGTACCTGCATTTTGAAGGAAATTTAATCTCACTAGACAGATAAAAATGGAGAAAAGCCTTGCCAAGATTGATGCAGCAAATGCTGTTTGTGTTACCTTACCTTCAAAGCTCTTGTCAAGGCTGCCAGTTCTTTTGAAGAGTTGGTCGAAGTGTGGTCGGCAGTATAATACTCCGTCGAAGGAATTGAAGTTGCCAAGCTGCATTTGCAGGCAACAGAAAGATTTGATAACTAGAAAACAAATGAATTAAAATCGACGCTGCATTCGAATCCTGTGCAATCGGATTCTCAGTTTGTAGAGAGAATCAGTCCAGCCATCTGGATGTATGATGATCTTTAGGTCAATGAAATGAATTCCTGAATTAGTTTCAGTTTTATGCCATCATACATCATACATCATACATCAACCATAAACAAGATCCATATGAATCGGTCTACACTGGGGATATGTTTTCTACATATTATATCAGAAATTTATCGAAATGAACAGAGATCTGGTATACATATTATGTAAGGATTTATTTATACCTTGAGGGTGCCATTACAATGGTGGCAACGGAAGCAGGATTTGTGATAGACACGGTTGTCGGCGGTAAGCCTATCAACTAGGTAGACTGTTTTTTCACAGGCCCTGCATTTTGCGTTTGAGGCTGTAATGGTTGCCATTTTCCTTGATTTTCCGTTTTTTTTTTCTTTCTGCAGGACCTGTAAAGATAGCTCTGTCCTTGTCCTCCTCTTCTCTGCCTCTCTGTGGTTTCTGATCTCCTCCTGTCTATGAGAAATGGCAATAGAAGAGGGGGGGGGGGAGGGGTCAGGGGGATGATGGAGGGTGAGTGTAAATAACGGGATTGCGGAGGACAAAAGCAGGAATGATGCGTACAGTTAGATTGACAGGAACAGGATAGATACTATTTGAAATGAGTGATAATCATTTTGTCCGAATTTGATGCACCTAACCACCACTTTCATTATCTGCTTGCCTGTCATCCTCCCATATATTTAGTTATATCTTTCTGTATTTTCTTTTTTAAAAGAAAATTGACGTACTGTAACGACGAAATAGTGTGACCTTTAAGTTTTCTGTCAAATTTGGGTCTGGTGTATGTAGATGTTCACTGCGTCAACTAGCTTGATGAATGATCTTCTATGGCGGACAACTTAGAGAAGAAACATTCAAGTTCAACAATAAAGACTAAATTTGGAAGATTTAAGCAAATTTATTTTTGACTAGTTTATGGATTAATTAATAACAAACTATTTTTAAATATAAAAGCTAATGGAACAAAGTCAGATGAGACACTTTAAACATATCAATCTAGAGTCCTTAGGAGGAGTAAGGGTAAAACGACAATCATATTCACGGTACGCTTACTATTTATTTGAAATAGATAAAAATTATGAAAACAAAATTCTACTTCCAACAATATTTTATTCGGTCTATACATATAAATAAAACTTTTATCTACTCTCTACATCTCTTCTATTGACTGAGCAATTAATAGAAATAAAATTCTAAATTTATAGAATTAGAAATAGAATTCCAACACCAAACATACAAAAAATGAGAAATTTGAATAGTTAATGCGGTGATTTAAATAACTTTACACCACTCGTATTTTTTATGGAGAAAAATTATTTTGAAAAACATGACATATTGAAGTTAAACATTTAATTTTTAAAGCATATCAAAGTTTACTGCTACTATTAAGTGACCAATTATATATGAGGAACACCGATTCTTATGACGATCATTATTATTGGGTTTATATATAGCCCCCACTCTTTTTTTTTGACATTAGAAATGATATTTGTTATTTATAGTATTCCTGTCTAATTTATTAAGTTGGTCCGTAAATAAGCTGATCAAGTTTTTTATTGCATCAACGTGATTAACTAGAACTAAAGCAGCTCATCATATTGAGTTAGAGATTATGGTCGACTTATGTGTATGTATCATGTATGTAGTATGTACGACTCTAAAATTAAGAAACGAACAAAGCATAGCAAATCGACTTCACCCCTCATAGTGATGATAATCATAAAATTATGAGTAATCTAATAAAAAGTAAAAAAGTTAAATCTGCCAGCTCAAAAAGTTTGTTAAAACTAAAAGGGGGGACGCCAGATGGAATGGGTGGAGTGAAGTGGAAGGGAAGTAATTTTAAAATAATAATACTCTATAAAGCGTCTATTTCTCTCGACGGAGGGCGTTTGGTCTAGTGGTATGATTCTCGCTTTGGGTGCGAGAGGTCCCGAGTTCGATTCTCGGAACGCCCCTACCGATTTTGGCTTTTTGGCACTTTTTCGGCCCCACAAAGCCACGATGTGTTTGGGGCATCCATAAATATCGATTGCGCGGAGCAAGAAACCCTTTAAAACCTCCCACCGTTTTGTTTCAGTCGAAGAAGAAGCACGTCCAACATTTTTATTGTCTGGTAAATTGAGAGGGCAGCAAATCGCTTCATATGTCCGCAGCGTCACTGTAGTATTTCCATCCGAGGAGAGAATATTCAATTTCGTTCTACTCAAATCATCACAGGTGCTTGCTTGTCAACGTAATTTTTTTTACGGAACCCGGACATTCCTTGGTACAAATTGGCTGAAATTAATATCGACCTCTAATGTGGCTTGCATTTTACTTAATTTTGATTGTTTTTTAAGGTTGCCTGTGATTTTCTAATATCACTCCAATCTGCTGAAACTCGAACAATTCTAGCACTTCATTCTCAGTTGAGCTCTCTTTAACTGTGTCAGAAAAGCCTCTAAAAGAATGGTTTTCGGGCAAGTCGTGATTGGACCTCCGGGATCCGGTAAGACGACCTACTGCAACGGCATGTCTCAGTTTCTCCAGCTTATCGGCCGGTAAAATTCTAACTCTCTTACTTGAAGTTTCGATTTTTGTTTTTTTGTTTGCTTGTTTCGTTTGGAATTTGGAATGTGAGGAGAATTATAGTAGAACATTGAATGTACAAGTGAAGGTGCGAAAGAGTGAAGTGACCTCAATTTCTGTTACAGTGAAGGCAGGAAAGAAAGAGGGGAAGACGACGACTATTATTATTGAGATTATCAATCAGCTATATAGGTGCGTTGAGTATTTATGGGGACAGACGTTAGTTATCAACTCATCGGGTATTAACACCTAACCAAAACAGATTAATCAACTCACATCAGCAAACAATTAATCTGTTGGTGAGTAGCTGATGTGGTGGTAACAGTATCCAACATCCCCCCTCCCCAAAATAGAAACAGCTTGGCATGGATACCTAGTTAAGCATAATGCATGCCAAGCTTGCTGATTAAATCATTGTGCTGACAAGGCAAGACATCAGCCAATTGAGCATGTCTAGGAAGGTATGTCAGCTGTAGGAGGCCGCCCATAACTTTCTTCCTAGTGACGGGGAAATCCACTTTGATATGTTTTGCCCTTTCATGGAAAAATGGGTTGTGAGCAATATGAAGTGCTGATTGATTATCACAATGAATGTTGGAAAAATGACAATATGTAGTAATGAAGATTGAAAATAAGAGCTGAGGAAAATTGAATTTATCGATTCCATTGTTCAGTTGTGTTGTGAATTGCTTCGTTGCCTAGAAGTGAAATTTGGCCTGCCGTGATGCAATTATTTTTGATGATTCAAGCTTCAGTTCACGTGTACTCATGATAGAAGGCTGTGAGTCCACATAAAAGTTGCTCAGATTTTTCTATGTAAAACGAAAGAGATGAAGCACAGGAGAGGAGTGAGGTTGTAATTTTTTTAGCATATGAAAGCAGTTGCCGAATATCCCCTTCATAAAATAATAAAAATAAGGTAAAAAAAGAAAGATATTTCCAGTTGTCCTTTTACTCTCGAAGACTAGCTTCCACGATGTAAAACATTTGAAAACGTTCAAATGGTTGCTGAAAAATCGGACCTGATGCTCACAAATTCAAAGGTTTAATCAAAACAGTTTAAAAAACATCTTATAAGCATAGGAGACTAGGCCTTGCCCGGATCTATGACCCACCCAAATTTAGCTCATATTAGACAAGTGGGTAGCGATGTGTGCGTGTGTGTTGTATAGTCTAGCCCAAGGCCTCAACAAAACAATCCAAGTTTTTCTACTCAAACGTAATAGCAGTGGTGGGGATATAAAAATAGTTTAAGAAACTTATATCCCATTGATGTGGGATGTGAGAAATACTACAAACATCAGCGATAGAAAAAAGCTTCCCTTGTTTTTGCTATTGCTTGACAACTCCACCTATGGCAAAACAGGAAGAAAAAAAAACACCTGCCGGTGCATAGCTTAGTTGGTATTATTAGACTATGTGGCCCCATGGGTAATTGGGGTGCTTTATTAGGTTGTGGGTTCGAAACTCGCCCACACATGGTCAAGCAACACATGCCCCCTTGTGTGTTAAGGCATATGCTACAATTTACCTCCTCTATGATTTTCTATTGGTGGAGCGGTGGATGCATTGGGGGCAAGGGTTTTGCCTTTTTTTTTTCCTCCCTTTTTTAGGAAGAGAGGAACACAAAAACAATTTGGGGAAAGAAAGAATAATGCTTAAGTATCAATATGACGAGGATTGAATTGGTATTTAGTGAAGTGAGGCAACAATTGTGTTTGGGAGTGACTGTCTCTTGAACTACCCAAACTTCAATTGAGTCCCCAACAACACATGTTTTACCTTAACATCTGCAAATTTTGCGATAAAAAAGATAATTGCTTTTACTAGCCATGTGCACATTTTAGGTACTCATGCATGTTGTAGCGTTTTAGTCTTTATAGAAGACAACTTACATGCACACTCACTTAGTTAAATTCATTAAGTAGGCCTCACAAGCACCACTTTGCATGCTATGGATTCATTTAGAGTATGAGTATGCTTAACCTTTTATGCATTAAGCAGCGAGTTCAATGTTTGAAAAGGCCTAAGGCGTACCAAGGCAATAGGGGTCCTGGAGCCTAGGCGCAAGGCAAAGGCGCGCGCTTAGGCGATGTGAGGCACGAGAAAATTACTCAAAGCTAAAAAAATGATTAAATGACTAAGTTTTCAAAAAAAATAAAAAATATATACCATAACAAGAAAATACTTAGAAAAATAACAACCTATGAGTTTAATGCTATCAATACTAGCAGATAGTTGGGACTATGGACCACTTCTTCTTGCTGTCTTTGGTTCTCAACTCTCTACGGTCTATCTCTTTGTTTTTGACTTTGTTTATTTTTTTATATGAGTTTAATGCTATCTATGTGTTTAAAAAATGAATTTTACTCTCTTTTTTATATTTCCCTGATGATCCTGACTGCTTGTAGGCTTGCAGCCTGTTTGATTTCAGAATGTGCATTTTTTCCAAAACAACTATTGCTCTCCCCAATCAAAACTATAATAGACTTACCCTTTTCCAAAAAAATGTCTACTCCTCTCCCCCAAGTCCCTAGCTCCCTACATGATTATTTTCTGCTGAAAAGCATGTGCATGTCTATTCCTCTCCCCTAAGTCCCTAGCTCTCTGCATGAATTTTTTTTCTGTTGAAAGGCATGTGCATGTCTACTTCTCTCCCTTAAGTCCCTTCTTGATATTTCCAGAACAACTATTGCTCTCCCCAATTAAAACTATAAATAGGCTTCCCTTTTTCCAAAAAATGTCTACTCCTCTCCTCTAAGTACTTGGCTCCCAGTGTGAATTTTTTTGCTGAAAGGAAATTTTGCTCAAAGGCGCACACCTCTGCGCCTGTGCGCTTCTGCCCCTTTGGCGCGCCTCAGCCGCCTTACGTGCGCCTCACTCACATCGCCTTGCCTAGCACCAAAAAAGCCCCCAATCCCCATCGCCTTGCGCCTTAGGCACACTTTATCAAACATTGAGTGAGTTCATAATATTCATCTCACAATGACCATACACAAATAGGGTTATGACCTCGTTAAGAGCTTGTAGCTCAACCTATCCACACCACACTACCACACACTATAAGAATGAAAATGTAGTGTTATAGAGTAACTATATGGCTTTGTTTGATCACAAGCGGTATCCACCATACTTTCTTCAACCCTAAGGCTTAAGCCCTATTTTCTTTGACAATTCAGGGAGGACTCTCCCTTGTTAGACCCTTCATGGGATGATCTTTATTTCTTGTCTGATTTAACAAACTCCAAACATTATTCCTCAACAATTGCCTAATGGAACTGTGTTTGATATGGATATGTCTCCTCTTACCATTACACACATAGTTGTTGGCAATATTGATGGCCGTCTGTAAATCACAATGTAAAAAAGTTGGCACACACGATTTCCTCTACGATGACATATCGGCCAATAAGTTTCTCAACCACTTTGCTTCTTATCAAGTCCAGCGAATTCAAGATTAATAAATTGAAACTTCATAATGGAACAAGCTACACATGTTTGCTTAGCATACTTCCATGACATAGCTTGTCTATCCAAGGTAAATACAAAACCACTATTGGAACTAACCTTATCTTTATGAGGAACCCAGAATGCACTTATAAATCTCTCTAGAATAGAAGAAAATTTGCAAAAATACAATTACCAATTCTTGGTACCCTTAAGGTATCTAAGTTAACAATGAAGTGTTGTCCAATCGTCATTAGGGGGTTGATTTCAAAGGCATAAGTTGTGTCCAGTTTAGTATAGTTCATGAGGAATATCATATTTGCTATGATTTTAGAATACATAGCTTGTGAAGCACTAGATCCATGTTTCTTTTTCAAATTTATGCTAGGGTTATATGGAGTTTTATAGGCATCTCATCAAAACCGTCAAACCATTTAATGTGCCGACACAAGGAAAAATTATTCTCAATTTTTCTCATTTTAACACCAAAAATCATATTAGCTTCTCCTAAATACTTCATATCAAAATAAAAAGATGAAAACAATTTCATTTCATTAATTGCGGTCACATTAGTGGTAAAAATCAACATGTCATCGACATACAAATAAATAATCACGCATTCATGTCCAAACACTTTGTGTTAAACGTAAGAATAAGACACATTTACCACAAAGCCATCATTAACTAATGTGTGAATGAACTTTTCATATTATTGTTTAGGAGCTTGTTTAAGGCCATAATTTTATCAATATGCACACTTTGTTCTTTCGACCTTGGACCACAAAGCCTTGGGCTCTTCCACATAAATTTCTCTTTTAAGTCACCATTTAAAAAAGTCATTTTACATCCATTTCATGCACTATAAGCCTATGGATAGCGGCTAAGACAACTAGAGAACGAATATTGGCAAATCTTAGTTATAGGATAATAAGTATAAAAAACCCAACATCTTTCTTCAATTTGTATCCATGCAATAAGATTGCGGTTGCAATTGCAGTCGAAGTGTCGCGATATCGGAATGTCACAAATGATGTGGACTCCCATCATCGCATTGAATTTTTTTTTTTGTTTCACAATATGCTCCAATTCTTTTTAATTGATCCTTTAAACATAAGCTTTAAATAAATTAGTATTTTATATTATATTATAAGTGTTTAAATGAGTTATCATATGCTAAATTGTCTTGATAACCCTACATTTGTCTTGGAATAAAAAACCGGTAGATGTAAAGTTGATGAATAATAATACTTTATTATAATCCAATAGTCACTTGATCTATGGTATATATGGTAAATGAATAATAAGATATTATCATTTTTTTAATAGATTTAGGGATCTAGAATCCTAGATATGATTTATCGTCTTCGATATATAAGTGATGAATTTGTAATTTTTTTTATCCATTGCATTTCGGCCATCTCGTATATTGGCCAACCCAAATTATGCTAAATAGCAGCAAATATATTTTAGTGGGAGTGCTATTTAATTGTATGTCTGTAGCCTCTAACTACCAGTCTAGTTTTTGATAGACCCAAATTACCCTCTGTTTTTTTTTTTTTTTTATAGACCCATTTGCATTTAATAGGTTTAAATAGCAGCAAATATATTTTAGTGGGAGTGCTATTTAATTGTATGTCTGTAGCCTCTAACTACCAGTCTAGTTTTTGATAGACCCAAATTACCCTCTGTTTTTTTTTTTTTTTTTTTTTTTTATAGACCCATTTGCATTTAATAGGTTTGCTTCCTTAGGCAAGTTAACCCAGCCTCCATGTGTGATTAGACATAATTGAATCTAATTCATTATTAATTGACTATTTTCAAAAACTAGCATCTCACTATAGGATATAGGATCCTTCTGAATCAAGTGAGTAGACATCTTCACTCATCTTATCAGAATCATCATTTTCAACAAGGTTTCTATCCTTCGTTTTTTACTTTTCCTAGGCTTATTAGCATTATCATTCATATCATTTGATAGAAGAACCATTTGAAGAACAAACACTATCATTAACAACTTTTCTCAAAGGGTACACATTTTAAAGAAATTCAGTGTTTCTAGATTCACACAAATAGTCATCACTCAGATACAAGAATATATATACAATATTGTTTTGAGCTTAGCTAATAAATACATAGTCCAAAGTCTTGGTTTCCACACTAGTCCTCCTAAAATCAAATAAGTCAACTTTAGTTAGACACCCCCACACGTTTAAAAACTTCAATCTTGGTCCAAAGCTTTTACATAATTTTTAGTCTTATCTAGCCTTTTGTGAGGGACCCTATTTAAACAATGCCTCTTAGCAAATTTAGCTTCTACACATGCAGGAAATTTATGAAAATTGTCAGTATCTGACACATTAATCAAATTCATGTTTTTTAATTTGTTAATAGAAGCCACTTTCATATGCCTACCATGCCACAAGTTAACAGGCTTGACAGTATAAGCAACGATAGTAGAAGCATTTGCGTTAACATAAATAGGAACGTTGTTCGATACAAAGGGTCAAACAACTAGATACCCCTTCCTCGAAAGTCCTTATTCCAAGTGATTATAGTCTTATCTGCCTTAAAAACTGGTTTTAGTCTAGCTGTATTACGTAAGCTGCCAGAAACTAGGTTCTTATGCAAGAAGGGGGCATAAAAAACATTACTTAAAGCTAAACACTCCAAAAGTGAGTTTTAGAAGGACCTTTCATTTTGCAAGAACTCATTTAGTGGCTGAATTCACTGTGTAGACACTCTCCATCAGCAACATCCTTGAATGGGCAGAATAGTTCTCTATTGGCTTACAGAGGTTTGGATGCGTCAATATCCAAAATTCAGTCAACTTTGTTATTCACCAAGTTTGCCTCCACTACCACAACAACAATCACGTCCTTAGTCTCAATTAGCACGCTTGTGGGTGCAATAGCTTTCTAATTGTTCTGCTGGCCTGATTTTGAAACATTGGTTTTCCTTGTAACTTATTTTTCTGTGAACATAGCAGGTCACGTTCTTCTATTGGATCTTGTTGTTACCCTTCTTGTTGGGCTGATTTTTATGCTGGCCTTTCTTCTGAAATTTCTTTACCTTTCCTTTGGACCTGTCTTTTTCAGTAGCAGATTCAATAACATTAACACTAACATAATTAGAAACATAAGAGATATTGTAAGGTGAAAAATAAAAGAACACACAATTTTACGTGGTTCATCCAATGTGGGCTACGTCCACGGACGACGACGAGTAAGGATAATTTTACTATGTAGAGAAAGAATACAAGAAATCCTCAATTGAATAGAGGATTGTAGAGATCTATCACTCTCAATTATTCTAACTCTCAAATGTGTGTAGAACTATGATGGATATTGTGAGTCATGTTTTGAGAAAGGGCCAGAGACTACATATATATAGTCTTCAAAAGAAAACCCTAAAAAACTGCTAATTGATGGAGATTAAAAACGGTAACTCTCCATTGATGGCAGTTAATACTACCAATTAATTTAGTAGTAAATTCTTCGGTTACTTTAGCTTCATATTTAAGTCTTCCATAACCTCGGGTTTTAAACTCTTCATTGATGGTAGTAAATACTACTAATTAAAACTCTTCGGTTACTTCAACTTCATATTAAAGACTTTCATAATCGTAAGATTTGAGGTACAAACTCAACAATCTCCACCTTGGCTCAAATCCACAATACTCATCGTCGTTATAAACCTCGAAAGGTAATCATATGTTGCAAGTACCAACTAAGTCTAAGCAATGCTTGAACTTAGCAGTAGGTAGTGGCTTCGTAAGTATGTCTGCAGGATTATTTGATTTGTGAACTTTCTTCACCACAACATCTCCTACAGCAATAATGTTTCTGATAAAATGGAACCTGACATCAATGTGTTTGGTCTTCGAATGATAAGAATCATTCTTGGTTAAACAAATAGCACTCTGACTGTCTGAGAACACAACAGTAGTACCTTGTGCAACACCAAGCTCGAGAATGAGACCTCGCAACCAAATGGCCTTCTTCACACCTTCAATAGCTGCAACATATTCCGCTTCTATAGTAGACAAGGCAGCAATAGATTGCAACGACGCTTTCCAACTAATAACACCGGAAGATAGTGTGAAGATATAACCAGAAATAAACCTACGTTTATCCAAGTCAGTAGCATAATTAGAATCAACGAAATCAACAACATCAGTGGTTTGTGCTCTATTCCTATCGAACACCAAACCAATATCAGAGGAACCCTTCAAATAACGCAAAATCCACTTGATTGCATTCCTAGGTAAAGGGGTTAAATATATTACCTGAAGCTTTACATATACACTGGGCATACCCAGGCTCAAAAAGAATAGGCATACCACAGAAACGGTAGCTCTATTAAACCAAAAGAGACCAAGCAAACCATGAGTTTAGTGGTTAGCTAATGACAAATCATAATAAAGGGCTCTGTATACATAGTATTTGATTTGTACAATCAACCCTCTAGTGTCTAAGTCCCTAAAATCAAAAGCAGCAACATTACGAGCTCTCCAAATAAGATAAGTGGCAGCTGCTAACGTCAAGGCCCGTGCTTTAGTCACCAGCTTGTTACCTTTCTGTCTTCTTTGCACCGCTCGTGCTGCACTAGCCAAGGAGGTTGATCCTCCTGAAATACCAAGCCATTCTCGCAAGATGTTCCAGATCCTCAGCATGAAGGGGCAATGAAAGAATAGGTGCTCATGACTTTCTGCTTCAGTATGGCAGAAATAACACATACCCGAGTCCTGGAGGAAAGTAAGTCTGTCCCGAGTGTTCAACCTTCTCAATAGGGCTAGCCATAGGATGAAGGAATATCTACGGGTACGACAATATTTCCATACAATATCATGGTTGCGCCATTTCTGTGCTTTGGGCCTGAAAAAGTCATAAGCCAGCTGAGTAGAGAATTTCGTTCCCTGTTGCCAAGTCTTCAAGCGATCACAGACTTTATCATACGACCCTTCCTGAGTAACAATAACATTAAAGATGGCATGAAGCTTCTTTACAAATCCAGAAGTACCATGGGTAGGGGTGAAGACCCCTAGTGTTCGGCCACGTAGATAGTATATATGGATCCACTTGGTCCATAAGGACTCCTTTTCATCCTGCAAAAACCATATATACCTACTAATAAAAGCATTATTCCATGCCACAATATTTTTAAGGCCCAAACCCCCTTCTTTTTTAGGCAGGCAAAGTTTAGTCCAAGCAACCTGAGCTGCTTTTCCATTCCATAGAAAGGTACGACAAAATCCCACAATCCGAGATATAACCACTTTAGGTAGAATAAAGATACTCATCCAGAAACCAAGAACCCCTTGAATGACAGAATTAAGGAGTTCAAGGCGCCCTGCAAAGGATAAGGAGCTCGCTTTCCAAGTCTTCAAGCGATCACAAATATCGTTAAGAAGTATTTCGTAATCAATAGTACGAAGCTTACTTGGGTTGAGGGGGACCCCAAGTATCTGAAAGGAAAAGTACCCTGTGTCATACCCACTTGTTGAAGAATAAGGCCTCGAGCTTGACTAGGCACGCCTGCCATGAAAATCTGTGATTTAAGAGGGTTAGCTTTTAGACCCGCAGTTTTGCTGAAGAGATCGAGCCCTTTGAGAAGAATTTTAACAGAGGGAACATCACAACGGCAGAAGAGAATCACATCATCAGCAAAAGCTAAGTGTAAAAGTTTCAGAGGTTTACACTTAGAATGATAAGAAAAGTCCTTTGCAGCAGACAAATGTTTAAGGAGCCGGCTGAAATATTCCATGCAGAGAACAAATAAGTAAGGGGAAACTGGATCCCCTTGTCTTAGACCACGACTTCCCTTGAAAAAACCAAACATGCTCCCATTCAATTTCAAAGAAAAACTAGCAGTGGTCACACACTCCATCAATAAGTCCACAAAAGGAGGGGGGAAGTTCAGGCCCAGAAGAACTGATTTAAGGAAGTCCCAGGATAGGGAGTCATATGCTTTTCTGATATCTACTTTAAGTAAGCATTTCGGAGAGGTTCGCTTACGGGAATAATCCTTCAGTAGTTCTTGCACAAGCAAAATATTCTCAGACATCAAGCGGCCTTTGACAAAGGCTCCTTGTTCAGGGCTGATAATGTGATCTAAAACAGAAGCAATCCTTGAGGCAAGAATTTTAGCTATTACCTTGTACACAATGGAACAACATGAAATCGGGCAAAAATCAGAAACTTTATCAGCTTTACCATGTTTAGGAATGAGTGCTAAGGCTGTATGATTAAACCTCTTCAGGAGCTTACCAGTTTGGAAAAATTCATGAATAGCATTGCAGAAATCTTCACCAGCAGTAGCCCAAGCTTCCTTGAAAAATTTAGAGGAAAACCCATCCGGACTAGGAGCCTTTCGATCGCCCAGAGAGAAAAGCGTACTTCGGATTTCATCATTAGTGACAGGAGCCAAGAGGAGCAATTGCTGAGAAGAATTAAGGACCGGGCCCTGCTGCAAAATAGAAGGATCAAGAGTTTCTGTTTTGCACCTTGCCCCGAGAAGACCCTGAAAATAGTTCAGAAATTCCATCTCCATTTCTGCAGAAGAACCAGTCCAGTTGCCATCATCTTTGAGAATCCGAGAGGTGCGAGATCTTGTCTGTTTAGCACACATCAAGTCATAGAAAAACCTGGTGTTGGAATCAGCAGAAAACAAGAATTTATTTTTATTTTTCTGGGCTACAAACTCCATAGCAGCAGCACCTAAAAATTCTGCTTTCTTTTTTCAAATCTGCCATCAACCGTGGGCAAACAGAAGAGGAACCCTGAAGGTTCGAAGATTGTGCTGCTTTGAGAGCAGCATCAGCATCTTCAGCAAGAGCAATAATGTGAGAGAATTCATGCTTATTCAACTGCTTCAACAGTGGTTTAAGTTCAGAAAGTTTGCTACACAAAATATATTGGTGAGTGCCACAGATAGAAAACCGCCAAACAGAGCGAAC
Source organism: Tamarix chinensis (assembly GCA_030549775.1). Classification (NCBI taxonomy): domain Eukaryota; kingdom Viridiplantae; phylum Streptophyta; class Magnoliopsida; order Caryophyllales; family Tamaricaceae; genus Tamarix; species Tamarix chinensis. The sequence continues at coordinate 106,417,673 of CM060174.1, read as the reverse complement.
AATACCAATAAAGAAAGGGTGGAGACACCACACTCACAACATAAGCTAGATTCACAACACTTGATTGCATTCCAATGACCCTTACCAGGGTTGTGCATAAACCGGCTCACCATACTCACAACATAAGCTAGATTAGGTCTAGTGCAGACCATAGCGTACATCAAACTACCAACTGCACTAGAATAGGGAGTGCTAGACATTAGCTACTTCTCTTTCTCGGACTCTGGACAAAGCTTTGATGACAGACTAAAGTGAGCAGCTAGAGGTGTAGACACAGGTTTACAATTACCCATATTGAAACTGTCTAACACCTTCTTAATATACTTAGCTGCACCAAGATCTTTCATCTCGAACTCCTTATTAAGTTGTGATTTCAACCTGTTGATTAAGGACTTATCCTTGGAAGCAATCAACATATCATCAACATAAAGCAATTGATAAACAAAGGAGCCACCTTCAAACTCTTTAAAATAAACACAACTATCAAACTTGCTTCTTGTGTAGCCTTGCCCAATCATAAAAGAGTCAAACCTCATATACCATTGTCTTGGAGCTTGCTTTAAACCATACAAGGACCTCTTCAACCGACATACATAATTCTCCTTATCAGAAGCAACAAAACCTTTAGGTTGATGCATATAAATCTCCTCTTCCAACTCTCCATGGAGGAAAGCTGTCTTGACATCTAACTATTCTAACTCAAGATCAAATAGAGCAACAAAAGTAAGGAGAACTCGAATGGAGGTATGACGAACAATTGGTGAGAATACCTCATTAAAGTCAATACCTTCCTTTTGACTAAAACCTCTAACAACGAGGCGTGCCTTCCATCTAGCATCTTCAACCCCAGGTATGCCTTCCTTTCGTTTGAAGATCCATTTGCAGCTCAATGCTCTTCGACCCTTAGGTAACTCAACTAACTCCCAAGTGCTATTCTTGTGCAAACTCTCAATTTCTTCATTCATGGCAACTAGCCACTTAGAATAATCAGGGCTGGATATGGCCTCAGAATAAGAAAGGTTCAATACCTTCGGTAATCTCTTCAGCAACTGTTAGAGCATAAGCAATCAAGCCATCATCATCTCCATCTGCATATCTAGCTGGTCTTCGAATATTTCTCCTTGGCCTATCACGAGTAATAGAATAACCATCCACCTACTGCTGTTGGATGGGACTAGTGGTATGAGCTAGATGGTCAATACCATCGATATCACTGCTGGATTGTGTGGATGAGGAAGAGGGAGCACTATGATCTGAATTAACGGGCATCACTTCTAACTCCACCTTCTCGCTAGTACCCTGTTGATGACTTGTACTATGCAAATAAATAGTAGATTCTTTTTCAGAAGATAGTAATGCATTGTTATTAAAAGTTACATCCCTACTCAAAATAATTTTTTTAGAGTCGGGACACTAAAACCTATACCCCTTGGACTCAGAAGCATAGCCTAAGAAAATGCATTTAACAGCTCTAGGAGCTAATTTACCATGATTAACATGAATATAAGAAGGACATCCAAAAACTCTAAGAATAGAGTAATCAACAGGATTACCTGACCAAACTTTCTCTGGAATCCTGAAATCAATAGATGTATGCGGAGATCTATTGATGATGTAACAAGTTGTAGAAACAGTTTCAGCCCAAAATTCACTTTTGTTCCACAATCCAGCATTAGAGAGCATACACCTTGCTCTCTCAAGTAGAGTCTGATTAATGCGTTCTGCAACTCCGTTTTGTTGAGGCTTCCCAACCATAGTCTTATGTCTAGCAATACCATGATCTGAACAGAACTCATTAAAATATGTCTCAACGAACTCTAACCCATTATCTGTCCTGAGCTTCTTTACCTTCTTCCCTGTTTGGTTTTTAACAAGAGCTTTCCACTTCTTGAAAGTAGGAAAGGCTTTATTCTTGTGGCGTAGAAAATAAACCCAAACCTTCCGGGAAAAGTCATCAATTAGAGTCATCATATAGCGCCTACCTCCAAAGGAAGAAACTTTGGATGGTCCTCATAAATCAGAATGAATATAATTTAGAATATCCTTAGTACGGTGTGTTGCAGTAGAGAATCTGACCTTTGTCTTTTTGCCTAAAACATAATGCTCACAAAACTCTAACTTTCCCGTACCATTACCAAGATGACCACGCTTGCTCAAAAGATTCATACCTTTCTCACTCATATGACCAAGAAGCATATGCCATAATTGAGTGAAGCCTTCATTTGACATAGACGTGGATACAGCAGTTGAACCTATAACTGTAGAACCCTGCAAGATATAGAGACTGCCATGTCTGTTGCCCTTCATTAGGACAAGAGCACCTTTGGAGACCTTTAGAACTCCACCTTTAGCTGAATACCTGCAACCAAGAGACTCAAGGGTGTCCAAAGAGATCAAATTACACTTGAAATAAGGAATATGCCTAACATTGGTCAATGTCCTAATACATCCATCATGGGCCTTGATTTGCACACTACCTATGCCAATAACCTTGCATTGGGCTTCATTTCCCATCAAGACAACACCACGATCAACCTGCTCATAAGTAGTGAACCAATCCCTATTGGGACACATATGATAGGTACAACCAGAATCTAGAACCCATTCAGACCGACTCCTTTTATCATTAAATGTAGCCAATAGTACATCACCCTCAATATCATTTTCAACAATTGTATCGGCTTCATCATTACTATAATTTTTCGGTGGTTTTCCTTTATCCTCCTTATCTTTCTTATTTATCAATTTATAGTAGTCAGAAATCTCATACCCAAATTTCTTGCAATATCTACAAGTCACATTGGAACTTCGTCCTCTAGATTTAGACCGGGATTTTTTCTTATTTTTACTACCATGGTCATTTGATCTACCTCTAATAGATAAGCCTTCAGCTTTATCATTAGAACGAACTTCAAGATCAAATTTCTCTTTTGAGAGCAAATTGGATTTAACATCCTCAAAGGTAAGCGTATCAGAATTACCATATACCATAATTTCCTTGAAGTGTTTAAAGGTAGATGGTAAAGAGACGACCAATAAAACAACTTTATCCTCATCATCAATTTTCACATCTAGATTCTCAAGATCAATAATGATTGAATTAAATTCATCTAGATGGGATTGAATAGGAGTACTTTAAACCATACGTAGAGTATATAAACGTTCTTTGAGACGAGGCTTGTTCGCTAGACTCTTTGTCATATAAAGCGATTCAAGCTTAAGCCATAAGGCAGATGTAGTAGTCTCATGAACAACCTCACGAAGAACCTCTTTAGATAGAGACAATTGGATTGTTGATAGCGCCTTCTCATCCAATTCGTCCCATTGCTCATCCATCATAGTCTCGGGCTTCTTAGATTTACCATCTAGAGCCTTCTTTAATCTATTCTGGGTCAACACTGCTTTCATCTGGACCCTCCAGATACTAAAACTGATCTTGCCATCAAACTTCTCGATCTTGAATTTGGTAGACATCATGAACCTAAAGTTCTGATACCACTTGTAAGGCGAAAAATAAAAGAACACACAATTTTACGTGGTTCATCCAATGTGGGCTACGTCCACGGACGACGACGAGTAAGGATAATTTTACTATGTAGAGAAATAATACAAGAAATCCTCAATTGAATATAGGATTGTAGAGATCTATCACTCTTAATTATTCTAACTCTCAAATGTGTGGAGAACTATGATGGATATTGTGAGTCATGTTTTGAAGAAGGGCCAGAGACTATATATATATAGTCTTAAAAAGAAAATCCTAAAAAACTGCTAATTGATGGAGATTACAAACTGTAACTCTCCATTGATGGCAGTTAATACTACCAATTAATTTAGTAGTAAATTCTTCGGTTACTTTAGCTTCATATTTAAGTCTTCCATAACCTCGGGTTTTAAACTCTTCATTGATGGTAGTAAATACTACTAATTAAAACTCGTCGGTTACTTCAACTTCACATTAAAGACTTTTATAACCGTAAGATTTGAGGCACAAACTCAGCATATACGTTTATGTTTTGGTCGTGTTGCCTCTTCTTTTCTCATGTAACCTTTCTTTTTTCTTATGCTTCAAGTGTTTCCTGTAATCACTCCAAGATGATGGAAATTTGTCCAACAACGCATTAGCCTAGAAAGTTTTACAAATCTTCATGCCTTTGCTTGACACATCAATGACCAGATTCTCATATTCATGAACGTACTCCATTACTGCCTTAAAATCAACCACCTGAAATCGCAGTAAGTTCTGTACCATTTACTTCTTCCTCCCAGCCCTATTAGAATGATATCAATTCTTCAAAGTATTTCAAATCTACTTTAAAGATGAAAAGCTAAAGAACTGGTTAAACAACTTGTTGCTCATGTGGCAACAGATGAACCCGCATTATTTTATTGCCCCTTCATATTTTTCTTTTGTTGTTTCCTCTATTTGCTTAGCAACAGCAGGTGCAGGAGTAGCGACAGGAGTTGCAGGTGTTGTGTCTGCGTCCTTTCAGTGGGCATATCAGTCACCCAAACATTATCTACCTCCGGTGCCTCAAACAAGATCATCAACTTTTGTGACCATCAATGGGTATTAGTTTTGTCCATGGGTTCCACCTTTGATATATTTGGAATTACTTTCAGGATGGCTGCGACCATCGGAGAGTTTGCTTATCACAGGATACAACAACAGAGAAGATAATGCCTGACAAAAGTAGAGTACCGAACACAAAAGGAAAAATCCAGTAGATAATACTACGGCTGTGGAATTTTGCTTCAGAATGTTGGAAAACGGACACCGAATATGTAGTAATGAAGACAAAAAACAAGAGCATAGGAATCAAAATTGTCGGTTCCGTTGTGCTGCGAATTGCTTCATTGTTCTGACCGTGGTGCAATATGTTTCGCTGGCTTGCCCCCTAGCTAACACAGCAAGCCTCTATTCACGTGCACTTGTGATAGAAGCCTGTTAAATCCTTAGAACAGTTGACAGATTATCTGTGTAAAACGAAAGAGAGGAAGCTTGGGAGAGAAGTGAAGTCGTGAATTATTTTGTATATGAAAACTGATCCTGAATATCTATTTTATAAAATAAAGATGCAGTAAAAAACTAAAAGATCAGTTCTGCTTATCCTTTTATCCTTGAAGACCAGCTCCCACGACGTAAAACAATTGAAAACATTAAAACTGTCGCTGAAAAATCATATCTGATGCTTACGAATTCAAAAGTACAATTAAAACTGTTCAAAAAACATCTGATAAGCACAGTAGATTAGGTCCTGCCTGAATCTTAATCTTATTCCCACGTCCCCATCCACCCCAGCCCGGATTGAACGAGTGGCAGCATGCACACATGGTATGTAGTCCAGCCGGAAGGTCTAAACAAAACAACCTAAGCTTTTCAACTCAAACATAGTAACTTTGGTGGGGATATAAAAATAGTTTAAGAAATGTGAGAAATACAGCAGCAGCAGCATAAACCTTCCTATTTTGTCATTACACGACAATGAAGGGTTACAGGCTTCAGTGATGAAATACCCAGTTCTTCCAGGAGTGTAACTAACCAAGTGATCTTGGATGCAGCTTGTGACATGGCTCTGTATTCTGTTTCTGAAGAGGAGTGGGTGACAGTCCCTTGTTTCTTGGATTTCCAACTAATCAGTGACTGTCCCAATAAGATCAATGTCCCAGAAACTGAGTCTAGAAATAGGATAAGCAGGTAATTAAATCGCGTTCGTAGTCGCGGTGTCACGGTATTGGAATGTCACGAACGATAAATTATGTGTCACGGCGTGAATTTTTATTTTTATTTCACAATGTACTCTAATTATTATTTAGTGATCGTTTGAATATAAATATTCAATAAACTAGTGTTTTATATTATATTAGAAGTATTGAAGTGAGTCATTATATGCTAAATTTTTCTAATAACCCTAAATTTACCTTAGAATGAAAAAAGACATGTTATTTAATAGTAAATGTGAAGATAATAAATAGTAATACTTTATTATAATTCAATAGTAACTTGTTCAAGATATATATATATATAGTAAATGAATAATTTTTTTTTATCATGCATGCTTTTTTCAGTAGATTCAAGAATTCTCAATAAATTGCCGAATTATCGGTGATATTTTTTGATTTATCGGCTGATTTACCGGCGATTGATCAGCTGATAAATGTAAAATTTTAAAACTGTAGCGTATCGGTAATTTCGCGTTGCGTCCGGCCCAAAAACCGTTTAATAGCGGCCGCTACGCTATAGCAGGACCGCTATTTAATTGTATGAGGATAAGATGTCCAATCTGAATCTGTGTAAGCACATAGAGTAGGCTGATCAGATGCCTTAGTATGATATCATATCATTCTTTGGAGTACCTTTGATGTCTTGAAGAACATGAAAAGGACTTTAAAATTGGAATGCGTGGTGCTTGCATATACTGACTGATGTGTTGGACAGCAAAGGCTAGTTCAGGTCTAGTATGAGTCAAGTAGTTGAGTTTCCGCACCAAACTTCTATACAAACCGAGTTTATCAAAACTATCACTGTTATTTGGTAACAGCTTGCACTGTAAAGGAAGAGGAGTGCATGTAGGGGCTATGTCATGCAAATCAGCTTCTAATAATAGATCTTGGGTGAATTTGGATTTGGACTCTGTGAGTGCAACTGCCTCAGGCAAATAATTTGCCTCACCCTGTTCTTTGATGCTGAAGGTAGAATGCAACTAGGCCTTCAAATGGGTAATTTCAACAAAATCTGAACCTGTAACCAGAAATATTGTCTAGTTAGACTGCTAAGATAGTTACTTGTGTACCCTGCCTCTTAATGAACAAGGAATAGTCACTGTTAGTCTGGGCATAACCATCAAGAGTGAGAGCTGCTGTAAGTTTAGCAAACCATTGGTGGGAGGCTTGTTTAAGTCATTTAAAGACTTGATGATGTTGATCGAGCATGTGCAAGAGCTGCTGACTGTTCATGAGTGAAAGCTGTTGGTGCTGCAGCTGTGCTGTCACCGTGAGACCCTTAACCATAGTCAGAACTAGCCATAGCTGCTAACTTCTTCCCTTTTCCAAACTTGTAATCTGCTGGATAACCACGAATTTTATAATGGGTCATAGTGTGACTAGTGTTCTTGCAATGTTCACAAAAATAGGGGTTAGGCTTCCCAGTTTTTTGCCCACTATTGCCTTTGAAATTAGACTTATTAACCTGATCACTATTGTTGCGATTATAGGACACCATAGCTGCAGAGTCTGATTGTATATTTGCATGATTGTGAACTGATGGATGCTTCTCTTCTTACAAGATAAGGTTGTATTCTTTGTTTACTGTCGGCAATTGACTCATTGTAACACTCCGAAATTTGCTACTAAATTTTTTCATTTTTAAGCAGAAGTATTAACATAATATGGCGGGTGTTACCGCTATATATAGCACGAGCCTAGTCTATGCTTTTCTCGTACTACATGCAAGGCTTAAACATTAGAACAAATAAATCAAAACTTACGGAAATAGATATGAATAACAAAAGACTTTAATAATTTAAACATAATAACAGAGTATGGAGTACATGCTCTAGATAATACAATATATGAAAAGAGATAAGGGGGATAAAAGAGATGAAGTGTCCAAAAGAGATATCCAGAATCTAGGGCACATAATATGTGCGACCTCAGATAGAAATAACTCTACGCCCTAACCCCAGGGTATAAACCCGTATCACTTTGCCTGAGGAACCTCCTCAAAGTCAGCAAGATCATCATCATATACCTACGGCACAACGTTTATAAATGTGTAGTATTAGTACGCATCTTGTATCGAGTAACACAACTATCTTAAAGAGATAACATTGTGTACGAGGCCCATGCGAAGAAAACAATAGCATGCGAAGAAAACAATAGAGCATATAATAACAAGATGATATCATGCTTATATATATATATGTTAATTGAGAACATGAAACTCAATTATCACGCATAAAATAATGTACTTGTAACACCCCCAAATCTACTACTGAAAAATTTCGTTTAAATCGAAAGGTTTAACAGAAGCGGAAGATTTAAAACCGTAAACTTGGGGGTATTACCGCCACACTTAGTACCGGACCGGTTCACTCATACCGTCCCGATACTAAGTGCTAAGGCTAAATCAAACCATCGTTAATAAGAACCATCCAAAAACATAAGTTCATAGCCATCATAAATCATTCAAGAAACAAGAGTCGACCACAGACAGTGTATTGTTTAAGATTACAACTTAAGAGTTCCACTCCAAAATACGAACATAATACAAATACGGCAAACTCAAGATAGACAGAAACTAGGATAGTAAAAGAGTCCGGCGAACTCGCTCTCGGCCCCAACCAGGATAGGCTCAACACTCGGCCCCATCCGATGCCTCGTAGGTATCGTAGGCATCGAAGACATGATCTCCTACCTGCACAAGGTCAGATGGGTCTTCTGCTCGTGGGAATGAGCAGCACCCATGAAACGGGTGATCAGTACGCTACGTACTGAATAAGGTAACAGACGAGCTAAGGCCAATATAACGTACAACATAATATGCAAGGTACAACATACAGGAGACATGGAATAACACGGAGGGTGCAAGTCAGCAATGGCCTACTTGAACCTCTTCTCTCATAACCTTATAATTTGCCATTTCACATTACAAACTTCATTAACCCATGCGAGTACGGGAACCCCACTATTATAGCCGGTGGATCGGTCACTTATAGGGCAGAACGCTCCTAACCACTATTATATGCCGGTGGATCGGTCTCCAGGGCACAACGCTCCTGGCCACTATTATGCCGGTGGATCAGTTTGGTTCCGACTCTCATGGTGTTCCACTGTAAGTATATAATATCTTCCCCATGATTTAATTACAACATACTGTTTGGTTTGTTGAGCTCGGGATCCCCCACTATTATAGCCGGTGGATCGGTCACGTATAGGGCAGAACGCACCTAACCACTATTATATGCCGGTGGATCGGTCTCCAGGGCATCCCGGCACCTGGCCACTATTATGCCGGTGGATCGGTCTGGGCCCGGCTCAACAATCTTACTCTTTAAGTAATTAATATCTTATTCATGTCTTATTAAATGAGATTCCACCCTTGACATGCATATCAACTACCCTCTACTTCTTTCCTCCCTAAGGGCCCGTCCCGTATCTTGGGACTCCGGCGCCCTTTATCACACCCCGATGCTCATCCCCTCTTACTCTTATACAAAGGGAAACATAGTAAGGGCACACTCTCCCGAGAATGTGGTCTAACCCTAACACAACGATATCGGTCCCGCGGGTCCTCACCCCTCTAGGGCTCCTCCTCGGAAAACCCTAATTTGGGCTTATATGGCTCAACTCTTTCTTACTCGTCCTAGCTTTACTTTGTTCCTTGTCTCGCATCCCGTCTCCACTGAGAAATTCCCAAAATATATCCCTTTATTCCCCAACTCCGCATGTGATCGCCAAACCCTAGTTGGCCACACCAAACCCTAGCACCTTACTTCCTCCCTAAGTAACCTCCCTCTTTGCCCCAAAACCTCTTCTCTCATTTAGAAGCCCATACTCATCCCTCATGCAAGTGGACTCTCACTCTCAACCCTATACTCCATCCCTCCTTGATCACATTTACCCTTGTACCCTTAAATTCGCTCATTTCCTCCCAAAACCCTAATTGGGTCCTTTAGACACCCTTACATCGACCCACGTGAAATTTTGCACCCAAATCTCCAATGGACCCGTAACTTTGACATTATCTTATTTGCTTCTTAAATTAACTTTCCTTACGTAAGATTCATTCCCATGCATAATTTAAACCCTCCATGCAGACTCCCCAATACCCATTTACTCGCAAAACCCTAATCAGGTCTCTTATACACCAACTCACGCCCTATTCTCCATAACAAGTTTCCAATCACTCCAAGACTCTCCCAAGTTCCTACTTATGACTCAAATCAACTCTTCACACGTAAGGATCATGCCCATGCAAGGTCTACTCCCCCCGTGCAAACTTCCCCAAACGCCCACTTCCCCGTTGTTCTCTTATTATCATTTCATGCTACCCTGAACCCTAGCATGCATGTCCTAGAGGGCCATAACAAGTCACTTCATCAACATCAACATCAAACATGGAACATGTCAAACACGTATAATATAAGGCACACACAACGTACCTCATGATCCATGCTGCGCTACACGAAACAGGTTATTCATAACACATGCATAATACACATCAACATGGCATGCTCATCATTCATCAACACATTATATTACACATAGCACAAGGCCATAGCTTCCTCCTTACCTAGTTAGGCATCGGGCTTGGAGCACGCTCCTCTAGCTCCTTAGGGTTTGGATCGGGGTCACCTATGAAAAGGGGAAAAGCTAAGTATTAGTTTCCTTCAAGGTACCGTCATCCCTTATTCTAGTTTAGGATTAGGGTTTATATTACTAAAGTGGGTATTATACAAAAACTAGGGTTTTTATCTTAAAGTTAGTGTATTAGCCATTACTAGTCAAAATGTATTTATTTTTTTATACTAATTGTTACCCTCATATTTGTTAAACCCATTAGTCCTAATCTTGTAGTAATAGGGTTTATGCTAACTAAAGGAAAATAGTGATAGTAGTAATAATAGTAAGAGCTAATAATAGTACCCTAGTGATGAGGATTAGGGTTAAAGTACTAGGGGCAACATTAAGTAGTATGGTAATAAGGCTCAAGTATCTTTCTTAGTTAACAACCACATGATATTTACTAACTTTGAGTTAAGTCACATGGATAAGACAAAAGTAGTTTTATTGCTAACCTAAAGGATAAGGTGTTAAGTAGAGTAATAATAATAACAATAATAGTAATAATACTAATGATGATGGTAATATTAGTAATAATAACAATAACAACAACCCAGTATGGTTAAGTATTAATAATGACTTTAGTAAGGTAATAGAGATAATAATAATAATAATAATAATAATAGGGTTGTTAATGTTAACACTTATAACAATAAAACTAAAGTTGAGTATAATAGAAGTTAGGGTTCCAAGGGATGTTAGTATGGTAAAAATGGTAACTTTAATATCAGAAGTCACAATATTAGAAATGATAATAATAATAATAAGAGTAATAATAATAATAATAATAATAATAATAATAATAAAAGAATAATAATAATAATAAGCATAATGGTATTAATATTAGTTAACTTAATAGTACTTATATGGAAATAAAGTTTAAGGCTTGGGATGAGTGGAAGACCACCTGAGGACGGTGGTGGTCCGGCGGCGGCGGCGGCGGCGATGGAGGAGGAGAAGAGAGAAAAGGTGGGGAAAAGTGGTTAGATGGGAGGAGGAAAAAGGAAGTTAAGTGTGGGGGAGGAGACGGCAGGGAGAGGGGAGTGGAATGAGGGTGGTGGCGTGAGCAGGGAGGCGGCGCGCGGCGGTGGACGCGGTGGCCGAAGGAGGAGGAAGGTGGTGGAAATGGTGGAGGCCGGTGGAGAAGGAAGCAGGGGGTAAGGAGGGTATGGGCAGGTAGGGGAGGACCTGCTGGTCACTTTGGGAGGTGGAGCGGGGGTTAATTACGGCGGAGGTGGCGGCAGAGGGCGGCGCAAGGCGGCGGTGGCGTTTTTCGGGGTGACACCTTCGCACGATTGTGGTGGCTCGTGCGGGGTAGGAACGGAGGCAGCGACGGTTTGGTTGCGTGGAGGGTGGTGCAAGGAAGGTTTTAGTGCGTGGCGGTGGTCGCGGCGGCTGCTAGAGGCGGCGGAAAGGGCGTCTGATCTGGCAGCGGCGAGGCAGGGTTTCGGCAAGGTTCAGGGGAGGACTTGCCTTGGCCGTTCGGGGAGGGGTATTAATAGGCAATTGAGGAGGGGAAAACGACGAAGGGGAGAGGGACGGCACGCGGGGGCAGGTGCGGCAGGCTGCCGTTCGGTGGTGGCAGCCGGTCGCAGGTCTGTGGCTTGGCAGGCCTGTTTGGCTGTGTGCGGGAAAAGGAAAGAAAATCAAGACGCGTGAGGGCCAGGAGGATTTTGCTGGGTTGATTTGGGAACGAAAGGGACGGAAATGGCAGAAGGACGGCCGGACGGCGGGGCATGTCAGCGGCGACAGGCTGCGAGTTGCAGACCTGCGCGAGGAAGAAGACGGGGCGCGGGCGGGCGGTCCAGGGAGAGGAAAGAAAAAGGGAGGAGACCGGCCGGTCGGCAACGGTTATAATGTGTATAACCTCGACGCGTCGTTTCAATAATTATATGGTCGAAACGCGTCGTCGTGGCGGTGGCTGGCAACGGTTATAAGGTTCCATAATCGCGACGCGGCGCTTCGGCGTCCTCGGGGTTAAAACGCGTCGTTGCAGCATCAGCGGACGAGGGCCAGCGCGCGGCGCTGGGCCGTGGGAGGGAGAAGAAGGGAGTTTGGGCCGGGCGAGGCCCAACTCCGGCGAGAAGGTAGGAAAAAGGAAAAAGAAGGAAAAGAAAAAGGGAAAAAGGGAAAGAAAAGGATATATTTAGGGTTTTGGATTTTACATGAATGATTTAGAATATTTTAGGGCTAATTAGAGTATTAGCATTTATAAAATATTAAATAAATTCCCTTTTTACCTATTTTAGACTATTTTAGATAAATTCCCTTAACCTCCATACTAATTAGGAAAAATACCCAAATTTCTTCCAATTAAATTTTTTATTATTTTCCTCTTAATCTACCTTAATTAACTCTCTACATTTTAATAAATAAATTTGTATAATTAATTTTCCTAATAATTCCTTATTTGGCCATAATTTCGAAATTTAGGATTTTGGGGTATTTCATCACTAATATGAATTTATAGGTAGATGGGATCCATTGGTTATTATATTTTATTATCGTGATCACAATCAATTTATTATATTAACTTGAGGATGGAGACTCAAAGAGATCATAACAACTAATCTAGTACTCGAACGGTACTAGACTTAATTGATTCGCCTAGAAACGTAATCAGACCACCAAATAATAGGACACCTAATCATTTAAGTATGCATACCTCCTATAGGGATAAAATATATTGAGACACCTATAGAGTAGAAAATGGCCTCTACGGACCTTGTAAGGCACCTGGGATCACATAATAGAAAACACCGGAATAAAGGTTTAAGTTTCGACTCAAGATCTTTCACTTTAAGTGATTAATATTTTATCAAAGATTTAGGTCGAATAAAAACAAGGCTACAAAACATCACTTAATCACTTCTATGAACATAAGGCTACAAAACATCACTTAATAACTTCCATGAACACAAACCAATTAGTTTATCAAATTCTGATATTATCTACGCATTTAATCCATAGAGGAATCAAGGTTCGAACCATTTAGAGCACAAAGTTCCATTATCATGCCATTAAAGCCCAATTGAATATATGAGACATTAAAGTCCAAGGGATATTATTAAGGCATGAAAGCTCAAGGAAGATTATTACGGTATTAAAGCCCAAGTTCCATGCCATGAAAGATCTAATATAATTAGTTCTCAATGTACATTAACTCCAATTATTCGAGACAAGGATTAATGGCCAACATTTAAGTTAGCCAAGGTTTCACTTATAAGGCTAAATTAAATAATTATCTAAAGACATATAAAATGACTAAAATATCAATTAGGTCAACTAATTTAACTTAATATTAAGAGAGGTGTATTTCATGCTAAAAATTATTATACTTAATCAATTGTTTTCTTAGGATGAAATATAAATAGGATACTAAGATAAAATATTAAGATTCCTCAATGCACCCAAAATGTTTCGTTCTCTTTTTCTTTTTCTTGCTTAATTAATTATTTTAATTAAGGTCTCTAAGTCTACTCATCAATGTCACCCAAGTGTTAAACTTATACATTTTAATGTCTTTTATTAACATAATATTCACTTAGGGCTCAAAATTGTTAGAATTTTACATGTAATGGCCAAAATACCATTATTCACCAAAAATTACCTTAAACTTCTAAAATTCATAACTTACTCTAAGCAACATAAAACCCTAACATATCATATACCAAATTTTATGTAAAAGACCCAATGAAGACAATGGTGCACTTAAAACTTTCAAAAACAATATGTATTGCCCAATGTACCCATGGCCGTATATGTCTAAACCTTAAAAAAATTCATTTCAACTCTAAATGATTCAAAACTTATATACACTATTATACATACAATGGGGTACTTAGATAAATTTAAAACAACCAAAACTCACATAAAATAACAAGGATGAGAGCTAAACTAATCGGATCTAGGCATATTCATCACGACTATAATGGAAATTCAGCATTTTTATGCTTATACACAAGATAGAAACATACACATGTCATATAATATTTTTCAGGACATCATTACATGCTTATAATTAAAATAAAGCTAGTCATGCATAAAAGAACATATAATATATCTAGCACAAAATCCTATTTCTAAAGGTTAGCTTAGTTACCAAAATTCTTAAGCTTCTTAGCAAAGCTAAAATAAGGAATCTAGCAATTCCTTCTCTAACCCCACTTGTTCACCTTCAAGAATATAAGATAAAAGAGTTAGATAAAACAAGATTAATAAATAAAAAAATGGGAAGAAAATTATTGCAGTGGAAGAAGTGAAATGGAAAAAATTACTCTTGAATAGGGAGGTTTGAAAACCACCATTAAACAACCAATAACCACAACATTGAATAGAGTGTTATAAGGATTGATTTGGCTACTTATATCAACATGGTATACTATCCTTTTGATGATTCCGTCCTAAGAACTCCACAACTAAGTGTACTGGCCGTGGAACAATTTTTAGGATGGGTGATCCTTTTGGAAAGTTTCAGAGTTTTTTGAAAATTTCTCAGGAAGGGCGTGGATGAGGATAAAATGCATTGGAAGGACTCGTGTTGATCTGTGGGGTCAACCGATCAATCCAAAAGCGTTCTAGGGTAGCTCCCACGTGGTTGTATTGACTTGGGGGTATGACAAATGATATCAAAGCGAAACCGCGATTGTGAGATGAACTTGGTTGGGCCAGTCAGCCACCTAGGGGGACGATTCTTGGGATAAACTATATTAAGATAGTGGTTGAGGTTCAACGAGGACATTGCGTTCTTTGAGTGGGGGTGAATGTAATATTCCAAATTGAACGGAGTGTTATGATGATTGATTTGACTACTTATATTAATATGGTATACTATCCTTTTGATGATTCTGTCCTAATAACTCTATAGTTAAGTGTGCTGGCCGTGGAACAATTTTTAAAATGGGTGACCTTCCTAGGAAGTTTTAGAATTTTCTAAAAATTCTTCAGGAAGAGCGTGAGTGAGGACAAAATACGTTGAAAAGACTCGTATTGATCTGTGGGGCTAGCCGATCAATCCGAAAGCATTCTAGGGTAGCCCTACGTGGTCATGTCGACTCGGGGTGTTACACTCGTCATCAAGATGTTGCCTCAAACATTAATGTAGGAGTCATTCAAACTCATTGACATTTAATAAACTGTTGATTTCGGAGCAAGGATATGGAATTGTGCTGATCCAACGAAGCATGAATATTCATACAAGAGAGTCTTCATTTTGGTAAGGTAAGTAGAAACTGACAGATTTTCTTGAAAGGTCAAGTTCAAATCTCTTTGCGGCTGACAGATTTAGGTGCTATTAACATGGTAAAATCTCTGTTCAAGATCAAACTATATCTCAGCTAAAGTATCGCTTGGTAGCAGATTCACTGCTCCCAGTCACTTCCTCCCACCCGCAGATATGCTGTAATGAATTAAGCAATAGAAAACAGAGATATAGAAAAGAAGAATGATGATATTAATGAAAATAGTCCTGCCAGATATTCGAGGTTCTGGCCCCTCCCGTTTACAATCGACTTCTCTCCCCCTCCCCTCGTTTACTTCCTTCTTTTTAAATAATGAAAGACTCCCACGACTCAAGACGCACAATAACAGAAAAAGATGACTCAGCAAGTAGGTCCTAACAGACTCCACAGCTACGTGCCTGCTAAAAGACCGAAAAAACCCCTGCATAACTAATTCGCTCGCCTAACCCCATCACCCAGCCCTTTTATCCCTCAGGACGTAAGTATATTTGATTATGGGTCTATCATCGCTGTACAACACACTTTGTGGAATCTCTGGACTAACAGAATGGAGAAGCCAACCAATCACCATCTTATCACATCTTTCCCATTGTGGTAACAGAGGGGGAGTTTGTGTTGGGTTTCTTGCAAGTTCCCTTCACAAACCCTAATATGTATTTTGCCTTCAAGGAGATTTCACAAGAGCAGCACTATTTGTGGCAGTTATCAGCTGTCAACAATTGAGTTGACAAATTATAATTAGGATGACCCGAACTGTGGAGAAAGAGTTCATGAGAAGCATCAAACAGTGATTTCAGAAATAACTGGCTGGATTACTCTTGAGTACCATCTTCTGGAGCAGAGACGGAGGAACTTGGATTTGCCATGGATTATCTGTACTGTGGAACAGGACAGTACTGAAGGAAAAAAGAAATTGGAGCAGATCAATTTTGGATCGACACTTCTGCTCTGATGGAGGCAGGAAAGAAAAGTGAGAAAGAATGGGGGAAGAAGACTATTTTTATTGAGATTATCAATTAGCTACACGGGTGAGTTGGGTATATATGGGGAGATTAATTAGCAACTGATTGGGTATTTACAACTAACCAAAAAAGACTTAATCAACTAACATCAGCCAACAATTAATTTGTTATCGAATCTGTTGGTGAGCAACTGATGTGATGGTAACAGTATCCAATAAATTTGAATGTGCATATATTGCATTTTTTGGAGTTTCTAGTCTGTTTCTGATAAAGGGACCCTTAAACATGGATGTTCCCTAGTAAGAATAAGTCTAGACAATTGCTTATAGTGTTGGATTCGGTTTGGAGTTTATGGTTATGCTAATGTACAGGAGATCAGACATTTTTTGCTATCTAACATGGGAGAACTTAATTCTAGACGCTAATTTTGCTTGTATGTGTATTCTGGTGCTTGCATTTGATTCAATTTCGCTTCCTAATTTTACGGCGATATTAAACTTGCCTCATTGTTTACTGCAGTGATTAGACTGTTTATTTCGGTGTCAGTTTTGGAATATTTTATTTTAATGGTCAGGTAATGGAAACAAATGCAGGAAGGTTGCTATCATTAACATGGATCCTGCGAATGATGTATTGCCGTATCCTTTTTGTTTTTTCAATTAATGTAACTTGCTAAGTACAAAATCAGTCTCCTTTTTTCACAAGTTGTGAGTGATGTCCTTAGCACTTGATATAGTTATGACTGCGCTATCAATATTGAGGATTTGATCAAGCTTAGTGATGTAATGCTCGAGCATTCACTTGGTCCTAATGGAGGTCAGCCTGCATTTTAACTTATATTTCTTTGAGCTCTTTTATGTTTAAAGTTTTTTGAGTCTGTAAATTGACCTGTTATCATTCATGTGAATTGAGATTGGCTCACCTAGTTACTGTTTGAAATTATATGCAGCTTGTTCATTAACTAACTATTAGATCTATTATCTATAGAATAGGAATATCAATGCAAGGTACTGGGCTGTTCTATCCTTCTTTCCTCCCTGAAGTCTAAATCCCCCTTTACCAGGTTAATGCTTTCTGCTAAAATAGGTTGTCATTACCATATGACTTAGATATCTGATATTCATGTCGGATCAGTAGTTACATTATTCAGACGGTGCAAATGTTCTCCTTTTAATTTCTATTGTCACACATTCTCAGAAGTAGTTGAAAATGCTTAATAGGCCTTGTCTACTGTATGGATTACTTGGAGAAGAACATTGACTGGTTACAGTCCAAGTTGGAACCACTCCTTAAAGGTCAGTGGAGCATGCACTTGTTTTTATATGAATCCTGATAATTTATATACATCTGTTGCATTTGGAAGATATTATGGTTTGTATCTTTTTGGTTATCTAGTTTATTTCTCTTTGTGTTGCCTTCTTGATGGTGCAATGTTATGTTCTTAGAAAACAATTTGTGGTTTTTGTAGATCATTATCTTCTCTTTGATTTCCCTGGCCAAGTTGAACTATTTTTCCTCCATCAGAATGCTAAAGGAGTTATCATGAAATTGATAAAGAAGTTAAACCTTAGGGTATGCCGCTTATTCTCCTTTCTCCCCCCCTTTCCCAGTAACTTTGTTGGGGAGCTCTGACAGTCCTGAAGGATGTACAAATTGTCTTGGTTCTCCAACCAAGTATTTTCTCATCCTTTGCAGTTAACTGCTATTCATTTAGTTGATGCCCATCTCTGTTGTGATCCTGGGAAGTATGTGAGTGCTTTGCTGTTGTCTTTGTCAACCATGCTTCATATGGATCTTCCTCACATCAATGTCTTATCAAAGATTGATCTTATTGAGAGTTATGGGAAATTAGGTAAATTCTGTGTACTGCCATTTTTGTAAAACGACATTGGATCGCCTTACTGTTTTAATTTTAAATATTTTATCAATCCTTGTATCTTATCAGTGATGGGATCCTTATGCAGCCTTCAACCTCGACTTTTACACCGATGTTCAAGATTTATCTTACTTGCAACACTGTCTTGACCAAGATCCTCGTGCTGCCAAGTACAGGTGTGTTCAGAGTGGATTCAGTTATGATATTGTCTACTGCAATTTTTTTATCAGTGTTAATGAGAATTATCTTTATTGCAACCTGAAAGCTCATCTAGTTGGCCACTTGTTACCGCTTTTTGGCCAACGATTGTCTTACAGGAATGTGAAGTTGGGCCATGTCTTCAATTCATTTCGCATGCTTTGTTTTAGAGGGGTTCCTGAATTTACTTTCATAATATATTAATACAACTTAAATGGTCCGTACAACTTGCCAGTGGCTGGATTCATACTAGGTTGGAGGTGATTGTTAACATGTTGCTGCTAAATGGTCCAACGAAGATATTAGATACGGCTTTTTGATCCCTTATGATTTCCCATAACTTGCCAGCACTTTTATGTTATATCTTATGCAGGAAACTCACAAAGGAACTCTGTGAAGTCGTAGAAGATTATAGTCTCGTCAATTTTACTACTTTGGATATTCAGGCATGTTCTTCTCCTTCAATATTATTTAATTATTTATTTATATTTGAATCTAGGCACGCTTTGCCTCCGAGCTCTCCACTAACTGATTCTTTCAGGACAAAGAGAGTGTTGGAAATCTTGTGAATCTGATTGACAGAACTAATGGGTACATCTTCGCGGGTATAGAAGCAAGTGCAGTGGAATACAGCAAAATAGCTGTCCGTCCTCTTGATTGGGATTATTATAGATATCCTTTTTCTGTGACGTTTATATGGTTCAATAGTTGCTCTCTCTCTCTCTCTCTCTACCCCCTCCAGTGCTATTTGTTCAATGTCTTTTACGTGATTGAAAATCTGCTGTCTGGCGGCATCATGTATTTTCCTTAATGAAGTGTTTCACAGTGGCTGCTGTGCAAGAGAAATACATGAAGGATGATGATCAGAAGTCTAATGATTAGTTGGTATTCATTTTTGTCTATTTGACTAGGGTATAGAAACTGATTTTCCATGATTTCTGCTTGACAATGGATAATCTTCCCTGTGAAAAGAACGGAAGCGATGGTCCAAATGCAAACGAATGACATGAAGAAAATCTGCCCAGCAATGTTTCCGAAGAGTCTTCTGTCACACAGTAGGGAAGGCAACTCTGCGACGTTTTGCATGTTATGTAATATTTTATTATTATTAATATTATTATGTAAGTTTAATTATAGCGAGTACCAAAAAGTTTATGCAGATCAAACATGATGTCTGAAGATGATAACCATGAGCAGATGTAAGAATATATGACAACAGGTAAAAGTTGACCATGATATAATCTGAAAAGTCTATCAATTCAAGTCCAACCATGTTCGATAATAATCAGAATAAAATTGATTGGAATCTGACTTGTGACTCGAGACAATCCGAAATTTGATATCAATTTGATCCAATAAGATTGAATTTGATATTAACTTGTTATGTTAATAAAAAAAATATATTTTATTATTTATTTAAATTTTGAAAAATATACGGTTTTAAGGTTTCTTTGTTTTTATATTTTTAATTTTTCTATGAATATTTTTATTCACTGATGTTATTATAATTTTATTAATTTTTTTACATAGATATACAACATTAAAACGTTATAATATTATATAAATAAGTAATAATGAATAATATATTTTTAGTTATATGTTTATATAAAGTTACATTTAATACTTAAGAGGTTAATAAGCTGATATAATTTTGGTGGTTTTGATCTAAATATAAAGTGATTAAATTTGGGGTTAGTTTGATTTAAATCTAACTTGATTCATTATGATTTGAAAAGATGTGATTTGTTAAATTAACTTGAACAACTTGAATCCGACCCATCAAATTAACTTAAATTTAAAATCACTCAAATATGAAATAACTTGATTTAAATTTGATTTAAATTTGAATTAGATCAACTTAAATTCAATCTAGCAAATAAATTTCATATAATCTAGAACTATAATGTCTTGAACCGGCTCAAATTAAAAAATGACACGATATAACTCGAAAATAATTCGAGTTGCTATAATTTGAACTGAATTCGATTCAATTGTCACTTTTAGCTAAAGTATTATTGCATTTGATATATACTCACCCGATTCATTTTGTAGACTCTGCATCTGAAGGCTTGATACAATGAAGGATCGAAAGTATTGTGTGTTTTTGTCTCTTTGAGTCATTTGGTTTATTCTACCTCATAAGTAGTAGTAGTTTGTTATGCCTTGGACATAGAGATGGTAATTTTTTTCGTCGATTTGGGATTTTGTCGAGGATTTTTCGTTCGGGTTTGGGGATTTTAAATGGAATTTTTTTCGGGGATGGGGCGGGGACAGGTTTGGGGTTTCCATCTCCGAACTCGCTTTGAATAATTTTTTTATAATTATATATATATATATATAAATTTTTTTTATAGAATATAAGTTAAAAGTATAATATAAAAAAAAGACTTGAGGATTAGGGATGTGATCGGGGATTGGGTATAAAGTCGGGTTTTGGAAATTGGGTTGAGTTTTAAAGTCAGGAAATAAATTAGGGATAGAAAATAGATCGGAGATCGGATCGAATATGGAAATTTAATTTTCGCGGGGATCGGGTCAAAGAATTTTCGATAAAAAAAAATCAGAAATCGAATTAGATTTAGAAATTATTTTTCTTATTGAGTTTGGGAATGAGGATAGAGTCTTTGTTTTCTTCCCTTATTGGACAACTCCTATATCCATGTAACCCTAAGGCTGTATGGCTTGAATCCGACTCTGAGAATGACTGTCACGTATGTGATGCTTCTAGAAGATAATCATTGGCTACGCTGTCCGAAACTGAGCACCGCTGTTAGTGGCGCGTGAATAATTGCATCATGTCTAGAATAACGGTGCATCAATAGCTAAAATCCTTATCTATTTCTCATTAATGTGCTGGGGCCCGACTGGAAGATGACCTTGTTGGGCCTTTGATTTTTAGCGTGCGATTGTCAGGAGAGGGGCGTGAAAATATTGGGTGGCTTTGGCTGTCTCCGTTACTTGACTTGTGTTTCCTAGTGTAGACTAAACAAATAATGCCATAGTTCTAGATGTGGAGACTTCCGCCACCTAGTATGGACCACGATGGAGGGTTTTGTCGACCTCCATAATCCACAATTGTGATGCGTTTGGCGTTTATGATTAAGGGATGTGGCCTTATGTCCACCTAGTATGGACCACGATGGAGGGTCCTGTCGACCTCCATAATCCACAATTGTGATGCGTTTGGCGTTTATGATTAAGGGATGTGGCCTTATGTCTAAAATTTGAATGCATTCTTAAACAGCCATCTAATGGGTTTTAAGCAATAATCCATTTATAGTTTGTATGATACACACATTTTTTTCATTTTTTGAACTAGGAAATTTGTCTGTTAAATGCTATTGGAAGCCACATATCTTGATGAACCAACCATACTAGATGTGGTTGTTGGGTAACGGTACAGCTAGAGCTAGTAAAAATTGACCCGATCAGACTCGCTTAATCCAATCTGATTTAAACGAAATTCGACCCGATAAAATTTGAAAAGTTTAGCAATCCGACCAAATTCAAATCTGGTTGGACACTGACCCTATCCGATATTAATAAATCCTATCCGGACCAAACTTGACATAGGTCTAACCCACCGTCAACCCGATCCGCCGTTAAAACCTATTATAATAATAAAAAATTACACATATTTCATTATTCATTTAAATCATTTAAAAAAGATAGTGTTTTATAAATTGTACTTATTTTTTATACTTTTACCTTAGAAATCCTTATTTGTTAATGACATCCTAATAATTTTTTCCATACAAAAATACAACATTAAAAAGTTATAATAATAATTTAATAAACAATTAACAGTTAATAACATATTTTTAATTATATGCTTATATGAAATCAAACTTAATACTTACTTACGAGGTTAATGAGTTGGAGTAATTTTGGTAGTGAAGGTGTATATTAGATAATTTTTTAATATCCTTTATCTTCTTTACCTAACTACTTTTACAAGTTTATAGCTTGTAAACATACACATGCCCTATAATATTAAATGAACTTATACACATAATCATTAATATTACTCAACTAGCAAATTAGCAAATTATTGATTTATTATATTATATGTTATTACTTATGGTGTAAAATATTTTTTTTTCTAATTCCATCATCCATGACATATGCAACAAGTTAATAACTAACAAGTATCAATCTGTTATTCGAATCATTTAGATCATTACTCCATGTTTTTATATAAAATAAAATAAAATATTTTATGTATTAGCAAACTCATTTAAGTTGACAAATGACAATATTTTCTAAAATTTTCCAACATCTTCCTTAACAAATAAGATATAATATTGATAAATCAAAAACCAAAATAAGATATGATTGTCTCTAATATTTATAATATGATAAATGATAATTATACATTGTATAGTCATGTTATGATCATATTTATTTTATAAAATTATATTTTTTTAATTAATCAAATAAATTATAATAAATGATAAATATATTTGTTAGATTGAATCATGCAATATTTTTTATTATTAAAATATATAAAGATCTTTATTATTTACTTATAAAAATAAAGCGGATCGAATATTCTTATTTCATTTATTTGTCCTAGTAATCTTATGATTGTCAGCAATATTTACAATGTAATAAATGATAATTATACATGGTATAGTTATATTATGATCACCTTTATTTTATAAAATTATATTTTTTAAGTAATCAAATATTTTAAGTAATCAAATAAATGATAAATATCTTTGTTACATTGAATCATGCTATGTTTTTTATTGTTAAAATTTCTAAATATCTTTATTATTTACTTGTAAAAATAAAGCGCATCTAATATTCTTATTTCATTTATCTGTAATAGTAATCTTATAATTGTCTTTATATCTAATATTTACAATGTAATAAATAATAATTACCTAGACCCGAATTTGACTCAACCCATCAAAATTCGATCTGACCTAACCCATCAAGTTAACCCCTAATTACTCAAACCTAACCTGTCAAATTGCACAAAATAACTTGACTCATCAAGTTAACCCCGAAACAACTCAGACCTAATGGGACTAACCTAACAAATTGCACGAAATGACCCGAATGGGCCAAACCCACCTAGTCAAGTTAACCAAAAAATGACCCAAAGCCAACTCGACCCTACTTGTCGAGATAAACCACAATGACCCGAACTTGAGTTTGCTTAACCCGAACCTGACCTGATCTAGTAAATTAATTTGAAATGACCTGGAACTACAATGATTCGACCCGACCCAAATAATGCAATGAATTGAAATAACCCTAACACAATATGACCCGACCCAACCCACAATCAACCCGTAAAAGGCAAATGACTCGACCCGAAAATGACCTTCCCTGCTTCTACCCGACCCACCCGACCCAATTGCCACCTCTAGGCACAAACAAGGGTATGTTGTAGTTGTTGATGGTTATTTCAAGGTCCCACATTAGTGGGTTGTTGCTATTTTGAAGATTTTTTATATTTTTCCACCCATCGATTTTGTTGAAATAAAAATTTGAGTTATCATGTGGACGTCAAGAGGTAGATCATTTAATCATGTGTCAACTGTTGCCGACTAGCCAGTTAGGGCTAGGCATGTTAGCGTGGGTGGATCATAACTTTAAATGGACTCAAATATTATTTTTGCTAAACTTTTAAATGTTTTGAATTTATTTTTTACTCGGTAAACCACTATTTAAGTCTTTAGCCATGACATAATGTTTTCAAATGTTCCTCCCGATGTGAGATGGGTGAAAGCTTTTCCCCCAAATTTTACTAATCAATTTTCTTTTATTGAAGCAATGTTTCTGGTTTCATTTTCAATACAGATTGTATATATTCTTTCATTCTCGACCTCTTCTCTATTTTCTTCTTGTGATTCTAGGTATTATTTTGTTCAATTCCAAAAGCTTCTTCTCATGAGTACATGAGAAAAGAGTCAAGTTGTGTTAACTTTGGGGACAAGTTGCCACATCTAATTTGTGCCACGGTTGGGACGTTTCTCTCTTCAAGGCAGTGAAAATTTTCACAGCACGACAAAACTCAATTAGTATTTCTTTTATTGATTTAATTTCTCGGTTCTTTGCATTGAATTTATTTGTTGTTGTTGTTGTGTGTACTATCTCTAATCCAACAATCTAAAGTGAGAAACTTTAATAGTATATATGTAGTATCTATTATTGATCCATTGGTTGTTGTTGGTCTGCCCATATTATTCGATTTGGATTGTTTGAATCCTATAGTATTCTATTATTGTATTCAACCTTGCTTTGTTGGATTTTACTTTTGTCATTGGATCAAGTGTTCAGTTTTGGATAATTCTTGCTTAGGTGTTTCATTTTTTTCTTTACCTCCCTCACTCTAAGTGTTTGATAATTTATTGGTCTCCAGTATTTTGGTTATTTTCTATTGCAACCGTTGTTGTGATAGTGTTATGCTGGTGTGACGAAATTGTCAAGTTGTTATTCAAAGCAGTCAGTTATCGTGCTTGTGTTTTTGCTGTAATGGTTAACCATTGTAGATCTATTTTAGTTTTGGTCTTATTTAATTTGAGAGTTTGCTGGATTTTTATTATCACTACAATGCTTCTGTACTTTTAGTTGGTGTAATTAGAGTATCTTTATAGGCTATCATATTTTGATAATTTGACATGGCTCTTGCTCCAAGGATTATTCTGGATATGTCTAAATTTAAGCCTTTGGACTATACCAATTATTGAATTTGCTCCCAAAGATTTCTAATTTTGTTTGAGTCTCTTGAGGTTAATAGCATGCCGCCGACTGATCAGTTATCTCTAGACATGACACCGGTCTCTCCAACAACTACACCTACTACAGTTAAGAAAGTTGCCAATGTTACAAAGGAGAAATATGAATGGAACAACAAGTCTATTAGGGGTTATCTTCTATCACATATGAATAATAATTTATTTATACGTTCTTCAGAATTGATTATTCAAAGGAAATATGGAATATTTTGAAGAACAAGTATGGGTCCAATAAAGTGGGTTAAAAGAAGTATATTGTAGGAAACCTACTCAAGTTTTAGATGGCTGATGACAAGCTAGTGATGGATCATGTCCATGATTTTAAGAATTTTGTTGCTAAAGTCTTGGATGAAGGAATGAAAATGTGTGAGAGACTTTCTAGGGTAACATGCTGATAGAGAAGTTTCTATCATTCTGGAATTACTTTAGGAACCATATGAAGCACAAGGAGAGGGATCTAACACTAATAGAGTTGCTTAGTTATGTAAAGACTAAAAATAGGAATTGTTTGAAGAATAACCACGTGGCTTATGCTTTTGATTATGTGAGTGCCAATGTTATTGAGTCTGCTTTGGGTTGGGATAAATTTAAGGGAAATGGTAAGAATACGAGGAAGAAAGGTCAACAAAAAGATTATTCCAACTTCAAGAAGGGTGAGACTAAGATCCAGAATTAGGTGGCATGTTATATCTATAGAAAATGGGTCATAAAGCTTATTACTGCTACAAGAGGCAGGGTTAAAGGAATCGGAATTAGAAGGCCCCTACACCTTCAGTTCCAAAGGCCAATGTTGCGGAGCCTGAGGATGTCTTCGTATCTATGGTAGAGGTGAATATGTTCAATAATAGGGTAAACTAAATTCTGAACACTAACACTTTGAAGCATTTTTGCTCTAATAAAGAGATGTTTGACCAGTTTGAGGATATTGATGATGGTAAACTTGTATACATGGACAACCAAGACACATATGGAGTTTTTGGTCAATGAAAGGTTCTTATAAAAATTTCCTTAGGTAATAAATTGTCTTTCAGTGATGTTTATTTTGTACCTTCCCTGCGTAGGAATTTAGTTTCTTTTAGCCTCTTAATTTGAGCTAGAATAAAATTTGTGTTCGATGCTAATAAATTCATAATAACCAAAAATGGGTCCTTTGTGGGTAAACTAATATTTAACTTATGGTCTTTTTTTTTATTGAACACTATTCTTTTTTATTTGAATAAAGTAACTTTTGTTGATTCTTCTTATTTGTGTGAGTTTTTTGATATTTGGCATGCCAGACTAGGGCATGTGAACATAACTTCTTGGAAAAAAAAAGAAAAGTTTGAAATTGATTAATGTGATGAGCACTAATTATAATAAGTGTCTTATTTGTGTGGAAGTTAAGTTTTCTAGAAAGGATTTTAACATGTTACTAATAGAACAAATGAGCTACTTGAATTAGTCTATACAGACTTGGAGGATTTTAAGAGCACTATAACTAGAGGAGTTAAAAAATATTATGTGACATTTATTGATGATTCTTTGAAATATACAAAAGTTTACCTCCTTAGGTCTAAAGATGAGACTGAATGTATATTCTTGAAATATAAAGCATAAGTTAAAAATTAGTTAGGCTATAAAATTAAGAGGCTTAGGCTGGATAGGGGTAGTGAATATAGAACTAGATTCCTAAAAGACTTTTGTGATAGTTATGGCATTATACACGCGACCAATTCCCCTTATACCTAGTAACAAAAAGGCGTAGCTAAACAGAAAAATAGGACTCTAAAGGAAATGATGAATGTTATGCTACTAAGTGCGGGTATATCTGACCATATGTGGGGAGAATTTGTTTGCTTGTTACATTTTGACCTTTATCCCTCATAAAAAACTAGATAAAACATCCTATAAACCATGGAAAAGTTTTTCACTTAACAAATTTTTAATATTTAGGGGTGTCTAGTTAAGATTGACTTTCCAGATTTTAGAATGAATAATATGGGAGCAAAAAATTTTGATTTTGCATTTATTGGATATGCTCAAAAAAATGCTGCATATATATTTTTGCATTTGAATGATAATTTTAATGTATAACTTTTTGGGAATGTGTTTCCCATGAAAAACAATGCTTGTGATATTGCTAGTTCTTAAAATGCTCCTTCTATGCCTTTGTTTCTACCTTCTTCATCTAATGTTGTAAATGAAAATGTAAATGAGCTTAGGCAAAGTATAAGATGAAGAACATAAATTAGTTATGGACTAGATTTTGTTACTACTTACCTAATTGAAAATGATGATATTGATATGACAAATGTAGAATTTATGTCTCCTTATTTGATTAAGGATGATCCTAAATCTTAGTGGGAAGCTATAACCTCTATTGATGCTAGTCTATGGAAATAGAAAATAAAAATGAATTATATTCAATTATGTCTAATCACACTTGGGATCCGGTTGATTTTCCTAGAGGATGTAAGTTGATTAAATGCAAATGGGTCCTTAGAAAGAAATAAAGAACTTGTGGGACCAATGATAAGTTTAAACAAAAGAAATATGTCGCCTTTTTTGATACTTACTCTCTTGTGACTAAGATTGATACTATTTGTTCTTTGATTGCTACCCATAGACTTATACTTAAGTAAATGGATGTTAAAATTGCAATTTTAAATGATGACTTTAAAGAAGAAATTGATGCGGAACAACCCAAAGGTTGTGTGTTTGAGGGTCAGGAGAGCACAAAGTGTGTAGATCAATAAAATCCTTATATAGTCTTAAACAAGCTCCTAAACAATGGTATGAAAAGTTTAACCAAACTTTAGTGAGTGATGGTTATGTTGTAAGTGCATCTAATTCTTGTATTTACTTTAAGATGGTTGGATATGATTTTATGATTATATGTATATATATTGATGACATGTTGATTCTTGACACTAATATAATTGTGGTAAATAATACCAAATCATTTTTGTTTTCTTACTTTGATATAAAAGATTTAGGGGAAGCTAATGTAATCTTGATATTAAAATGAGGAAAATTGAGAATAGATTTTCCATAAATTAGTCACACTATATTGATGAGATATTAAAAATGTTTGATTTTCATGATAAAATACCAGTGAAAACTCCTTTTGACCCTAACATGTACCTAGAAAAAGAACCAAGGTTCTAGTATTTTACAAGAAGAATATGATAAAACCATAGGTAATGTAATGTTCCTCATAAACTATAATATACTTTACATAGCCTATGTGGTGAGTAGACTAAGTAGGCATACTCATAACCCAAATAGAGATCATTGGAATGTACTTCGTTGTTTACTTAGACACCTTAAGGTTATTAAGGATTGGTGTTTGTATTTTTATAAATTTTCTACTATTTAGAAGGATTTACAGATATTAAGTGGATTTCTAATAACAAAGATGTCAGTTCTACCAACGACTATGTGCTTACCCTAGGAGGAGGAACTATGTCATAAAAGTATACTAAAAAGACTAGTATTGAGTATTCCACTATAAAGTCTGACTTTATTTTCCTTGAGTTATCTAATCAAGAGATAAAGTGGTTGAATGACCTATTGGCAGATATATATTTGTAGAGGAAACCTTGTGTGTTGATTTTCCCGTACTGTAATTCATAAGCAGCTATTTTTGTTTTCAAGAATAATGTGTATAATTATAAGAGGAGACACATTTGTGTAAGATAAGTGTTGAGGTAGTATGACCTTCTTAGATTTTGTTAGATTAGAGAGAAATCTAACATATCCTCTTATGAAGGGTCTAATAAGGAGAGTTATTTTCAAATTATCAAGGCGAATGGGATTTCAGCCTTTGAGTTGAAAAAATATATAGTGGATACCACCTGTGCTCAAATGAAGCCATGTGATTACTCTGTTGTATTATATTTCCATCCCTATAGTGTATGGTAGTGCTTTGGATGGAGGTTGAGCTTAGTCTCTTAATAAATTTATAACCCTTATCTAGGGTGGTTCTAGTAAGACAGATGTGATAAACTCATCGTTTGATGTATATAAGGTTGAGCATATTTACACTTTTAATGAGCCCATAACCATTTATGGTGGTTCTTGTGAGAAACACTTGATGGATTAACCTAGGTGAGTTGGGGTTACCTTCTATGAACCCCTATGGATGTCAACCTAGAGCACTCAAGAGTACCCAAGGTGTACGCATGACCATTAATAGCGCATGCACGTTATCTATGAATTTACAAATTCCAAGGTAAGATGTGTGTTGTAGGGATTTAAGTTGAAGATAAGATTTTACAAGATTTGTTCACTCCTTTCACACAATTGTTGCCTCACTTCACTATATATCAATTCACTACTCGTGATATTGATACTTAAGTACTATGCTTTTTTTTCCCATATCTTTTGTGATTTCATTTTTATTTTGCTATTAGTGGTTGATTGTTGGGTAATGGCACAACAAGGGTATTTTGTAAGTGTTGTTGGTTTTGTCAAAGTCCCACATTGGTGAGTTGGTGTTGTTTTGGTGAGTTTTTATATTCCCTCACCCATAGGCTTTATTGAGATAAAAATTTAGGATGATTTGTGGACATCATGGGGTGGACCATATAACCACAAGCAAGTGTGCCTATTGTTGTCGGTTCGGATAGGCTCGACATATTAGCATGAGTGGGTCATAACTCTACACAGGCTTAAATATTATTTTTGCTAAAAATTTAAACATTTTTAATTAATTTTTTACTTGATAAGCCACTATTCTGAGTCTTCAACCATAACTGAATGTTTTTGAACGTTCGTCTCGATGCGAGAGAAGTGAAGGCCATTTTATTAGATTTTATAGTTCAATTTTTGATTATTTAAGCAGGGCTTCTAGTTTCATTTTCAATAAAAATTGTACCTATTCTTTCATTCTTGACCTCTCCTCTATTTTCTTTTTGTGATTTTAGGCATTGTTGTGTAAAAGTTTAAAAGCCTGTTCTCATAAGTGCATGTGAAAGGGGAAAAGTTATGCTAATCTTGGAGGCAATCCGCCACATCGTATTTTCACTGCAATTGGTGTGTTTTTTCACTTTAAGGTAGTGAAAATTTTCAAGCCACAATAAAATTTGATAAGTATTTCTTCTATTGATTTAATTTCTTAGTTCTTTGCATTGAATTTATATGTTACTTCTGTGTTTATTATCTCTTATCAAACAGTGGTTTGATAAGTTTGGGAAGAGAGGGATCATTTTTGTATCATAATTTATTTTTCAAGTGTTTTTTTGGTTCTATTAGTTAATGGTTGTTTCCCTATACTTTCTTTCTTTCTTTGAGGGTCATGGTTATAACACCGCAACTCGAGCGTGGATACCACCTTGAGTAGAGAAAATCAATATCTATTCTTTAAAAGAACTACCAAGTTATAGAATGATGAATATATTATAATATCAACAATAGGTAATTCTCAAAATCTTACCTTTAACTAAGGTTGCATGAAAACTGAAAAATTGAGATAAACAAATAGGGACAACAGAATTAGAAAATGATAAATTTTTAAAATTTAATGTACATTTATGTAATTTTTAGATATAGGGTTAGGAAATGAAAAATAGGAAAACATTTCCAACAAGGGGAGATGTCATCAACAAAGTTTTCATGGAACATCAATTCATGCACAATGGAACCATTTTTAGTGTGCATAGTGGAACCATTTCTAGTGTGCACATTGGAAATGGTTATCATATCATGTCCCCAACACATTCTCATAAGAGAAATTATTTCAAAATTATGTGCAGAATACAAGTAAACATCCTTGACTCTTCTCCTTTCTTCAACTACTCTTCTTCTTCCTTTTTTCATTTTCAGCTTCAATCTCAATCCCTCTCAATCTCGCCCATTCTTTTTGCACAATTCATCTTCAATTTTCTCTCCTATTCTTTTTGCACACTTTTAACAAAAAGAATCATTCACAGTTATTGGAAATTAATACAATTGGACTTTGTAAATCCACTAAAATAAGAAGTTATGGCTCTTAAATGTTGAGTAGTGACTGATAAGTAAGATCTTGTTGAAAATACAAGGTATTGATAGCCTTAATTTGATAACTTTGAAGTCATGCTAGTTTGTTTCCTTATATATCGAAGAATGCGCGAATGAACAATATATATGTGAATCATATTAGAAAAATTGGAAGAAAGACGTGCGCTATGATGATCGATAATTTGTGCTTTGGAATAAATCAACTATATCATCATCTTTAAAAACTTTACTTCTATTTAGTCAAAAACAAGAAATTGTTTAAAAAAAAACCTTAATACGCATATGTATGCTATAACATGTGCATTTGTTATCTACTACATGTGTATTATTGTAAATAAGTATTTCTCATAAAATAAATACTATAAAATGTGAATTTTGTGTTTATAAGATGCATACATGATGTCTATAAGATGTGCACTTTGGTACTTAGATGGTTGTTGTGTATTGAACCACTTTATAATTTGTGTTTTATTAGTATAACATGTGTACTTATTTAACAAATATTAGTGGTGTAATAGCATGTGTACTCTTTGGTTGTTAGAAATCATATGTACATTCTTCATATATATATATATATATATATATATATTATAACTATATAATGAGGTTTTTTTTTATCATTGTATCATGTGTACTTACTTTACTATATTGTGCAATATTATACGAGTAGATGTTAAGTGTATAATTCTAGTATGTGCATTCATTATCAAATAACATGTGCATTTCTTGGCTATGATATGTGTATTTCATATAAACTAATTCATGTGTATATATTTTGAAAATTTAAGACTAAGGTTTATAAGATCACAAAAAATAGATGACAAACAAGACACGATAAATGAGGAAATAGACACAACCACTAACACTATCATATTTGATGATGAAGTTTCTATAGTGGATAATACTCATGACCTTATTAGAACTTTTGCACATTTACCACCTAAGGTATAAGTATTTGAAAGGGGAAATAGAATACACCATCTTGGTAAAAGAATGGGTGAAACTAATTCCATTATCAAAATAGGAGACAAGGAGGTTGTGTTTGAACATATGATGTATCATTTTTCTCTATTAAAGTACATTAAATGCTTGACAATTGAAAA
The DNA here is from genome assembly GCA_030549775.1 of Tamarix chinensis. NCBI lineage: Eukaryota > Viridiplantae > Streptophyta > Magnoliopsida > Caryophyllales > Tamaricaceae > Tamarix > Tamarix chinensis. The sequence continues at coordinate 106,385,219 of CM060174.1, read as the reverse complement.
AATGGATGTAATAACTGACATGGGGTTTGGTTGCTTGCTAGTGATGGATTTGATTGAGATATTCATGCCATTTATTCTCTAGATATTATAGAAATTTGATTCATTGAGTTGTGTTTTAAGTTTAAATTAAAGGGGATTCTAGATTGATGAGCTTGATGTACAAGCAAGGCTAGTTTTTTTTGCTCGGATAGATCAATGTTGTTGAAGCAAAACATGATAAAATTAGTTAAGAGTTTGAAAATTTTATTAGAAACTGGTGGATATATCCTAAAATTACAGAATTCTCAAAGAAACTCACATAAGATGGGATTGTTGATGACAAATTTAAATAGGATTTCATATCATTTACGGTGTTGATCATAATAAAAGGATACATACACTGTATCTAACTTCAAAGTCATTTTTTCTACTATGAACATTGCTAACATAATCTAGCACAACTATTATGCTTACACTCTTGAGTGCCTAAGCCAAACAACCGACATGTGGAAGTAAAAATAGGATTATGCTTTCTGTGGTCTTAAAATATTTATTGTTGTGAGTATAACATATGTATTTCATAAAGATATGTATTCTATTAAGATAATATAAATATTTATGTTTTATAAATGAATCTCTTAGATGCATATTATATCATTGTATCATGAACTTACTTGACCTGTGAAATGTGTATTATATTAATGTAATATACATAACATGTGTATTGTTATAAATTATGTGTGTTATTCTATATACGATGTGTATTCTGTTTTATTCTATCCTTTTCATTGTTCACGTTTCTCACAACTATGCTATGATGATAGAATCATTTTCAAGGTATAAAATTTTGTGAAGAGTTTATCAGATTAACATAGAGGGGACATAAACTTTGTTGGGAAAAAAATTGAAGTTGAAGAATAGGTTGGGGGCTTTGAAAAAGTCATTCAAGAATGTCTATTTTAGATCAACCAAATGATCTATTGCAACTAAATAACACATAACATATCCAAGTTCTAGACCAAGAAGAATTATACCATGCACATCTCTATATTCAACACCAACATGAACCATTCCGTGCTCCATCATCTATTGTTACTCTAGGAAATGATCGAATATCAACACAAAAGTACCTCATAGAGAATGTAGATATGAGGAGAAATCCATTAGAAATTATTATCAAATTAAATACACTAATTTCAAAAGGTTAAAGACATCTTCAATGCAATGATCACTTAAAACTATTGCAACATCTCGATGCACAAATGTTTGGGCATAACATAGAAAGTGAAAGCTTGAAAGTGAAAGCCTCGCACCTGAAGAAGGATTATTGATCTAGGGTGATGAATTATTTGTAAAGGAGTAAATTATTAGAATAATTTATTTACTCATAAATGTTATAGAGCAATCAACCAATCCTCACATGAAAAAGTCATCACCTACTACTACTCTTGGGCAAAGAGAGAGAGAGAAAAGTCACGGTTTTGATGATGGACCTACTTATGATTTGGGCTCCTGTGCAAAGAGAAAAAAACTCAAGTTATATTAGAAGATATAAACAAAGATGGCGGGGACAGATAAACCAACAAAAAGAAAACAAGACATTACTAGAAGAAGGAACACCATTAAAACAAGAGTAATTATATCTCAATCATGAAAATGTGTGTTTTTTCTTTCTAAAGCATGCAAATTTATATTATAAACATGAAATATAAAATAGGGATGATGGTATTCACTATCCTTTATAAGAACCATAGCAGATGTATTTTCTAGTAACTCGTACATGCTCTAGAACCTCACTTGGTGCATTAAGATGCTATTGAGTAGGCTACTATTTAGCAACAAATGTAATTAATTACTACACTTGTATTAGTACTTCTAATTTATGTATGTTCTTTAGCTAATATATATGTATTCTAACCATGCAATGTTCTATAAATTAATATAGATCAAAATGCTCGGTAAAATCTACCAATTGCTTAATAAGAGATTTAAAAGACCAAAAAATGTAACTCATTGTTTTCATATGTGTATTTTATATTTGACAAAAAATGAGCTTGAAAATTTTTGTGAAGGTGTATTTTTATCATTTATTCTTAAATTACTAGAGAACACACTACTCACCAAAAGGATCTACCAGTTACTTCACATCACTATCCTCCAAAAAAGGATATATAAGGTTATTATGAACAATAAAGGTAAGTTATTATTTTTTACTTGTATACTAATGATATATAAGTTGGGAATTTATTTTTCCATGAAGGTGTATTTTTAGCATTACAAATCCATATAAATAAACTATTCAAGTCATTCTAAAAAAGGCACAAATGTAAGGCATCGTAGTACCAGAATATGCATTTATTATTATTAAAACATGTTATATTATCTAGTTTGAATTTGATAAGTGTGTCTGGTTACATGACTTAGGTGCTTTTTTGATACATATTTTATGTATTTTTTATTTATTTTCTCCCCATATTTTAGGTTATCTATTTGTGTTTACTACTATGTAGTTTTCTTTTATAAGTTATGGAAGAAATATGCTTAAAAAGAACAAAAAAAAGCTAAACATGGAAAGTGGAAGGATAATCTAGGATTGGAACGCTTGAAAAAGGAAAGAGGTGGCCCATGGGAAACACCAAAATCATGTAGAGGCACAACATGAGGGGGGAGTGTCATCGCCATCACTCGTGTTGTGCAACTAGTTCATTTCTGCTAGTCTAAGGAGCGACACAGAGGGCATATGTCACTCCATTCTTTTATGTTTTGAGAAATTTTAGCGTAAGGTATTTAAGGAATATTAACTAGGATTTTTATGGTAACAATAGGGATATCATGACTAAGCCATTTTTCCACATCTAGCATCCCTTTTAACTATCTCCAATTGTACTCATATATATTGTGTAACCATCAAATTAAAAGTTTTCATTGGAGATTTTAATCAACCTAAATGTTGGAGGTTTATTTTTCCATCTTTGATTTATGAAATTGACTACTTTATATCTAATTGATTATTGGATAATTGTTCTTATGTTAAGGTGATGGGAGATACCCTAATCTGATTGTGATTGATTATCCCATCCTCTATTATTTTTTTTTCAATTGAACCAAATTACTTTATGTTATTGGTTGTTTTGTTATGATCGGAATTTTGGTTGGATTTCAATATTGGCATTTTCAGGCAAGATTTGAGACATTATTCGGAAATAGGCCTAATAACATTATTAAGAATTAAATCACAAGGTCGAGTGACATTGATTTAACCTCTACAACACAAAAGGGAGGATTTTTATTGGTGTGTATTATATTATTTATATTGTGTTGATGCTAGAGATAGATAAATCATGGTAAGAAATAACGCATAGCGGCTTGAGAAAGCATTGTGTTATTTATTCCTTTTGGCATTGTTGATTTGTTGATTGTGATTTGGAAAATGGAAGGGAATCAATTACATAGGAGGATTGGGGTTATCAAATTGAACCTTATCTACTTCTCTTATTTTGAATAAGTTTGGTGATTTTGTTTATGCTTGTGTTTTGGTTATTGTTTTGGAATGTTTTTTCTTTAGTTAGTTCCACATTATGATCTTTTTGTTCTCCTAAACATTATACTTTTGATCACTTTTTGGTGCTTATTATCTAGTCCCTATGATATTGACCTTGATTGCCACTTTGACATCGTATATTTTTGTTAAGGATGCATCAAAATTCTAGGGATCAAATGGGTTATAAAGAAGTATATGTAGATATAACAGAGAGATAAGAAACTACTATTACAAAATCAAAAGACATTAAAAGAAATAACAACATCATCACTAGTACTCCATTTATCTTATAATGAACATTAAGTACTAAAACACTTTCCCCTTAATTCCATCATGTGCATTTAGTAATTATTGAAACTTGTGTATCCTTCTATGTTGTATATTATAGGGATTAAGTGGCACATGGAGAGCCTACTATAGAAATAATTGTGTAAACTGTTGTAAAGAAACAACAAAAATATCACCCACTCTCCATCAATCCCAAAACATCTTAGAATCATACTCAAAACATGGTAATCCATTATCTTCTACATCAATCCACACAACCATGGTAAAAATATTCTCACCATATTATTCTTTTTTAGGTAAAATCCTGTGTAAAATTCTTTAAAAGAAATACATTGTTCAACTACTCATGTTTGAGAAAAACACATGGAAGAGAGCCATCATGCATGATGTAGAAAACCTATATAAGAAACTACTTGATATAGGGAAGAGAAGATTGCACTATTATGTGGAAAACAACAAATTATTTGTAAACTGACACTTTATGTAAACATGAAATTCTTTTGGTGCTCCATAATTATGGATGTAAACATTAACATGTGTTTTGATACGAAATTGGCATACTTTCTTTAAATCATGTGTATCAATTCCCTATATGATGTGTATTATTGGGTTTTTTTTTTCAAAGGCTCTAAGATGTTTGTGTTTTTGTCTATAACATATGTATCCTTAAACTCTAATGGGTGTGTTTCTACTTATGTATTATTGGGTTGCAATAGGTTTTTGTGTACTTTTGTATTCTTGAATTGAAACATGATATTCTTGAACTATAACATGTGTTTTTCTACTTTTGTATTCTCCCACTGTAATATGTATCTTTCTCATTTATAGTTGGTGAAAAATATAAAATAACATGCGTATATATTCTTTAAACATGTTCATGTTAAGTTTAAACATGTGTTTCCTATAAAAATGTGTTGTTTTAGTATCTTGATGATGTAAGCTTTAAATTATAAAAAAATAAAACACTATTGAATATATTATTTAAAATCAAATTATAGAATTGTCATATGTGTTTTCCTACTTGTGCATTATTAAACAACAACATGGTATTCTTGGACTATAAGAGGTGTTTTTTTACTTGTGTAATCTTCCACCATAAGATGTGTCTTTCTCATATATTGTCTATGGAAAATATGTTATAACACATGTATCCATTCTTTGAATAATGTGCATATTAATTTTAAAACATGTGTTTCTCATAAAAAAATGTATTATTCTATTTCTTGATGAAGTAAAATTTAAAACATAAAAAATGAAATAGTACTTAATATGCTATTTAATCTTATATTATTTAATTCATTACTATTTATGAACTCATATCATTCACTATGATAGTCATAATTAGTGCAATTGAATATCAAGAGAACTAGGACCATCGTTGTCATCATTAGAAGAAGATGATAATTATGATTTATCATTGTCATCATACCTAAATATATTGTATTCTTCTTCTTCATCATCATCATCGTCGTTAGATTCATAATTAGGACCATCGGACGACATTAAAGATAAAGCCCATATGGATCTTCTTCTTCCTCCTCCTTCTCACAGTCTCTCTCATCTTCTTCCTTGTCCTTTAGGGTATAATTATTATCCTCCTTAGAAAAAATGAAAATAGCTAGCCCATCCTTCATGAAGTGCTCTACTTCTCCCTAATTATCCATTCCTCTTGTTGACATCCATTCCCCCACCCCAAATTGGTATGCAGGAATGAGTGTGTGATATTCCTCTTATAGTAGGCAGGAGGGTGATTGTTACCTTAAATTCTTTCCCTTCATTCATTTCAGTCTTAAAAAAAATCCCATGTTCAATGAAAAATTTTGTGCAAAGTTTAATTTCACAATTCAGAAAAGACTATTTTCAATGAAAAAAGAAGAAGATGTGCATCCCTTTCCTAAGACATCAATACATAATTTTCTAACACTAACCTCACATTCAAACATCTGCATTCTACTTCCTTCATATGTGTGTTTTACATCTATAACATGTGTATTTTCTATTGTAATGTGTATTTTTGCTTTTTTGTTCTTTCACTGTACAACCATGTAGGGTTGTAAATGAGTTAAGTCGGCATATGAGCTTTTTGGACTTGGCTCATTAAGGGCTCAACTCGGCTCATTTATTTAGCTAAACAATACGAGTTCAAGCTTTATTTTTAGGCTCATTTATTAAACAAACTAAGCTTGATCATGAAAATTTTGGGCTCGATCTCATTTATAGTGCAAAAGTTCACGAGTTCAGATCGTTTACTACAAAAGCTCATGAGTTGGCTTAGCTTGGTTAATTAAAAGCTTAGATCATTTATAAACGAGTCAAAATTGAGTCTTATTTGTAGGCTCATTTATTAAATGAGCCGATCTCGAGCCTACCTTGGCTCGGGATGACTTGATTCATTCACAACCCTACACATGTGTGTGTGTGTGTGTTTTATTATTCTTATAACACATGTATTCTTATATTGTAATATGTGTGTTTCTACTTATGTATTATATTGAAGTAAGAAGTGTCTTGCATTGAAATATGTATGTTTATACAATGTCTATTTTAACATGTGTATCCCTGGACTTAGAAAAAAAAACATGTTTATTTCAACTAAAAAGATGCGTATTGATATTTACCAAAATGAATATATGTACTCCAAAATTGTGAGTTTTTAATTTGAACAAAATATGTATTCTACTACTTACAAAATGCATTTAATTTGGATGGACAAGGTACCCTTCACCAAATCTTCCAATCATAACTCCTTGAAAACACAAAGAAATTCTTCCACAACACATTTTACATCTTTTATCTTTATACCTTTTTCCATATTGCACATTTTCTCCATTATACTCTTCTTCTTGATGTCCCTTTCTCCTATAGTTTGTGTAACACCCCCAAATTTACTACTGAAAAATTTCGTTTAATTTAAAAGAGTTTAACGGAAACGAATAGATAAAAGGGTAAACCCGGGGGCATTACTGCCACACTTAGTACCAGATCGGTTCACTCCTACCATCCCAGTACTAAGTGCTAAGGCTAGACAAGATTAATCCTCAAATACGAGATGTTAATAAAACACCAGTCATTAGTAAAACACAAGATAGATAGAATCAGAGTGTGGAAGTTAAAAGTTACAAGCCAAAAGTACAGTTTCAAAGTTCCAAATTTCCAAAACATCGTACACCAGAAATAAATTTAGATATAAAGACATAGGAAAGATAAGGTGGGCGATAGACTCCGACCACGTCACTCTCCACCCCAAGCTAGGTCCGGGCTCAACTCTTGGTCCCGCCCGATGCCTCGTAAGGGTCGTAGGCATCGAAGATAGAATCACCAACCTGCACTAAATCAGAGGGGCCTTCTGCTCATGGAAATGAGCAGCACCCATGAAACGGGTGGTTAGTACACTACGTACTGAGCAAGGTAACCATATAACTAAGGCCAACACATAGGGCCATATAATATAATCACAATCACATGATAGCACACAGTTTCTCAGGTAAATAAAGGCCCACATTGTTTATTTATTCTCTGGATAATACTTTTTTCACACCATAATTCTTATCAATCCATGCGAGTATGGGAACCCCACTATTGTAGCTAGTGGATCGGTCACTTATAGGGAAAAACGCTCCTGGACACTATTATGTCGGTGGATCGGTTTGGCCCCGACTCTCATGGTGTTCCACTGTAAGTACTTAGTATCTTTTACGCGAATTATCACATTAGGGTTTGGTTTATTGAGCTCAGGATCCTCCACTATTATAGCCGGTGGACCGGTCACTTGTTGGACAAAGTCTACACCACTATTATTCGCCGGTGGATCGGTCACTTATAGGGTAAAAACCCTAACCACTATTACTAACCGGTGGATCGGCTGGACTCGACTCAATACTCTTCCACTTTACATGATTAGTATTTTATTGTATCTTATTCAACAGATTCTGCCCTAGACTTGCATGGCTAACTCCAATTATACTTATCCTCCTAAGAGGGCCCGTCTCATATCTTGAGACCTCTGCGCCTCCTATCTCGCCCCGACATCCTTCCTTTAATCCGCTTACTCACACCGGGAACCCGTCTCCTACGTGTGTGGGTCTAGGCCTACCACCTTGTACCCCAAAGTCCACTCACCGCCTTCCTTTAGGGTTTTCTCCAGAAACCCTAACTTGGGCCTATGTGGCCCATCCTTTTCTGCCTCATACAACCCAGACTTATTCTAGCACCCCTACACATCACGACCCTTTGGTTCAACCCTCACTTCATGTCCCACTCATTCTCACTTATTTTTATTATTCTCTTTTTCTTCTTTCCCCTACTCAAATCAGGGTTCCCTCTAAACTCTAGCCTAGTCTCCTACGCACCCTTATTCTGATCCACGTACTATTTTTCGCCCAAATCCCCCAAGCACCCAAATGATACTTCTTTTACCTTCCACATGCCCTAAGGCATCTTTCCGTACACAAGGTTCGCCCCCATGCGGACCTTAACCACCCCATGCAAACCCTAGTTCCTCCTATTCCCCCCACTAGCCAACTTACTTCCCCTTGGTTATCTTTCTTTCTCAATTTTCTTTTTCATGCTCCCAAACCACATCACCACATCAAATACCCTAGCATGCATGTCCTAAGGCCACATCATATCACAACTTGTAGCACATCCATATTAATACATAATAAAAATGATCACATGGATGTACCTCGGATTCCAAGCTGCGCTACACATAAAACAGGTAAGATAATAACATGTAAAATACGACGTATAATCATACGAGACATCCAAGGCAAGTAGGTCACACATCACACAAGTGGCCTTAGCTATACCCTTACCTAAATCATCGCCGGGCTTGGAGCACGCTCCTACGCCTCCTGGGGGTTTTGACTCGATTTACCTATAAGAGGGAAATACTATAGGCTAATCTCCCTCTATCGGAATTACCACAATTCCTATCTTACCCCTATCATGGCCTAATACTAAGGCTAATATTAATAATAGTCGTTTATAATCAAAAGGTAGGGTTGTTATTATTCTCAAGATAATTAGTCGAATCACTACTAATCAAGTAAGTTTTAGTAATACTCATAGTATTAAAGTAAGGGTTTCAGTTTTACTAATAACAATATTATTAATAATACTAATAATATTAATAAGAATATTAATAAAAATAAGGATACTAATAATAATAATAATAATGGTAATAATACTAATAATTATAAGAATTCCAAAAAAATAATAATAATAGAGATAATAATAATGATAATAATAGTTAGAGTAGTAAACATAGTAATGATAATACTAATAATTATAATAATAACAATAGTAATAATAATGGTAATGATAATAATAATGATGATAGTAATAATAATAATAATAATAATAACAATAATAATAATAATAATATTAATAATAATAATAATAATAACAATGATAATAATGATGATGATAATAGTAGTGGAAATAATAATAATAATAATAATAATAATAATAATAAGAGTAAGACAATAATAATAATAATAATAATAATAATAATAATAATAATAATAACAACCATGCCCATGATAGTAATACTAATAATAATGATAATGATAATAACGATAGTAATAACACCCTTAGTAATAAGAATACTAAAATTAATAATAATAGTATAGGTAATGACAATGATAATAACGGTTAGAATAATAAACATAATAATAATACTAATAATAATAATCATAATAGTAGTAGTAGTGGTAATAATGATAATGATGATAATAATAATGATGATAATAATAATAATAATAATAATAATAGAAATAATCATAATAATGATAATAATAATCATAATAATACTAATAATAATAGTTAATAATATTAAAATCATTAAAACTTTTATTATTCAGGGTTTAGGGTTCAAGGAGGTGGGAGGCAACCTGGCTGGGTGGTGGTGCCGGCGGTGGCGATGGAGGGAGGAAGAAGTGGAGAGGTGGATGTGGAGGCTAGGGGAGAGGGAAGTAGGGGAAAATGGAGGTGTGGGCTGGTAGGGCAGGATTCCCTTGTTGTTTTGGGGGGTAGAGGTGGTGCTGTAGGCGGCGGAACCAGCGGTAACTAGCGGCGTGAAGGGCGGCACGGGTCGAATGGGGCTGTTCGGGGAGGCAATTTCGCACGGCCGGGGCGGCTCATGCGGGGCAAAGTAAGGAAGGCTGGTGGTTGGGTTGTGTAGAGGGCGGTGCAGGTCGAATTTTGGTGGCTGGATCGGGCGGCAAAGGCGGCCAACGGCGGCGGAACAGGTGGCTAAACAGGCGGCGGTTGCTGGATTAGTTTTCTGGGCTGCCAAAATCCAAATTCGACTATGGCAGCCTTCAGGGCTATTTATAAGCCGATCGAGGGGTAAAACGACAAAGGAGGGTGGGAGAGTAGGGGGGCAAGGGGTATGGTGCTCCGGCCGGCGAGGATGGGCCGGCGTAGGTCTACAGGTGTAGGCCATACTTGTCGGGAAAGGGGAATGGTGCGAGCAGGGGAGGGAATGGCCGACCGAGACGAAATGACAGGGAGGACGACGGGAAAGAGAGGAGGAGAACGGTGGGTCAAACGGCGTGATCGGAGGCAAAAAATTTGTCGCCGATTTGGGAGTTGCAGGCGTGTCGGGGGGGAAGAAGACGACACAGGGGGGAAGAAGAAGGCTAGACCGGCGGTCCAGGGAGAAAGAAGAAAGAAAGAAAAAAAAACAGGCCGAACCGGCCGGGAGAGGGAAGGAGGGGTGCGGGGGATGCTGGGCTGCGCAACGGAAGGGAGGAGTTGGGCCAGCGGGCCGGCCCAGGTTGGGGGAAGAAGGAGAAAAAGGAAGAGAAGGAAAGGAAAAAAAGGAAAAAAGAGAGGGAAAAAGGAAAAAAGAAAAAGGGAAAAGAAGGGAAAAGGTGGATTAGCTTAATCAAATATATTTTGGGTAATTTGGGATATGTAATAAAATATAATTATTAAAATAATGATTAAATTATCTTTTTAGGCTAATTTAGGGATTTTTGAAAGAATTTCCTTAAATTCTATTTTAATTAGCAGAATACTCAAATTTTTCCTATTTAAAAATTATTTATAATTTTTCCTAGATTTACCTTAATTAATTCCCTCTTATTTAATAAAAGTAGTTTATTTAATTAATTTTCCTAATAATTTCTTATTTGGCCATGATTCCCTAAATTAGGATTTTGGGGTATTTCAGTTTGAGATCTAGAAGGATTTGAAACATTAAAACCTAATGTACAACATTTAAATTCATTATCTTCAACATAAACACCTCAAATATCTCCCTGAATATATTATTTATCCCTATCAAACCCTAGTTTGCATATTTCCCTTGCTCTTGCATTTTGATCACTAGCAAAAATCAAATTAATGATTTTCTTCATCATTTGCATCCACCAAATTAATGTACAAGCTAAACTTGGTCCAAGTTGCAACATAAGTTGATTAAAATTCTCCATTACCTTATCCTTTCACTATATAATTCTTTGGTATCCTTCACTCACAATTTTCATATAATATATGCATGATGTGTGATCAAAGTATACCAAATTTAGAGAAAATTTGTGTGTGCAATAATTGGATGGCCCTACTACATTATATAAGAAACCATGCCACAAATTATTATCATCTCACGAAACATGGTAACTTTGTGCATTTTCATCTATTTCAACAACTTTGTGAACCATATCCATGCCAATCTTAAATTACTCTTCTATTTTCTTAAATATTTGTAAGGTATTTACATCTCTTTCATGCCTCAAGATCTTAACGTTCTCTATCGGCATTTTGGGAACACCTTATTTGCAATGAAATTCCTCTCCTTTCTCCTTACTTCTTCGTTCAACAATTAAACATTGAAAAATATTGTAAAAATCACAAAGACATGCTGCTTTATTTAGTTTAGCTAATATTAACTTGATTGTTGTGTCACTTTGTTGTGAAAATAAAATACCCCCAAGTAATATTTTGAGAACAGAGGATATCACTTCTTTCTATACTTATATAGAATCTTAATCCATTCACTATAGACATATTCATACATCTCAATGAAGATACAAAAAAAAAGTAAAAAAAAAAAAATAGTTCGATCTACATCACATTAACACTACTTATGTTACATGTGTATTGAATATATAACTTGCATATTTGACTATGTTTATTATACTCAATAGTAATATGTGTATCTTATGGAAAAATTGAGTATTATATCACTAAAAAAAGTGTAATATTATTACTAATATTATTAAAAAATGATATCACTACATCATGTGTATTCATTATGATATTCATTAACAAACACAATTATACTTGCTAGTTGAAGTTTACCAAAAAAATATATTAATAACATCTATAAAATAATATTACTTTCAAGACCATCATAAAAATGTGTAAGAAGAAGAAGAAGACTACATGCATATCACCATATCCTTTTTAGTAGAAGATGTGTAAGATTATCATCATACATATGTATTGAATCAACACAAGATGTTCATCTAACTTGGTATATTCCAAAATGCTACATAATCTCATATATATATATATATATATATATATATATATATATATATGCTTATATGTCTTAATAAAAGTTGAACTATGTTGTAGTTTCATAGTATTTTAGAAAATAGTTAAAAAAGAGAGGCACAAACCCTTATTTGGCTCTCAATCATAGAATATGATTCTTCAAATTCTCAGTGATATGTCATAAACATAGCTAATGTATCAAGTTAGGAAAGCGTTTTCTTTTTGCCCTAACCATGGAAAAGATTTGATCAATCATTATTGTAATAGGATTTAGCCTTCTCATAGATTCCAAAAATGATTGAGGAAACCAATAAAAAGGACTTAATCATTTCATTCATCATACACCCACAATCAAACATAACATTATGGTAGTGATGATTCATCCCAAAAAAAATGAGTCACATATTGTATCATATATATTATTCCTATATGTTGTATCATGCACTACGCAATCTCCAAACTTAAGATACAAATCTTTCATTACTACATCCCTCTAAACACCATTGTATACTCTTCCTTCATCATCCAACTCAAAATTATAATAGAAATCACTCTAATGCTCTTGTCTTTTCAAAAAATATCAATAAGTTATGAAGCATCAAAACCATCTACATTCATTGGTTTATCTTTTGATACATTATGATATGCATTTGTAACGATAAATCCAACTAAAAGATAAATTCCCACCTTTTTTTAATCCTTATAGATGTAGCAACTCCAACACCTCTAATATTCATTTGCTACAAAAACATTTTCTTATTTTTATTGATCATCTTGGGTGAATGGAGACACTAACTTTGATTAGCATAAACAAAATTATGGCTATGCTTCAAGCACATGATTTGTCACCCTCCAAATCTCATCCCAATCAACATGAAACTATACTCTAACTTTGCATCCAGTTCTCACATCTAATTTTGTATAATACATGTCACCTTTCCCTTACTTCCAACAATAATACAACTTCATTGATAGATGAACCGTATTTTCCCTCATCCTTTGTAAACCCTTCATAACTCCAAAACCAATCCTACATGCATATTCATTATATAATTTGAAAGCCTCGACTTTAAAACTCACTTCTTTACCAATAAGCTCGATGTCACAACTTCCTTGAATATAATTTCCCATGCTCCATCTTTCACATTAGAATCTACACAATAACCATAATATCTAAAAAAAGAGTGCTATAGTTCTAATAATTTAAATTAGAAGATGTGCATGTTAATTGAGAAACTGGAACAAGAAGTTGTAATTGAGAAGCAAACTATTCAACACATTTAGAAGAAAGTGATTTGCCTATAGCATGTGCATATTTTATCTATAAGATGTTCGTTGCAAATCTATTGGATGATTTGAATATAAGTATATTCATCATTACACAAGCTATGGGATGTGCATTATAACTACACAACATGTGTTTTTCTCTTCAATAATATGTGTATTATCTCACAATACACATCTTCTTACAATAAATATTTATATTTTCACAGGCTCTTTTAACTCTAGTGTATTATAACAATTCAACACGTGTGTTCTTACTATATAATATGTGTATTATATTACTAAATGATATTGTGTTTTGTGTCTCCTGATCATTATATGTGTATTCTTACTATGTAAAATATGTGCATGTTACTACTAAAACATGTATAACCCCACTAAAAAATACGAGTATTCAAATGTGTCAATCAACAAATCATTCTAAAATCAAATGTCAGATTGTGTATTCTAAACACGGGGTTTTACTAACAATCAGAAAATGGAAATCGTTCAATAAGAATAATTATTTAAAATTACATATCAAAATTGTAACATAAAAGGAAATTAGAAAAATTGAATTCGAAGAGACAATTTGATCATAATAATACTCACACATTTGTGGAATGATTTCTCAACTAGATTTCATATTTCTAATCACCTTAATCATGAATTCAATTACAACACCATTCAACTCACAAGAGAAATCCAAACAAGATGCTTGTTTTGGCCACTATGATCTCCCTTGTATTTCTCCTCACATATAAATAAGCTCATTTTTAGTTGAAAGGTTATTTTAGGTCTGAATCTTTCTTAAAAAAAGGTTAATTGCTGACAAGGATGTCCTTTGATGAGTGCAAGCTATAATCACATCCATACTTAGGGATGTTCAACATTCGATCTAAACTAGAAATTTAGACTAGACTGATTGATTGTTCCGAGTTTTGGTCCCAAGGTAAATATTTTAATTCTTACTAGGTTTTGGTCCTATTTGATCCAACCCAACCAAGAATCTCATTAACAATTTACCAAAAAAAATATTTTTAATATAAAAATATATAATATAGGAATTTTAGTCTAAGACTAATTATTATAGCTTGGTCTAATTTTGGACACCTACACACTTCTATCTATAATGTAATTTGCGATGCAACATAGCCCTCGACAATATATGAAATGTGTTAATTACTATTTCTAAGAATTAAAGGATAATTTCATAGCCTTTTTATGTTTAAGGATGCCTATTTCTTCTTCGTTTTTGTTACTTTGATCATACAATATTTAAAAAAAAATATTTTTATTGTTAATATGCAGTTTTAAAAACTATTATAGTACATGCAAACTCTTATAAGCCCACACATACCATATTGGCATAATTTGTATTTTGAATGATAAACCCAAAAAATTAGAGTTTATTTTTAAAAGTAATTTTTTTTAAAAAAAATGAGAGTTGTGGGCTCAAAATAACTCATCCCAAACACTTCCAAAAATTGATCAAAAGAGTTCGTTTTTAGGTCAAATAATTTAAGAACCAGCTAAAATAATTTTATCAACAAACAAACAAGTGCCGAGCATTTTCATTTACTACTGGGCAAGTTATCCATTATAATTGCATTGATCATGGCGTACGTAAGAAAGATAAAATTTTTCTCCATAATCAATTAAAAACAAAAAATAGGCGTTCTAGATTCGGATCAAGTTGTGGCTGACACTGACCTCGTAGCAAGCACTTGAATGAGGCCGCTATGTAGAGATTAATCAACAATTACGCACTTTGATATACTAATCATATTTTAAATCTAAATTGTCCCTCTCATGTGGAAGTCACGAAGGACACCAGGTCAGGTCACACGATAATTAATCATGATGCTTGTGACTCGGAAATAGGTGCCCATGAGAAAAACGACGGCTCTTTGCTATTCGATCAAAGTCTTAAGAATCATTATTAGTTTAGCTCGTGTTTGTATACTAACTTATACTATAAAACTTGTTCTCCTTTTTGCTTTTCTCCGTTCTTTCGGTGTACGATAGTGTGCTTGACGAGTTTACAAATATTTTAAAAAATTAGTTTTAAATTCTTTAGTTTAGTGTAAGTAAAAAAAATAATAATATTTGAGACGTAATTTTTTTTAAAAACTATTTTAAGAAATTATAGCTTATAAACTTTTATCTAAGTTTTAAATTTTAAATTAATTTGATCAAAAGTATGTGAAAATCTTGCGGCACTTACATTCATAAATAAATGCATAGAAGTGACATGGCTACTTTTGATTATGATACGCTTTGATGTACTGAACTTCCATTATTTTGTAATCGAGCTATAAATCTCATAATTTTACATAAATAGATGTTAAACTTGAAAATCTAAGCAAATAACACTCTGAAATCTAAATTTGATTGATGCTTAAAATATTTTTAAGTAAAGAAGATGCTTTTTTTTTATTATTATAGCAAAGTTCAAAATTGTAATATTAAATTCCTTAGTTCAAACATGGAGCTGTTTTTTATTGTTAAGGGCATTCCCCCCCCCCCCCCTCCTCCTGAAAATCCACCTTGTGAAAGTTTCGGTTACAATCGCAAATTAGAGTCTTAGACACTGAAACAAACAAGGAATATTCAAACATGCAATGCAACAAGCACAGCGAAGAAGATCCTTTTAAGCAAATCCATCATCACACGCCTCTCACTCTCATAACCTAAGACCAGAGAACACACACACACACACACACACAAATTGGTGCTCTCTGATGCGTAATTAATACTAATTTCTTAGTGGTAGTTAACTTATATCCCAAATTAACCCGACCCACAAAAAAGAAAATAATAATAAAAAATGTAAGAAATTGGAAGAAGGATTATTTAATGGTTGACATAGGACATAGCTTTCTAGATGGTCCAGTCGGTCAAGGAGGAAATATGAGATGCCAAAGCAAATAGCATAATCTAGGAAATCTGCCGGGACAATTATTATTATTATTATTTTACAAATACACCCTCCTCCAAGCAAAGCAACTTGCATGTTCCTTATATTTCTTCGTCTGGTCAGACAACAACAACAGAGTTCCAAGTCTTTTTAATTGATTAAAGAAGGGAGGGGGGAGGGAATTGGTCCGATCGATCTATGTTAAATTAGCAGAGCAAATGTTTTTTCTATGAATGTAAACACGAATCTCGCACATTTTCGAATTGCAAGTCAAATAGTAATACAAATCCCAAATTGCCCTCCAATAGTAACAAATATTCATTTCCCATCTCATCCTTTACCCATTCCATTTGACTTTTCTCAATTTAGAACGAGTCTTGTTTGGCCCCTCCTCCGTCCCCCAACCCGAATACCCTTCTCATTTAAATACCAAGGAAATCCACTTTCCTTCCTCCCTCCCTCCCCTGACTGACTCACTTTCAAAATCAACCATAACATATCAAAACCCTCAAACACGCCCCCAAGAAAAAACGAAAGAAAAGAAGAAGAAAGATTATAGATAGATACATCATAATTATACCACATGGTGAGTTCATTTATCTGTGGGAGTGCAAGTTTTCAAGAATCTAGCGATGGAGAACGTGATCATCATGTCCGTAGTGCTGGTTCGACACCAAGAAGATCCAGAATCCATATGTTCCACAAGGATAAGAAGAATCCTTACTCGAGCCGCGGCCGCGACAAATTCTCTGCCCTATTAGCCGAAATCCAAGAGAAGAGAGAAAAGATATACGCAGAACTTGGCGGCAAAGATGAAATCTCATTTGTTCAGTTCAAGTATTCAAGCGATGATGAAAACGATTGTAAGCCGATCGTTGTCAGGCTAAAGCCCAAAACTAGTAATAATAATGAAACTAAAGACGACCAGGCGAAAGCAGCAGCCAAGAAGACTTCCAAGCTGATCTGCAGAGACAATAATAACAAGAAGAAGAAGCCTCATAGGTCGAAATCCGGCCCCTTGGATACCCACGGAACCCGAGCTGCGGGCACTTCTTCTCACGTACCGTCTCTCTCCACTTCTCCTCGTACCGTCAAAGCTAGCAAGGAAACAGTCGGTGTCAGGGATGAAAAGAAGAAGGAGAAGAATCTGTCGAGGAAACTGAACTTGGATAGGTTAAGGAAGCCTCGTTACTATTTGTCTGCGATTGTGATACTGATCCTGTTGTTCCTGGTATTGTTTGGGAGATCGGTTGCAATATTGTGTACTAGCATCGGCTGGTATTTGGTTCCTACGATTACTAATGGGACTTCTTCAAGTTTGGTGACGAAAAGGAAGTCATTTCAGAAGAAGAAAGATAATATTAATGATAGGAATTCCTTTAAGATGGGAAATAAAGGCCATCATCATCTTCAAGGGTTGGCTTCTTTTAAAGGGCATGATCGACGATCATGATGTTAGTTTAGTGATCCACTCTACAAACTGGGCATAGGAATAGCCCTTGTATTTTTGGCTTTCTTGTCCTTTTTTTCTTCTTCTTCTTCTTCTTCTTTTTCTCTTACCTTCCCTTTTTGTACGTTCTGTAAAAAATTGTTCATAGTGATCTTGTGAATTATTGTTAGTTTTTAGTTCTTAAACAGAGTTTTGTTTGACATACAATAAGGTTTGTAATGTCACCTATAAAAGGATCGAGCCCTTTTATATGATTTCTCTATAAAAGTAACAACAAAGAGTATTGGGAAGGTGGTATATAATACACATGTATCTTAGGATCCAAAACTATGATTCGATTATTCACCCAGCTAGATAGCTTGATACATGCGATACGTCTCCAGCGTGTGATGTAGCCTGCATAGACAACATTTGTTTGGCAAAATATCAAAAAGGTTAATTAGTTGGCGGCGTAAGTGTTGGCTATATATAAAATGATTGTGAAACAACATGCAGTGATATATATAATTAGTTGATGGGCACTCCTAACTTGATGCTTTAGCGGTATCTCGTCGCTATTTTCGTATCATAAATGATTAATTGCGTCTCAGGACACATCTGCTCCTAATATCAGAAGGATACGTATCAATGTATCATGCCAGCCAATGCCGGTAAAAGTTGATTTGGTATATTAATTATTCCCACACATTCAAATTGAGGATTTTAAGCTGAGCATCCACTCGTATAGATGTTTAACCTGGTAAGAATGTTTCTCAGTCTTGCTAAAGACTTGACCAGCTGGTACCAACTCTAGACTACCATTGTCCTTTTTGTCCCCCCTTCATTCAAGCGTACTTCAAAATCAAAATCAAGTAATTATATTTCATGTGCGTAGCTATCCGGAACCTGCAGAACTAGACATTTCAGTTTCGGACATGTAATGGTTGGGATCGGCACCATCTCAAATATCTCCTTCCTTGTAGATGCTTGGCTGAAATTGATGGAGTTTGGATTCAATATGGTGGTTTGGATCTTGAAGTTCCTGTTTGGATGGGCAGTCGTGATGTTAAGTTTACAGAAAAGTCAGCTAATTGTAATTCATCAGCAATCATCACTGACCCATAAGAATATTCTAGTACTAGCAAATCATGTAATTCTGTGCACAGGTCACACCTATTTTAGAATGTTCTAGAATCATGTGGTTAATATCAGGCTACATAGTATTGATATCAGAGATATAAGCGCAATATAAAAGGCCCCTAGTACTGTTTTATTGAGAAAGAGAGAAGAATGAATGAATGAGAAAAATCTCCTTGAGTGAACAATGAATGAATGTCACCTAATCTCAACTTTGTCTTCATGGTATTAGAGCTAGATTAGCATTTATACATCCTAATCTAAAAAAATTCTCATTTTTGTTTATGCTAATAATCTATTATTAGCTGGTTAGAATTCCTGGTGTGTTGAATATAAAGTTTTTGATCTCTATTATAAAATACGATAAAAAATGACAAGCATAGAGGCTACTAGCCCTTTATACTTGCACCCATCATATGGAAGTAACTCGATTCAGGTTGAGAAACTCCAAGGATCTAATAACTACAAATCTTGCAGAAGATCCTTAGAGATTAGTCTGTGCTCCAAAAGGAAGTTAGGGTTTGTAACTGGAGCAGTAAAGAGGGATCCTACTGATGTTGTGAAGCAAGAAGCTCGGGATACTCGTGATAGCATGGTAATATCTTAGATACTTGCAAATGTATCTGAGATAATAAAAAATCTATCATGTTTGTAAAAAACTTAGCTCAGATCTAGAAGCAACTTGAGCAGAGATATTCTGTGACTAATGGATCTAGAAAGTATAGATTGAGCAAGTAGATTTATGAAACAAAGCAGTTTGGAAGGACTGTCTCAGAATATTACACAAAGATGAGAGCACTGTGGGAAGAACTTGAAAACTTGAGTGACCTTCCACCCATTACATCCTTGACCATTGAGATAAATGCATTCATAACTGCTCTAAATAAGCAGCAAGAAGAACATAAGTTGTTCTAATTTCTTAATGTTCTAGATGAGACGTATGGAACTCTGAGAAGAAACTTGCTCATGATGTCACCTCTACCAAGTGTATATTCTGCTTGTAGCACTCTCCAGCAAGAAGAATCTCAGAGGGAAGTGCTTAAATCTAGAAAAGAAGAAAGTGAGGCTCTTATAATGTACAACAAAGGGGGTGAAATGACATGCACTGTATGTAGGAAAAATGGTCATGTAAAATAGAAGTGACGGACCGTGATTGGATACCCTAGTTGGCATGCAAAGAGTCAAAAGGATCCGAAAGGAAAAATGAAGAAGCATACCAGCTCCAATACAGGAGGAAGAGGTGGAAAATGGAATAAGGGAGGATAAGTAGGAAGAGGTGGAGGTAGACTTGCAGGTAATGCTAAAGGGGGTGGTGAATCAAGCTCAACAACAGCATTAACTTCAATCTTTACACAAACAACTTGAATAGTTGATGAAAATGTTGCCTACACCATCCAAGGGCGGAGGATCAGATATAGAGGACAAAATGGATGTGAGCTATGGAGGAATGGTAAGCTATTGCTATGCTAATACAATAGGAAATGAATGGATCATTGACTTAGGTGCTTATGATCATATGAGTGGGAATTATAGGATGCTTCTAAGGCCTATCAAGAGCGAGAATGAGCCAAAAATAAACTTTCCAATAGGTCAAGCCTCCATCATTTCCCACACAGGAGTAGTAAACTTGGAGAATGACTTACAACTCAAGAATGTGCTCTATGTTCCTGAGTTTAGACACAATTTACTATCTGTACAAAAGCTATCTCAAGATAGTGGATGCAAGGTGAATTTCCATCCCCAATTTTGTGTAGTGGAAGAAATTAAAACTCACAAAGTGAGAGGAGTAGGAAAAGTGGTGAATCGGCTCTACTATCTCATAAATGAGCCATTGAGTGAGATAATAAAGTAAGTGAAGAATAAGACTCTTCATGGAGTGTTGTAGGGTAATACTGTAAAGAATGCATTGAATGTAGAAACAGAAATTAAGATACCAGCTACTGTGAGTGGTGACATTGACATGGATAAGACAACGCTCTAGCATCATAGGCTAGGATATGCCCTAGTAGCTGATGAGTTCATATTTTGACACATTTTATACCCTTATAATCTTAGTTTTTGGTAGTTTATTTAGCTAATATAGGGGAATAATTATTGTTTTATGCTTAAGTGGTAAAAATTGCATAAATTTTATTATTTGAGCTAAAATATATAAATTAAGTATATTTAGAATAAAAAAATTATTTATTAATATTTATTAAATTTTATTTTGCAGGTATTATTATTTTTAAATTAAAAAAAAAAGAAGTCGACGTTTGGACCAACGGCCAAAGGCCGAAGGCCCAAATGCCACTAAAACGAAACCAAACGAGCCACACGGAGCACAGCTACACAGGAAAAAGAAGAGTCAGCCGCAAGGGCTGACGTGGCAAAGGCACAAAAAAGTTAATAATGAGAGGAGACGGGCGGCAAAGAAAGGACGAGCGGCAGAAGTGAAAGAGGAGGCTGAAAGGGGACAGAGCCGTCAGGCTCTGACAGAGCGAGACAGGGCAGAGCCGCAGAGAAAAAAAGAGAGAAGGAGAGCCTTCTCAGGCTCGGGTGTGTGCGGTCGAGAGCCTTTACAGGCTCGGGAGCTTACGGATGACGCTGAGGAGAGGCGACACAGAGCCGCACGTCACGCGAAGGAAGAGGAACGCCGCACGGAGTTCGAGAAGGACGAGCACAGTCAGCCATCAGCCGCCAACGGGAAAAAGAATAAAAAAAAAATTTGGCACGGAAATAAAGGCAAACAAGGAAGAGAAATAAGAAGAAAATTATACCGGTAGAATTTATTTTAGATAAAATTAATTTTTATCTCAATAAATTCTTGATCTTTAATTCAAAATTAATTCCGGTTATTTCTTTCTCTTATTTTTAATTTATATTTCAGATATATATTTCTGTGTAATTAATTCTTTAATTATGGTTGGCTGATTGTTTATTGTTAGGGAATAATTTGAAACCCTGAATTAGGATTTAAATTATAATTTTATTTTCTTTGTTTCGTGAGATTGTTTCTTGACTCTATATTAATTGCTATCGTTTATATGTATAATTCTGTCCAGTATAGTTTATTTGGTGCATGCCTTGTTCTGGTACCTCATAAGTGACAGTATGTAGGATTATTTGCCTGCTAGGTGGCCATCTAAATATACTAGAATTTATATGTATAAATTGCAGCTAGGTTAGATAACAATTCACCTAATCGTTTTGTGATTCTAACCTAAGTGGTAAAACGTTTCGATACGTGTGGGTCAAGAAAAAGAAATACAGCTAGACATGCTTTTTGTACTAGTCTGGGTACTTAGATTGACAGCCTTCCACTTACACTTAATGCATTAAATCTAGTTAAATATAGAAGCTGCTTGTTGCTGCTATACTGCTAGTATTTAATAGGGTTAATATTGGCGCTTTGTCGTATTAATTTAATTAAGGGAAGTAATATAAGGTGTATAGACCTGCTTTTGGTGTGCAACTTGGTCGATCTCTTTCTCACGATTAAAAGATGACTTAGAAATAAATATTATATTTTCAACCTAATCTAGTGGTGGATTTTTATTTCCCTAACATACTTCTCCTATCTGCTAATTTCCCATTATTTCCCATTATTTTTATTATTAGTTTATTTTATTTTATTTACTCCTTTTATTATTATTGATAAACCCCCATTAGTATTTTATTTTCTTATTTATTTATTTTGTGTGTTTTTTTTAGTGTTTTTATTTTTGTTTTTGTTTATAGTTTAAGCTAGTTGAATAGAGGTGAGCCCTCTCAATCCCCGGTTTAGAACGATACCCTTATTTACCAGTGCTACATTTGACAACAAGAGGGTTTAAATTGCGTGCCGGCTACGGTCGCACCAATTTTTGGCGCCGTTGCCGGGGATTGGTAACTTTGCCTATATTATACTAGCAAGATTTTCTTAGTTTGTTTTTATTTATATATTTATTTTTATTTTTTATTTTTAGTACGGTTTACTCGGTTAAAGTGTTTTTCTTATTTCAGGTATCCACTGGTTGATGCACACGAGAAGAAAAGCACAAGGAGAGTTAATACCAGTGAATCTTGAGATAGAAAAATTCATTCGAGAAATTAGAAAGTCAAGAGTTTCTGGTTCTCCATCATCATCAACCGGTTCTGTTTATTTCACTCAAATGGAAGGTAATAGAAGTTTACGGGAGCTAGCAGCCCATAACATAGCTGAAACTGTACCTACATGCATAGGCTATCCTGAGCCAGCTGAAGGGAAAGAAAAGGATTTCGAATTAAAGTCCAGCCTACTTCATCGTCTTCCAACATTCCATGGTCTCCCAAGTGAAGATCCAAATAAATTCCTAAAGGAATTTCAATTTGTGTGTGTCTCCATGTGCCCCAAAGAGGCAGATCTTCAAATCTTGAAGCTCAAGGCATTTCCATTTGCCTTGATGGATGGTGCGAAAGACTGGCTTTATGAGTTATCAATAGGACATACATACTCATGGGACAACTTAGCAAGTGCTTTCTTAGACAAATATTTTCCAGCATCACGTGTCACGGTACTCAGAAAAAGGATCACCGGGATCCAGCAAGAGCCTGACGAGTCATTTCATGCATACTACAATAGGTATAAGGTTTTGCTTTCACAGTGCCCACAACACGGGATGAGGGAAGAGAATTTATTACAATATTTCTATGAGGGTCTCACTCCACTTGAAAGGAATATGTTAGATGCAGCAAGTGGTGGTTCGTTTATGGACAAAGATCTTATTTCAGCACAAGCGCTATTGAAAAATCGAGCCTCCACTGCACAACAATATGATGGTCTTTCTATTCGTGAAAAAGTAAATGAGGTGAGAGTAAATCAAGTTGATGATAGACTTCACCAACTCACCAATCTTGTTTCGCAGATTGCAGTAGCTACTGGAGTTGTTACCACATGCGGAGTATGTTCGGCAATAGGACATCCAAGTGAGAAATGTCCACAGATAAGAGGAGGAGATGACCATGAACAAGCTAATGCTATCGGGTTTTCAAATACTTACCATCCAGGTATGCGTAATCATCCAAATTTTCGTTGGAAAGATAATAATAATGTTCTTAATCCTCCAAGTTTCAACCAAGTAGCTCCGGGTTTTTATCAAAAATAGCAAGGAGGATCCTCTCAGACTAATGACAAATATGATAAGATGCTCGAAGCACTGACAAACAGTCAAAAACAGTTGGCAGACGGACAAAATCAACTTATACAAAGCCAATTGTCCATGAATAAGCGAGTGTCAGATATAGAGCGTCAAATGGGAGAAGTAGTAACCAAGCTCAACCAAATACATGATCCTGGGAAACTACCAAGCAGTACCATACCAAATCCAAAGGGCAGCCTGGAATCGGCTAATGCGGTAGTAACTAGAAGTGGTAAAATATGTGAGAATGCTCCAAATAAGTCTAAAGAGGTCTTAGAGAAATTGGAAGAAGATCCCGCTACAAAAGAGGCAGAGAGCGTGAAGAAACAAGAAAATAAAAGCGGAAACCGACAAACGAGTGATGGAACAGCTAATGAACTGAAATTTGAAAGTTTTAGGAATAGTAAATCCTCTACCATTCCTAATAATGTTATAACTAATCCTATTTCTGCAGCTCCTTTTCCTAGCAGGTTATCCAAATCAAAGAAAGATGAAAGTGATCAAGCAATTTTGGATACATTTAAGAAGGTGCAAATAAACATTCCACTCCTAGAGGCTATCAAACAAGTGCCTAAATATGCAAAATTCTTAAAGGAGTTGTGCACCACGAGGAAAAGACTACGGGAGAAGGAAGTAGTGAGGATGAGTGAGCAATTGTCTGCGGTGATACAAAGGAAGCTACCTCCAAAATGCAAGGATCCTGGAAGTTTCACAGTTTCATGTGTAATTGGTAACAATAAGTTTGAAAATGCTATGCTAGACCTAGGTGCATCTATTAATGTTATGTCATATGCTATTTATGCATCTTTAGGTTTAGGAGAGCTTAAGAAAGATAATGTGATCATTCAACTTGCTGATCGTTCTAACGCATTCCCTAAGGGACTTGTAGAAGACGTTCTTGTGCAGGTTGATACACTTATTTTCCCAGCAGACTTTTATGTGCTGGATATGGACGATAGCATCTCAAGTCCAATGCCATTGTTATTGGGAAGACCTTTCATGAGAACTGCTCGTACAAAAATAGATGTTCATACTGGTTCTCTTACCATGGAATTTGATGGGGAAGTCATAAGCTTCAACATTTTCAACACTATGAGATACCCAGTGGATGATCATTCCTGTTTTACTATTGACACTATTGATTTTTTGGTACAGGATTATTTTGAGGAGGAAAAGGAGGATCCATTAGCTACCACTCTTGTGAAAAGTTTAGGATTGGATGAAAAAGGGGAAAGGATTCCATTGGAGGAAATAGAAGCAATACTTTCACCACATCTTGTGCATGCTGTAGCTCACATGGAGGCAAACCCTCGATATCGGTATGGATTCCCTCCTTTTTCAATTCCCTTATCAATTGACAAGCCCATACCTTCGGTGATTCAGGCCCCCATTTTAGAACTCAAGCCATTACCGGATCACTTGAAGTATGCTTACTTAGGAGATAATGATACCCTTCCTGTGATAGTATCTTCAAAGTTAACAGAGGAAGAAGAAAGGAAGCTTTTAGGAGTTCTCAAAAATCACAAGACTGCTATTGGATGGACGCTAGCAGACATCAAGGGAATAAGCCCTACTATGTGTGTTCATCACATACTTCTTGAGGAGGGAGCAAAGCCAACTAGGGAAGCTCAACGTAGGCTTAATCCTCCTATGATGGAAGTAGTGAAGAAAGAGATCATCAAGTTATTGGATTGTGGAGTTATCTACCCTATCTCAGATTCTAAATGGGTGGCACCTATACATGTGGTGCCTAAGAAGTCAGGGGTTACAGTGGTGAAGAACGAGGAGAATGAACTTGTCCCTCAAAGGACAGTGACGGGATACCGAGTATGCATTGACTATAGGAAGCTGAATGCCACGACAAGGAAAGACCACTTCCCACTACCATTCATTGATCAAATGCTCGAGAGATTGGCTGGTCATTCCTATTACTGCTTTCTTGATGGGTACTCCGGTTACAACCAAATTCACATAGCGGAGGAGGATCAAGAGAAGACGACTTTCACATGTCCATTTGGTACATTTGCCTATCGACGCATGCCCTTCGGGCTATGCAATGCCCCTGGTACATTCCAAAGATGTATGGTTAGTATTTTCTCTGACTACATTGAGAAAATTATTGAGGTTTTCATGGACGATTTTAGTGTCTTTGGTGATACTTTTGAATCTTGTCTCGAAAATTTGACTTTGATTTTGAAACGATGTGAAAAAACTAACCTTGTGCTTAATTGGGAAAAGTGTCATTTCATGGTGACACAAGGAATTGTACTCGGTCATGTTGTATCATCTAGGGGGTTAGAGGTTGATAAGGCTAAAATAGATACTGTGCGTTACTTGCCCTCTCCCACTTGCGTGAGAGAGGTGCGTTCTTTTCTTGGACATGCAGGTTTCTACCGCAGGTTTATAAAAGACTTCTCTAGCATTGCACGACCATTGACACGCCTCTTACAGAAGGAGGTGATATTTGAATGGATCAAAGAATGCCAACAAGCATTTGACGAGCTAAAAAGGCTTTTGACTACTGCTCCAGTGATATTACCGCCAGATTGGTCCCTACCATTTGAAATTATGTGTGATGCCTCTGACTATGCAATTGGGGCAGTCTTAGGACAACGAAAGGATAAAAAGCCATACGCAATCTACTACGCCTCAAGGAATCTAAATGATGCTCAGTTGAATTACTCAACTACCGAGAAAGAACTATTGGCTGTGGTATTTTCTCTTGAAAAATTTAGATCATATTTGCTTCAAACTAAAGTTACCATATTTACTGACCATGCAGCTTTGACGTATCTGTTATCTAAGAAAGACGCAAAGCCACGATTGATACGATGGGTACTCTTGTTACAAGAATTTGATGTGGAAATTAAGGACAAGAGAGGTAGTGAGAACGTAGTGGCAGATCATCTGAGCCGAATGATTCAAGATGGTGAACCCGTACCATTAATCGAGAATTTCCCAGATGAGCAGCTCTTTGGGATACAGGTAAGTACACCATGGTTTGCTGATATAGTGAATTATTTAGTAACAAATAAGTTGCCCACCGACATGCCACGATCCATAAGAACAAAAATTAGAAAAGAAGCATCCCAATATGTTTGGGATGATCCCTATTTGTGGAAATTCGGTATTGAGGGTATAATTAGGAGATGTGTTCCTGATTCAGAATTCGAGCATATTCTAGCACATTGTCATACATTGCATTGTGGAGGACATTTTGGTGCTAAAAAGACCGCCTTTAAGGTCCTGGAAGCAGGTTTTTATTGGCCATCACTATTCACTGATGCAAATAATTACTGTATGAGATGTGATAGATGTCAGAGATCAGGTAATATTGGTTCTAGAGACCAGATGCCCTTAACTTCTATTATAGTCGTAGAAATTTTTGACGTATGGGGAATTGACTTTATGGGACCCTTTCCATCTTCTAAAGGTTTCCTCTATATTCTTCTTGCAGTAGACTATGTATCAAAATGGGTGGAAGCAATTGCCACCCGGACTAACGATTCTCGTGTAGTTGTAGGGTTTCTTCAATCTCACATTTTCTCTAGGTTTGGTATGCCTAGAATAATCATTAGTGATGGAGGATCACATTTCTGCAATAGGACAATTGAAGCCTTGCTACGTAAGTATGGGGTGACACATAAAGTCTCTACACCCTACCATCCTCAAACTAGCGGGCAAGCCGAAGTTTCCAACCGAGAAATAAAGAAGATACTAGAGAGAACAGTGAGTCCAAATCGAAAGGACTGGAGCCAAAGGCTAAATGATGCTTTATGGGCTTATAGGACAGCCTATAAAACGCCCATAGGCATGTCTCCCTTTCGACTCGTTTATGGAAAGGCATGCCATCTACCGGTGGAACTTGAATACAAGGCATGGTGGGCTGTTAAGAATCTGAACATGAGTATTGACTCTGCTGGAACGCATAGGAAGCTACAACTTCATGAATTAGAAGAAATAAGGGATGACGCTTTTGAAAGTGCTATGGTATATAAGGAGAAGACAAAAGCTTTTCATAATAAGATGATTCGTGGAAAGTCATTTGTCGTGGGACAAAAAGTGCTACTCTACCACTCGCGTCTTTACTTATTTCCAGGTAAGTTGCGTTCTAAATGGGTTGGTCCTTTTATAGTTACTAATGTTTTCCCTTATGGAGCAATACAGATCAAAAGCGAGAAGACGGGGAATGAGTTCAAGGTAAACGGTCATAGGCTTAAGCCCTATTATGAGTCATTTGTGGAGCATAACGTTGAAGAGGTGCATCTACAAGATGGACCCACACCGAACGAGTAGACCACTACAATGTCAGGCTGAAGACATAAAACAAGCACTACTTGGGAGGCAACCCAATGTCATAAGGGAGTTTTCTATCCTTTATTTATTTGTTTTGTTTTCTCCATACATTAAATTTCATGTTTCCTTAGTTGTTTACACATTGAGGACAATGTGTGATTTAAGTGTGGGGGTGCGTGTGTTTTATGTGTGAAAAAAAAATTAAAAAAAATTGTTTTGATTTTTTTAGAGTGTTTAGTATTTTTAGAGTCGTAGAACCCTTAACTAGTTAATGAGGATTATATCTTTGAAATCTGACGAGAGGATCATGAAATCGAGATAAAGCAAGTGGAGATTTTTTGTGTTAATTTTGATATAGGGAACACATATCTATGTGCCTAAATGTGAATAGAGAAAGAACATGTATGATTTTCTAACCACCGACATGGCATGTTGAGATTCGTCACATTCCTCAGTGAGCATTTGAACCATATGTACCTTCTTTTTCCTGAGCAAATTTATACAAAATCATCTATTTTTCTTGGCTTCAAAATTTTCTTTGTAAACCTCATATATGTTTATTTGCTTTGATCAAATTATTTGCCATAGATCTTGTAATGGACTATAGAGATTACTAGAACTTACTCTTGTGCTAGTCGAAGCTTATAGTCAAAACATGCTCTGATTGAGAAAATGATAAAGGCAGTTTAGGAATTATCCATCACAAGACGAAACAGCTTAACCTGAATTGTGTACACTTGATGTACATCCTATAGAAACCCTTTTTAAGCCTATACATGGAGCATACATTTTTTTATTACCCACATTAAATAACCTTCGGGCCTTAATGTCCTTACCTTTGCTTAAAGCTAGTGGAAGGAAATCAAATCGTTATGGATATAAAGAATGGTTGTAAATGTGTGTGTGAAAGAAATATATGTATTTATGCTAAGAAAAGGGATTGGTTATGTTTGGTGGAGATAAAATAAAAAAAAATTTGAATGAAAAGAAAAAAAAATGAAAAAAAAATGAAAATTGTCAAAAAAAAATGAAAAAAAAAATTGAAAAAAAAAGAAGGATGAAAAAAAAAATGTTAGGATATAAGGAAGAGAGGGAGTTATGGAGATTATGTTGAGAAAGTTCTATTCATGTTACATTTTATTGTGAAGGTGGAGAGGTGTGTCATTAATCATTGATGTGGAGATATGCTTATATTTCATCTACCTATTAGATTCCACTAGCTCTTGATCTTTTTAGCACCACACTCCTAAAATACTCCATACCCTTCTTTACCTTAAACCCCGTTACAACCAATAAGTAAGTCTTATTTGATTCTTGAGATGAGCAGCCTTTGATCTGTTGGAGATTAGTCACAAGAGTTAAGTATATGGTTCGGTCCATTTGGCAAATATTTGGTATCTTTCATGAGGTTTTATCCACAAGAACATGAGCCTGCTTTGTTTATATATGTGAGTCGTTTATTATTTTTATCATCTTAGCTCACATACATGAGTGTTTCTATACATTTGTAGCCATGAATCTAAGAGAGAGAGAGAGAGAAAAAAATAGAGGGTATCCATGGTGAGGATGAATCTTGATGTGACTAAGGCGTGGTAGATTTTCATCCATAATATTGATCTGTTCATACCTGTCATGTTTATGTGTGAACCATATGTTGAAATTGATTCTTTAAATCTCCCAATACTGAATCTTGATTAATTGCTAATCTTGACGTTTGAAAGTAAAAGATTCCGAGACAAAAATGGTTAAGGGTGTTAGGTATGTTTTTATTTTATTTTATTTTATTTTGTGTGTGATTTTGTGGGTATATCATCTGCGAAACCCTCACGAGACCTTACTCGTCCTCGATGGGTGACCTAGGGGTTTAAAGGGCTTGTTGCACATGCTAAGTGTAATCGTGAGACCTACGAAAGTGGCTAGTTAATTTAATTTTATCTGTTTAGAGTAATAACTTGCTTGAGGACAAGCAAGAAGCTAAGTGTGGGGGTGTGATGAGTTCATATTTTGACACATTTTATACCCTTATAATCTTAGTTTTTGGTAGTTTATTTAGCTAATATAGGGGAATAATTATTGTTTTATGCTTAAGTGGTAAAAATTGCATAAATTTTATTATTTGAGCTAAAATGATATAAATTAAGTATATTTAGAATAAAAAAATTATTTATTAATATTTATTAAATTTTATTTTGCAGGTATTATTATTTTTAAATTAAAAAAAAAAAGTCGACGTTTGGACCAACGGCCAAAGGCCGAAGGCCCAAACGCCACTAAAACGAAACCAAACGAGCCACACGGAGCACAGCTACACAGGAAAAAGAAGAGTCAGCCGCAAGGGCTGACGTGGCAAAGACACAAAAAAGTTAATAAAGAGAGGAGACGGGCGGCAAAGAAAGGACGAGCGGCAGAAGTGAAAGAGGAGGCTGAAAGGGGACAGAGCCGTCAGGCTCTGACAGAGCGAGACAGGGCAGAGCCACAGAGAAAAAAAGAGAGAAGGAGAGCCTTCTCAGGCTCGGGTGTGTGCGGTCGAGAGCCTTTACAGGCTCGGGAGCTTACGGACGACGCTGAGGAGAGGCGACGCAGAGCCGCACGTCACGCGAAGGAAGAGGAACGCCGCACGGAGTTCGAGAAGGATGAGCACAGTCAGCCATCAGCCGCCAGCGGGAAAAAGAATAAAAAAAATTTGGCACGGAAATAAAGGCAAACAAGGAAGAGAAATAAGAAGAAAATTATACCGGTAGAATTTATTTTAGATAAAATTAATTTTTATCTCAATAAATTCTTGATCTTTAATTCAAAATTAATTCCGGTTATTTCTTTCTCTTATTTTTAATTTATATTTCAGATATATATTTCTGTGTAATTAATTCTTTAATTATGGTTGGCTGATTGTTTATTGTTAGGGAATAATTTGAAACCCTGAATTAGGATTTAAATTATAATTTTATTTTCTTTGTTTCGTGAGATTGTTTCTTGACTCTATATTAATTGCTATCGTTTATATGTATAATTCTGTCCAGTATAGTTTATTTGGTGCATGCCTTGTTCTGGTACCTCATAAGTGACAGTATGTAGGATTATTTGCCTGCTAGGTGGTCATCTAAATATACTAGAATTTATATGTATAAATTGCAGCTAGGTTAGATAACAATTCACCTAATCGTTTTGTGATTCTAACCTAAGTGGTAAAACGTTTCGATACGTGTGGGTCAAGAAAAAGAAATACAGCTAGACATGATTTTTGTACTAGTCTGGGTACTTAGATTGACAGCCTTCCACTTACACTTAATGCATTAAATCTAGTTAAATATAGGAGCCGCTTGTTGCTGCTATACTGCTAGTATTTAATAGGGTTAATATTGGCGCTTTGTCGTATTAATTTAATTAAGGGAAGTAATATAAGGTGTATAGACCTGCTTTTGGTGTGCAACTTGGTCGATCTCTTTCTCACGATTAAAAGATGACTTAGAAATAAATATTATATTTTCAACCTAATCTAGTGGTGGATTTTTATTTCCCTAACATACTTCTCCTATCTGCTAATTTCCCATTATTTCCCATTATTTTTATTATTAGTTTATTTTATTTTATTTACTCCTTTTATTATTATTGATAAACCCCCATTAGTATTTTATTTTCTTATTTATTTATTTTGTGTGTTTTTTTTAGTGTTTTTATTTTTGTTTTTGTTTATAGTTTAAGCTAGTTGAATAGAGGTGAGCCCTCTCAATCCCCGATTTAGAACGATACCCTTATTTACCAGTGCTACATTTGACAACAAGAGGGTTTAAATTGCGTGCCGGCTACGGTCGCACCAGTAGCCAGGATAGCAAAGATTGATGGGCTGAAGGGATTTGAGAGTGAAAGTGGAGATGTGTGCTTGGCATGTCCCATGGCAAAATTCACTAAACTGTCATATGAAGGAAGTGAGTCGAGGGTAAGGCAACTAATGGAGCTCATACACATAGACATATAGGGCCCATACAAGGTAAAGACCAGAGGAAATCATAAGTATTTCCTAACTCTGGTTGATGATCTTACAAGAGTAACTTGGGTTTAACTTTTGAAGCACAAGTCAAATGTGTTTGAAGCACTCAAAAAATTTGTAAAGATGAATGAGAATCAACATGGAAAAATGGTGAAGATGATAAGATCTGACAATGGGATGGAGTTTACTGAGTCCAGATGTAAAAACATGTTTGCTGAATTGGGAATCTTACATCAGACAAGCTGTGTTGATACCCCTCAGAAAAATGGCTGAGCAGAAAGGAGACACAATAGCATTCTGAAGATAGCTAGAGCCTTGAGGTTACAAGTAGGACTTCCACTTCAATTTTGGGGAGACTGTGTGCAAACCATGGTCTATATCAGCAATAGACTACCAACACCGGTGCTCAATTACAAGACACCATATGAGGTATTGCACAAAACCAAACCTAATCACAGTAGTTTAAAAGCATTTGGGCATTTAGCTATGGCAAATAATCCTAAAAGGATTACTGATAAGTTTGATATAAGAGAGGTACCCTGTGTATTTATAGGATATCCTTAGAGTCAAAAGGGATACAGACTTTTAAATCTAGTTAACAATATTGTGTTTGTGACTAGAAATGTAAAGTTTTATGAAACGATATTTCCTTATAAAATGTTTCACCTAACATCTAGTGGAACTGAATTGTCAGATAATTACAGTGAATCTAGGTGTATGGGTGGAACCAGAGATAACTGAACCTGTTGAAGTACAGGCAGAAGGTCAAATGAGTACTAGGCAGGCTCATGATGACAAACAAGATGAAACTTAAATAAGAAGATTAGGAAGAGTTCACAGAGCTCCTAGTTGGCACGATGATTACTATGTGAATCAGTATAGTGCTCAAGAACCTAAGAAGATGATTAAAGTGACTGAGACTAATGTGTCAGCAGCCTTTGCATGCTTTATGTCTCATAGAGTAAAATATGTTGAACCAAGGATGCAGTGAAACATCCAAAGTGGGTAAAGGAAATGAATGAAGAATTAGATGCTTTAGAGATGAATAATATATGGGAAATCACATAGTAAATGGCTGTATAAATTGAAATATAATCCTGATGGGACTATAGAGAGGCATAAGGCAAGGTCGGTTGTGTTGGGAAATAGAAAAAAATATGGAGTTGATTATGAGCAAACTTTTGCACCTGTGGCTAAAACGGCCATTGTGAGATTTTTACTTGCGGTAGCCTCTATTAATAGGCAGTACGTACATCAAATCGATGTAAAAAAAATTCCTTTTGCATGGTGATTTGCAGGAGACCGTGTACATGAAGCTCCTACCAGGTTATGAAGGTCATGGACATAGAATGGAAGTTAAAAAAGAGGGAGAGAAAATCAACAACCTGAAGAAACCAGAGCAAGTATGCAAACTCACTAAGTCTCTATATGGTTTTAAGTAAGCACCAAGACATTGGTTTAATAAGTTTAGCACAACTCTAAAAACCTATGACTTTATTTATTCTAGGTGTGACTATTCATTCTTTACGTTGATGATCTCCTAATAAAAGGAAATGATCTAGCAGCCATACAACAAGAAAAATACTTCCTTTCTAGTCAGTTTCATATGAAGGATATGGGAAATCTGAGATAATATCTGGGAATAGAGGTTGACAGAACTAAGGAAAGTATCTTCTTATCCCAAAAGAAGTATGTGTTAGATCTCCTAGAAGAATACAAAGTCAAGAATTGTATACCTCTGAAATTGCTAATGGAAAATCATATGAAGCTTGTAGATGAGGTAGGAGAACCTCTGAACAATGCTAGATAATATCAAAAGTTGATAGGGGAAATTATCTATCTCACTATATCAAGGCCAGACATAGCCCACACTGTCCATGTACTCAAAAAATTCATGCATAAACCCACTACAGTACATCTCCAAGCAACTAAAAGAGTGCTCAGATACTTAGTAGGATCTCCAAGCCAAGGCATACTCTTAGTAAATCAGTCATGTGCTCGCTTAAGTGCCTATTGTGACAGAGACTGGACAGGGTGTCCATCAACAAGAAGATCCACCTCTGGGTTCTATATCTTGCTTGGGAAATCTCAGGTGTCTTGGAAGTCAAAAGGACAGTCAGTGGTGGCAAGAAGCATAGCAGAAGTTGAGTACAGGTCCATGGCACTAGTAATATGTGAAGTGATGCTAAAGTAGCTGCTAAAGGACCTAGGAGTGAGGAATTTGAGAACCACACCCATACACTATGACAATCAGGAAACTCTAGCAATTGATGCAAATCCTATGCATGAGCGTACAAAACATGTTGATATAGACTGTCATTTTATCAGAGATAAAATTGTTGAAGGCATCATCTCTCCCACCTATGTGCCCTCCTCACAAAAACTAGCAGACCTATTCACTAAACAACTCACTACTTCTTAGCATCAACATCTTCTTGGCAAGCTAGGAGTTTATAGCAAATCCTCACTCTCAGCTTGAGGGGAGTGTAAAGAAGGTCCAGTAATTCATCAGCAATCATCACTGGCCCATAAGAATATTCTAGTACTAGCAAATCATGTAATTATGTGCACATGTCACACCTATCCTAGGAATAGAGGTCACAACTATTTTTTTCCTTTTTAGAATGTTCTAGAATCATGTGGCTAATATTAGGCTACATATTGATATTAGGGATGTAAGGGCAATATAAAAGGCCCCTAGTACTGTTTTATTGAGCAAGAGGGAAGAATGAATGAATGAATGAGAACAATCTTCTAGAGTGAACAATGAATAAATGTCACCTAATCTCAACTTTTTCATCACTAATTAATTGTTGCAAGGCAATATAGAGCCAGCAGCGACTCAGTAGCACCTTATTTGGAGAACCCAAGTAGGCAAAGATTGTGAACATTTGTTTAGTTGGTCATGCATGATTGCTTGTTGGCAAACTAGAATTGGAAGTGCAAACATATTTCTAAGACTAGTTCTTCTCATTACTGTGGAGAGAAGGAATCTTTGGTTCATGTTCTTCGTGATTGTCCCTGTAGACAATAGTTTTGGGAGCATTTTTTGCTAAGATTTGCTAACAAAAGTTTCTTTATTGAATCTCTCCATGAGTGGTTGTGCATAAACATTAATAAGCAGCGAAAGTTGCATTATGATATTCTAGCTTGGGCATCCACTTTTTCCTTGGTAATTTGGAAGTTATGGCAACGAGAAAATAATTGGATTTTTAGAGGAGCTACTTTTGATCCTGATGGTCTACCCCATTCCATTTGTCGTATTGATATGGATGATCACATAACTTGGGCCAAACTGAGGGAGATTCGTGATCCCTGTGGACGACATAGTTAGGGGAATATTTGGTGGTCTTACCCTCAAAATGGTGTACTTAAAATTAATGTGGATGGTAGCGCAATAGTTAATCCTAGTGACATGGCTTCTAGTGGAGTTGCTAGAGATCACATGGGGGCAGTGGATTTTTGGTTTTGCAACTAATGTGGGTTTTGATTGTATTTTAGTTACTAAGATTTAGGAAATTTACTATGGGTTACAATAGGTTATTATCAGAGGGTTCACTCACGTCCAGGTTGAAAGTGACTCTCTTATGGCAGTCCACCTTATTAATGGTGCTCCAGTGTTCAACGACTCATGCTTTAATAGTGGGTAGGCCTGCAAGGCTTTTATGGAGCTGTTTGTGTTTGTCTAGTGTCTCATGTTTATATGGATGCAACCATATTTGTTGGTCGCTTTGCAAATTCGGGTCATTCCCTGCCTTTTGGTCTTTGTACATTTGAGTCCACCCTTAGGATGTTTCTTACCATTTTTTTCTTTGATAGGAGTAAGGGAAGAGCACCCTGTAGTTTTATTTACCCCTATTAGACACTATGTAATTTGGGTTCAAGCCCCTCATTATGATAAAAAAAAAACAAAATCAAGTAATTATAGCGAAGGAAGAAAAAGAATGCCCACTGCAAATGGGTCTTAGGATCTGAACTGAGGGTAAGTTGTCTAGGTACAACTATAGTTTTAAATGAATATAGTCGAACATTTTCAAACTTTGGTTCAATTTATTTTTAAAATAAGGATCATACTTAGTTTAATATTTAATAAAATAAATGAATAAAAAGGAACTTTTTAACAAGCCAAGTTGAGCTCAATGCCAAGCTTCTTCAATTCATTTATAGCTCCACATGCAACTATACATGTATAACTAGTGATGTGTTAGTTTTTTTTCTTTCTTAAAAAATGTTTTTTTGTTAGTTTGATTTAATAGAAAAAAATAAAAAATATATTTATATACATACATACATACATACATACATGCATGCATACACACTATTATATTTTTAAAAAATTTCTCTCTATATATAAACCCACATTGATATACTTCTAATTAAAAAACCATTATATAAAATTACTACTAATATTTTACCATTATTACCAATTGTTTTTTTAATAAATATTTTGTTATACTTTACCAATATTAATTGTGATATTTTACTATAGTTTTTTATATGTCTTATTATAATTGTCTTCATACTTAACCATATAGTTGTGATTATATTTGTCCATTTTATCATTATTACTACTTATGTTCTACCATATATTAATATAAAGTCATATTTTAATATTATGTTTCACTATAGCAAAGTATACCATGCACTCGGGGTGCCTAGCTTACGTCATGATGGCATGTAATCAGTAATTAGGATGCGGAGCTTTGAAATTACGAAACATGTTTGACTCATGTGAATTTATTTTAGTTTATACATATCCATCTTAGGACCAAAGTATATATTCCTTTAGGTTGATGTCTATTAATCAAAGATGCAATTTTAGTTGAATGTCTAACTTTTTTTGCTTAGGTTGGTCACATGTTTTTATTATAGTTTATGGCTGATGTATTTTCTCTTTTGAGTGGATGTCAATCAACCAAAGTAATTTATGTTTATCAACCAAATCAACTTCAATTGGTGCATATTCTTCTTGAAGCAGTTGTATATTTTCTTTCAATCAATGTCTATTGTAATTTTAGTTGAATAAAATTATAACAAAAAATGTAACTAAAGAGATTAAGACATATAATGTATAACATAAAAGTAAGATAAGTTGACCACAACACTACAACACATTTTAGTTATAGTTATTATGCTGCCTCCTCATAACCCCTATACCACGTCAGCACGTCATGTCACCCAAGTACACGTTGCACAATGCACTTGGTGATGCAAAAGTATTCAAAAAATTTAAAAACTGACTTATGAATTATGATAGAAATAAGTAAGGGTCAAATTATAAAGATAATTATTTACCTTACAATATGAATATAATTGAAAAGGTTATTGAATCAGGAGTCCAAATCATTATTTGGATCTTAAATTTGAGTTTTCTGATTATTTTATCATATGCGTGTCAAGCTGAATTTTTACACGTGAACAAATAAAGTACGGCATGATTAGCATTATGGATATCATTATCTTTTAATATTTATTAATTATATTGTTATTTAATTATTTGAGAATTTTGTTAACATATTAGTTCGTTAACTAGTTTCCCTAATCATTAGGATATTAGATGGATTTTATCTTTTATCTTATGATGTATTTTATTTTATAAAGATTTGTTTGGATTTGATTGTTATTATCTTAGGGTTTAGTTAGTTACTATTTAATAGTACTATTTATGTGAATAGCTTCTTGAATAC
The DNA here is from genome assembly GCA_030549775.1 of Tamarix chinensis. Classification (NCBI taxonomy): domain Eukaryota; kingdom Viridiplantae; phylum Streptophyta; class Magnoliopsida; order Caryophyllales; family Tamaricaceae; genus Tamarix; species Tamarix chinensis. The sequence goes on along the minus strand of CM060174.1, from coordinate 106,347,045 downwards.
TATTTTAGTAATTAGGAATTTTAATCTTATTAATGAGAAGGTTACATGAGGAGATGGATGTTAGCATATAAATATTCCATATAAAATCACATTATTTTCTCATGATGACGATTGAGTTAAGTTATTTAATCCATTTTTCTCTTGTTGAAACCTTTTGCGAGTTTCATTGTTCTACGTTTATGTTGTCTATGTGGGTTGTAAATTAGATATCTCTCCAAATTATCTTATAGGTGTGAGTACCAATTTAGAAATTCTCTATACCTTTCTTATAATGGCTTGTATATAGTTATATAGTAAATTTTACTTTGCATTTCTTCATTAGAGATCATTTGAGAGTTTTTTGTGTGAGACTCAAAGCTAGTTTGAAGAATTACTTTGTATGATCCTTCATCCATGTCCTTAGCTTAAAAATCATCAATTGTTTGTCATCATACAACCACATAAAATAGAATATTTATGAAACCACCTATTCTACTATACATCACTCGAGTGCATACTATTTATATTGTTTTATTATAGTTGTTATATTTCACTTAAAAACACCATAGAAGGGGATTAATAGGGTATAATGAAAGATAATGACAAATTAAAATTTTGATAATAATTTACTATCAAAAGGTTTTTTTTTTAGATTTTCAAATCTTCCTTTATTGTGTTATGATGATGATCACTCTTCTAGGTTTATGAGTGTGCAATATTAATGACCTCTCTAAGAGATGATTTACATATTTTCCCAGTGAACCTCTCTAGGTTTATAGATATAAAAATCCAATGACCTTTCTAAGAATTCTAGACACATACAACCTCTTGATCATGAGTTTTGAAGAGTGTTGTTGTGTTTACAATTTATTTCTCACAAAATATAGAAATGAAAATGTATAAACAAATGTGAGGGAAGTAAATAATCTAGATGAATAATTATTACAAGTGTAAGAACAATCTAGCTAAATATGAAGAACAAATTGGGCACTAGAGAAGTTTAATTTAGATTTGAAAGTGCAAAATTAAAATCTTAGAAATGCCTACACTAGTTGATCAGTATTTAAATCAATCGACTTATTTTGACAGAGTAGTCTATGGGTTTAAGCAGAGGCTGCTAAAACACATTTTTTAGACAAAAAACCAATTGATCAGTTTTCAAACTAGCCAATTGGTTTTAAGAAACTAGACAATTGATGGAGTTAGTTTTTATCATTGTGCACCTTTAAAAAATATACCATAACTTAAGCTTTAGAGCTCAAAATTGTATACATTATTTTTTTCTTGTAAAGCAGACATCTTAATATTTTTAAAGAAATATTATTTACCTAAAAATAATTTCTATTGAATTTATGGTGAATTTTATATATCAACTCATATGCAAAATTGCTTAAAATAAAATCAATTTAAGGTGACCTTTTGCACAAATACTTGAAAAGATTCTTTATCCATGAAATCACATTAAGATTTTCAAAATATGTTTTTGAATAGGATTAGAAATATAAAATTATTGAAAAATATAATTGCTCAATATGTAAATCCTATGTACATACAATATAAGACTATATCATACTCTTTAAAGCTTAAATATTGATTTTTTTTATGGCACACTTGCTATTCCTTCATCGTTTGTGTATTCCACGTATGAAATTAAAGTTCTTGAAGCTAGAGTCATCTCTTTTTTGTTCTTTTTTTCCTTGTTGATATTTGGTTCGCGCTTAAGGTATGATTTGTAAATTTAATGTACTTAACACTCCTTAACTTAGTTAAGTGTTAAATACTTCAGTTTTTGCTATGATACACATGCACACTTAACATGATAAATTAAATTCATAATTGAATTTTTTATCATCAAAACAAAGGTTTATTGACATATGAGGTCAACATAACTAATATTGATTGAGATGTTTCTTGAAAACTATTTTTTGATGTTTTATCACAATCACCTTTATGTTTCACCATTGTTATTATATTTCACATTTATATCATTATTACCGATGATGTTTCACCATTACTATTGCCAAATTTTTTTACCATGTATTAATAGATATTTAGTCATATTTTGTTAATAATAGTTGTGATATTTTATCATAGTTATTTTTATATTTTACCATAACTATATTTCTATTTTACTATAGTTGTTGTTATATTTCATCAATATTAGTTACCATATTGATTAAAAAAAAACTAATACGTGATGCTTCACCATAGTTGCCTTTATATTTTGTTTAGTTGTTTTTTTATTGTTATTTAATTATATTTATGCCAATATTTTACAATAAAATTTTTATATCAAAAGTCAACTAATATAAATGTCAATTTATAGAGGAAAATCTCTGCAGTATTCAGTATAACTATTTTACTTTTTCGATATATAATAATTATACATGATCTATTTCTCAAAAATTTAAACAATATAAAAAGATTGGCTTATTCACAAATATGTGCTGTATCGATTTTTGTCATTTTGTGTAATCGATTACACCACCACAGAATTTGCGCATACAACTGCATGAGGCAAAGATTGGACCCGCCTCTGATTTGGATATTACAACCGGAAGAGGCTGAGAATCCAGGATTCCTTTTGCGATTAATATATGAAGGAGTACAGCCAGGGTCCAGGGAGCTCACACACACGGTGACACACACACATATATAAGGAAACAAAAGAGAAGTATGCAGAATAAGATTAAAGCATATCAAAATGAAATTTTGTGCCTTAGTTTGGTTAACGGTTAAACAAATACAATTTAGTTAAAAAAATTAAAACGGTTTAGTTAAAAATTAGGGAGCTAAAATTTTGGTTAATTAATATATATATATACACGTACGTACATCTTTTATATTGTTGTTTCTGTGTCTTTTTTTTAGGATCCCCCCATAATTATTTTGGTTAAAATAGCATGCATCCTCATTTTTTGGGTGAAAATAGGATCCCCATATTAAAGTCATACAAGACACTCAGGTCCAACAGTAGCCTAAAGCTCATAGGCCCATTAGTATCATGGATATTGAATTACGCTATACTATGGATTTCAAAGCTAGTTTCACTTACTATACAATATCTATACCATACCACCGATTGTAAATAAATTATAGGTGCACTCTATATCAGTATTTCAAAAATAAAAATAAAAATATTTTATTATGATTATTAAAAATATAATATATATATATATATATATCTTGTCATTATTAAATTGACAATTTACTATACATTTAAGTATTTTTTTACCACTATTAAATTGATATTTTACTATCAATAAACTGATTTTTCATCAGCAAATTAATATTTTACTATTATTTTATTTAAAAATAAACTCTTACCATTAAGAAACAAACCTTTCACCATTAATGTGCTGATTTTATGTACTAACTTTCTACTTACAAGTTGATTATTTACCAATATTACTATTTTACTTAAAATTGATCTTTTACCGCTAATATATTAATATTTCACCACTAATATACTAATTTTTTTACTACTAATGAACTGATTTTTCACTAGTGAGTTAATATTTCACCCTTATTCCACTTAAAAAAAATCTTTCATCACTAATATGCTAACATTTCACTACTAATGTACTAATTTTTCACTAGCAAATTGATCTCTCACCACAACTCCATATTTTTATATATTTCATCATACATTGAATTGGATTTTACTACTATTAAATTAATCTTTTACTATCACTGAACTGATTTTTCACCATTATTCTATTTAAAAATAATCTTTTATCATTAATGTACCGATTTTTCATCACCAATGTACTATTTTTTGCTATCAAATTAATCTTTTATCATTAATGTATTAAACTCTCACCACAACTACATATATATATATATATATATATATATATATTTCATCATACTTTTTTACTTAAAAATTATCTTACACCACTGATATACAAACATTTCACCATTAATGTACAAATTTTCATCATTAATATACTGGTTTCTTATCACTAATGTACTAATTTTCCACCAACAAATTGGTGTTTTATCATTATTATATTGAACTTTCACCACAACTACATATCTATATATATATATATATATATATATATATATATATATATATATATTTTATTATACATTGAAGTATCTTTTACCATTATTAAACTAATATTTCACTATCACTAAACTAACTTTTTACCGGCGAGTTAATTTTTCACTATCATTCTACTTAAAAATTATCTTTTACCACAAATATACTAACCTTTTACCACTAATGTACTGATTTTTCACCATTAATGTATCAATTTTTTACTACTAATGTATTGATCTTTTACTGCTAATGTATTTGTTTTTCAAAAATGAGTTGATATTTTTATACTCTTCTACTTAAAACTAATCTTTCACTACTAATGTACTTATTTTTTACCAACGAGATTATTTTTCATCATCATTCTACTTAAATTAATCTTTTACTTCTTATGTATCAATTTTTTATTGATTTTTTTATTAAAAATATATTAATATGGATCTCTATTTAGAAAGAAAAATTTTAAAAAAATATTATAATATATTTTTTAATAAACCAAATTTAAAATAAATAAATAAATAAAGATATCGTGGTGTTAAAACTTACAACAAATTACAGAATATAAAGTGCCTTTATCATGCACGGTTTGCGGGATCGCCATCATATAAATTATCATCTTATGCCACAATTTTTTAAAAAATTATTAGGTTTATCACCTTATTAGGTTTATCAAAAAATAAAAGAATTATATCATATTGTTTACAAAATTTTTCTCTACAAATAAATATAAATATTGATATATTTCTGACAAAAAAATTATAGTAAAATATCAATATATTCATGTCAAAGATCATAAAATAAATTTTGAATTATAATGGTTGTGAGATTTTAGTAAAATAATAGTAAAAAAATATGTAGAATAATAAACATTAAATATAGCCTATGGTAAAAGATCAAATAGAGGTTAATGAAAAGATAAGTTTTGTTATGGTTAAATATTAATTCATTTATAATAAAAACTTAATTATATATTATATAGTCAAAGCTCAATTATTCACAATTAAGTTATGAAAAATATTCAATTAGTTATGGTAAAAAAATCATTTTATATACGGTAAAACATAATGGTAAGAGATAGATATTATAATAATAATAATAAATATATGTGCAAGTTATTTTTTAAGTCAAAAATATACTAATATGAATGTCTATATATAAAAAATAAAAATATTGTATATATTTTTTGTAATTCTAATTAAAAATATTTTGATTATAATTATTTTCTAAAGTGCTATCTTTGGTACGGTGAAGGCTGAAGACCATGGAAAAGAACTTTTGGAATTTATTATTCCTTGCTGCATCCAACTTTACTTGATTTTCAAGCAATCAGGGAATTTGGAAGATTTTCGATTCACACGTGGTCAAAATAATTTAGGTTCAATGCGATGCTTGAGGTAGAATCTAGAGTGTGAAAATTTGAATATTTGCTTACCTATTTTTTTAAGTCAAATTGAATATTTAAAAATTGAATCCAAATATTGGTTACATATAAATTTTTTTATTTTACTAATATTCATAATTTGATACTTATAGTTGCATTTTTTTCTTGTTTTTTGACAATATAGTATAATAAATTGTATGATACAATATAGTACACTAAACATATAGTATAAAATTCTCTAAACATGTATAAATACAATACAATATACTGAAAAATTAAATATTATATTTGTTAGGATAATCTAATAAAATATAAGATGCTTTGGTTGCAATTAGATTTTTCTGTATTAAAATTGTACATTTCGGATCCGATTTTTGAATCCTAAATTCTTTACACAATTCTCGTAAGAATAAGAAAGAGAGCATTACCCTAAATAATCACCTTCCAAAAAAAAAATTTAAATTTTGAATATGAAACATATCATCCCATATAGATAGGTTTGTAATACCGAATATTCATAGCATCCTTTCCTCTTGGATATTTCCCTCCAAATATTTGATGATGGTGGATATTGGATACTACATATCAAAATCTATTGTTAATCAAAATTAAATATCCAACTTCTCAAATACAATAATTTCCAAAAATATAAATCAAATATATATTTATCTAGTAGTTATTCATAAGCTTTATTTCATCAATTCTAATAACTTTTTCAAGAACATTTCTAAAATTTAGTAACAAATGTAGGATAATACTTGTAATGTTTTTTTTTTCCATTTCTTAAAAAAAAATATGTAAAGGTTAAAAATACAATTGTAGAGTTTCAAACTTGAAAACTACTTTGATCGGTTATGCCATATTTTGTTACTTAATCTAGTAAAATGAACTAAAATAAATGATAACTAACTCTTTTTGCAAGAATCAAGAACTAACATTCTTAGTTGATAAAACTACTACTAATAGATGATGAAAACTACTTTTAGTGGATAGAGGGAATGATCATAAGTATGTTAGAAAATTATAATTTTTGAGTGGTAAAAAAAATAATGATATTTTTGTAAATATTGTATATATATGTTTCAAGGTTGGAAATTACCCATAATAAGCGGTAAAACTACTCACACTGAGTGAAGAAAATTATTGTAAGTCTTTTAGAAAACTATAATATTTGGGTATAAAAAAGAAAATCAATGGAATTTTTGTAAATATCAAGTATTTATATTTTGGGTTAGGAAATTATTTATATTAAGTGGTAGAAACTATATCCAATTGGTGGAGAAAAATATTGTTAATATATCAAAAAATTATAGTATTTTAGTAGCCAAAAAAAGGCATCAATATTTTTTTAATATTAGATATTTATATTTTAATTTAATAAATTACCCATAATATATGGTGATATCCATTAGTGAGTGAAAAAAACTACCTCTAATGAGCAGAGGAAACTAATATAAGTATATTTGATGTGTTTATAGATATGTTGAGGCTTTTTTTTTCTTGATAATTCGACATGAAAGGTGCCAATGCTACTTCGAGGCCAAAAAAGGCCTAAGATAGAGGACACCTAATGTAAGAAAATATGAACGTTATGCACTAACTCCTCTATACTATAGGGAAACTCCTTGCTGCTGTACTTCAACCAAAAGCCAATTCTCAACTTAATGGACAAGATCATCCAGTTGATGCAGAACTCTTGATTGTCAAAGACCACCTTATTCCTGGATTCCCAAATGGAGCCAGTGATAGCAAAAAAAGCTGCCTGCCAGATAACCTTTTCCCTCCCTCTGTTTGGGACCCCTAGCCAAGCCAAAGCATTCGTATTCATTGTATCTGGCATTACCCATTCGCGCCCGATCCAATTGCAAATGTCATACCACAGTCTCCCCGTCACTGTACAGTGTAAAAAGATGTGGTCGCTCGTTTCCTTCTCTACCTGACAAAAAGGGCACCTTGCCTCCGATTCTCCAATAATGCTCATCCGGACCAGTCTGTCTTTTGTATTGAGCCTGTTGTACACCGCGAGCCAGGACAAGAGTGCCATTCGTGGTGGGGCCACACTACTCCACATTAAACTTGAGCTAGTAGGGCTCTGGCACACCTCCCCTATCCTTTGGTACCTAACCTGACAGAGCGATCTCACAGAAAAGGTACCGGTGTTGTCGTCCTCCCACCTGATCATATCCTGTTTACTTATGCTAAGCTGACACCGCTGAATGACACCGCTGAATGATTATCCTCAGCTGCTCTGCTTGGTTCACTTCCCAGATGAAGAGGTATCTTCTCCATCTCAGGTCCCACGTCCATCGTGTGCCTTCCCAATTTCCCATATCCGCCACTTTTTTGTCTTGTTGATTCGATACCAAATAAAGCCTGGGGAACCAGTTCCTCAAAACTCCGTGCCCTGTCCAGTCATCGCGCCAGAAGCTAACCCTTTTCCCGTCTCCCACCTCGATCTTCAGCCCTAGATTAGAGTTCTGAAGTTCGCGACCTGTGTTGGTGATGTCTCTCCATGGTGCCCATCCTTTGTTATGCTGTGGAGTCTCTATATATCCAAAGTGGTCGTTCGGATAGATCGAGGAAATAATGATCTTCCAAGTCGCTCCCTCGACTGTGTAGTACCGCCACCACCATTTGAAGAGTAAAGCACTGTTCCTCATCATCAAGTCCCCCACTCCCAACCCCCCTAAGGCTTTGGGTTTCTGAATCACCTCCCATTTGACCAGTGGCAAAGCTTTTCTTCCTCCTGTACTACTCCAAAAGAAGTTCCTCTGGATACGAATGATTTCCTTGACCACTCCCTTAGGAATTTTAAACAAGCTCATGTAGTACAATGGTAGATTGTTGAGCACACTCTTGATCAGAATCAGCCTCCCTGCTCTTGACAGAACTCTCGCCTTCCATCCCGCTAGTCTCGTCTTAATATTTTCCACTACCGGCTTCCACACTTCCTTCCTGCTTGCATTTGCCCCCAGAGGGAGACCAATGTAACTCATAGGTAGCCTTCCAACCTTGCACCCCATAATTTCTGCCGCCTCCTGCTGAAAACAAGTGTCCACGCCTAGACCGATCAATTCTGATTTTTCGAAATTGACCCGCAGTCCTGACAATAAGAAGAAACAGTCCAAAAGCCTTCTCCAGTTTCTTACACTCCCCAAAGACTCTCCACAGAATACCATCGTGTCGTCCGCAAACTGTAGATGAGTAACCACACATCTATCCCTGCCCACGGTGATCCCCTGGAGAGATTCTTTTTCCACACCTCTTCTAATGAGCTGAGTGAAAGCCTCCACAGCTAATACAAACAGAAAAGGAGAGATAGGATCCCCCTGCCTTAACCCCCGACCCATCTCGAAAGGTTCGGAAGGTACTCCATTAATAAGGATCGAGATCCTTGGTGTCGTAATACTCTCCTGAATCCATCCTCTGAAGATTTTCCCGAACCCCATAATGCTGAGAATGTTATCCACAAAATCCCACCAGATGTTGTCATATGCCTTCTGAAAGTCCAGCTTAATCATTACTCCTCTCGCTCCTTTCCTCTTCTTCGTCCAATGAACTATCTCATTGGCTACCAAAGCCCCGTCTAGGATGCTTCTTCCTTCTATAAACGCCGCTTGAGAGTCACTAACCAGTATCCTGACTAACTGCTTCAATTTTTGAGCAATGATTTTTGAGATCACCTTATATATGCATCCCACTAGGCTGATGGGTCTGAACTGATGAGCTTCTTCCGCTTCCTCAACCTTAGGGATCAACGAGATCAGCGTGGTGTTGAGAGCTCGTGGCAGCCTACTTGTCCTGAAGAACTGTAAGATAGAATTGGTGAAGTCCCTCCCTATAACGGCCCACATCTTCCTGATGAATCCCATGTGATAACCATCATACCCTGGAGCTTTGTCTGGATCGCACGATCATACCGCCTTCTGTATCTCTTCCCTGCTAGGTATTCTATCCATCCCCCTGCTCTGCTCTGTTGATAGTCTCTGGAACCCGTCGGCAGAAATGCTCACCTGTGGAAGATCAGATTTCTCATATAACTTCTTGAAGAAGGCCACAATACCATCTTTTATACCTTCCGGGTCTGATACCTCCTGGCCCTCTACTACCAACCTACTGATGGTAGCTCTCTTCTTCCTGACAGCAGCAATAGTGTGAAAGAATCTCGTGTTTCTGTCTCCGTCTTTAAAACCTCTGATCCTAGACACTTGCCTCCAATACTCTTCTTTTCTCCTATGCCATTTCCAGAGTTGCACCTGCAAGGCAGCCCTTCTAGCAAGATCAACATCTTGAGCGGCGCCTTCATTCACTATTCTATCCACCGTCTCTAATTCCTCTTCAAAAGACTTAATTCTTGACTCGACATCCCCGAACACCTCCTTGTTCCATTTCCGCAGCGATCCCTTTATCTCCTTTAACTTGCTTTGACAGGAAGCCCCTTCCATCTTGTTCCAACAATCTGCCACAAAACCTCGAAACTTGGGATGAGAGAACCACATATCCCAGGAACGAAAGGGCTTCTTCCCCCCTCCTTTAGGCTCTTCTTTGAGGCTGACTGGATTATGGTCTGAAAGAGATCTCCCTAGCCCTTGACAAGAGATCCTCGGGAACATCTCTACCCAAGCCGGACTAAGAAGAAATCTGTCTAGTAAACTCGCCGACCCTGCCCTCTGCCAAGAATACTTCATGTTATTCGGCTTAAAATCAATAAGGCCCATCATGTCGATCCACCCATTGAAAGCGTCAACGCTGTTATGATCGATCCATCCCCCTTTTCTCTCATTCGGGCCCCTAACCTCGTTGAAGTCCCCCATAACAAGTAATGGTCTATCACATTGTTGGCCAACCTCCCATAGCTCCTCCCATAAAACCTTCCTTTCTCTAGTCTCCGACGACCCATAAACAAGCAACACCCCACACTCAAAAGCCTGCGGCCCCAGGAAACCTTCGATCAGGATCCATCTGTTCCCATTTCTAAAGTTGACCATCGAAAAAAACTGTGTATCCCAGTCAATAATCAGCCCTCCACTTCTCCCTTGAGCCACAAAATCTCGCCATTCAATTGCGTGATTTCTCCAGACCTTCTTCTTCCAAGCCTCCTTCAATGCCTGGTGTTTTGTTTCGACTAGGCCACATACCCACGGTCTTACCCTTTCTAACACTCCATAGTTGAGGCTACTTTCGTAACATTAAAAATAAATACACAATATTGATAAAAATTGTATTTTTTTACACTTAATTATTATAATTTTTCTCCACCCATTAAGGATATTTTCCTCTCCCATTAAGAGTAGTTTTTTGTCATGAAATATAAATATAAAATATATATTTTTAAAAAAACTCACCATACTTTTTTCCCAATACTAAAACATTATAGTTTTTGAATTACTTATAGTAGCTTTCCTGTGTTAACTTATCGTAGTTTTTTCGACCCATTAAAAATATTTTTACAATCTAAAATATAAATACACAATATTAATAAAATATCAATATTTTATCTAAATACTTGAATAATATATATTTTTTAAAATTACTTATAATAATTTTCTTTATCTGAAGATAGTTCCTCCACCTGACAAGGTAGTTTTTTCAACTGTAGTACTAGTTTTATTTATTTATTATTATTTAATCTCAACCGTTCATCTTTTATATAATTAGTTCCTAGATTTGTTCCTGTGCATTGCATGGATCCGTCTTTGTTAAAAGAATAGCAGTTATCTAAATAAATATCGACGAAGCTTGTCTACCTTTTTCTTTGATAGTTTGATTGAGGAGCAGATTTTTGCGGCAGACCGGATACAAAGCGTCGATGATGGAAATTAATTTGATTTTCCTGCTTCTGTCTACCCTTTCGTTTTCTATTTTTTTTTCAACCGATGAACTAATGCTTTGAATGAGTACAATGGAAGCTTGCCAAAGAGGAGTCACTTTTTCAGTACCGAGAAACACTTTAATTAGCTGTTATTCAATAGTTCCAATGCTCCAACATAGTATTTTTCTAATGTACACAGACTGAGACGATTTGAAGTGTGCCTTATGAATAACTATCGCCCACTTTTATTGCTGCGTCATTATTAATACTACTTCAACCTCCAATATCATCGATATGTTGCTTCCACACCAAGCAGCTGTTTGTATATATTCACAACCTAAATTAACAAATGTTGCTGTATTCATGGTTATTTGAATCCAAATGAACATATTGAAAAAGGAAAAAAACAAAATTAAAACTAAGATGAACTCACCACCGTTGATTGAGTCGGTCTTGCTCACCCCGCATATCCAGTATTCTCCATTTTCTGCTTTGCATCACTTGGCTGCTGTTATTGCCAACAGCAAAACACCTCTTAGACTTCATTATTCAATTATGCGACCTCTTATACCGTTGAAGGTGAAGGTTCGAGATTGAATTTCAACGATAACCTTGTGTTCAATTTCTAGGGTTCTACATTCAGATATGGCGTTCCAAGTAGCGGATCGAAGGTTTTCTTTTTTCATTTAAAGCCTTTTTTGATGTTTTCGTTGCCGAACCGACGATTTGCGACAAAAATTTGAAAGTTGTTAAACTCTTCTTCCCCGATCTGCTTGAATTTGTTGAACCGAGTTAAATCGACTATAAAAATAGTCGATTTGAGTGAACTTGTTCTCTCCTTTGTTGCTTCGTACATGAAATTGTTCGATGTCTCTCGCACACATCCCCTCTCTCTTTCTCAGTTTTTGGTTTTACTCGCACGCCTTCCTTCTCATTGTTAAAGAGTACCGTTCGAAGGTTCTCTTCTTTTCCATTTTCTCTCATTGGTTTTAAAGAGTACCGTTAGTATAAATTTGATCCAAACTCAATATAACTTAGAGTCTCTAGATTCAAATAATCTAATTTACGGTCTATAGATTCAAATCAAACTTGAGCCTAATTGATTAGACTAGGACCATATCTAATATTTTTATAACCCAAAATGAGTTGATCCAATAAGGACCCAACTTAAATAATTATTACCTAAATTGGATATAAAGTTAAAGGACGCACCACACATCAACTCAATCACATATCATATTCGTTTTGACTTGACACAAATTAACCCGTCCTATATGACCCGTTTGACACTTCTAGTCATTGACATATTTGGCATATATTTATATAATGTGATATGAGCTCTTGGGTATGTTTTTGTTTATTTGATAATATTTTATTTGAAATTGTAGTTGTATGGAAAAATTTTGGTCCTTTGGTCTTGTCTAGAACATAGTAGTCCAAAGACTTCATATACCTTGGGAAGTCTAAGGTTTCATAGGAAATCATCTCTTTTTTTTTTGATAGATAGAATTGTTTGGTACATAAAATACCAAACTAAGAACATGGTAACATGAGGGCCTAACACTTGTCCCGACAAAAGAGGCGACAAAGAAGTTCTATATTAACAGAGCCTAGACATTGTAGGTCACTTCATCCGCTCTGTATGGAAACTTCTTTCTGCCGTATTTGACTCAAAAACCTATTCTCATCTTAACTATCATAAGCATCCATCCCCTGCAGCCAACGATATCATCGAACACTGTTCTATTTCTGTACTCCCATATGGTATCTATGATAGCAAAGAACGCTGCTCGCTAGATAACCCCCCTCAGACCTGTACTATGAACTCCTAACCAACTTGGCTAACTCATATGAGGGAATGTTGTGACCTCGAGCCTTCATAAATACTAGAGTTGCAGCCCGAGGGGCGAGGAAATCTAAGAAAAATGATACTCAAGTAATTTATCGACCAATTATCAATCACTTCAAATAGTTTGTTCTAGTTCTCTGGCATTTCTCCTATTTACAGCTTAAATGACAACCCTATGAACATCACCGACTGAAAATCTCAAGCCATTCACCGTTAGTGGTTACGCCTATACTATACAATAGCTAAGTCACTTCAATTTATTTCTTTTTTATTTATCTTTATTCATATCTTACGTTATTAATTTAAACGTCAGAGTATTCTTCATATGGTTTTACCGATATTCTTTGAACGCTTAATATATATTTTTTGACTTTCTTGTAAGTAAATTAGCGGATCTCTTTCCGAACTTGATCCACACTTCTATTTTAGACCTGAAGGTCTATAATAATAATAATAATAATTAATATTGTTATTATTATTATGATTTAGGAAGGTGACTTCAATTTTTCATTGGAGATAATATCTCTCATGAGTCGGATGAAGCTTAAGAAACGGCGCCCAGCCAGCTACAGGCTGATAATACAAAGAACTGAATTGTTGAGAAATTAATACGGCCATCCTAAAAGATATTCCGAGATCTTCCCATTCTACGACAATCGATCTCTTATTTCCTTTAATCAACAATCATTTCGTCCAAAAACCTTTACCCTTTCTCTTGTTTCGAGAAGAACGTGAACATGAAGAAAGTCAGATGGTTACACAAATACAGAACTTTATGAAAATATGTTATTAAATGGACCACATATATCTAAAATTGGATGCATTTATTATTATTATTATTATTATTATTATTATTATTATTATTATTATTATCATTATTATATATTTATACTATATTTTTAATAAAATATAATTAAATTATTATAATTATGAATATAATATTTTTTAATAATTGTATTTATAACAATAACTATAATAATAATAATGCTGTTGTTACTAATAATAGAAATTTTTTATTATCATTACATATGTTATGGCAACAATTTATTATATTATCAAATATATTGTGATAAAAATTATTATGATATGTATAATAATAATAATAATAATAATAATAATAATAAATCATATAATTTAATTTATTCATTATATTAACTTAATAATAATAAATATTAGTATAAATTCGACTCAAACTCAATACAATATAAAGTCTGTATATTCAAATAATTTGATCCAGAGTCTATAGATTATAATTAAACTTAAATCCGATAGATTAGATCTAAACCCTATCCGATATTTTTACGACCCAAAATAAACTCAATTATATTTAAATATGGATCTACTCTCCCTTAAATTTTTTAGCATTAGCTGCCCCTAACGCTGCAAATGACAATATTTGGCCTCGCATTTGAATTCAACGTGTCACTTCGTTTAGTATGGTGGACATCTCATGCTATATAGCATGCCTTCCTACCTTTCTTTGCATTCTAACGAAATTCTTTACTTAGTTTTTCATTTTAATATTTTTAGTAAAAAAATAAAATTTGATCTTAAGTTGTGATATTTTCGTAGTGTTATATATATAGATAGATAGATAGATAGATTTGTGGTATCATCTAAAATTACCAACTACATCACTTATATATATATCTCTAAAATTTAATTAATTAATAGGTATTTATAGAGAGATATAGAATAATTGGCTGTGAAAAATAATAGTTTATTTAAATTAACCACAAAATTATAGCAAAAAATTAGTGACAACATGATGTTGTTGACACACCACCATGCACACCCACCATAGCTGCGATCATTGTCATAAGTAAAGATAGACAACAAAATTGAAAAAAAAAACATTTATTCAAACAAAAGTATGAAGAAATCAAACAAGAAATGAATTGATTGAACCAAAATAAAACATAATGGAGCAAAAGCTCCGGATGAAAACTAAATCTTAAATATTTTGAATTTTTTTGGCATCATCAATATTTTTTGTCAAAATCTGAAATTTAAATAAAACACAAACAAAACAAAAATCAGACAAAAAATAAGTAAATCAACACTCATGCTTAATCAAACCTTCATTATTAATCACTAGTGAAATCAAAGCAAATCAACATCAAGCTACCAATGGGGAGGAGGTCAAGGTGGATATAGGAAGGAGGAGAAGGCGACAACAATTTGGCGGATGAGTAATGGTGGCGATCTTGGTGGATAGGATTATATATGAGTTAAGGCAGCTTAAGGATTCGACTTGATTTGTCTAGGTAAAGGCTCGACTATGTTAGATCATAAACCAACTTAAAAAGATTCCAAACTATACTTAAAAAAAATATGATAATGATCTGATCCAAACTTACCCAATTCAAAATGATCAAACTCAAATCTAACCCATGCCTAGATATAATTCCAAACTTAATCCAATAAAAGTCAAATTCAATATATAAATGTAATATTTTACCTCATATAAATTGTTACATAAAAATCAATACACTATCCTCTTAATACAATTTTAATTAAAAAATTAACATGCAACCCATATAACAACAAATATAACATAACTAGCAAGACTATATTCTTCTCACTTTATTTTAATATTATATTAGCATCAATCAAATTAGATCATAGAAATTATTATTATTATTATTATTATTATTATTATTATTATTATTATAAACATAAAAATTATAATTGTACATAAAATAATTATTATACATATTATTATAATAACAATAATAAAATTTCTATTTCTATTCCTAATAATAATAACGACTATTATATTTCTAAAGAAAATAATAATAACAATAATTATTATAATTACCATGATAATTATAATAATTTTTTATAATTGTATTTATAACAATAACTATACTACTACTTTTAATAATAATAATAATAATAATAATAATTTATTATCATTACATATTTTATGATAAAAAATTATTATATCATCACATATATTGTGATAAAAATTACTATAATAAGCATAACAACAATAATAAATCACAAAATTCAACCCAAACTCAACATGATGTTGACACTATAGATTCAAATAATTCGATCCAAAGTTTGAGACCCACGTCAAGCTTGAACTTGATGGGTTAGACTCAGATCATGTATGGTATGTTTCTAATTCAAAATGAATCGATCCAACAGTGACCTTGCTCAAATAATTATTACCTAAAATGGACTTAAAGTCGAAGGACACCCGGCCCATTGACTCGATTTCATGGTATGCCCGATTTTGACTTGACACAAATTAACCCGACTTGTATAATGTAATATGAGCTTTCTAGTATGTTTTTGTTTATTTGATAATATTTTATTATACATCGTAGCTGTATGGAAAAAATTTGATC
Organism: Tamarix chinensis; assembly: GCA_030549775.1. Classification (NCBI taxonomy): domain Eukaryota; kingdom Viridiplantae; phylum Streptophyta; class Magnoliopsida; order Caryophyllales; family Tamaricaceae; genus Tamarix; species Tamarix chinensis. Next base: position 106,330,620 of record CM060174.1, on the reverse strand, counting down.
ATTTAGTCTCATCTAGATCACCATAGACTGAAGACTTCATACACCTTGGGAAGACTAAAGTTTCATAGGAAATCGTCTCTCAATTTAACCAACTCATATGAGAGAAAGTCGCGAGCTCGGGCCTTTATAAATAGTGGAGCTACAAGACCCGAGGGGAGAGGAAATGTAAGAAAAAGGATACTCAAGTAATCTATCAACCATTTATCATTCATTTCGAGCAATTTGTTCTAACTCTCACGACTTAAACGATAAGTCGATAACTCTACAAACGTCATCGACTAGAGACTACAAGCCATTCACCATTAGTGGCCACGCCTACACACCATAGCGTCTAAGTCACATCTTCTTTTCATTTCTCTTTATTCATATCTTGTGTTATTTACTTAAACATTAGAGTATTCTTAGGCTAGCATTGTACCGATGTACCGATGTTCCTGCAATGTTTAAAAGTTATTTTATTTTATTTTACTTTCTTTTAAGTAAATTTGTAGTACTCTATCCGAAGCTTCTATCGTACATTTCAAAGGTCTATAATAATAATAATAAAGGTGACTTCAAATTTTCATTGGAGATAATGTCTCTCATGAGTCAGATGAAGCTTAAGAAACGGCGCCCAGCCAGGTACCGGCTGATAATACAACAAACTGAACCGTTGATAAATTAATGCGGCGATCCTCAAAGATAAGCGAGCATTGAATACAGTATATACAATAATGCAAATGCAGAAATGCTTCTTCTTCATTATTGTTATTACTACTATAAAATAATAATGAGGTACAACAAAAGATATTCCGGATCTTCCCATTCTACAACAATCGATCTTTTATTTCTTCTAGGCTTTATTTGATTTTAATAAAATTTTAAAAAAATAAAATAAAATTAAAGTATTTTTTTTTAATTTTTTTTTTAAAGAAAAACAAATAACTAATGTTTAATAATTTTATTCATCACTCTTTTTCTATCTCATTAATTTATATAATTCAAACACAAAATATTATTTTTTCCTTTATTTTCTTTCTTTTTCTTAAAATTTTCCTAAAACCAAATGGACTATTAATCAACATTCATTTCGTCCAACGAACTTTAACCCTTTCTCTTACTTCTAGAAGAACATGAACATGAAGGAAGTCAGATGGTTAAGACAAATACTGAACTTTATGAAAATATGTTATTAAGTGGACCACATATATCTAAAATTGGATGCATTTTTTTAAATATATTTATACTATATTTTTAATAAAAATATACTGAAATTATTATAATTATGTATATAATAATTTTAATAACTGTATTTATGACAATAACTATAATAATAGTAATGTTGCTGCTACTGCTACTACTAATAATTTATTATTATCATTACATATGTTATGCTAACAATTTATTATATTATCACATATATTGTGATAGAAAATATTATGGTATGTATAACAATAATAATAAATTATACAATTTAATTCATTTATTATATTTACTCAATAATAATCTATGTAGATATAAATTCGACTCAATTTCAATATAATTTAGAGTTTGTAAATTTAAATAACTCGACCTAAAGTCTATAGATTAAAATTAAACATAAATTTGATAGGTTAGATCTGAATGCTATTCAATATTTTTATGATCTAAAGCAAACTCAATTATATTTAAACATGGATCCCCCTCCCTAAATTTTTCAGCATTGTCCGCTCCTAAAGCGGCAAATGGTAAGTTGGTAACATTCGGCCTCGCACTTGAATTCTAAAGAAATTAAAAAAAAAATTTATGGTGGACATCTCATGCTATATAGCATACCTTCCTACCTTTCTTTACATTCTAAAGAAATTCTGTACTTAGTTTTTCATTTTAATATTTTTAGTAAAAAAATAAAATTTGATCTTAAGTTCTGATATTTTCGTAGTGTTATATATATATATATATATATATATATATATATATATATATATTGATTTGTGGCATCATCTAAAATTATGGACTACATCACTTATAAATATTTCTAAAATTTAATTAATTAGTAGGTATCTATAGATAGACATAGAAGTATAGAACGATTGGTTATGGAAAGTGACTGTTTATTTAAATTAACTACAAAATTTTAGCAAAAAATTAGTGACAGCAATACGCTATTGAAACACCACCACGCACATCACTAACGTAGCCACAATCACCGTCATAGGCAAAGTTGGACAATGAAATTAAAAAAAAAAACATTTAGTCAACCAAAAGTAGGTAGAAATCAAACAAAAAATAAAGAAATCATGCAAAAAATGAACCGATTGAACCAAAATGAAGCAAAAACTCCGAATCAAAACTAAATCTTAAACATTTTGAATTTTTTTGGAATCATATCAATATTTTTTTGTCAACTTTTGAAACTTAAATTAAACAAAAACAAAACAAAAAATAAGTAAATCAACACTCATTTGACACTCAAACAAGTACGTCAAACCTTCATTCTTAATCACTAGTGAAGTCAAAGCAAATCAACATCAAGCTACCAATGGGGATGAGGTCAGGGTTGATATAGGAAGGAGGAAAAGGTGGCAACAACTTAGCGGACGAACAATGGTGGTGATCTTGGTGGATAGGGTTGTATATGAATCAAGCCAACTTAAGGAGTCGACTTGATAAACCAACTCAAAAAGATTCCAAACTATACTTTTAAAAAATATGATAATGATCCAACTTAAACTTATCCAATTTAAAATGATCCAACTCAAACCCCATGCTTTGATATAATTCCAAACTTGATTCAATATAAAGTCAAATTTAATATATAAATGTAATATTTTAGCTCATATATATTGCTACATAAACATCAATAAACTATTCTATTAATAAAATTTTAATTAAAAAATTAACATGCAACCCATATAACAACAAATGTAACATAATTAGCAAGACTATATTCTCCTCACTTTATTTTAATACTATATTAGCATCAATCAAATTAGATCATAGAAATTATTATTATTATTATTATTATTATTATTATTATTATTATTATAAGTATAAAAATTATAATTGTACATAAAATAGTTATTATACATATTATTATGATAACAATAATAAAATTTCTATTTCTATTCCTAATAATAATAACGACTATTATATTTCTAAAGAAAATAATTGTAATTAACATAATAATTATAACTATAATAACATTCATAATAATCATTATAATTATGTATATAATAATTCCTATAATTGTATTTATAAAAATAACTATACTACTACTACTAATAATAATAATAATTTTTTTTATTATCATTACATACTTTATGATAAAAAAATTGTTATATCATCACATATATTGTGATAACAATTACTATAATAAGCATAACAACAATAATAAATAAAAAAAATTCAATTTGTTCATTATATTAACTCAATAATAATCAATGTTAGTATAAATTTGACCCAAACTCGATATGATGTTGACACTGTAGGTTTAAATAATCCGATCTAGAGTTTGTAGACTCAAATTAAACTTGAGCTTGATGGATTAGGCTTAGACTCTGTTCGGTATTTTTCTGATTCAAAATGAATCGATCCAACAGTGACCTAGCTCAGATAATGATTACCAAAGTTTGACATGAAGCTAATGGACACTAGACCCATTAACTCGATTTCATGGCATGCTTGTTTTTGACTCACCCACATGGTGAATATATATGTGTATAATATGATATGAGCCCCCTAGCTTGTATCTTTTTGTTTATCTGACAATATTTTATTCTTAATCTTAATTATATGGAAAAATTTTGGTCCTTTGGTCTCATCTAAAACACCGTAGATGAAAGGCTTCATACACCTTTGTAAGTCCAAAGTTTCATAGGAAATCCTCTCTTAATTTCACCAACTCATACGAGGAAAGGTTGCAAGCTTGGGCCTTTATAAAGAGTGGAGATGTAAGGTCTGAAGGGAGAAGAAATGTAAGAAAAAGAATACTCGAGTAATCTATCGATCAATTATCATTCACTTCAAGCATTTTATTCTAAGTCTCTTGGGGCGAGGGAATTTCGCCTCTTGATACAAGCATTTTATTCTAAGTCACTTCAATTCATTTCTTTTTTCATTTCTCTTTATTTATGTCTTATATTATTTAGTTAAACGTCAAGATTATTCTTAGGCCAATATTACACACTGGTATTCCCTCGGCGCTTAAAAGATTCTTTATTGATTGATTTTCTGTAGAGTAAATTTGCTGTGCTCTATCGGAATTTGATCCATACATTGTGCTCTATCGGAATTTGATCCATACATATTTCGAAGATCTATGATAATAATAATAATAATAATAATAATAATAATAATAATAATAATAATAATAATAATTATTATTATTATTATTATTATTATTATTATTATGAAGGTGGCTTCAAATTTTCCTTAGAGATAATATATCTCATCATGAGTCTGATGAAGCTTAAGAAACGGCGCCCGGCCAGCTACAGGCTGATAATGCAAAGAACTGAACTGTCGAGAAATTAATACGGCGATCCTAAAAGATACGGCGAGCATTGACTACAGTACACGCAAATGCAAAATGCTCATTTACTACTATAAAATAACAATAATGTAAGACAAAAAGGTATTCCCGGATCTTCCCATTCTTCGGCAATCGATTTTTTGTTGTTGTTTTTGTTTCCTTCAATTCAATGAACATTCATTTCGTCCAACAAACTTTACCCCTTTCTCCTGTTTCTAGAAGAACACGAACATGGCGACGAAAGTCAGACGGTGAGACAAGTACAGGACTTCATGAAAATATGTTATTAAGCGGACCACGTAAATCTGAAATTGGATGCATTATATTTTAATAAATATAAGCTTGAGACATAAATGGACGGGCTTAATTTTGGATGGCAGAGGCTCGCATACCGCCACATAGTAGAAAGGATGCAAAAGATTACGTGTTAAATCGAACAATACTGAAAAGTGAAAACCACCGGTCGTTGGAAGGAAGGAGGCACGGATTGGCTAAAAATAGTCAATATTTAATATTGTGTTTTTTTTTTTTTTTTTTTGGGGCGGGGGTGGTGAGAAGAGAACTATGGCATTCAAGTTTTCAACGGTCGATCGATCCGTGCAAATTACAAGCAGCAGTCCATGGTCCAAGTAATTGTAAAATCAGCGTACTGAGTTGAATAAATGAAAGGGTCCCGGACAGGCGTCGAAGTCGTAGTGAGAAAGCCTAAAAATTTGGTAAAATTAATGATCTATTTTAATTATTTATTTTTAAGAAAAATGGGTCTAAAATATATTAAAAGCAAGCAATTACCTCAAATAAGTAACTTTGTTAATTAATTTATAACAAATTGCTTATAAAACTACGACAATAATGATAGATACTGGCTGACTTTTTATTTTATTAATTTTGATGATTAAAGATAGGAAATTTATTTAGTAACGAAGGCTAACATATATGCAGGAAACACTGACAAGGCAGGCACCGACACGTAACACTCATCGGTGTCAGGACGTCCGCCACGACGCTAACCTTTCCATCAGGGGGAGGGGGACATATCCCTAAAAATCTAACCACCACGAGGCGACGTGCCGTCCAAAGAAGAAAAATGGTCGATGGAAGTAAAAACCCAGCGTACCAACCAACCACCTGAGTTCAGATCTAATCAAAGCAAAGGAGACGGCAGCCAAAACGTTCTGTGTGCATGTCGTCGTATTAACACAGGTAGTGAAATTAGGAGACTGACTAAGAAAAGTTGCGGCAGCGACGTAACAAGATGCCTGTTTCCGATCGCCCTGCCAAACTATCGACAAAGTGAACAGATTAACTTCTTTTTTCTTTCTTTTTTTTTTTGGGGGGGGGGGGGTGGTGGGGTGGGGGCGGGGGCGGAGTGGGGAGGAAGAAAAAACTACTGGCTCGCTGTCTGGCTGCCTGCTTGGTTCGCTTGGGGAGGAATCTTCCCATTTAGTGAGCCAACCACGTGTACACTAACTTTGGAGAAATTATTTATTGACATCAACAAGAATGATGCAATCCTCTGGCCTATAATTAACTCAGTTTATGACGGAACTCCATAAATATATGAACCCATATGCTCGGATCCCACCATTTACAAATAATCTTTTGGGACACTGCACCCGTTCCGACCACGAGTTAAACCGACGCTCGTAAAAATTTATGTACCATATTTTTTTTTAATTTTATAAAATGATTTATGATAAACCTCACCAACATAGATGACATAATTAAACACGCTCCTCTCCTAAAAAATAATAATAATATATACATACCTTTATTCTATTCTTTTCTATTTTACGCTTTGACTATTCTCTATATATTGACGTCTACTTGTAGAAAAAGCCAGTCGACGAATTTAGCTCCCCGTCCATCCCCCCACCCACCCCATTCCCCTTCACTTCCGCACCATTTATAACCTTTCCCAATATCCATCCATACTTCCTTCCTTCCTCTGCAGTGTCTGCACAACCGAACTCCCTCCCCGTCCCCATGTCTCCTCCTCCGCCTCCTCCGAGCCTTCAGTTCGCATGCGCTACGGCCGATACCAAATCCAAAAAATCCAAACAGAGAAGCAGTCACCCGACCAACCCGTATGCAGACCGCGGTAGAGAAAAATTCTCTGCCCTTTTGGCCCAAGTTGAAGAACAAAGGCAGAACATCATGGCCAAGGTTGGCAAAGACGACGTCTCTCTTATTCGATTCGTGTGCACCAAGGACGACAGGCTGAAGCCCGTGGTCGTCTTTTCCAATAACGGTAATAGCATCCACGGTGGCAGCGACAGGAGCTTCAAAGGAAAAGATAAGACGTTGGAGCAGAAGGCGACGGAGACGGCTGCAGGGGAGAACGGGTTGAAGCCGCGTCCGCTCGGCTTGTCTAACGGCAACCGTACCAGCAGCAGCGGCAGCAGCAGCAGCAGCGGCAGCGGCAGCGACGGGAGCTCCAAAGGGAACGGCAGTACTCTGGAAGAGAAGATGAAGACAGTGGTTGTTGATGATGACGAACAGGTCGGAGGAGGAGACAAAAGAGAGGCGTTGAGATCTGAAACTAAGACCAAGAAACACGAGGCTGATCAGAAGGGAATCATGTTGTTCGGTGTTGAGGACAGGCGACTGTTGGTGAAAAAGTTGAAGGCGGAGGTCGCTAAAATCCAGCTCCAACCATATCACTGTTACTTGGCTGCTTTGTTGATCATAGTTTCCGTATCTCTGGCTTCAGTTGGGAACAGATGGAGCCACATGTACATCTTGCATCAACAGGCACGGTTAGGTCCACGGCCTTCGTTATTGACTACTCCTCCTGTCAAGCCTAGGTTGCCGATGATTTAATAATATAATCAAATACAACACGATGCAGTATGCATGTAAAATGTCTTAAGTTATGTTTGAACCAGAAATTGCTACCTACCAAAATTTTTAACTTTTTGGTGCTACGCCTACAATATGTATCTATATCGTTTAATTTCCTTCCTCTACAACCATATCTAGAGCCTTCTTCCCCGTAGATACTAGCTATAGTACCGTTAGGCTCTCTGTGTCCAACGATTAATTTCAAAGTTTGACTATGGCAGAAAAATGCTACTTGTCTTCCCTTTTCTTAATTTCTTCAGTATCCACAAGTTCGACAAGGTATGCCGAAGCTTTGTTTAGTAGTATTAATTAAGTTTATCGGCGGAAATAAAATAATAGACCTTAACTCCCTTCTTTTTTCTTTTTTCTTTTTCCCTTCCTTAACACGTAATCTCATACGCAATATATGCCTTATTATAAGTTTCGATAAAAATATGTACTCCGTGAGAGCTTTAATTTTCCGAAATATGACTATTCATCATCATCTCAAATCTCAAGCGTGGAACCAAATCTGTTTAATATGGTCAAATAAAGATCTGTTTCATCGCCGTTGATGTTGACTGATTAAGGCCTCGTTCGGTGCGCGCGTTGATTGTAAAAGTCTTCAAATTAATTTATTTATTTTTAAACAAAGTCGCTCCTTAATCATTTATTTTGCCCGTCAAATATTTACTTATTAATAGAGATTTAATCTACCAAACAACCCCAAAGTAAACAAATTTTTATCTTACTCCGTAAGGAAGTGGAGATCGAAAGAGAGTTGTATTTAACTTAGCTATTTCCTTCCGACTAAACAAGCTTACATTTATTATTTTTTTTAAAAAGTATAACTTTCTCAAAGGAGCCATACTCTATACCAAATAATATAATTAGAGATATTCGTAGGTCGAATATTTAATAATTTTTTTAAAATATTTAAAAGATTAGATATCTATTTTTTTTTAATTTTAGATCGGATAGTAAATAATTTATAGGATACTCAAATCTTTCGAATATATCATAAAATTTATCGAATCAAATATTATTTATATTTATTGAATGTGATATATAATTTAGTTGATCTTTAATTGATTGGATTGTTTATTTGACTTAAAAAAATAATATCAGATTAATTATTTAATTTTTTAAATAAAATTAATTTAAATATTATATTAAATTAAATTATTAGATATCGTATAATAAGAACAACCGTAAATCTAAGGTGTATTGACTTAGAAAATCACAACTAGTATTTACTTCTTCATCTCTAGCCGTCCACCTTGCATTATCTGGCCGAGTGCATTCCACAATTTACATTGACCCAACGGATATATCATGTTCATCTTATATCTTGCTAATCCCATCAACGTCAAGGCGCCAACAACTTTTTTTTTTATTTAAAAAAATACAATAAAATATCTCTTAATAGGATTATTAGAGGAAAACAATTATTATAATATTTTTGTGAGATATAAAGATAATTGTGGTAAAAATAACATGACAAATTAATTGTTTAAGATAAATCACAACTAACATCAGTAAAATATGATAATAATTATATATAATAAAATTAACAATAATAAAACATAAACACAACTATAATAAAATATGAAATCAACGATGATAAAATGTAAGTATAATAGTGACATAACACACTAATAGTAAAAGATGAAAAATAAATACGGTGATGCATGACAATTCACCTTTTTCAATAAAATTACAATTAATATAGGTGAAATATAACAACTATAATAAAATATGAATATAATTAATATAAATTATGGATGTAACTATGGTAAAATATAAAAATAACATAATAGTGATGAAATATAAAAAGAATTATAATGAAATATCATAAGCTAGTTTATTTTTTCCAGAAAACTACAATTAATATTAATAAAATATGATAATAATTGTGATAAAATATGAAGACAATTACGAAAAAATATAAAAGCAATAATTGTGAAAAAAATGGTAAAACATCAAAAAAAGTTCTACTAGTAAATATTATAATAAAAGTGGTAGATCATAACTATAACTATAATAAAACGTATAATTATATTTTACACATTAATTTTTTTAACTCGGAGTTATATTAATATTGATTTTTATTTATAAAAAAATTTCAAGAATATGATGATATCATTTTTTAATTTTAATGGCCTTAATTAAATATAAATTAAATAAATAAACTAGTGAAAATACTAAGAGAGCCGTTTATAAGGTCCGACTGTGTACAAATTGATCAGCGCAATCTCAGCCACAACAGTTTCTGCATAGGTCCTACCTACTAATAAAACGGAACCATGCATCCGCTCGTTCTATAAACTAACTACCACCATACAACTTCCAATCCTCCTATGACAAAGTAAGAACTCCACCACTATCACGTCAACCCATTACCAGGAAGCAGCCCTACATATACCGCCTTTGATTAGAAAGTCCGCAGAGAATCCTTATAGCACTATTTTTCCTATCTATACGGAATCCTAAAAACTCCATGTGCGGAGGAAATACGCAATCCAAATCCTGAGAGAGGGGGGGGGGGTTATGCGATCTCAATAGCAGGGATTGTAGTGTGTGCTAGTTATATAAAACTGTAGACAATACTACTATGTCTCTGTAACCTTCAATCCACGCCGCCAATATCTCCGCCCATGATATGATTAGGCCGATCCAACCTAAAATATTTAATCTAAAATTTAATTTAGATTTAGAAAATTAAATTTAATCTTAACTTAAAATTTTGAAATTACTGAAATTAATCTGAATTTGATCTAAACTTAGTAAATCCTGCGGTGATTGTTATTTAAAAAGATTCAAACAAAAATAATCTTAACTAAAATAAATCTGACTCTTATTTGAACATAAATTTAATAATGACTCAACCTAAAATTACCTTCTTCTTTTTTTTTTATCCGCTAACCTTCATTTTTTCCATGTCTCGCGGTACTCGATCAATATTTCTAAAATGCATACCCAAGCCAAGATTGACGTTATTGAGGCTATTGACACCCTAAAGTCTGGTTACCCATGCCCGACTAACAGTTAAGTAATGTCCCTGAATTAGCTAAGGGTCTTCACCAAGAATGTAAACATAATCACACTTCTTATGAATTTTGATCACAAAGAACCCCAAACCTAGATCAATAATTTCATAAGATCCCTCCAGACTCCAAATATCCTAAATTTTCTAGCAAATGACCTCATATTTGATGGATTGACCTAGGTTTGATACATAGACATATACTCTAATGCTTATGTAGTTCTTCTTCTCAACCGCATACCAACAAATCTATGGCCATTTAGCAATCAAGATGTCCAAGTTGCCCTCCTAAATGTCATTATCCATTAGAGTTGTAAATGAGTCGAATAAAATCAAACACCCCCTAAGCTCATGCTCGCCTTGACTTCTTTAACTAAATAAACAAGTTGAACTAAGTTTGTAACAAATCAAGCGGAGTTCATAAGCCTAAGTTATAATTTAGTCGAGGCAAACTTTTTTGGGTTCAAGTTCGGTTTATTTAATAAATAAGTCTAAAAGTGAGACTTCGACTTGACTCTTTTAACCAAACAAGCCAAGCCAAATAGTTCGCAAGTCAACTCGGCTAATTTACAACCCTATTCTCCTTATCTTCTACTTCTTTCCCCTCTAGATCATCTATCTTAGAATAGATCACCTCATTAACATGGAATTGAAGAACACCACTAAAGGAGAAACCCTTGTGTCATGTATTGGTTGCGGAGGGATCATTCAATTTTGGATCTTACCTAATAGAAATTTCATGTTGAATTGTTTGTCTCCATAGTGATGTTGATAGAATTCGCAACCATCTCACTATCTTCGGGAGAGTGTTTGAGTTTCTTAGTGTTCGCGTTGGTAACAAGATCAAAATAAGAGGTTAGAGAAGCACAGTCAAAGTGATGGGAGAAGAGGGGATGGATTTAGGAAGAGGAAAGTTGGAGGGATATACTATACATGGGGCTCGATCTAATTAGTTTATCTACTATTTTTCATTATTCTCATTTTGATCTTGAGAACACAAAGGATAAGAATAAAAGATATTTTGTTATAAAAGAGTGCGTAGCAGGATGAATTACATTTTTATTCCAATCTATGTGGTCAACAAAGGGGCATTCATTGGTATATATGTAAGGTTGAAATCTAATAAGCAAGAAAAAAGGAGGGAACAAAATAGTATTGGTACACATGCTGCGTGAATGAATTAACCTCCGAATTTTCGGCAGCATAAAGCAAAAAAAGTGCCCCATCCCATCCATCCCCCTCACGTAATCACTAATCACCGCCCATTTCCTCCCGATTATTTGTGGGGCGTCGTAGCACGAATCTTTAGCATAAAGAGCCGCAAGAAAAGATAGCAGTGCCTGTCTGTCTGTCAAGGCGTCAATCCAATCCCACCCACTACCACAGGGGAGGCTGCTAGTGCGTCACTACTTATGCCAAAAACCCAAACGCCTCACTGTTGGGCCTTATCCTTTGTACGTTTGTTTCCATGAAAACCCCGTTACACATTCTCCTGGGCACATATATACCTACTAAGCCAACTTATCCCTTGGCCCACCACCGACCACTACCACTGAAGTGAGCTGAGGAAGTTTTTGAAAGATAAATAACATTGGAAATTCCCTTAACACCCCCTCCCGACACACGTGCATACAAAGGAAAAAAAAAACCGATTCTTGTCTTGCTGACCAAAGGTAAAAGGAGAAGTAGGTGCGTTACTTGCTATGGCTATTGGAGCTGTTGCTATGCCTTAATTAAATGCCGAGAGAGTTCCAGAACTCCTGCTCCTAGGTAGCCAATTTTGTTTAATTCTTGCTTCTGACCAGAATGAAAACATCTCACCAAGTATTCGTTCCCTCGCCAGGAGCATGCCTTAATACAGGGGGAAAAAGAGAAGCAGGTGCGTTACTTGCTATGGCTTAATTAAATGCCGAGAGGGTTCCGGAACCCCTGCTCGTAGGTAGCCAATTTTCAATAATTCTTACTTCTTACCAGAATGAAAACATCACACCTAGAATTCGTTCCCTCGCCAGGAATAGGCCACCTTGTATCAACTGTTGAGTTTGCCAATCATATACTTCACCGTGATAACAGCTTCTCCATAACCATTCTTATTATAAGCCTACCCTACTCTTCGGCTCCAACAACAGCAGCCACCTCAAACACAGCCTCAATCAACTATATCACTCTCCCAAAATCAAGCCCTCTGCCTTTAAAGGCGTGGAGTGAGTCCATAGAAAATTACATCTCTGTATATATCGACTCTCATAAGCCCCAAGTTAGGGATGCCATCAAAACATTGCTCGGTGACTCGGCACGCCTAGTAGGAATAATCGTGGATATGTTTTGTTCCTCCATGGCTGATGTGGCAACTGAGCTCGGCGCCCCTGCTTATTTATTCCACACCTTAAGCGCTGCCTTCCTCAGTCTTTTACTCCACCTCCCATGCCACTATGAACAAGCTGGGCGTGAGCTCACGGAGTCCGATCCAGAGTGTGTAGTTTCGGGTTTTCAAAACCCGGTCTCGCCAAGGGTATTACCGCAGTTCATGCTGAAGGAATTTGGCTATACTGCATTTTTTAAGCATGCAAGAATCTTTACAGAGATGGAAGGCAGCATCGTTAATACCTTCATGGAGCTCGAGACCTATGCCCTACGATCCTTCTTACTCGATCAAACACCACCGTTCTACCCCGTTGGGCCGGTTCTTGATCTCAAGGGCCAAATCCCTGGGAAGGCTGATCAATCTTAACCAAACGAGTTCATGGCCTCGGTTGATTCTGCTCAGCCAGAATCATCCGTCGTACTCCTGTGTTTTTGGCAGCGCAGGCTTTCTCAGCGAACCACAGATGAGAGAGGTAGCAATAGGGCTCCAGCATAGTGTGCTCCAATTCCATTAGTCCTTACGCAAGCCGGCACCCAAGGATACAATCGGTCACCCAACAGACTACAGTACAGCCACAGAACTCAAAGGATATATTATCGGAGGAGTTTATTAGTGCACATGATGAAGGAAGAGGCATGGTCTGCGGTTGGGTCCCACGAGTCCATTTACTAGCGGACAAAGCAATAGGGGGCTTTGTATCTCATTGCGGATGGAGCTCTATCTTAGAGAGCTTGTGGTTGCGACAGCCCATAATAACCTGGCCCCTATATGCAGAACTACAAACCCGAACGAAAATATTAAGCAACTGATCAAGTCTCTTATCGGTAGTCTTAGGTTATACACAGCCAATTCTCTTTCCTAGATATGTATAATTTGTTATACCGGCTTATAAGATAGAATAATAGACTTAGTGAACCTCAGTCCTTTTATGTAGATTTGTAACTATTGTGCTTTATAATTTAATGAGAATTTTGTCAACTTTCTTCTATCGTGTCCTTTCTTTATTCAATATTCTTTGAATGTCTTACATGGTATCAAAGCAATATAATTTTTTGGGCTATCCATATTCATTCTTTTGGCCTCTCTACTCTATTCTATTCTGTTCTTCCTTTGAACTCCCTTTAATATATTTTTTTTTTACCTTCAATTCAATGACAAATCAATAAGCTTTGGAGACACAATCGATTGATGCAACCTTAGTGGCTAAGTTATCTCTAGAATTGGCTAATCTATATTACCTGAACTCTACCAATGGACCACAAGTTGTTTTGGTTTCTCGAGTCTTTAATGGATCAAACTTCTACTTTTGGAATAGAGCAATAAAAATTGATCTTACTTCAAAAAATAAATTAGGGTTCATAAACGGGTCTATCAAAGAATCAGATAAATCTCATAAAATGTATCCAATACGAAGTAGATGTAATTCTACAGTCATATCATGGATTCTAAATTCAGTTATTGGACAAGTATCATACAATGCCTCTCAATATACTACTACTTTTGATCTTTAGTGTAAATTAGAAGAGCAATTTAGTTAGTCAAATGAAGCAATGAGATTCAAAGTGCAAAAGGACTATATGAACATCTTTCAAGGTTCGGACTCAATTTCTATTTATTTTGAAACATTAAAGAAACTATAGGATAAACAAAAGACTTTATTTAATATTTCTTCATGTACATGTAGATCTAGCAAATGTATAGTAGAATATGGAGGATCAAAGAGTCTTTCAATTTTTAATGAGGCTAAATGAAAGCTATTCTCAAGTTAGAAGTCACATAATCATGATTAAACTTCTCTCTTCTATAAACCAAGCCTATTTTTTGTTAATTGAATAGGAGAGTTAGCGAGAGATCATTGTAGTTGCTAAATTTGCTTATGAAATAGCTTCCTTCAATGCTATTAATAATCATAGTGGTGGTACACATAGAACAGATGGCACAAAGAAACTCAACTCGGCCTGCACTTACTACAAGAAGAATGGTCACATAGAGGAAAAGTGTTATAGCTAGATTGATTGGAATTCCAGAAAATTTTAACTTCACCAAGAATAAGAGGGTTACAGCACATGTCATAATTTTTGAGAATGTGCAATCTCATGGAAAGAATATCACCACTGAGCACTATAATAGATTGATGGAATTGTTGAATTAGTGTAAATTGACTCTCAATCAGCATTCTATAAAGGCTACCCACTCAACTTCAAGCTCTGGTCATGCAATTGAGTTATTAGGTTCATCCACAGTCAACTTTACCAATAAAGGATCATCAACATTCATCTCTAATTCTCCTTACTTACCTATTTCTGCATGCCCCTTTTCTTCATCTTTTAATAATGCGTGGATAATAGATTCAAGGGCTTCAAATCATATGTGCTATAACAAAAGCTTGTTTTCTTCATTTCACACAACTTGGGTCAATACCTCAATAACTTTTCCTAACATAAAACATGCTATAGTAGAATCCATAGGTACAATCCAGTTACATAATCCATCATTATACATGAAGTATTATTTGTACCACATTGAAATATAATATTCTCTCTATAAGCAAATTATTCAAACCGCTGAATTACATTATTTATTTCACTGATAAGCTTTGTTTGGTGCATGCCCCTTTCATGAAGAGGCTCAGGCTCTTTGGTAATTTAAACGTGGATTATAAATGTTCAATGTCAATCAAGCTTCTATTCTAGATCCCATTCAAGCTATCTATTCAAATGTTTTGATTTCAAATGACATTTGTACTTCTTCTTCAATTTATGATGAGAAAAATAATTTTTCCCTCTGGCACCTTCATCTTGGTCATGTGTCCATCAGTAAACTCAATTGATCACTTCATATCCTTATTAATGCTAATAAAACTAACTCTACTTTTGATCCATGCATTGTTTTTCATCAATCTAGACAACATCCACTATCATTTCCTCTCCCTTTGAATTAATTCATATGGATATATGGGGGCTTTATAGAACACTAACATATAATGGTCATAAATATCTCTTAACCATGGTTGATTATTATTCTAGGAATACATGTGTCCACCTTTGATCAAGACTTTTTATAACCTTATCCAAACATAATTTCATAAACAAATAAAAATCGTTAGAACAAATAATGCACTATAGCTAAGTTCTAGTCATATATTCAAATAAATTTTCACACAAAAAGGGATTATACTTCAAACTAGCTACACTTTCACACCAAAACAAAATGGTGTAGTGGAGTGCAAACACAAATATATCCTTAAAGTGGCTAGAGCTCTTATGTTCCAATCCAAATTACCCACTAAGTATTAGAGTGATAGTATACACACTGCCACGTATATCATCAACTGCTTGCCTTCCAAATCCATTCACTCCATTACACCACATAAAAGAATTTTCAATCAACCACCATCCTATTCATATCCGAGGGTTTTGATTGTCTATGTTATGCCTCCATTCTTCCTAAACCACAAGACATATTGTCACCTAGATCTTTTCGTGCTATTTTCTTGGGTTATTCATTCGCAAAGAAAGCATATAAATTGCTCAACCTCACTAATTACCAAGTGTGTAGAGATGTTTAGCTTTATGAGCATATCTTTCCCTTTGCTAATCCTCATGACACTTCACATAATGCTTCTTCTTCTGGTACAACCCCTCTACCTATATTAGATATAAACACGAAAATTTTTACTTCACAACAAAATTATTCCTCTTCTTCATCTCCTCCTTCCACTCCTCAAATGGTTCCATCTCCATCTCTTCAATGTTCAAACTTGGCAGATTCTTCTCAATCACCTCAAACATATCCTAATATTCTCCCATCATCATCTTCCTAAGCTCCTTTCTCTGACTTGACCAGTATAATCCATTAAGAAGAACTACCAGAACTAAATAGTGGTTAAACATGTGCATAATTATGTTTTTAATTCTATCTATTTTACCGGTTTGGATGATGATTCCATTCATGATTGCACACACACACTTTACCTAATACCTCCATTAATCCTTCCTCTTTAAGATGTTCTTCTACTACATTTGCCTTTTCAGCTAGTTCTACCCCTTCTTTAATTCCTGAACTAATATATTATCTTCAAGCATGCCATGATCCTAACTGGCAAAGTGCTATAGAAAGGAATTTGTTATTTTGAAGCAAATCAAACTTGGGAGTTGGTTAAGTGACCAAAGGAGAAGAGGCCTATTGGATGTAAGTGGGTATATAAAGTCAAGTATAAAGTAGATGGCATCCTAGAAAGGTACAAAGCAAGGCTGGTTGTATAGATATTTACTCAAAAACGAGGGGAGGATTTTCAAGAAAAAATTTCACCCATTGTTAAGGATACAACTATTTGTAGTCTCATAGCCATAGCAGTGATAAAGAAATGGTTGATTCAATAATTTGATGTAAATAATGCATTTTTGCATGGGGATTTGTATGAAGATATATATATGCAACCTCCTATTGGTTTCTAATTTCCTCTTGGTGTAGTTTATGGGCTTAAAAAGTCTCTCTATGGGATTAAACAAGCCTCTCGATAGTGGTATGCTAAGTTGTTCCATGCCTTACAATTGAAGGGTTTCATTCAATCTAAGAATGACTATTCCCTTTTCATTAAGAGATGGAATGATTAGTTCTCAATGGTAGCTCCTTATGTGTATGATATACTAGTGATCGAAAATTCTTCATCAGAAGTTACTACTTTGAAAATCTTCCTTGATAACATATTCAAGATTAAGGATCTGGTTGAATTGTCATATTTCTTGGGCACAGAGTTTACTAGGGTAAAGAAGGTCTTCATATAACTCAATAGAATTATATTACTAATCTATTGGGAGAGTAAAATTTGGATAGCAGTTCTGCAGTTTTAAGTCCACTTACACCAAGACTAAACTTGCATGTTGTCTTAGGTGAACCTTTAGAAGATGCATCATCCTATCAAAAATTAATTGGTTAATTGAATTTTTTTAGCTAATACAAGACTAGATATTACCTTTGCTGCACAACACTTGAGTCGGTTCAACCAAAGGCCTACTTCAACTCACTTTAATGTAACCTTCAATTTTTTTATGATACTTTAATACTAATCCCATTAGAGATATAATATTTTCTACTAATCTTGATTTTTCCTTGACTGCATTTTGCGATTTAGATTGGATTGCATGCCTTTTATCTCGCAAATCAATTATTAGATATATAATCTTTCTTGGAGATACGTCATTATCCTAGAAATTAAAGAAACAAACCTCCATTGCTTTTTCATCTACTCAAGATAAATATAGGTCCATGAGAAGGGTAGTTTCTAAGATAATATGGCTTACTCGCCTACTTAATGAACTATATTTGTCTTCAAATAATTATGCTCCCTTGAAGTGTGACAATCAAGCGAGTATCCATATAGTTAAGAATCTAGTCTATCATGAGCACACCAAACACATCGAGATAGACTGACATTTTGTTCGTGAAAATTTGCTTCAAGGTCTCATTAGCCTTTTTTATACACCACCTTTATCGGGTCCCCAACATTAGTTAGCTATTTGCAAGCTGGGCATGTATCCTAACTCCTTCAGCTTGAGGGGGTGAAGGAAAATATTAAGAAGCTAACCAAGTTTATTATCTATAGTCTTAGGTTATACACGGCTAATTCTCTTTCCTAGATATTTGGAATTTCTTATACCAGCTTATGAGATAGAAAAATAGAATTAGTTAACCTCAGTTCTTATATACATAATTATAACCACAATACTTTGTAATTTAATGAGAATTTTTTTAGCTTCCGTTTCTCATTTCTTTTCTTTATTCGACATTTTTTGAATGTCCTACAAAACTAATACATTTGAGATGGTGAAGGAGTCGGGATTAGTAGTGGAGGTGAGGTTAGATTACACACTAGGTACTGCAGAGCTTGTGAAAATTAATGAACTAGAGAGTTCAAGAAGGAAAATGATGGATAATGATAATCCAGTGTAAGAGAAGGTCAAATATATGGTTGAGATGAGCAGAAAGGTTGTGCTAGATGGTAGCTCATCTTTCAATCAGCTAGGATCCTTAATCAAGGATATCAAAGGATACACTATCTAGAAATATGAGAGTTTGGCTCAGGTTTTCCGTGAGAATAGCGGACTTACACTAGCATAGGTTTGAAATAGTCACTGATATAGTGGGAAATGTATGCACATTACTTTAAACCTTCATATGTGTGTGTGTGTGCGTGTGTGCGTGTGTGCTACTCTAAGCATGGGCATGATGTAATACCTAATTTTTAACCTAATTCTAATTTTGAGCAGTTAATATTTTGGTCTAATCTTAATTAGCTGATGCTCAATATTTTAATCTTATAATAATTCTTTCATGCTAAAATTTAAACCCAAATTGCATCCTAATCTCACACTTATTCTTGCCTTTTTTTCTTTTCTTTTTTTTTTCCCTTTTCCTTTCCCTTTTCCTTTCTTCCATTCTTCCACTTGGGGTCTTATCCCTCTCTCCTGCATGGCTTTCTCTTCTTGGATAGATTCTTCACTATAGCTTAGCCTGCAACTGCTTGGCCTAACATCATCATTTTCTTTGTCCCTTCCCTTTTCTTCAGAGAGTGTGTTGTGAGGAAAATTTTTCTCAAAATTTCCCCTATTCTCTGTCTTGCCTCTAACCCCTTTGCACTTTTTGTTGTTCCTCAACTTCACCCAACACACCACCTTGATTCATTTTATTTTAGCCACCAAATTCTCTCTTATCTCTTTGTTCTCCAAAAACTTTCCCTCGCTAAAATCTGAGAAGTACCAACCACACCCTATCAACCTTCGTCAACACTGTTGATTGATGTCGTTTGACTTTGCAACTGCCCAACCAAAATCCACATTGCATTATTTAGCCAAGTGTATTCCATAATTTCCATTGTTTAAGTCCATAAAACATGCTCATCATGTATCTTGCTAATGTTATGACCATGTAAACAACCCTTTTTTGAAAATAAAATAGAATATCTCTTAATAGGATTATGAGGGAAAAAATTATCATAATATTTTTGATATTTTTCTCTACAAATAATGGTCCATATTGATATAATTTTGGCAAAAATATTATAGTAAAAATAGTGATGAAGCATAACAAAATAGTAGTGAATTATGATGAAATTAACATGATAATTAGTTTTCTAAAAAAACACACAACTAAAATTGGTGGAATATGAAAATAACTATGGTGAAAGCAATAGTAGTGAATCATGAATACAACTATAATGAAATATGAAACCAACAATGATGAAACACAAATATAATAGTGACATAATACAATAATGATGAAATATCAAAATAATTAGGGTAAAGCATGACAAGTCAATTCTTCCAACAAAGTCACAATTAACATCGATAAAATATATCAATTATGGTAAAACATAAAAACAACTATGATAAAATATGAACAAAATTATGATGAATTATGGAGACAACTATATTAAAACATAAGAATTACATCGGTGAAACATAACATAATAGTCATGAAATATAAAAATAGTTATAGTGAAACATAATAAACTAGTTTTTTGCTAAGAAAATTACAATTAACCATGATAAAACATGACAATAATTGTAGTAGAATATAGAAAAAAATATGATGAAATGTGGATGCAATAATAGTGAAATACAAGTATAAAAGTGGTAAAATATAAACAAAAAATGATGAAACATAAATGATTCAATTATATTATTAAATATCGTAACAAAAATGATAGATCATAGCTATAACTATGGTACAATGTATAACAATATTTTTTGCATATTTTTTTAACTCAAAAGTATATTCACATTGTTCTATATTTGTAGAATAAAATTTCAAGAATGCTATGATATCATTATTTTTATTTATAATGTCCTTAATTAAATATAAATTGTAAAAAAAAACTAGTGATAGTACTTTAAGCGTCGTTTATAAGGTTCAATTGTATACTAATTGATTAGCACAATGGCACTTATTTATAAATGTTGACAGTCATCCATTATATGCAAGTGATACCTATGGCACTTATTTATAAGTGATAAATGTATTAGTTGGGCTATTTGGTATGGAGGAGGATGATGCCAAGGCTATAATTAAAGGGTATGGAACAAAATTCTCTGTGATATGTGCTCTATACATGTCAGATCGGTTACCAAGGGATAATAAAGTTATTCTATACCTATTATGGTTACTTGGCATGCCATTATTTGTGAATAAGTAATTCAATTAATTCAGCCCATATTGGTTTCTATTTCTTTAAGATCTCATAGTAATGAAAGACTATGCATAGGAAACGCTTGTACTCACTCTCTTATGTCAACAACTCATTATAGTATCTAGATTGAATGCTGGTCAAATATCCGAATGTGCAACTCTCTTGTAGGTAATTTTGTGACTATGATATATATAATACATTTGTTGATCATATACTTATATTTCTAACTCATGTGTCGTAAAAGACTTGGATATCACTTTCTGAATTTTGGTTGTGTTAAGTGTGATTAGGACTCTTGTATGCCCCATTTTCAAAAATGGTGGTGTGATCTTTTGATAATACCCCTTCTATTATTAGATACTATAGAAAGGTGATTGATTATATGATTATATGTATGTGAGAAAGGGATACTCATTCAACTTAAAATATTCTTTAATTTTTATTATAGCTATTATAGTGTAGTTAGTATATTCCTTTTGTTGCAGGTGATATAGGTTCCGTACAAGGTAACAAATGTAAAGGGTGATTGTCTTATGGCATTATTTCACAGTAATATACATTGTATGAGCGTTGTAGGACTATATACACAAGAGTAAGTTACTCGTTAATTTAGGTTTACACAATTGATCCCCACAACCCTATTAGGTCTATAGGGAAAACATATAGATGTCTTAACACGAAGAGATATAAAGTTCATTATGATCACATGCTTCCTCCAATGGAGTGTTCAACATGAACACCTAGTTAGACCACATATTTTTAGAGCTCTAGAAGTGGACATATAGGATAATAATCCTGGTTACATAGAGTGGTATGAAAGTGTGAATCATAGGTATATGTTACATATGATGGAGTAACATATGCTGATGCACCATAATAACGAAATTATAGTTGATAGATGTCTTGATGATGCATTAGAAACTATCCATTACATGTATTGGAGGGTTTAACCACTCCTAAATTATGATAAACAACAAGCTTGTATTAATACCATTGTTCGCCAGTTAGGAGTTACTCTACATGGACATGGGCGTGGGGGTGGTCGTGGTCATAATACTTGATTTGTTTTATGTTTTTTATTTAGTTGTATTTCACTTATGTAAGAAAATTATTTTTCATATTTTCAAACATTGATTCATGTGAACCATTCCAAACATTAATGCATGTTCTATTTACATATTTAAAAATCCAAATACAAACAAGATAATGATATAAAAATCTAAGAGAACATCAAATCCTTCAAATCATCATTACTATCTGTTTGAACATAAAGAAATTGGTTATGTCTTATGTGTATCATTATTATTTAATCTTAAACATTGCTCCAACCTTAATTGATATGGTGTCTTCCATCCTCAAGTACTAGTATCATGAAACACTTGCCACATCATATTCACCGGTGGTAGTGGAAAATGTTCTAAGAGTTGTACCTACATAACAAATTATTATAAGAAATTACTGCACATCAATGATCACATTGGGATAAGATATAATTACGTACATGTCATTATGTAGCATGAACATTTCCATCAAGAAACATTTGCTAAAATCACTTTCAGGTGCATGCATATCATGGTGTGCCACTAATGGAAGAAATGAAGTACTAGCTTGAGATAAGCATACAAGTAGTACATTGTGTAAAGTGTCAATTACATGACCAATATTTGGCATTTTTATCTAATATTTTTGTGGAGCATACACTTCCTAGTGAGCAATCATAGTCATATATTGAAACACGCTCTCATAACAATGACAACGTGCCTAAACCTTATGGTATAACTCCATATTGTGGTGCAAATCCATACATATTCGAACCAACTCATTCTCATCTCCAAACATACAATATGTTAATGCTCTAAAGCCACAATTCTCACCTCCCTATATGTTATACCAGCTATGAATAATGGTAATACAATATATGGGAACCGTAAATGGCTAATGACATATTATACATAAAAGATGATTGTTGTCCTCACCCACGACCTTGACCACAATCTTAACCCAAAGATTACCTAACTCCATCTTTGGTTGATCAAGAATAACTTGAATACATTTGGTATGTATACTCCCAACTAGAGGGATCGTTTGTAGCAGAGTTCTACCTTGAATGACTCTTTTGTTATAATTCTTATAGCTCTTGGAGTGTTTTTTTTAGGAATTATAATATTAAATATCTCTCTAGCTAGTTGATTTTATATTGTAGGTGGTTGTCTTAGAACAAATTCCACGAAAACATGGAGTAAATGAGGTACAACTTTGATTGGTTCAGGTGGTGTTGGTGGACTAACTGGGTAATCTATATCAATCTTCTGCAAAAAAATGGCAGAAGGATATGAATAAAATCATGAATATAAATATTTATTTCATGGGTACATGATATCCCATATATTCGATAAATATGACATCCACATAACACTTCATTAGTGACCACATCATTACTTCTTTTATACTCTTTACAGATCAATTCCAATGCAAACAAAGCTATATACCCTCACAAATTGGCATAAATAATGCTCGTATCATAATGAGGAATATTAAACTATTGTCCCTCGAGCTATCCTCTAATGTTGCGATGCTGTAACTCTAATAATCAGCGAATTTGTAGTAAAATAGTGTTGAAGCAGCATATAGATATCTCCAATAATCGCTTTATTGATCCATGAGGACCTTCTACTCAATATATAGTGGGAAAAATTAACTTAATGTAAACAATATATTATTTAAAAATTTTCATAAGTAATAAGTTCATGTAAGAATAAACTATATTCCATACATGTTTGTTGTACCCTAATGAAAATGTAAAACTTTATCAACTCAAGTTAAGATGATTTTTTGTTTATATGAAAGTGACCAAACCGTCTTTAGATAATGAATCAAGTCAGGCATATTTTCATAATCACTCTCTAATGAAAATATCTGTTCTTCATATATTTCCTCATCTTTGGCATTTGTTGCATTTTTCTATTAAGGCATAAAACTACACGTGAATGCTTCACTGCGAGCTTTCTTGCACTTATTCTCTATATTGTTATATATATGAAATTTGCAATGTAGGTGCTTTGAGGTTGGAAACACACGTTCCATAGCTATAATAAGCACATGTTCTTGATATGTGAGAATGGCAGTCGGAAGCATTGTAGAATCCATCAATGTCTTCAACTTCTCAAGTGCCCACATATAATGTCTTCTGTTTCATATGATATATAAGAAAACACAGTGTTGAAATTAAATTGTATTGGTGTTAATCCAATAATATCAAATAAAGGAATCCCAAGTCTATTTTTTTATAAGTACAATCTATTATTAGCACAAAAGTAAATACTTGTAAAATATTAATAGATACGGAATACGCAAATAGAAGATCACTCAGAATATCTTAATTTGACTCACTTTGATGCCACTGAAAATAATGATTCTCCGCTAATATACTCATAACATGTTGTAAGGTTGTTTGGCCATCAATTTCATTCAATCTAATCTTCTATTGAGCATTATATATATGTATTTTCTTTCTCACATTTCCTACAAACTCTTTTTGAAGAAATAATAGAATGTGTTCTGGCTTAACACAAATTTTAGTAATATCATTGATAAACCTAACCTCTTCTTATTTAATTTCTCCTAAAAAATAATTTGATTTAAGATTATTTACCAAATTATGATTATGTGCTCCATTATTGATGGCTACTTCCCATCATCCACCCGTATTCTCAACACCTGTAATCTTGAAAAGGTAATTAATTTTTTAAAGATGTGTTTCATACATTATCACCCTCTATAAATCTAGTACGTACATATAATATCCTAAACTTTTATCTAATCTTAATTCCAGGTAATTAATATTTTAATCTAATCCTAATCTCTAGAAATTAATATTTCTATCCTATCCTCAATCCTAAATCTTAACATAATCTTAATATTTATTCCGAATCATTAATATTTTTAACCTAAACCTAAACCCAGATGGCTGATAAATAATTTTATGAAAATTTTCTAATCTAAATTATTTTAACCTAACTCTAATCCTAGCCCCAAACTTATTTTCTAATTCTCCTTTTTCTTTTCCCTTTTCTCCTTCTCCTTTTCGTTTTTCTTTTTCTTCTCCTCCCTTAGCTGTATTCTTCTTACTCTTCTTCTTCCTCCTTTACATGAGTAAATCTCACTTATCCCTACCTATCCTACCTTCATCATCACATCCCCAAATATCTAATATAGGATGCTGAAAATTTTATCCTCAACTTTTCTTCTAGTCCTCTCCTCTATACCTAATTCCTTGCCTTACCTTCTTTGTCGTCCCTCACCATTCGCACCACCTATTCTCTAAATTTATATCCCTCACTCTCTCTACTCACTTAATGTCTAATTCCTCACCTCATTCCCTCACTCTCTCCATTTCTATCAATCATTATAGCCATGAATATACCCTCTTCTCCTCCTTCTTTCTTATCTTGTTTGTTGACGCTAGCCATCACCCAACCCTCACCACCATCAACCACCAAGCACCACCATTTTCCCTAGAAACCAAATATCATAAAAAAAACCCCTTAAATTTCTCCTCATCTACATCAAAAACCTACCTAAACACTCCCATCTCGCACTTCACAAGCCACCACCATCACCTAGGTGTGTTCCACCTTCCTTATCTTCGATACCAAGTGTCATTCTAGTCCCTTTATAAATGGAATCTAGTGACTTTTCCACCCCTTATATGCATCAAATAGAACCATTTCTCCCTCCTAATCAATGACATTTAGAGTCGTTCCCTACCCCCTTTGTTGGGCAAAGTTTTGCTATTGCCATTCGACACTTGTGTGACTCAGTTTTTCTCAATTTTCCCTCTCCTTTAACTTATCCTTTCCCTTTTTATATACCTAAATTATAATTGTATTTTATTCTTTATTCTTAGGTAATTTTACATATATATCGAAAAAGGAAGGTTTTGTTATATGTGTTTAAAGACCAATATCATTTTTGGTAAGGATACATATCGTAATTAGGAACACGGAGGGAGAAGGAGAACTTGGCAAGATATGGGATGAAAATCATAGAGGAGAAAGGGGAGAACAAGGGTTTTCAATGGGGGTGAAGGGTAATATAGTCAAGCACTTATCATTTATTTTTTTTCTATTTAGTAATTTATCAATTGTCATAAAATAACACCCCATATTTACTAACTAGTCTTAACTGTATTGTGTCACAGTTAAACAAAAGTGTAAACTATACTACTATGTCACTATAAGCTTCACTCCATGCTTCCACTATGTCCATCCATAATAATATAATTAGACCCATAAAACTAAACTAGGCAAAGGTGATATGACTCAACTGATCCAACCTGAAACTTAATCTAGATGCGAAAAATTAAATCTATTCTTAATCCAAAATTTTGAAACAACTCGAATCAATTCGAATTTGATCCAAATTTAGCTAACTTGATTATGACCCATATCTAAAATGAACCAAATCGAAATAACCCAACCAAAAAAGAACCTGATCCGAATATAAATATGATAATGATCCAATTCTAACTTACCTAAGATGACCCGACTCAAGCCCGACCCACACCCAAGCATAATTTTAAATTTGATCCAAATAAAGTCAAATTTGATCTAGAAATATATAAATTGTTATATAAATACTAATAAACTATCTTATTAATATAATTTTATGTAAATAAAAATATAAAACCCATAGAAAAACAAATAAAAACAAAACTATTAAGTCTTTGTTCTCTTCATTTTTTTAATATCATATTAGCATTGGATTAGATCATAGAAATTTCTATTATTATTATTATTATTATTATTATTGTTATTATAAACATGACAAATATAATTTTAAATATAATAATAATAATAATAGTAAAGTTTATATTTGTATTTATACTTATTATTATTATTATATTTCTAAAAATAATAGTAATAATGAAAATAATTTTTATAATTACCATGATAATTATATTATTATAACTATTAATAATCATGCATATAATAATATTTATAATTGTACTTATAACAATAACAATAATGATGATGACGATGATGATGATGATACTTTATTATTATTATTACATGTTTTATGATAAAAATTTGTTATATCATTACATATATTATGATGAAAATTACTATGATACTCTTAACAATAATAATAAGCTACAAAAATAAATTTATTAATTATATTTATTTGATAGCAATCAATGCCAATACAAAATTTAAATTAAATTAACTTGAACTAAATTTGATATGACTTGGAGTTTGTAAACCCAAATTCATTCGACCTAAACCCAATTTAACTTGAAGTCTATAGACTTGAATCAAACCTAAATCCAAAAATACCTAATGGGTTAGACCCAAAACGAAACTACTATTCTCTTGACTCGAAATGACTTGACCTACTATAGAACCAAATCAAATCATTGTTACCTAAATTAAACTTGAAACTTAATAATACCCAAACCCAAACACTATCTGATTGTATAACAACCCAATTTGAACCTAACTCATATGACCCATTTACCATATATACAGGAAACTAGGACACCAAATAGTCATTTAATTGCACAAAGATCATAAAGAAGAGGATTATATCATGTGAATGGTTTTTTTCACACCTCATTATCTATAATATTACTTTGGACCAATTTCAAGCTGCTTGTTTTATATTGTATTTTCAGACCTCATTATCTATATTATCTATTATATTATTAATTAAATAATATGTCTTACTACTTGTTACTAAATATCTAAATTATCATGTACTATTAGCATTATGCCATTATTAATCACTCACCACCAATGTAATACTCAACTTTTACCTAGCCATAATCCTAGGTAATAAAGGATTTTAATCTGTCTTAATTCTATAATCATGAATTTTTAACTAAACTCTAACCCTAATTGTAAGCCTTCTATCCCATTCTTTTCATTTTTCTTCCTTTCCTTCTTTTTCATTTTTGTTTCTTTTTTCCTTTTCCTATTTCTTCACCATTCTCCTACGTGCCCTCCTAATTATCCTAACTATTTCCAAGCATTTACTCCTCCATCATCTCCCAACCTTAGTCAAGTAACCTTCACGCCATCATTACCATGCCCTATTGATATATGCTTGATTTCCCCAACCCTCTATGCCTCACATCTCAACATATAATAATAGTGTTAAGAAGCATTATGCCTTGGGATTTCACTAGTTCGTTCCACTAGACAAATATATTGGCCAGAAGCATTATGCCTTAAGGTTGATATAATACCCTAAATTTCTAAAATGTGATTATTGTTATAATTATGAAAAAAAAATTTGTAACTAATTTTTTTTACATCCCTTTAATTCTCATTATGCTTTTAAAACATTTCATTTTAATCATTTAACCTTTATTATGGTTTCGAGTCCCATAAGAATTTTGTGCTGGTTTTGGCCATTAAACTTCTTCCAAACCTTTCTAATTTTATCATATTTGAATTTTTTTTTCTAATTCTCCTATGCCTTATTAAAATTTTAAACAGATTTTTTAAGAAAAAATGTTATTCGTGTTCTTTTCGTAGCCCATACTCGTATTTTAAGTCCTAAAACTAGTTTTTTAGCCAGAAAAAATTTATAAAGCTATATGGATACTTATATTTTAGAATATTTAACATAAATACCAATTAAAAATGGGTATTAACTATTTTTAGATTTTTTAGAAAAATTCTACCAACTTTAGGCATAATTAAGCTCTGAAACCTAACTTTCTCTGAACTAAACCTATCCTAAATATCTAAAAATAATTCCCATATTTCTAAAATAAAGTTTGAAATTTATTTTTCTTACCATGGGGATTTTGATGTATAATTTTTTTTCTTTCTTCTTCTTCATTTAATTATTTTACATTATTATAAGCATGAAGTTCCTTTAAGTTCTTAAATATCTAAACTTTAACCAAAAATTCTTCCAATCTCTTTATAAGTTTATGAATTTTTCTCCCAATAACAAATTCCTTCAACCTAAAGCCATTATTTCATTGTTTGGCATTTTGTTTTACTTCTTTATTCTTTATTTTTAGCTCATTATTGTTTTTCCTAAACAATTAAGTGTTAAAAATTAAAGAGATTGAAGAAAAATATTCTTAAGCTATTAATTAATTTCATAAATCAGTCTAAGGAATTTTAATCCATTCTATCCTTGATTCCTACTTTTATTTATTTTGTTTTATATATTTGAAGTGTTTTGATGGTTTTTGTTAATTTTTGGTGCAAGGTTTTCAAGTGGAAGGAAAATCTTGATCTTGGGATTGTATTTGCAAAATATTAGAGTTAATGAATTGGTAAACTGTATTATACTAAGAATATATTGGTTTTTATATGGCAGAATGCTTAAATGTATTGTTGTTTTTGTTAATGGCTTTTTTTTTGCCATAATTTGGGTAATTCAGCCTCTAGGAAGATTTCTATGTTTTGCTTATTATTATTATTTTTGTATGTCTCTAATGGATTATTTAGATTTTTTATATTCACTTTCATATATTTAAAGTCTGGATTTGGTTTAGTATAATTAAAGTTGTGATTAAATTAAGTTTTAAGCATGAATAAAGGTTATGAGGAATTATGGAGGCAACTATGACAAAACATAAGATAAGAGTAGTGAAACATAAGTATAACATTGGTGAAACAAAATGGCTCCCAACTAGTCTTTTGACTAGTTCAATCAGTTAATTTTTTGATTGGCTTATCGGTTTTTACTAGTCCAACAAGTTCTCATCGGTTACAAGATTTTGAAAACTGGTACATGCAATTTGGCCAGTGATTTGACTAGTTTGTAGGTTCATTGGTCGCAACTGTTGGTCCCAAATATGGTTATACCAATTCATTCTATCAAATAATAATAATAGTCAAGAGTGTTTTGCACTAGGGTTGTATATTATTGATAGCGATCTAAATATTGTGAATAGTAGAGTTCATGAACTCAACCTAATAAAGAAATGGATTATAAGCATATCTATTATGAAATTATTTTGGTACCACTCTTGAGTCATCTCACAATGTTATTTCTATGTATAATTCATATTTTATTTAAGCCTTAATTGTTATACATCTTTATCTATAATTGTAACGTTATCTTACTCTGTATATAGTGTACCAAGCATTCTTCTCATGGGTGGTTCTCATATCCATAAGAATATGATTAGATGACTTTGTGTAGGTCAATGATGACCACTTGGATGATGTGCCTGTTTTTGATGATCCACTTGTGGAGGAGTGATCTTTATCAACTTTAGGGTTGGATGTAGAGTTATGTTATCTGGTTACTAGTTTTTGTTCGAATACCTTTTTGACTTTTAGTTCTAGTGGATCTCTTTTGATAGAATTTTTGTTATATTGTACTTTGAATTAATCTCTAAACATTTATTTAAGTTTTATAAAATTTTCCTCATTTTCTATTTATCTTATGTTAATATCTAATTATTTTTCTTGTATTCGATGTAAGGATGGTATAATAAGCTAAATTTATATCAAGTATGACAATAACACCCAACTATATTTGAAATACCCCAAAACCCTAATTAAGGAAATTATCGCAAAATAAGAATTTATTAGAAAAATTAATTAAATAAACTATTTTTATTAAAATAAGAGGGAATTAATTAAGGCAAATCTAGGAGAAATTAATAAATAATTTAAATAGGAAAATTTAAGTATTTTGCTAATTAAAATAAAATTTAGGAAAAATCTTTCAAAATCCCTAAATTAACCTAAAAAGAGAATTTAATTATTATTTTAATATTAATATTTTTTAATATGCCAAAATATCCAAAATATATTAATTAACCCCAAACCCACCTTTTTCCTTTTTCTTTTTCTTTTTCCCCTCTCTTCTTCCTTTTTCTTTTTTTTCTTCTCTTCCTACTTCCTTCCTTTTTCTCCTTTCTCCCCTCGACCTGGGTCGGCCCGCCTTCGGCCCAATTCCTCCCCTTCCCCCTGCGCGACCCAAGCGCGCGTCGTTTTTTCTTTCTTCCTCTCCCGATCGGTCCGACCTTTCCTTTTCTTTCTTCTTTTCTCCTGGACCGCCGGTCCAGCCCCTCCCCCTTCCCCTACATCGTCTTCTTCCTCTCATGCCGCCTACAACTCCCTCAATCGGTGCCGGGATTTCTACCACCGATCACGCCATTTGACCCGCTATTCTCCTCCTCTCTTCCACATCGTCTTCCCTATCACTTCATCACAATCGACCATCCCCTCTCCTGCGTGTGCCATCCCCTTCTTTTCCGTCAAAAATGGCCTACGAAAGTAGACCTGCGCTAACCTACCCTCGCCAGTCGGAGCCCTATAACCCTTGCTGTAACACCCCCAAATTTCACTCCTGAAAAAAAATTTTTTTTGAAAGAATAAATCGGAAGCTAGGAGAGAATTTGGGAAATGTTACCGCCACATCTAACACAAGATAAATGTCAACCATCTATCTCATGTTAGATGCAAGGCTAAAACCTGTAAAACAATTAAATCCGAATTTTAAAAGCTTATCAGAGTACGAGAAATTAAAAGTCAATTACAAAGCCCTTGGAGATTTAAATACAACACTTATAACTTCCAAAGATGAATACCGTTGAACAAAACAAATCCCGAATGATCAATATCCGGATTTCCTGCTCACTCAAGTCAAGCCTTCTCCCCCCAAAACAGTATCCGATCTTAAACCTGCACAAGAGGTCTGCTCTCCACCATCAGTGGATCATCACAGGACCCATTCAACCAAGGTAGTATCAGTACGAGTCCAATACTGAGTAAGTCCCACTACCCTATCTTATGGGAGAGACGTAACTATAACATCAAGTGCATATTAAATCATGGTACAACACTGTGGTACAATATCATGCGTACTCACAACCCACAACATGAATCTTGCCATACACCTATAGTAACATATGAAACATATGTAACGTCCCATTTAAATATAAAGCGTGGTATAACCGAAATATAAAGTAGCTCATGCGCCTCAGGTAGGAATAATCCATATTATTGACAACTCATTACATGGCCACAATCACATAAGCCACATGCAGTAATACGGATAATAAGAGCCGACTATGGTCCAGGTAGACTCATTCTTTAGATCTCTAGTAAATATAGTCAATTCACATCATAATTGTTATGAATCCATGAGAGTGCGGGAACCACACTATTATAGCCGGTGGATCGGTCACTTATAGGGAAGAACGCACCTAACCACTATTTTATGCCGGTGGATCGATCTCCAGGGCAGAACGCTCCTGGCCACTATTATGTCGGTGGATCGGTCTGGCCCCGACTCTCATGGTGTTTCACTGTGATTATAACATATCTTTCCATGATTTATTTGTAACTTAATGTTTGGTTTGTTGAGCTCGGGATCCCCCACTATTATAGTCGGTGGATCGATCACTTATAGGGCAGAACGCACCTAACCACTATTATATGCCGGTGGATCGGTCTCCAGGGCACGCCGGCACCTGGCAACTATTATGTCTGTGGATCGGTCCGGGCCCGGCTCAACAATCTTCCTCTTTAAGTAATTAGTGTCTTAACATATCTTATTTGAAATTATTTTACCCTTAACATGCATGGCTAACTATATCCACACTCATCCTCCCAAGAGGGCCCGTCCCATATTTTGGGACTCTTGTGCCCCTTATCACACCTCGATATTTATTTCCCCCTTTACACTTACACATAATGAAAACCGACTCCTAAGGGCGTGGGTTAAGGCCTAGTACCTCGTGACATCCACTCAACATGCTATCTCCCTCTAAGGTTTTTCCTTTGGAAACCCTAATTGGACCTATGTGGCCCAACTTTCTCTCACTTACACTACCATTACTCCATTTATCGTCCCACACCTCATCTCATTTAGATCCAATCCCAAATTATATCGCTTCACCCCTTGATTCCACATGTGACCGAAAAAACCTAGTTGGCCACTTCAACCCTAGTACCTTTCTTCTCCCATAAGTAATGCCTCTCTTTTTCACCCAATATCTCTTCTCTCCCATGACACCCATAATCACCCCTTATACAACAATTTCTACTCTTAACTCGTACTCCACTCTCCCTTAATCATTTTTACTTCCACATTTTCTAGATTATTACTTTCTCCCAAAACCCTAATCGGGTCCCTTATACACCCCTACACCAACCTACGTATTATTTTTCATCCCAAGTCTCTAAACACTCCATAACTCTCCCTTTAGCTTATTTACACCTTAATACAACTTTTCTCACGTAACGATCATCCCCATGCAAGTTTTTTCCAACCTATGCAAACTCTCAAATTTCCCATGCAAACCCTAGAATTCCCATGCGTAGTTCTCATCTCTTATTCATTTTGGTCAACCTCATATCCCCCTTAGCAACTCACTTCCCATTTATTTCTTTTTGTCCTTTCATTCCCATATCATGATGACAGTCACCCTAGCATGCATGTCCTAGAGGGTTATATCATGTCACATCACATCATAATCACCATATAAGAATATCACACTCATGTCATAAGAAAATACATACAACATACCCCAACTCCAAGTTGCGCTATGCACAATACAAGTTAAGGATAATTATGCGATACACAACATAACATGATACATAAAGCATCCAAGGCATACAAGTCACATAACACATAGGGGCCTTAGCCACATCCTTATGAAACACCCATAAGTGGAGGTAAGTAGAGACTTACCTGGACCCGAAGCTAGCTAAGCGAGATAAGAGGGAGAGAGAAGATTACTAGCTCGAGGATCCACAATAAAGCTTTCCTAGATCGCCGATAGACATCGAAAACTAAGTTAGAAACTATCTTATCAATTCATAATTCACATATTATAATTAAACAAACGCAAACAGACACAACGATCTTTCTTAGAAAATGTGTCCAAAACTTAGGACTCAAAAGCATAGCTCTATTAAGATTTAAGATTAAATATAAATCAAAACAGATTAATACAAATACCACTTGGGACATTTCAAATTAATTTGGAAAGCCCGAGAAAGAATAATCGATTATAAGTTAATTTATCGAAAATAACTTATTCATTAGGTTTTACAACTAAATAGGTAAGCCAACCATTTGCATAGGACCAAATCCAAACCGATTAGATTAAAACATAACTTAAATGATTTAAAACCCAAAGACAGAAATCAATTAGATAAGAGACACATAGTAAAATCAATTTTATAAAATCATCCTCGAAGATTAGGGTTTTTAATGCCTAAACTACGAATCGACCAAATCACCTCGATTACCTCAAATTGATAGTTTTAAAACACAATTAAACTAATTTTAGATAAATCTAGATAATCAATTTCAACAAAACAATCTTCCAACTAACCAATTCAAGACGATCCGTTTTCAAAATTAGGGTTTTAAAGCCCGCTACATAAACTCGGGTAATTCAAATTAATTAATTCCAATTAAAGGTATTAAAATACAATTAGGATCATTTCATCTACTTCTATAAATTTAATTTTAGAAAAACAACTATACAATTCCTCAATTTCATAATCTCACTTGAAATCTAGGGTTTTAGGCCCGAAAATACAATTTGGTTGAATTCTATTAATTTAATCAAATTGAATGTTTAGAAATGCAATTAAACACATTTTATAACATATCAATTAATCAATTGCTCAAAACCAATAAAAGAAATACACAATTTAGCACAATTAGGGTTTTTGAGCCCGGAACGCAAATCCGATCAATTCTTGCCAAAACATATAAATTAACGGTTCGAAAATGTAATTAAATATATTCTAATGTAATTTATATAGTTAATTGAATAAAATAATCTGATTACACAATCCAATTTAGACCCGCGAGAGTTTTGACCTAAAAATCCAATTCCGATCAATTACGCACAATTTTCCCAAATCAACGCTTCCAATATACAATTAAATACATTTTAAACGATATTATAAAATCAATTGAGCGGAACGGCTCAATTATACAACCCAATTTCATTACACCCAAATTTTGACCTAGGAATCAAATTTCGATAAAACCTGCATAAATTTCTCAAATTGACGATTTCAACATGAAATTAGATATATTTTAAAACATATTGTAAAATTAATTTACCCAAAATAGCTAAATCAGACGAATCCGAAAAATTCGGGCATAACCCGGCCAAAAATCCAATTTTCCAAATTCCCAACATAAACTCTACAATTAACTTATCCAAATCAATCTTACAGCACATATATACATAATCAAACAATCAATTTAGCTTTTCACAAGCTAAATCACATTCAATTTATCAAATCCATAATAGGGTTTTTTCAGAAATTTATACCAAACAAAAACCGACAAATCGGGGCAAAGGAAGGCCGAGGAAGCTTCGTTGGAGGCCGAGGACTGCTCACCAGTGGTCAGCGAGGCTCGCCGGAGCCGGAAGGTGGCGGCACAGCCTGCGCGGTTGCTGCTGCTGTGCGTGGCTGCTGGGTGTGGCTGCTTCAGCCGCTGCGGCAGTGGTTGTTGCTGCGGCTGCTACTGCTAGTGGCTGCTGCGGCGGTGGTCAACGGCAGCAACCGGTCGTAGCTAGCGAGGAGTTTGGAGTGGAGGAACAAGGGAGGAGGTGAGGGCTAGGGTTCTGGGGCTGCGAACAGGGACAGGGGTCGGGAGCAGGAAAATAGAAGAGAAGGGATAAAAGGAAAAGAAGAGGGGGGCTGGGGGCACCGGTCGGGATGGGGTTTCTCTTTTTTTTTTCTTTTTACAAATACAATTATAAAACGAAATACTAATTATTTAAAATTTTTATTGGAAGATTTTATCTAAAATTTATTAGGCGAAAATTATTTCTTAAGGTTCCGAAAGCTTAATATAAATAAAAGAACTATATACAAAATTTTGAAAATATTTTTGGAAGATTTTACCAACGAACGTAAAAATTTATATCATTTATAGAAATAAATTATAAGACCTCCAAATAATATTTAAAAACATATAAAAAGATATTTAAGTCAAATTCTAATAAACCGAGACTAATTTTAATAATTTCCGAAACCGACTTTCCACAAACCAAAAAGCGTAAAACAGAAGAAAATTAATTTCGAAAAGAAATTTATAAATAATTTCCAAAAAACCTTTTTAATTTAAAACTTCACAAAAATATTAACGATTTCCGAAAGCAAATAAATTTAAATTTGGAAATATTTTCTACGGATAAAATTATTAAAATAAGTTTAACTATTTAAACAGAAATTCCATAATTTAAATAATATATATTTCGTTAACGAAATATAACTCCAAAATAAATTTTTAATCACACGACGAAATTATAATCGAAAATGAATCTAAAATATTAAAAATCAAAACACGAGAAATAATGGGAATACATATTTTTAACCGAAAATCGAAATCATATGAATATAATAAAATCATGGCCGTGAACGAATTTATCTAGAATGGTTCGCAATGACCACGATTAATTAAATTCAAATATGACTTCGAAATCATCGATAAATCCATAAAACGAATCGAAATTAAAATAATTAATTGTTTACATCAAATTACACTAATAAAATCATTAAACTTAATAAATTTAGATTTTAAAAATATGGGGTATTACACTTGCCCCCTACTCGCCCACTCCCCTTTGTCTTTTTCCCTTTCAATCGATCTATATATACCCACAAAGGCCGCCATAATCTAGTTTTGATTTTGGTAGCCTAGAAATTTGACCCTCATGCCACTACCCAATTAGACCACCGTTTCTTCGATGTCGGCCGTCGCCACCGCCCACTCCAGCCACCAAAACCTTCCCTATACCGCCCTTTACGCAACTGAGCCACCCTCCTTCTTTTCCTTTCCCCACATGAGCCACCCTGGCCATGCAAAGTCCCCCTCCCGAACAACCCATTTCAACCCTGCGCTGCCCCTCGTGCCGCCGTCTACCACCGATTCCGCCACCTATAGCGCCACCTCTACCCCCGAAAACAATCAAGGGACCTTAATCTACCTCCCCACACCTCCATCTCCCCCTACTTCCCTCTCCCCTAGCCTCTACACCCATCTCTCTACCTCTTTTTCCTCCTCCGTTGCTGTCACCACCGCGCCGGCGCCGGCTCCACCACCAAGCCTAGGTGGTATCTCAATTTCTTAACCCTTAAACCTTTTGTATAAAAGTGTTAATGATTTTTTATATTAATATTAATATTAATATTATTATTATTATTATTATTATCATTATCATTATCATTATTATTATTATTATGAATATTATCATTACCACTATTATCATCATCATCATCATCATCATCATCATCATCATCATCATCATTATCATCATCATCATCATCATCATCATCATCATCATCATCATTATTATTATTATTATGAATATTATCATTACCACTATTATTATTATCATTTCCAGCATTATTATCACTATTATTAGCACTACTACCACTAGCGTTATTAATATAAGTATCATTATGGCCATTACTTTTATATTATTTTCATCACTAGTATTATTATTATTATTACTAGAACTTAGGGTCGATATTAGTATCGTTATAAAACTAATAATAATGTTATTATTAGTAATATTGAAACCCTTACTTTAATATTATGAATATTACTAAGACTTACTTTGGTTAGTAGTAGCACGATTAATTATTTTGAGAATAATAACCCTACTTTTAATTATAAAACTACTATTATCATTATTAGCCTTAGTATTAGGCCATAATAGGGGTAAGATAGGAAATTATGGTAATTCTGGTAGAGGGATATTAACCCATAGTATTTTTCTCTTATAGGTGAATCAAGTCAAAACCCTCAGGAGGCGTAGGAGCGTACTCCAAGCCCGACGACGCTTTAGGTAAGGGTGTAGCTAAGGCCGAATGTGGGATATGTGTCTTATATGCCTTTGATGTCCTGTATAATTATATGTCGTGTTCTATGTGCTATTATCTTAACTGTTTTATGTGTAGTGCGGCTTGGAACAGAGGTATGTTCATGTACTCTCTTCTAATATGTGCTAATATGGATATGTTGCACGTTGTGACGTGATGTGATGTGGCCCTTAGTATATGTATGCTAGGGTATTGGACGTGGTGATGTGGGATGGAGGCATGAAAAAGAAAAATGAGAAAATAAGATAACCAAGGGGAAGTAAGTTGGCTAACGTAGGTAAGAATGAACTAAATAGCTAACGTAGGTAAGAATGACTTAAATAACCCGTGATCCATGAATGAGGAATAAAATGGGGGGATTTAAATAAAATGAAAGAGTGGGAGATACTAGGGTTTACATGGGAGAAACTAGGGTTTACATGGGAGGAACTAGGGTTTGCATGGAAAGTTTAGGGTGTGGCATGATAAATATCGAGGGTTTTGCATGGATGGTTAGAGTCCGCATGGGAGAAAACTTTACGTATGGAAAGTTGTCTCAAGGCGTGAGGAAGGTAATAGAAGGGTCATTTGGGTGATTGGGGGCTTCAGGTGAGAAATATTACGTGAGACAGTATAAGGGTGCGTAGGAGACCAGGCTAGGGTTTAGGAGGAAATCCTAATTTGAGTAGGTGGAAGAAGAAAAAGAAAATAATAAAGATAAATGAGAATGAGTGGGGCATGAATTGAGAATTGAATCTAAGGGTTGTGACATGTGGGGGTGTTAAAATAGATTGTGTTGTGTGAGGCAGAAAAGGATGGGCCACATAGGCCCAAATTAGGGTGAAATAATCCAGAAATTTTTTTTAAGAAATATAATTAAATAAGGATTTATTAGGAAATTAATTTAATTAATTATTTTATTTGGAATAAGAAGGATTTATTTAGGGAAAATTCATAAGAATTTATAAATATTTTTATAAAGGGAAATTTGGGTTTTTTTCTAATTAAAAAGGAATTTAGGAGAAAAATTTTAAAAACCCTAAAGTTAGCCTAAAGAAGAGATTTAATATTATTTTATTTAAATATTTTTATTCTAAATACCCAAAATATTCTAATTTATTTATTTAACCCCAAACCACTTAAATTTTCCTTTTTCCTTTTTCTTTCCTCCTTTTTCTTTCTTTTCTTTCTTTTCTCTCGCTGGATTGGGCCTGGACGCGGCCCAAATCCTCTTTTCCTTTCTTCTTTTCTCCGTAGCCCAATGCCGTTCTTTTTCTTCTTCCTGCGGCATCTCAACGCTGCGTTTTGGGGCCTGTTTCCTCTGAGATGCCGCGTCTCATTTAAAGGACTTATAGCCAACACCAACCGGCCCGGTTCTCCTCTTTTCCTTTTCCTTCCCGGCCGCCGGTTCACCCCCTCCTTCCTTCTTCCTCCTTTCTCTTCCGTCGTCGAGCCTACAACCTCCACCCCCGAAAATGACGCCGCTGGCCATAAGGGTTTTGATCGGCCATTCCTCCCCTCATTCTCTTCCCCCTTGACTCGCAGATTAGCTTGGCATGATCGGTTATCCTCAACTCCCGCTCGTTCTCTCCCTATTTTCTCTCGAAGGATCGAACCCTACCAAAACTTTTGCCGACCGATTACCACCGCCGGCTACCCCAAACCCTACATAAAATACCCTCCTGCCGACCCCCAAAACCCTACCACTCCCTCTAAACCCTATAAATAGCCTCGATTGGAGTGTTTTTGAAACTTTTCCTCGCCGAAACCCTAAGAGCTAACCGTGCGCCATCATGACTTCAGACGAGTCATCCGCCGCCGATAGCCAACCTTGCCGCCACCTCTATATCCCAAATTCTTCCTTCCATCACACTCTAGCTAACTAAACTCTCTAACTCCTTCAATTCTTCTCGCACGAGCCACCACAGCCGTGTGAAGTTCCCTGTCCATCTCGAAAAATATTTTACCCCGCAACCTTTAAACCACCGCCCACCACCACATCCGCCACTTCTGTTGCCTTCTGCCCCACCCAAAAACTTCTACTAATTTTCCTCCACTGAACCATAACCTTCTTTTCTTTTTTCTCCTTCTCTTTCCCTCTTTTTCTTCATCTTTATCCCTCTTAGACACCTTTTTCGGCCATCGTCGGTGCCACCCTTCTCCGCTAACTCAAGGTGAAACCCTAGACCATCTCAGCCCTTCGTTTCTATCTATTATAATTTACCCTGTTTTTATTCTAATTTTCAATGTTTATTCGAATATGATTATCATCATCATCATTATTATTTTTATTAGATGTAATATTATTGATAAATTTTGTTGGCAGGGTGGAGATTATTCTTGAGTTAATTAGATTGTTAGTTTCGAATTTTAGGAATTTATTTGAATTATTATAAGTTTATTATAATTATTAATACTATTATTAATATTAGTATAATTATTTTATTAATATTGTAATTATTTTAGGGAGGGTCGAGGCCTTAATTTTTAATTAAGGTTCGACCCTTGTATTTTTAGTACTATTTTTACTATTATTAATATTATTATGATTATTATCTTTACTAATTTAATATTATTATAAGTATATATATTATTAATATTATTATTACTATTATTGAATAGTACTTTTAGGATTAATATTAATATTATTACTATTATTACTAATATTCAATATTATTATAAGTATATCTTTACTAATAATAATATATATTATTTGGGTAGGATTGAAAGCCCACCTTGTAATTTTAGGATTATATTATTATTATTATTATTATTATTATTATTATTATTTCTACTAATATTAGTATTATTACCAATATTTTATTATTATCGAAAAGAGATTATAATTTACTAATCTGGACTGTTTGGGCCTTTATGTGTGGGTTTGATCATTTATAAGCTGTATACTTTTCTATATGACCTTATGCATTATATATGTGGGCTTGAAAGTGTAAGTTGAATATTAGCCTGCATGATTTTATGTGTTTATGTGTTAGCCTTAGTGCTCGATTACCTTACTCAGTACGTAGCATACTGATCACCCCTTTTATGGGCGTTGCTCATTCCCACGAGTAGAAGGCCCATCTGACTTGCTGCAGGTAGGAGATGTTTATTTCGATGCTATCGATGTCTATGGGATATCAGGTGAGGCCGAGTGAGGATTGGGATGGATCGGTTCCCAGAGTGACATGGTCGGCTTTCCATTGAGATTATTATTACTATCTTCTTTATTTATGATTAGCACTTCAGAAACAATTTTATTATTGTATTTATCTATTTCCTTGAAAAACTAACTCTCATATTTTGGAGTGTGTAAAGACTTATGCGTACTTGATTTCCGTATTTATGAATTTGGATTATTTAATAATATTATGAGTTGTTTTTCTTAGCTTTAGCACTTGGTACTGGAACGGTAGAAGTGAACCGGTATGGTACTAAGTGTGGTGGTAGCATCCCCAGAATTTATGGTTTTAATTTATAAGTATTGTTTAAAAAAAAATGTGTAAATTTTGGGGGTGTTACATAGGGTTTCTTGAGAAAACCCAAGGGTAAGGCGGTGAGTGGACTTTGAGGGTACAAGAGTGGGCCTCGACCCCCACACTTAGAAGTTGAGTTACCGGTGTAAGTAAGTGGATTACGGGAAGGATGTCAGGGCGAGTTAGGAGGTGCAGAGGTCTCAAGATATGGGACGGGCCTTCTTAGGAGGATAAGTATAGCTAGAGTTATCCATACACGTCTAGGGTGGAATCTGTTGAATAAGATATGGTAAAATACTAATCATGTAAAGTGGAATATTATTAAGCTGAACCCAGACCAATCCACCGGCATAATAGTGGCCAGGTGCTGGGGTGCCCTGGAGACTGATCCACAGGCATATAATAGTGGTTAGGTGCGTTCTACCCTATAAGTGACCGATCCATCTGTTATAATAGTGGGGAATCCTAATTTCAATAAACCAAACCCAAATCTGTTAAGACGCATAAAAGATACTAAGTACTTACAGTGGAACTCTATGAGAGTCGGGGTCAGACCGATCTACCGGCATAATAGTGGCCAGAAGCGTTTGCCCTGGAGACCAATCCACCGGCATATAATAGTGGTCAGGTGTGTTTTACCCTGTAAGTGACCGATTCACCGACTATAATAGTAGGGTTTCCGTACTCGCATGGATTGATAAAAATTATAGTGTGAAATGAGTTATGTTTAGAGAATAAATAACCAGTTTATCTGGACCACTATTGGCCCTTATTTACCTGAGAAATTGTATGCCATCATGTTGTTGTGATTGTATTATGTGCTCTTATATGTTGGCCTTAGTGCACGGTTATCTTACTTAGTACGTAGCGTATTGACCACCCGTTTCATGAGTGTTGCTCATTCCTACAAGCAAAAGGCCCTTCTGACTTGGTGTAGATAGGTGATTCTATCTTTGATGCCTACGACACTTACGACTTATCAGGCGGAGCTGAGAGTTGAGCCTAGACCTAGCTTGGGGGTCGAGAGTGGCATGGTCGGAATCTATCATCCATTTTGTTTTTCCTGTATCATTATATTTTATTTTATTCTGTTGTATGATGGTTTTCGTCGTTTGGTACTTTAAAACTATACATTTGGGTTGTACCTTTTGATTACTGCACTCTGATTTTTATACGGTTAACGACTCATTTCTTTTATGAATGCTCGTTTTAATTATCGACTCGTGTTTGATGTCTATCCCATTTAGCCTTAGCACTTGGTATTGGAACGGTAGAAATGAATCGGTCTAGTACTAAGTATGGCGATAATATCCTCATAATATACTTTTTTTTTGTGATTTCGCTTCGGATAAACCTTTTCATTAAACGAAATTTTTCAGTTATAAATTTTGGGGTATTACAATATTATTATTACACTTTTATTAAACAAAAATTTTCAGTAGTAAATTTTGGAATATTACCCACAAGACCAACTATTTTTTATAATTATAATTAAATAATAATTACAAATAATATTGATTATATTTTTAAAAATTAATTATTAATAATAAAATTAATTATAGAGATAAATAAATAATTATTCAATCATAATTATAATTAGTAAATAAATAAAAAATTTATTAATAACATTTCAAATAATACTAATTATAATTATAAATTAATACCAACATATATTATTATTATTTTGGTT
Organism: Tamarix chinensis; assembly: GCA_030549775.1. Classification (NCBI taxonomy): domain Eukaryota; kingdom Viridiplantae; phylum Streptophyta; class Magnoliopsida; order Caryophyllales; family Tamaricaceae; genus Tamarix; species Tamarix chinensis. The sequence continues at coordinate 106,287,711 of CM060174.1, read as the reverse complement.
TAATAAATACTAAATCAATACAAGCATTATTAACTTTAATAATACATAAATTGTTTGTAAGAGTAATATGAAGCATAATCATTACAAGTAATTATAATTATAACTATAAAGAAATAATGATGATGATAATAATAATAATAATATTGCTAATTATAATTATTAATTACAATTCATAAAATATAATTTGTTATAATAATAAAGAAATAAATTATTTATATTTAATTACTAATATTAATTTTAATAATCAAGATAATTCATAAATATTAAAATAATAGTAATCATAATTATAATTATTTAATCAACACAAAAATATAATTTATAAACTCAAATAGAAACTTAATAAATATAGTGTCTATAAATTAATAAATAATTTAAATATTATTAATCATTATCATAAATAATTGATCAATATAAATAAGATTTATGTTAAATATATATCAATTGTTTTTAAGATTAACATAAATCATAATTTTAAATTATAATTTTATTATAAATATAAATAAATAATTAATAATATTATTACTTTAAATAATTATCAATTTTAAATAATAAAATATTATTAGCCTTAATTTTAATTTAATAATTAAAACAAACAGCATTAACGCTAATTATGATTAATAATACCTATAATTGTAATGATAAATTAATAATTATATAAAATTACATTAATTAAATTGATAGATAATTAATCAAAACAAAAATATTAATTATGATCTTAAACTAAAAATTAGTAAGGATATTAATTATTAAAAGTATGAACGAATAATGATTAAAGATATTATTAATCATAATCATCAATAATTAATTAATATAAATAATTATAATAATATGTAAATGGTTTATAAGACTAATATTAATCATAATTAATCAAAAATAATGCTAATGATAATCATAAAGAAATAATTAATAAAAATATCAGTAGTTATAATTAATAAATATTTTACTAGTCTTAATTGTAATTAAATAATAAAAAATAATAGTAGTTATAATTATAATTATAATTGATTAACTAATAAATATAACATTAAATTTAATGATTAATTAATAATTTTTACAATTAAAAATTCTCATAATTATAAAAAATCACATAATCAAAATTGACAATATACATTCATTCATTTAGGAGCAAATAAGTTACAAAATTTATATATGATTAATATGTGTTTGTCAAATATTATTATTACTTTATACATACATACATACATATATATATATATATTTTTAATTTATAGGGCCCGTGTAAAGGTAAGTACAAGCTATTATATAGGTGGTGTTGCTATAAAGGTATTACAATACTAAGAGATTTGAGAAGGGGTGTAACACCTCAAATTTTACTATTGAAAACTTTTATTTTACGGCGGAAATATATAAACAAAATATTAGGTATTGCCAATGTAATTGACATAAGTCTAGTTTGCCCAACCATTCTTACAACAATCACAAGGCTAAAATTATTCATTATAAAACTAGAAAAGTAGAAATGGAAGAAATTTATAAATATAATATGATTTGGAGGTTAACTCCGAATTTCAATAACAAAATACAAACTAATAGATACCGTGGATCAAAGAGTAAAAAAAAATTGTATTTGGATAAATACATCAACTAGATAATATAAAGTTTTTCCCAAATACCCAGTACAAATAATAGGTACTCATCCCCACATAGTGCATTAAAAGCAGCAAAGTCATCTAGCAGGTATTCAAAGATTTGCACAAAAGAATGATGGTCTCTTGCTCGTAGGAATAAGCAACACCTATAAAAAGGGTGGTCATTACTCTACGTACTAATTAAGGCAACAATACTATCAAATCAGGGATATAGATAAAATATGCATTCACACTTGATGATGAGTACACATTCAAACTATTAAAAATCTCATGAGTTAAAATATTGATCCAGTCCTCTTTATTAGGTATAAATATTTTTATTCTTTTATATATGTTGAGTTCAAGAACTTCACTATTCTTAAACCTGTGGAATGATCTGAAGCACCTTCTCCGAGATAACGCACATGAGCTACTATTATCATTTGGTGGAACGGATCTAAAAACATCACATTCTCGGAGTAAAACCCTCCCGAGCTACTATTATCCTTAAGTAGAACGAATATTAAATATCACCTTAATCCTAACTCACATACTCTTCCACTTTAATTCATTAGTGTCTTATCCATAGGTTACACAATTTATATTTTCATTCATTATGAGCAAGGGCCCCACTATTCTTAATCTGATAGAATAGACTAAAATACCTTCTTTGAGCAAAACGATCCTAAGCCACTATTATCTTCTAATGGAACGAATATAAAGTATCATCTTGGCCATACTCACATGATTTTTCACTTTAAATTATTAATATCTTATTCATTATCGATTTACAGTATCAAACACATTAAGGCAGATAAGTACATCACGTAGGTAATATGGCCGATCTCCAAAGTTAAGATCCTTAAATTCCACAAACCATAATTTTACACTCCTATCATAACTTCTCTTATATTGATCATTCAACCACCAAATATAGTATATCATTTTCAAATATTATAATTGTTATCATACCTGAGATTTATGGTTTAACTCCCACATCTCACACATACAATAATAGCTCTATCCCAAACCTTACTATTTACAGAGCCTCCAAAATTCTGATTTTACAGATTAGTCATACTTCTTCCCATAAGGCTCATATGATTACCCAAATTCAATAAACCTCCTTAAATTACCAACATTAACAACATATCCAAAATTTATAGTCTAACTCAATGGTTTAGCACATGGGATAATAATATTATCATTTTAAGGTTTATGGTAAGTTCATATTTTGACATATTTTATATCCTTATAATCTTAGTTTTTCGTATTTTATTTAAGTAATATAAGTGAATAATTATGATTTTATGTTTAAGTGATAATAATTACACCAATTTTATTATTTGAACTAAAATGATAATAATTAAATAAATTTAGAGTATAATATAATTTATTAATTTTTTTATTTTATTTTGCAAGTAAGTTTAAAAGAAAAAAAGGGAAAACGAATGGACCTTTGAACCTACAACCCAAAGGCTCAAAAATAAGAAAAGAAAAAGAAGCGAGCAAGGGCTGACCTGGAAGAAAGAGTTGAAGGAACAACCAGCAAAGAAAATAAAAAAAGAAAGAAGGGTGAAGCCACATGAGATAAGGGACATCAACAAGGGAAAAAATGGAGGGAAAAAAACCTGGGGTCCACCCAACTGAAAGTAATTATTTTCAGTCCACCAGGTCTAGTATTGAGTCCATTTATTATTTGTTCGGAAGCATCATTTTATACGTAGAATACCATAGGTTAGTATTTTCCAAGCCATGCTCAGATTGTTGGTTCGTAATATGGCCTGGAAGATATTTTGAAGCTTCTCGTCTGTGGTATTCTACGTTTGCAAATTTTGAAGCTCAGGTCTGACTGATTGGAAACTAGAGGGAGAAGAACTTATGCAACTCATCTTCGTCTGTGGCTCTAGCTCCTCGATTGGGCATGTTTTTGCTACCATTTGACAGCGTTTTACCTCATTTGTGTTTCTATTCATAGCATCGAAGTTTTCCGTGCTTGCGTCGTGAACTGAAGCTCGCTGACGGCTGTCTTTGTAGGCTTGTTCCTGCCCGTCGTTTTTTGTTGCTCAACCTTTCCTGCTGTAAAAATGGTACTCTACTTCGCTTGTCTTGTCTGCTCTAAGTGTTGAGTTGTTATTGAAATTAATGTTAGGTCTGAATCTAATTCAGACATTTCGTTGCAGTTTGGGGGTTGTACGGTAGAGTATCCAGGTGCTAAACTTTTTACTTATTTCCTAATTTTCATTCTGGTTGAAACTAGAATCAAGTTAGGAAGCTGAGTTTATGTGTGCTTCTGTAATGTAGTTTGAGGAAGAATTATCAAGCCTATTTTCGTGGACAAAGAATACGTAACTGTAAGTCATGCGGCTGATTGGTTTCACACATGTTATCATTAATTGATAAGGTTGCGAAATATCATGGCTATCTGTAACCGTAAGTTTTGGATTATGACGACGTACTTGATTTGCGACTATAGTAATTCGCTTTGAGCAGGTGCGGTTAAATGTCTATTGATCTGAAGTAAGCAACAAATGTAATTTTGAAGGCCACAATTCATAAAAATTTTGGAGTTTATTTGGTTCATTATAAACCGAAAAAAAATTGGAGAAGGACCATACGTTTTTTTAATCGCATTCAGCAGCCTTGTATGTCTTGCTATGCAACAATAGTTGGAATGAATACAAAATACCTATCTTTAGCCTATCGAAACTTAGATAAAATTGTGCGAATTAAATGTTATTATGATTAACATGATGTTAGTTATAAGTTATTGAAAAAAAAAATTGGGAAAAATTTCTTTGTAGTATATTTAGGTAAAACTAATTAGTTAAAAATCAAAATGGTCTAAAAGTATTTAGTTACAAGTACAAAATATCATGTACATATAATTACACTAATATGTACACCTAATTATATATAAATGTACATGTAATATTCTCTATATGTATATTTATATATAATTACCAAAAAAATTGGCTATACTAAAACAAGAAAATCTATTTCAACTGAACATATTGATAAGGGAACCTAGAATGTATTTTATATGTCAAACAACTTGTACGAATTTAGATATGTTGAATTGTCTTCGATCTTTTATAGTAAAAAATGATATATATATATATATATAGATATATATACGGTTTAGGAATCTCCATGAGTTGAGTCGTAATTGTTCTATGTTGTAAACGTAAGGCGGACACTTGGATTTTCTGCCACAGGTAAATTGTAATAGAGTTAGATTAAATTTTTTTGATTTCACTAAGTAGGGAATTGCATTAAATTTTGTCCATAATATGACCGAATTTTTCCCCACTAGTTTTAAGTACGAAATGGAACAACACACCGTACATATAATTATCCCTGAATGTACATCGAAAGTTTATAAGTGTACAATGAATAATACATATATGTACAAGTGCATGTCAAAACGGTATTTGTTAGGTATTTTCTTATTATGTTCATTTGCTGATAATAAAATTTGAAAATATTTCTTCTAATAAATCTGAATGGAAAAAAAGACTGCAGCGCATCCTCATAAAATTAATTTCTGAGGGTCCATGTGTTTTAGTATTGAGTGGAATTTATTTTTGTCCCGAACCAAGCACGTATATGTCCAAATACGTCAGTGTATTCTACTCCAAACCACTTGGGTGTGTGTCTGGGAATTAACTGTGTATAAATATTTGTTTTTTCAGTGATTCTTTGTTAGGGTAAATTTGTTGGCAGTCTTCTTCATCCATGATCTTGAGTGAAAAACCCTCCAATGTTGTCCCGTTTATAATGAATGTCAGTCCAGTCCTCAACCGTTCTTCTCCTTCTTCATCCCTTATGTTGTTTGTCCTGAATCCGTCCCTTTCCTCTTTGTCTTTGTGCTGGAAGTAAAACGGCTTTAACCCTTCGACCTTGCAATTTGACATAATATATGTACAATTTAGATGTTGTTTGTCTGCTAAATGATTGTCCAACTACTTCGGTTTCTGTGTACAATGGCTTAATTATTTATAGTTTTTGTGAGATTTTGTGAAATTTGAATTTGTTGTGTTCTTGTAGATGCTAATTTATAGCTGACATTACAATTTAAAGATATGTGATTGGAACAAATTATTGTTTCTGTGGATTTGAAGTATGGTTGTGCCGGTTTGGGGTTTGATTATTGTCACCCATTCTGTATTCATTACTGATTGTGGGGGGAAGGTATAGAATTATGGTTGTGCGAGTATTGTGCTGAAACCTCCTTGAATGGTGGTTGTTGTGTTGGATTTTTTTTTGAAGATTTGGTTAGTAGTTGTGCTCATAATTTAAAATTCTTCGTATTTTCTGATGATTTCTTTTATATAAAATGTTGGTGTATTAGAGAGGGAAGTTAATAAGGATAGTTTGCCATTCAATTGTAGTATTGATATAGATACACATGATTGGGATTGGATAATTAAGATTGCTATTGCTGTTTTAAACCTTTGTAACTTATACGTTGGCTAATAATGAATAGGTTTATGGAGTTGTGTGGATGTAGGCGTATGTATATGTATTTGCACTATGGAGGGTCGTTCATTGTTAAGGGTAACAAATCCGTTGATTATGATGGTGGTAGTAAAAGTGGAGCGATAATAGATGATGGTATGAGTGTTGAGGAGGTTATTTCTGTTTGTTGCAAGAGGTTTAATATATCTTCCGAAGAGAAAAATGTTTGGTATAGCTTAAAATTTGATAGGTCAATCCTTATGCCACTGGTTGATGATGCTTCCCTTGTGGAGATTTTCGAATTCAATGAAGAATATGGGTTTGCCTATATTGCAGCAGGAAATGTAGAAGTGATCACAGATGATAACTTGCTGTAAGTTCTTTACAATGCTTAATTTATATTATTAATATTTTGTGAACTATGTTCTTTAGTTTAATGTTATTTATAATAATGATTATTTCGATTTCATCTGAAGGTCATCCCACATAATCAGAGATAACCCAGGGTGCTCGAAATCTGATATGGGGTCTAATGGATTGAAAGTAAATAAGAATAGTTATGAAAATGAGCATGTTGATAACTCAAGGGGTGTTGAGATGGGGGTTCGGAGTGCTGCTTGTGGTACTCGTACTTGGGTTGGTAGTGTGATGTCCAATGTTATAAGTGGTGAAGGTCAAATATTTGAAAGTGCAAATGCATTCCGCAACTGCCTTTACAAATATTCTATAGCATGTGAGTTCCGTTATAAATGGGTTAAGAATACAAAAACCCGTTTGATTGTGAAATGTTCACTAGAGGACTGCCCTTTCATCATTAAGGCATATGCTATTCGGAATACATCATTGGTTAAAATTAGGGAATTTAATGACTCTCACGAACACAAGGTGGGTGACATTTGTGCATTACATAAGCCACCTTTCTCTTCTAAATTAGTCGGGGGCCTTATTCTTGGTAAGATTAGGAGTACGTCTAACTATAGACCTAACGAAGTCCGCAAGGATATTGAGAGGGATATTGGCATTCAGATTAATTACGCCCAAGCTTGATCTGCAGTTGAATGTGCTAAATCTTATATCCATAGTGATCCAAAGGATCACTATAAGATGTTGGATTGGATATGTGATCGTGTGAAGAAGAGCAATCCTGGATCTGTTGCCTTTGTTGTTGTTGAAGATTGCAAATTTTCACAGCTATTTATATCTTTTGCTTCATGTATGCAAGGATTCTTGTTCGGTTGTAGACCATGTATTTTTGTGGATGCCGAGCATCTTAGTGGTCCATTTGGTGGGACAATGTTGTCTGCTTGTACTGTTGATGCAAATAACAGAATACTCCCTTTAGCTATTGGCATTGTTAGTTGTGAGAACTACGATAATTGGCATTGGTTTTTGAAACAGCTCAAGTTGATTATTCGGTCTTTAGAAGTAGTTGTCTTATCGGACAGGCATCCAGGGATAATAAGTAGTGTTGCTGAAATTTTTGGTGAAGAAAACCATTGTTTTTGTTTGAGGCATTTGAAGGAGAACTTTAACAGTGAACTCATGAAGTTAGGGATTACTAGGAGAGTAATGAAGGAAAATGCATCAGATTTATTTGATGCCATTGCATATGCCAGTACAGATGTTGATTTCAACATGTGTATGGCAAATCTTGAGGCATTTAATATGAAGCTAGCAGAATGGGTGAAGAATACTAAGCCCGAACATTGGGCCCGAAGTAAATTTCCCAAACCACGATGGACTTGGATGAACTCCAACATTGCTGAGTCTTTCAATTCGTGGATGAGGAATGAGAGAGGTTTTAGCATACCTTCACTGCTGTTAGCCTATTTTGATAAACTTGCGACAAAGATGCTGAATGTGAAGAATGAAATATGAAGATGGCAGACCCCTATAGGTCCTTCTATTGAGAAAATATTATACTGTAACTTCATGAAGCGCTCATGTGTTATGAGGTCTATTAGGTATTCCCATTTAATGTTCAAGGTTGAAATTATGGCTGCCCGGCTGACTGTGGACTTGAATAAGAGGACTTGTAGTTGTGGAGAGTGGCATGTCACCGGAATCCCATGCGCACATGTTTGTTATGTGCTTGATCAGCTGAAATATAGTTTGTATGACTATACTGATTCTTTCTATAAGAAGGAAGCACAAGAATTGATATACCAAAACTCCATAAACCCTGTAGAGACTCATGAACTTCCTTCGTTAGAGCCAACAACCGGTATGCTAATAATTAAGGACGGTGATGATTATGAAGGCAGCAACCTGTGTATTCTGCCCCCCATTGTGAAGAAAACTCCTGGGAGGCCAAAAACCAGAAGGATTGAATCTCAGTTTCAGGATATGTCTACTGTGCACTGCAGTCGATGTGGAGAAGCTAAACATAACCGTCAGACATGCAGGAGTCAAGTAATTTGCAACAGGGATGAACTCCCTGATGTATAGGGTGTATGAAATTGTAATGTGGTGGTTCCCAGTTTTTGATCTGTTGGAGAATGTGGAATGTGAACAACATATGGTAATATTAGTTGAGAATAATGTTCAGTACATTATGTGTAGTTATATGTAAATAACAAACCTACTGACATCATTATATGTTCTTATTTTCTATCAGGTGAAGGGGAACCCATAATATCGGACATATGTTTTTGTGTTACCTGGCTTCCTAATTAAATGAAGGCAGAAGAGAATAAGGATGACGTATCGATATCTGTCAGATAGTAGTGTCAATGAGACACTTATTTTGGTACGAATTCAGATCTCGAGCATTTATTGTTAAATTTTTTACATTTGGTAGGAAATATAATTTTTGGTGTTACAAATGTTATGGTTACGTCTATACTATTTCCCTCTCCACTGGCTGAGACTTGTTGTAAATTTTTTGTTTTCCACTAAGGTGTATATTGATAAAAATATCATCTCATGTTTAGGTATAGTTTATCTTGCACCTTAAACTTTCAAGAAAAGAATATAATAACCTGAAAAGTTACTTAAAATACAAGACTAAACTGTCACTAGTAATGATGATGATAAATCTGATGACATATCCCATACTGATTTTCACTTCAGGTGTTTTTGATAAAAGTAATAGAGATGGATGAGAAGTTGAAGGCAAATGTAAATGACTTTTAATCTGAAAGGGGAACAATTGTCATCAAGGTATTCAGAGGTTGTTGGAGAAGGTAAAATAGTTATAAGGTCCTTTTCTTTCATGTATTTTATGGTTTGAAATTGCATACGTATCTGTTATAAGGTAAAATGTTTGCATTTTGTGGGTAAGTGTTTTCATGAACTTTTCATTTTAGTCCTTGTTCCTTCATTTTTATTGGAATGAAGGTATGGAAATGGGGTGCATTTTTAACAAAGGCATCATCAGAATTATTAGGTGATGGCACCAAATTGGGAAACATTTTTTAGTTTATCCATACCAGTTTAAGTCTGTGCCCAAACATGCCTTATTCTTATCCTTGCAACATCAATGAAGTGTACAGCCTATTTTAATTATTCGTTGCTGTACAGGCTATTTTTGCAGGTGTGAAGTTATTAAGGTTTTGGATTCCTATTGCATTTACATTTATGTTACAGTGTCTACATCTGTGGAGGCTTTGAGGTCCACTGCGTATGGAAATTAAGTGTGTTATTTCCTGTGTGACCGCTGGTTTTGAAACCGACGTTATTAGAGAGGGAACGCTCATGGATTTGAACAAGCTTGTTGTTGATGCTTCCCCTGGTGTTCCATTATTAGTTCCATCTGTATAACAGTATGTTTTTGTACATTTAGAATGTTTTTGGCAGTGTTAATCTATTGTATATGGTTACTTTTGTGTATGTAGCTTGAAAGTTAATGTGTATATGGAGGCCATATGATTGCAGCCTCGTGGAATGAAAAAATTCATACTGTTTTGCATATTCTGAAAATTGTATGAAATTTTTGCTGCAATTCCCTTGCTGGACAGAAGTCGCCTGTTTTGGTGTTTAATCTTCCCTTCAGGTTTAATTTGAATGCTTGCATGTGTTTGGGAATACAGATACTATCATCCCCCGTATTGATGTTGGCGAGTTGGGAAAATTAACCCTTGATTTGGGGTTTGTGCATATGGCTGAAGAAATGTTCAGTAGCCTGTAATTATAGAGCTCCAAAATATTTCACAGGCTATAACATATTGTATAGTATCCTTGTCCCGCTACGGCCAACATCCGTAAATTAAATTGAAAATGAAGTGTCATATTTTTGAGGGTGTATGAAATTTCCATTAAAATTATATGCTCCTTTGATAAAATTATAGGTACGGAAAATCTGCAGTTGGTAAATACTTGGGATATAATTCCCAAAAATTGAAGTTACCTGTGCGAGGAAAAAAATTAGACGTAAAAGTACAACCATTGAAGTCCACTGGCATTTATTACAACCACCAAAGGAGTTGCATTTATGAATGTACAAATACATTTATAAATTGTTTGACTTCAGGATTTGTTTGAACGTATATGACTTCAGGAGTTGCATTTATGAATGTACAAATACATTTATAAAATTACAGGTACATTTATGACTTCGGCCATATATGACTTCAGGATGTCATATATGAATTGTTTGAACGTACAATAAAATCTTATATGAAATACTATTACGTGCCGGCAGTTTTTGTTACGTTTTTTCCAATACGATTATTAAATGACTACACCACCTGCCAACAGAAAATTTTGTAAATTAAATGTAGTGGAGATCATGCACGTTAACTCTGAATCGTAATATGTACGGACATTACATTCTCATTTACTGTGTTGCAACATTTAAAGTCTTCGTATGGATGTGATTAAGAAGGTACCGTTTGCCGTTGTATTTAGGCTATAACATTTAATCAGTTATAGTTATCCTTATTATATTGACCTACCCTTTAAACGTATTTTTTGACTTCTTACGTTTGACATTCATATTATGTGAGAGAGCATGCTATACAAATTATACACTCTATGCACAAGCAACCGGTTGTCCTCCCATTGAACTGGATAACTGAACTTCTAGGTAATCCTTTATCATGCTTGAATTGAAATACATAATCCTAGTATAGTAATATTTCAGGTTCTTTCTTATTATTATTTAGGTTGAATTAAGTCCTTTTCTTTGATGTAATTTGTTTTCTCTTTTAGTCATGTTAGTGAACCCTCTATCATTACAATATTCACTACAATTACAAAAGGATGGTATTTTTGTGCAAATTGGCCGAGTGACTTCGAAAGTGTGGTCTTTTAATGATCTACAACATGGTTTCGAAGATCTGTGCATGAGGTGTCACGTGCCCATATGTGGGTTAGTTATGAAATTACATTATGAAAAAATTTCCGGAGACAAAATTCCGATTGTTAATGGGGAGTCTGTTATTACAATGTTCAAAGATATGCACTCCGTTGGCAACTTCACGATTGGTGTGGATTTTTATCTACCTACTGGTAATAAGCTGTCGCTAGGTAATTATATGCAATGATGTTAGTTTTATTACAGTAGTTACATGTACATTTCTCATTGACTATGATGTCTGTGGGTGGTATTTGTTTGTTTTAATCCCCAACTGAAAAGGTAGTTTTTCATCACTGGCTTGTTATTCGAAAGCCACCAACCACGTTGGTGGTGTCAAAGACGGTCTCGGGATTAGGCTGGCCCGTTGTTCACTATGTGGTGAATTGGGCCATAACAATCGCAAATGTTAGCGATCAAGATGGTGTGACGCACATGGATGTGATGGTGCTAAACCATTTCTTACTATGACCGAACATTTTCCTCTTGCACCCAACCACGCAACGTCGTCGTCAAAGGTTACAAACATATATATAGATTCATTTTTTCCCTCAACAGTTTCTTCATACAAAATATGTATGTGTATAATATACTTACATCGTCATTGCAGAAAAGAGTTCGAACCTGTAGTCGATGTGGTAAAACAGATCATGACATTCAGACATGTCCTGAAGTAAGTAATATATTGTTTATCAAGATTTTGTTGGGATTGTGAGGCGTTTCTATCATGTTTTTCTATCATAAATTTGGTGATATTTACACTCTGCAGTTGCTGGTTGAACGATGACTAAGCTACCGTTATGGGGGACATTGTCATTTTTGTTATGCAGACAACCACAGTAATTAAATTTGTATATGAACGTTATGTATTAATACATCATATTACAAGTACTGTAACTGGCGTCAGACAATTTAACGCACCCTATTACGTAAAATACTGTTGGTTGTCTTTCGGCTTTAACAATGGTATACCATTTCTTACTGTGACCGATATTATGCAATTAACATGAATATTTTTTCCCCCGTCAGTTGAAGCAAATGGTTTAAATTTGAAGTAACCCAAGTGAAGGATGTCATTAGCTGTACATTTACATTTATATACATTTACGTAGTCCGCAAATTACATGCACCGATCGTCCTATCATGCTGAACAAATCCTCTGTACTTTTTACAAACGTCAAGTGAAACACAACCATTGAAAGAGTGCTTTGGTCCAGCTTCACATTTGCTATCACCTAAAACAATGATGCGGAACAATGTTTGACCATTGCATAAACAACCTACACGAAGTTATGATGGATTACAACTTCTACATATCCTTTTCAGATATGTAGGCAGATTTGCTATCAAAAGTTCCATCCATGCACCACCCTCCACTACCTACACCAACATCAGACAAGTAAGAACCTGTTAAAAAATTAAGACTCATTTCTCGACTAAAATAGGAAGTAAGATCTTCACACTTATTCATGAAATCTGTTATTAAAAGGTCCATCATCATGTTACATAGTCAGAATCTTACCATTTAAGGAGTTACACATGCGGCAAATATTTTATCCCGGACGGTGTTTGCTTCTACAGATAATAAGGAGCCGATATAGTACATTCTATACTGGATACCATGGCGCTGCAGAAGTCAAACTCAACGATTATGTATCATATCTCAATATGGACGAGGATACCAATCAAATCATAAAACGGATAAAACGATTCAAACCTACTAACAGGAAATTATATTACATAAAAGTAACTTACTATATCAAGTTGAGATGTCATCCTGCCATCCCATAAATCCATATAAGCTATTGACCATACTCCACAATCGTCCCTATAAATACATGATATTCATCATCCACAATATTAGTAGTTTCCAACTACACACATGGTCATACTAGGTAAGCACGTATAATACGAGCGTAGTAAAGAAAGTATTACGTTGTTACACACTTTGGTACTTCACCATGATGTCTTCCGAAGTGTGAAACTACATCTGCTCTGTCGTGTTTTGCTTCTTGGAGAACATACCCCATTGCAATAGTCTTATGTGCAACGTAAGAAACGACGTTAGGAATGGCAACAAAAACAAATGTAACAACTATTAGGCAAAATAAGGTTGCTGGGACCCACCACAAATGTATATGTGACATGCAAACATGATTGCATTGACTTTAGTAATGATTATCATGTAACATATATGACTAAGCAAGTGTATACATGGAAATTATGTGCATCGGTGGGGTTTGGCCATTTTGTCTTATTTCATGGTGTGGTTTGCATAGTCTTAGTATTTGTAATAAGTAGTATTATGCTATAAAACGAAAAGCATGACAAACCAAGTTCTTCAGAAGCTGAGATTGTCCTGGGAAATTACGGTTCCCACTTCGGCAGTCAAGGATGTCACATCTGCCATCTCGAATGTTTACAACAATGACAAACCAGTGGTTTCCTTGATTGATGGGGAAGAACACCTACAAGGTGATGTATAAATATTAGCTTCACATACCTACAAATAGTAACAACGGAATGTAGATGAGAGTAACATTTACATTCAGTGATTAGGAATATACCATTTCAACTACGGATAAATCAGTTAGTGGAAAATCCCTCAATATGGGATTACAAACTATCCTTATTTGCTTTCTCGAGTTAGGAGACAAACGTTGAGTTATGATTCCTCCCTGCTTGTTCATCAGAGGTTTGTATCATCACAACTGAAAATATTCCATCATCATGTTACAGGGTCAGCTATTACTTATGAACTGTGCAGGGGTAATGTATATCTTTCGAGTTTTATTTCCCATTGAATCAACTCTCTGATTGAAAACTGCACAGAACATCTGAATAACCTACACAGACAGAGACATATGTATAATTATGATGCAAAAGTATACTTATTACAAAATAGTATCCAATTTAATAATATCACAGCATAATGTACATAGATATCCAAGAATATGAGCCATAACATTACCATGTTGTTAACCCAATGTTTAGGCATCAATGACAACAACTCATCCTTTGTAAGATGAAAATTCGCCATTGCGCACACAATTTCACCGAACAACAGCAACATGATAACTGATTAACTTCACACAACCATTTATATAGATGAAAACGTCATCAATATAGGATATATCAGAAAATTTTATAAACCAAGCCTTGAAGATTATGTTCTCACTCTGACTGAATTGATGCATCATTAAGCCTCTGAACATACTTCTTCAACGAAGGGTTTGGAATCATCGTCTTCGCCTGGACTGAGCAAACGAAAGGTGATTTAATCGCAGCGGATCTAGTCACTCGACGCTTGCCAATAGCCACGATTGATCTTCGTACATCCTCTGAAACAACTTCTTCGGCAGCAACATGTACATGTTCCACATCATGTACAGGATCACCATCCTCATCACGGGATGCACTGCAACCATGCCCACCTGATCGATTATCAGATGTGGATTGATTGTGATGAGGGGAAATTGATTGTTCCCCATCATAAGAATGGTGGGTAGGGGATGCTCTAGGTGACTCAACAAACGGTGATTCAGTTGGTTGCTGAGGTGGATTTGAAGTAAAGGCAGACGGTGATTCCGCTATATCAAACCCCATGTTGGGATGATGCTCAGTGGATTGAGGTTTCTGCTGAGATTTCAACAGCATTAATTGTTCCTCTATTTGTTGTATATAATTACAAACGCCTACATCATGTGATTGGATGCATTGTTTCAATGATTGAATATTTGAATAAATCTTTGTGTACGGGTCCTGCGAAATAGGAAAACCAAAAATATCATACAATTATAGATACCAATTAGTACAAACAGATACATAAAAAGGGGGAAAAAATAAAATCAAATTAGCATGCAAAGGTTAATATTACTGATGAAGAACTAGGCACGTCTTCATGTGGGATTTCCCTTGGGTATGCGTCATTATGGTCTGCACGGAAACGACTGTGATCAGCAGAATATGTTGGATTACGGACATTGCTTGGTCTCGGCTGCATAAGAAATGTAAAAATTTTAAACCAACTAACAAATTTAAATAATTAAATTTATAATTGGACTCACCTCGACAAGGCCAAAATTTTTGAAATAATTCAGCTCCAGCGTTAATCTCTCACAAACAAGATCCTCCGTCCATGCAGATGAGAGGGAAAATTTGGTCGGCACAGTGAACCCCTCAATGTACGTCTTCTCCATATACCATATCTAAATCAAAAAATAACAACAATTGCAGTAGATGTGGATACCCTTTGCCATTGTTTTTCCAGTATAAGTATATTAATAAGTAGAGGAAAAATTTCCCATACCATGAGGACATACATGCAACCAGCGGCATAGGTTCTCCTATTCCCCTCTCTCCCTCGAGCCTGCCACCATTTTTTAATGCCATTCACAGTTGATCTATGTGCATATTGGCACCGGTTCAGGCTCTTTATTTTGGAACAATCTCGTAACGAATGCAAGAACTGTAAACGGATCTCCCGTCTAGAAGTTGGGGCAAATAACACAGCCATAGAATATATAATGAAAGCACGAATAAAGACCCCGTCAGATCGGTCTTCCTTAATAAATCCCAATATGTGATTCCACGAGGTCGTCATTCCTTTGACATTCTGCAGACCAAAATCTGCAGCCATGTCTTGAATATCAACCCATGGGCCTTCAACATTTACAGCTGTATCACCCTGTGGGATACCCAGAATTTGATGGACATCGGATTCCTCAAATTTTATCAAATTTTTCCCAACACCAACCTCTAGACGACTATAAGCAAAGTCAAAATGTATATAAATCCATTTACAAAGTTGTATTTGTAGAATTGGTGTACATAATTTGAGGAGGTCCCCAAACCCAAAATCTTTCAATGCATCAACCTTTGCTTCGTTGGTTAACACATGTTTGCTAACCACTTTTAGAAAATGGGCAGGAGAGCAACGAGTGCTAAAGGGGGCCTGCAACCACAAAGGAGAAATACATTTATACAAAATAAATGCATAATACTGTACCGCCACATATATATTGCATAATAATTTAACTATTTCTGGTGTGATGCCAACACAAAATCTTCTTTAATTACAGACACATAATTTTTCATCGGAAAATTATTTTAAACTCCAACAAACAAAGGTTACAATTAAATGTTCATTATGTAATTTGTTTTCAGGATATGTTAGCTTCAATCCAATTCACATGTACTTTTTCATAATATCATGTGTACATTAGTGCATAATTAGGTGTACATATTAGCCTATTTATGTGTACATAATATTTCCCACTTGGATTTCCATACTGTTTGTGGATATTGATTTGTATCCTATTCTTTTCTCTTAAATTGCCCTCAAACTAAACCTACCAACCATTTATGAGGGGGAAAATTTAGTATGAACTCCACCAAAGTCAAACCATTTCAGGGTGCAGAGGCTATTCAGTTTTCAGGCCACCTTTACTGGTATCCAATTCACATGTACTTTTTAATAATATCATGTGTACGTTATTGCATAATTAGGTGTACATTTTAGCCTATTTATGTGTACATAATATTTTCCACTTGGATTTTCATACTGTTTGTGGATATTGATTTGTATCCTATTCTTTTCTCTTAAATTGCCCTCAAACTAAACCTACCAACCATTTATGAGGGGGAAAATTTAGTATGAACTCCACCAAAGTCAAACCATTTCAGGGTGTAGAGGCTATTCAGTTTTCAGGCCACCTTTACTGGTATCCAATTCACATGTACTTTTTAATAATATCATGTGTACATTAGTGCATAATTAGGTGTACATATTAGCCTATTTATGTGTACATAATATTTTCCACTTGGATTTCCATACTGTTTGTGGATATTGATTTGTATCCTATTCTTTTCTCTTAAATTGACCTCAAACTAAACTTACTGAGGATTTATGAGGGGAAAATTTAGTATGAACTCCAACAAAGTCAAACCATTTAAGGGTGCAGAGGCTATTTAGTTTTCAGGCCACCTTTACTGGTAACCAATTCACATGTACTTTTTAATAATATCATGTGTAAATTAGTGCATGATGAGGTCTACATATTAGCTTATTTATGTGTACATAACATTTTGTACTTGGATTTCCATACTATTTGAGGATATTGATTTGTATCCTATTCTTTTCTCATAAATTGCCCTCAAACTAAACCTACCAACCATTTATGAGGGGGAAAATTTAGTATGAACTCCACCAAAGTCAAACCATTTCAGGGTGCAGAGGCTATTCAGTTTTCAGGCCACCTTTACTGGTATCCAATTCACATGTACTTTTTAATAATATCATGTGTACATTAGTGCATAATTAGGTGTACATATTAGCCTATTTATGTGTACATAACATTTTGTACTTGGATTTCCATACTGTTTGTGGATATTGATTTGTATCTTATTCTTTTCTCTTAAATTGCCCTCAAACTAAACCTACCAACCATTTATGAGGGGGAAAATTTAGTATGAACTCCACCAAAGTCAAACCATTTCAGGGTGCAGAGGCTATTCAGTTTTCAGGCCACCTTTACTGGTATCCAAATCACATGTACTTTTTAATAATATCATGTGTACATTAGTGCATAATTAGGTGTACATATTAGCCTATTTATGTGTACATAATATTTTCCACTTGGATTTCATACTGTTTGTGGATATTGATTTGTATCCTATTCTTTTCTCTTAAATTGACCTCAAACTAAACCTACCCACCATTTATGAGGGGGAAAATTTAGTATGAACTCCACCAAAGTCAAGTTTTATTTTAGGGTGCAGAGGCTATTCAGTTTCAGGCCACCTTTACTGGTATCCAATTCACATGTACTTTTTAATAATATCATGTGTACATTAGTGCATAATTAGGTGTACATATTAGCCTATTTATGTGTACATAATATTTTCCACTTGGATTTCCATACTGTTTGTGGATATTGATTTGTATCCCATTCTTTTCTCTTAAATTGACCTCAAACTAAACTTACTGAGGATTTATGAGGGGAAAATTTAGTATGAACTCCAACAAAGTCAAACCATTTAAGGGTGCAGAGGCTATTCAGTTTTCAGGCCACCTTTACTGGTAACCAATTCACATGTACTTTTTAATAATATCATGTGTACATTAGTGCATAATTAGGTCTACATATTAGCTTATTTATGTGTACATAACATTTTGTACTTGGATTTCCATACTGTTTGAGGATATTGATTTGTATCCTATTCTTTTCTCTTAAATTGCCCTCAAACTAAACCTACCAACCATTTATGAGGGGGAAAATTTAGTATGAACTCCACCAAAGTCAAACCATTTCAGGGTGCAGAGGCTATTCAGTTTTCAGGCCACCTTGACTGGTATCCAATTCACATGTACTTTTTAATAATATCATGTGTACATTAGTGCATAATTAGGTGTACATATTAGCCTATTTATGTGTACATAATATTTTCCACTTGGATTTGCATACTGTTTGTGGATATTGATTTGTATCCTATTCTTTTCTCTTAAATTGCCCTCAAACTAAACCTACCAACCATTTATGAGGGGGAAAATTTAGTATGAACTCCACCAAAGTCAAACCATTTCAGGGTGCAGAGGCTATTCAGTTTTCAGGCCACCTTTACTGGTATCCAATTCACATGTACTTTTTAATAATATCATGTGTACATTAGTGCATAATTAGGTGTACATATTAGCCTATTTATGTTTACATAATATTTTCCACTTGGATTTTCATACTGTTTGTGGATATTGATTTGTATCCTATTCTTTTCTCTTAAATTGACCTCAAACTAAACCTACCCACCATTTATGAGGGGGAAAATTTAGTATGAACTCCACCAAAGTCACGTTTTATTTCAGGGTGCAGAGGCTATTCAGTTTAACCTATTCATTTCTCTATTTTAGTATAAACTGCAACAATATCGTACCATTTAACGTTGTACAATCTATTCGGTTTTCAGGTCACCTTCAGTTCGATTACCAATTTACATGTACATATAGATAATATGATATGTACATTTTTTTGCATAATTTATATAGTTATATGTACATAATAATTTGTACTCAACCAAATACTATACGAGAATATTCACTTTTAACTTATTCATTTCTCTTAAATTCACCTCAAACTAAATGTACCAATGATTTATGAGGGGAAAATTTAGTATAAACGCGAACTTAGACAAACTATTTAAGGGTGTACAGTCTAATCGTTTTTCAAGCCACCTTTAATAGTATCCAATTTACATGTACTTTTTCATAAAATCATGTGTACATTACTGCATAATTACGTGTACATATAATATCTTTATTTGTACATAATATTTTCTACTTGGAACCAAATACTGTTTGTGGACATTGATTTGTATGTAATATTCATACTAGCTGACTTCAAACACAAATTTCCTAACACCTGCATTACTACTTAAAAATAATTGTCAATAAAAATGTTTTCAAAGTAACACAACTGTCCACAAATATTCTGATTTTCAATCCTTTATCATATGATTTAATAACTTCATTATAACAAACAAATGATAGAGTGGGTTATTAAACAAATTAAACTAATATATACCTTCTCATCAATGGACCTAACGCCCATATGATCGCTTGCGGGACGACGTACAATCCTCCGCTTCTTACGATCGATTGGTTCCATATTATCTTCATTTCACAAACCAAATACAATTACTATTCTCTACAGGTTAGCAAAATGTACTAAATCACAACTAACCACACTATATATGTAATTTAAATTGTATAGAAATTCTAATTAAAAACCATATCATCACTTCACAACGCCACAAACTAATTTATCAAAGGCACTTAAAATCAACATTATAACTTACCTACAACAATTAACTACAATACATTGTCAGCATTTCAAATATTATCATAACAATAGAACATTAATTATAGTAACCATGAGAGTTGCAACATGTGATTAACATCTAAATATATCAAACAACATATCCCACGTATAGCAAAATGTACCCCAACAGCCATTGGCATAAATGCATAAAAATTAGGGCAGGCCAATAAGCCAATTCAGTAGAATCCATATTTCAATACATATTCATTCATCAAATTATCAAAATCAGACTTCAGCATTCGTTATGAAACAAATCAAACTCGCCAACGGTGCGAGTGTCCGTCTATATTGATGAAAACACCATCGAAAACAAACAGATGTACACACTTCAAATATATGGCTTACGAAGCACACAATCTTTCTCAACCGAAGTTATCAATCAGCAACAAAAATTGCCCTATCTGAAACACCAAATCACGTCACGAGTGGATTGCGTCTGTTCTTCTTGTCCAGGGAAGTAGAACAGGAGGACGACTTCTGCTGTTGTCAACAATTCGAAAATGCCAAGAAACCGCCGGTCAGAGTCCAAGTCAGAACGAAGAAGGAAGAAGATGGACAGGAGCAGTAGGAGTGAGAAGATCAGGTACGTTTTCATTAATTACGTACACAGTTAGGTTTGGTTACGAACCTTAGGTTTGGTAACTCTATACTACTGTATAACTTGCCAAGTCCTAATACATCAACTAATGACCGTATATTTTTGTTTGCCTAATTAGTTTGGGCCAGCAGGACTCCACACTATTTTTCCCTTTCTCTCCCTCTCACTCTTTTTTGGGTAGAGTGACGCACTGGCGGCCTCCCCTGTGGTAGTGGGTGGGAATGGATCGATGCCTTGACAGGCAGACTGCCCCTTCTTTCTTTTCCTGATTTTCTTTATGCTTAAGGTTTGCGCTACAACCCCATGTGGAAACGTACGTGTTTTAGTTCTCCAAATTTTTTGATACCAAAATTAATACCGTATATATATAGCGTGTGTGTCTATGTATTTGTTATTTCCTGTTATTTCTATTCTAATTTTTTTTAATATGATATTTTATATTTTTCTCTGTCTCCTTCATCTTGATCGCCATTCCCCTGTACAATACTGTACACCTCCTCTCACCCCCTCCAATAATCGAGAGGAAATGGGCGGTGATTAATTACGTTGAAGTGCATGGATGGGATGCTTGTGTGCTTTATGCTGTCGAAAATTCAAAGGTTATTTCTTGCACGCAAAGTGTACCAATGCTATTTTGTTCCCCCCCCTCTTGTTTCTGAGATCTCAACCCAGCATATATACCAATTAGTGCCACCTTATTGACTATATATACCGTTATTCTTCGTGTTACTATTTTATAATAAAACATCTTTTATTCTTATCCTTTGTGTTCTCAAGATCAAAATGAGAATAATGAAAAATAGTAGATCAATGAATTAAAACGTGCGCCCTACGCGGTATGTCCCTCTAACTTTCCTCTTCCCAAGTCAATCCCCCTTCTCCAATCACCTTGACCGGCTTCTTTAACCTATGATTCTGACCTTGATACCAACACAAATACTAAGAAACTCAAACATTCTTTAGAAGATAACTGAGATAGTTGTGAATTTTGTTGACATCAATATGGAGGCAATTCAACATAAAATTTCTGCTAGGGAAGATCCAAAATGAATGATCCCTCCACAACCAATCTATGGCACAAGGATTTCTTCTTTAGCAATGTTCTTCAAGTTAATGTCAATGAGGTGATTGATTTCATAACAGATGATCTAGAGTGGAAAGAAGTGGAAGACATGGAGAATGACATATAGGAGGACGACTTAGGCATCTTAAATGATACATGGCCATAGATACGTTATTTGGTGGATGAGAAGAAGAAACTCTATAAGCATCGGAGTTGTCTAAATATCAAACCCATAGGCTGATCCATCAACTATGAGGTTATTTGCTAGAATATTTAGTAAATTTGGAGTTTGGAGGGATCTTATGAAATTATTGATCCGAGTGGGGTTCTTTGTGATCAAATTTCAAAAGAAGTGTGATTATGATTACATTCTCAGTGAAGACCCTTATCTAATTTAGGACATTACTTAATGGTCACTTGGGCATTGGTGACCATACTTTAGGGTGTAAATAGCCTCAATAACATCAACCTTGGCTTGGGTATGCATTCTAGAAATATTGATCGAGTACTAAGGAGACCTAACGAAACAAAGGCTATTGGATTTTTTTTAAGTTCGATGCCAAGACTATGAGCCTGTCAATAGGTATATTCGTTAGAATGGAATTTGAGATTGATCTATGCAAGCACCTCTTGCCAAAAATTTACGTTGGTGCCTCCCTCTTCAATATTGAATATGAAGGTCTACGAATGATGTACTACTAGTGTGGACGAGTAGAGCATGTTCAAGATAATTGCTTGGAAAATTTAACCACAATTGAATCACACATTGCTACCTAGCTACAACGTCATAACCTTTAAGGCTAGGGCTTGGGCAACACATGGGGTTGATAACAAGGAGGAGCAGTCTGACTATGGGTCATGGATATTGGTGACTATTAAAGGTAAGAAACAAGTCCAATCAAGGTGACAATCAAGGGTTCCCAAAAAACTAGGGACCTAATCCTAGTTTTTAATGTAAAATTCCTTTAATTAATTAGAGGCACCATCCCTCATGTTTTAGGGCTTTAATGGATATGGAGGTGGATTTCACGAGTCTTGAAGTTAAGTTATAGGAATCAAACATGGAGACCAATGACTCCAACACTAATTCACATCTAACTAGTTTAGACTCTTTTCTTAGTGATCTAGGGCCTTAGGAGGGACCCAAAATTGAAGAAAATTCTTTATGAAATAACCTTTCTAAATTACCCATCAAAAAAGGGTTCCCATCAAGTATGTGGTGATGGAAGACCTAGTGAAAGAACCATCTACTATGTTGCATCTTAAACAGGCAACTTATAACTTGCAAGCCTCCAGCAAATAAAGCGATGGGAAGGGTGAGGCCAATAGGGTTGGACCAACGTTAGACTCTCCTCAGCTTAATTATGAACTAGTACATTTTGGAGATCCTAAATCTAGTGGAAGTTCAAAAGTGGGAATAACTCACAAATCTGCATGACATGGGACCTCAAATTCCCCAACCTTCTCATTAGTGTCATTTATATCTACTCCTGACCATGTCAATTTCATTTTTTTAATGTGATAGATGTATGTAGCACATCATTTCATCATAATTTATTTGAATTGGTTAAGATCCATGACCTTAGCTTGGTTATTTTAGTAAAAATAAAGATTAGTGGCTATAAGGGTGAAATTTTATTAGTAAGCTCAACTTCAAGGGATATATTCAAGCGGATGCTAAAAGGTTTCATGGTGGTATCTGGATTTTATGGTGTCTTGATTGCTTAAATCTTAGAGTTTTAAGTTCCTTTGCTTAGTTTATATATGCCTTAATACAACTCACGTCTGGTCACCACTAATTTTTCACAAGTTCATATACTTCCCCTATTATCACACTAAGAGATGGTATGTGGAAGGATATTATGAATCTTAACAAAGACATATCCTTCCCATAACTCATAGGTAGAGACTTTAATGAAGTGTGCACTTCATTTGAATGTCGGGGTGGTAATCATTCATGCATTAACCATCGTATGCAATTTAACATTTACATTAGTAGCTACTCCCTCCTAGTTTTAGGCTTCTCAACCTCTAAGTTTACATGTAATAACATGATAAGAGGTCATCAAATAAGCTCATGGATTGACCAAGTAATGGCTAATCACGTATGGTGATTGAATTTCCAAAATACAAAAATATTTGACCTCCCTCAAACTTTTTCAGACCACCGTCCTATTCAAACTAACCTCTTTAAGGGTTGTCATTGAAGTCATACTTGTAGTTTTCATTTTGAAGTAGTATGGTTATCTAAGCTCTCTATGCGAAAGGTGGTCTTGTATAGCTAGGAGAAATATAATAGTTTCCTTTCAAATTGCAACGATGCTAGAGTGATCTTGCTAAATGAATATATACTATTTTAGAGACACTGTTAAGCATAAGAAAATACCGATAGCTATATTAGAGGGGGAGTCCAAAAAGTCCTGGTAGCATATTGTAATCCCAACCTTGTTCATCTTTAATCCTATCAATTAGTTTATCTCAACAAGTTTCTCATGCAAGAACATGTAATTTGGTAGTAGAGATCAAAGCTCGATCAAGCTACTCTCTAGGATAGAAATATAAGGTTCTTTCGCTTGGTTTTTGTTCACCGCCGTAAATATAACAAAGTTTCTAGCCATAATAATGACTAGGGTGAATGGGTTACAAACCACAATGAGCTTATAAAGTTGGTTTTTGACTTTTCTTGTGTCTTGTACTTCAAGGATCATAGTCAAAATGATTTATTGAGTCTTCCTTCTTACTTCTCTCCTCTTCTTTAATGTGAGATTCATTCTTTGATGCATATGGTTTCTCATTATGAAGTTAAGGAAAAAAAAATCTTGATGGATCTCTTGAAGGCCCTAGGACCTAACAATTTTATCCTTATTTTTAACTAGATGCTATGGATATTATCGAAGGCGAGCTTGATTCTTTAGTTTTCCATTCTTTTTCCATAGGCAATTGCATTCACGGGTTGAATAAAACATTGTTATTTTTAATCTCCAAGGTTGATGCTTTAGACTAGATTTTTCAATTTTATACCTATTAATTTGTGCAACATGGTGTAAAAGACTATTATAAAGGTACTCACACTTAGGCTAAAGCCTATCCTTAATTGATATATTGGTCTAGAATAATCTTATTTCCTTCCAGGAAGGTAAGCCTAAGATAATATCATCATTGCTTAGGAGGTTAAGTATATGATGAGACATAAAAAATAAATAAAAGAAAAAAATAAAAGGGGTAAGTCGAGCTACACGACACTTAAGGTAGAACTTGAAAAAAGCTTATGATTTATTACCTTAGAAGTATGTAAAGAAGATGTTGGTTCTAGGGGTATTTTTACCTCTATTATTTGCCTTATTACTTCACCACGTATTGGTGTTTGATGGAATGGGGAGGTCTTTGAAGCTTTTAAGCCCTCAAAGGGTGTCTATCAGGGCAACTCCATCTCCCCATGTATTTTTATTTTGTGCATTGGGAGATTGGCACATACTAATCGGTATTTTGTGGAAAAGGGCATTTAGACATTGATTTCCTTATGTTGAGGGGGTTCTAAAATTCCCTCCTTTTCTTTGCAAGTGACCTCCTCCTTTTCTCTTATGCTTCTTTATAGAAAATTGAAGTGGTCATGAAATGAATTGATGTATTTGGTAAGGCCTCAAACCTACAGATAATCCTTGATAAGTTAGTTATTCTCTTCTCGCCCAACACATTAAAAAGTACCATTGATGAGTTTTAAACATTCTTTGATATACCTACGGTGACTTTGTCATGGTAGTACCTAGGCGTACACTTAGTCAATTGGTAACAACTTTATTTATCGAAGGAAAAGGGGGTACTTGGGCTCCGTTGTATGGATACCACCATCCAATCACTTTTGATGTAGCTTATATGGGAAATTTTTATTAGCTCCAACACATTATGGGTGAATTTATTAAATGGAAAATATTGATCATATAACTCTATCATCGCCATTGCTAGGCCTTGTTCTTCTAGTGTTTGACGTCAATTTTCTAAGACCATGGCTCTTTTGGAAGGTGGGATGAAATGGATAATGAAGTTGGGTTGATTTGACAAGTTTGGGGAAGCTTGATTGGTTAGATCTAGGCCATTTTATTGATCTTTCCTGCTATACCATTCCAATTGATATTAGGTCTAGAAGCGTGAGGGATTTCACAACAATAACGAGAGAAGGGAACTTATCCATGTTCTAGTGCTTGCTCTTGTTAAGGTCTTTGATGGAAGTTGCAATGATATATATATATATATATATATATATATATATATATATATATATATATATATATATATATATTAACATCATATAAGAGAAGGAAGATATTAGATTTTGGGGGTATAAATCTAAATGGCATACTCACATTTAAATAAGCCTATGAGATGCATTTGAGGGTCAATGCACCACCTTCCACCCATTGGTGTAATGCATGGATACTTAAAGTTCATCAAAGCATATAGACATTTGCTTGGATTGCTTGTCAAGACAAACTCCTCACTAATGCAAAAAATATGGATAGGGGCTTTGTAGATCAAGATACTAGTAGAAACTATTTGCATAAACTTGAAGATATACTACACATGTTGCTACATGAATGCCCCTCTAATAGAAAGCTTTGGTGCCTTATGTTATCTAGAGATCATGGATGGGGTTTTTTTTCATGGGAACTAAGACGAATGGTTTTGGTGTAATATGAGACAAATGAGAACTTATATTCCCATAGATCCTCAGTGAGCAATTATTTTTATGATCACATGCTATCATCTTTAGTATTAGAGAAACCATAGGGTGTTTTTAGGGGTGGAGATTTCACTGTCTTCATATTTTAAATTATATTAAAGATTTTGGGAAGGATTAAGAGGAACTTAGGAAACCTAGGCTATTGGATGGGATCTACCACCAATGAGGATATTGATGGTAGCGCTTATACCAACTCGGGTTTTATTTCTACATGCAGAGTCACACAAGACCACTTAGGTCACTGGCAATTTGGTTTTATGGTGAATTTGGGTTCCTGGAATATTCTACAGGCTGATCTATGGGTGGTTTTATACGGTTTGAATGAGGCATACATATGCTCAAGGTTTTATTCATGTTTTTCTAAGCTATAATTCTTGGATAGTAGCTAAAATTATTAGAAGACCCTTCTATGAGAATTCACTACTCTTCAATGATCACGGATGCATGTAGGGACCTTCTCTAGAAGTTTTCTCATGCCCAGGTGGCACATAACTTTTGTGAGTACAATTTTGTGGAGGATGGCATGGTATAGATTAGTCATTGATTTCCCTTTGGTCTGTAGGCCCTTGATAACTTCCTTTTAGAAATCATAAAAAAAAATTGATTTTGATTTGTTTGGCGGGTGTACCTATAGAATGATTAACTACTAATGTTGCTGATGACTAAGTAATGGATATTTCCCTCCTTTTTAATGTAATATATATATATATATATATATATATATATATAATCATTTCACTCTTTTCACAATAGATTTTTCTTACAGATTTGTTACCCATCATCATCGACTTCTTTTGTTTGCATTGATACATATATCATGGGAGTTTGTTTTGTCATCTAAAATATGTTCCGTTCAAAAGTGATGATACATATAAAGTGGTAAAATGGCAAAGACCAGCTCTTAGGTATTAGAGGCCTTTGGTTTGAATACCCCTGTAATACTCCAAAATTTTTCTAAACCTAATCTTGTATCATTAGTACCTTAATTCGATTCTAATTTCAAGAAAATCTTATTTTAGCCTTACCAATATTCCTTAATCTTGAAATTTTAGTCTAATTCGAATCTTTAATCCCCATAAGTTATTTTTCGGAACCCAATCTTAATTCTGGTAAATTTATGTCACTAATCCTTCTTTTTCTTTTCTTATTTTTCTACCTTTGGGTCGTAGGTCCAAAGGTCCTTTTTTAAAAAAAAAAACTTACCTACAAAATAAAATAAATAAAAATTAATAAATAATATTATACCCTAAATTTATTTAATTATTATCATTTTAGCTTAAATAATAATATTTGTGTAATTATTATCACTTAAACATAAAAGCATAATTATTCACCTATACAACATAAATAAAATACTAAAGACTAAGATTATAAGGATATAAAATATGTCAAAATATGAACTTATCAATACCTCTACACTTAGCCTCTTGCTTGTCCTCAAGCAAGTTATTACTCTAACTAAATAAAATTAAACTAAGTAGCCATTTTTATAGGTCTCATGATTGCACTTAGCATGTGCAACATGCCCTTTAAACCCCTAGGTCACCCATCGAGGATGAGTAAGGTCTCATGAGGGTTTCATAGATGATATACCCACAAAATCAAACACAAATAAATAACGATAATAATAAATAAATAAATAAATAAAACCACACCTAACACCCTTAACCATTGTTGTCTCAAAATCTTTTACTTTCATACGTTAAGATTAGCAATCAACCAAGATTTGACATGGGAGATTTAAGGAATCAATTTCAATATATAGTTCACACACAAATATGATAGATTTGGACAGATCAATATTATGGATGAAGATCCACCACATCTTAGTTACATCAAGATCCATCCTCACTATGGATACCCTCTATTTGTTTCTCTCTCTTATATTCTAGGCTACAAATGAATAAAAACACTCGGGTATGTTAGATAAGATGATAAAGATAACAACCGACTCACATATATAAATAAAGAAGGCTCATGTTATTGTGGATAAAACCTCATGAAAGATACCAAATACTTGCCAAATAGATCGAACCATATGCTTAACTCATGTGACTAATCTCTATCAAATCAAAGGTTACTCATCTCAAGAATCAAATAGGACTTACTTATTAGCTGCAACGGTTTTAAGGTATATAAGGGTATGGACTATTCTAGGATTGTGGTG
Source organism: Tamarix chinensis (assembly GCA_030549775.1). NCBI lineage: Eukaryota > Viridiplantae > Streptophyta > Magnoliopsida > Caryophyllales > Tamaricaceae > Tamarix > Tamarix chinensis. The sequence continues at coordinate 106,258,926 of CM060174.1, read as the reverse complement.
CTAAAAATTTTAAGAGCTAGTGAAACTCTGATAATTAGATAAAATATGAGCATTAACTCTACATCATTCATCAATAATACACATCTCCACCTTAACACCAAAATAGAATATGAACAAAACTTTCTAAACATCATCTTCATGACTCCCTCTCTTTCTTATATCACATTATTTTCTTCTTTTTTAAAATTTTTTTTTATAAAGAGGAATGATGATAATACAACGGATATATAAATTATATCTCTTTCACTAAACTTAACCAACTCCTTCCTTAGCATAAATACATATATTTTTTTTTCATATACTCTATATCCATAATAATTTGATTCCCTTCCACTAGTTTTAAGCAAGGGTAAGGATAAGACTGAAGGTTATACAATGTGGGTAATGAAGAAAAATATATATTTAATGTTTAAGCTCAAAGGGTTTTTATAGGGTGCATAAAATGTATACACAAATTAGGGTTAAGCTATTTGGTCATGAGGTGGAAAATCTTAAGTTGCCTTTATCATTTTCTCAAATAGATCATGCTTTGGCTATGAGTTTCGGCTAGCACAAGAGTAAGTTTTGATAATCTCTAGGGTCGATTACAAGAGATATAACAAATAATTTTACCAAAGCAATTAGACATATATGAGGTTTGCAAAGAAAATTTTTGAAATTAAGAAAAGTAGACAATTTCATGTGAATTCTCTTAGGAAAAAAAATGTATATATGATTCAAAAGCCCACTTCTAAATGTGATGAATCTCAACATTCCATGTTGGTGGTTAGAAAATCATACATGTTATTTCTCCATTTATATCTAGACACGTAGTTATATGTTCCCTATATCAAAATTAATACAAAAAATCTCCACTTACTTTATCTTGATTTTATAATTCTCTTTTCGTTAGATTTTAAGATATACTCCTCCTCAACTAGTTAAGGGTTCCTAAGACTCTAAAAACACTAAAAAAAATCAATTTTTTTAATTTTTTAATTTTTTTTATGCAAACACATAAAACACACACCCCCACACTTAAATCACATATTGTCCTCAATATGTAAACAACTAAGGAAACATGTAATTTTAAGTATGGAGAGACAAACTAAATAGATTAATAAATAACTAGAGGACAGAAATCTCCCCTCACACATTAGGTTGCTTCCCAAGTAGTACTTGTTTTTATATCTTCAGCCTGACATAATCTCGGTTTATTCGTTCAAGGAGGGTACATCCGCTTGAGAGCTGCTTCACCAAATCCTTCCTCGTGTAAATCAACTATATCCTACATGGTATAAAAAGATAAAATATTAGTTTTAATGAAATATTTGACCCAGCAAGAACGTAACTTACCGATCATGGAATTTAAGCTCGTGTGTAAGAGAGAATGTTTTTCTTGATGCCAATATATGATGGTCTTTTTATCAACAGAGGAACATATTGTCCCATCTCAAAATCCTTTAGCACATCTTTCCAATATAACATTTCCTTTGGAACATTACGCTTCTTATTAGATGTATCCAAGATGAATTGATTACTCTCTTCAATATTGGATCCATATAACCTACTAAAAGAGATAAACCAAGGAGTATGGTTAGCATAATGGAAATCAAAGTGGTGTAAATGCTTACCCCTTATTTTATGATCATCTCCAAGCAAAAGTGGGGAATAAATGTCCAAAGATGGTCTATGATAGATGAAATTGATAGTCTTGCCATCCGTATGCTTCTCTTTGTTCACTTGATCCTTATTTTGATGAGATTCTTCTTTTACGTTTACAAGTTCTTCTTCCACTTGATCATGCTTTTCAACGTGCTCTATGTGGACCTCCTCAACTAGCTCATCCTTACGTTAGGACCCGTCATCATTATACTCATAACTGTCACTAGAATTTGGAACTAAAGTACTATAGAGCTCTTTTTGTGCTTGTAATTGATTGATCATGTTAACCACATAACCCATTTTCTCTTTTAACATTGACACCCTTTCATTTTTTTTAATTTGACTTTGCATCATTTGATTTTGCCCGTTTGTCAATGCTTTAAAAAGCTTCTCCATTTTTTCTGAACTTAAGGGTTCTGAAACTGGAGAAGAATCTTGTTGAGGATATTGATAATATTTTGAAGCTTCATATTCGCGTGTGTAAAGGTCTTGATATGGCACTGGATAATGATTATTCATCTCCCATCCAAATTTGGGGTGATGCCTCATTCCCAAATAGTATGCGCTTGTGTAGGAGTCTTGTCCTTGGAAACTATTGAAAGATTAAGCACCAGATCGTGTCCATCCTCCTCATCTCATAGCTTGTGCATGGTAAGTATATGGATTTCCTTCTATATGACACACTCTGCTTTTATTAATAACTCCAGTAGTTGTGGCTACCTACAAAATAAGAACAATGAGTTGGCTAAGTCTATCATCAAGATTACTTGAACTTACCTCATTTACTCTTGCATTAAGATTCATGCAAAGTTGTTTATAGCCCAAGGATCCTCTCATAGCCACCTGAAAGCACTAACACTTCCAAAGGAAAAGGTTAAAAGCGAAACAAAACACATCAAAAATCCTAAATAATCATAAAAGAAAAAAATACTAAAAAAATGAAAGACACTAACTACTAAAAATCTATTAATTTAGAGACTTGAGTTCCCACAAGCACTCTGACATCTAATTAAAAGGGTGACACGAAAAACACAATACAATAAAAATAAAAACACACTAAAAATACTATCAAAATACAAGTGAAGTTTCCAATCCTCGGCAATGGTACCGAAAATTGGTGTGGCTGTAGCCGACATGTAATTCAAACTTTCTTGTTGATAATTGTAGTATTAGTAAATAAATGTATCGTTATATACCGGAAAATGAGAGGACTCACCTCTATTTAACTAGCTTAAAAATAAATAAAAATAATATAAAATAACCTAAATAACACAAAATAAATAAATAAATAAATAAATAATGGGGGTTATAAAAATAAAAAATAATAATATAATAAAAGTAATCAATTAAATAAAATAGAATAATAATAAAAATAATGGATAACCACAAATATGATGTATAGAAAGAATACTAGGAAATTCAAAATCCAACGCTACATTAGGTCAAAATATGATATTAATTTCTAAATCTAATTTTAATCATGAGAAAAAGATCAACCAAGTTGTACACCAAAAGTAGGTATATACACCTTATATTACTCCCCCAAATTAATTAATACCATAAAACACCAATATTAACCCTATTAAATACTAGCAGTATAGTAGCAACAAGCGGGTCCTAGATTTAATGTATTAATTAAAAATAGAAGGATGGTAATCAAAGTACCCAAGACTAGTACACTAAGCATGTCTATTTGTATTTCCTTTCTTTCACCCACGCGTATCTAAACGTTTTACTACTTTAGTTAGAATCACAAAACTATTAGGTAAATTATTATCTAACCTAGATTCTATTTATACATATAAATTATAGTATATTTATATGGCCAACTAGAAGGTAAATAATCCTACATACTGTCACTATGAGGAAACAAAAATAAGGCATGCACCATATAAATTATACCTAATAGAATTATATATAAAAAATGATAGCAATTAAAATAGAGTTCAAGAAAAATCTCAAAAAAAAAGAAAAAAAATCATAATTCAAACCTTAATATAGGGTTTCAGTCTATTCCTTAACAATAAATAATCAGTCAATGATAATTATCAAATTAATTATATAAAAAATATATATCTAAAATATAAGTTAAAAATAGATAAGGAAATAACCAAAATTAATTATAGATGAGAGATCAAGAATTTATTGAGATAAAAAAATAATTAATTTAATATGAAATAAATTCTAAGGTTATAAATTTCCTCCATCTTTATTTCTCTCCTTTCTCGGCACCCTTTATTTCTGTGCAACAATTCTTTCTTCTTCTTTTTTCTTTTCCCGTGTTGGTGTGCTGAACTGTTGCAATTCTTTGCACTACTGCGTCCCTATCTTTTGTTTATCTCCTCTCTACTTTTCTGGCTTAGCCTTTGATTTCGTGCCAAACGCTGCCCTCCTATGTCTAACTATTGCTCCTTCGTCGCATTTTTTTTATGTGCTTCCTATGCCACTGCAGCCTCTATTTGCCCTTTTTCGTCATCTCCTTCCTACTACAGCCAGCCATTGCTTTCTTTTTCTCAACTTTTTCCCTTGTTTACTTAGGCAAAAAAAATATACGGTCATTAGTTGATGTATTAGGACTTGGTAAGTTATACAGTAGTATAGAGTTACCAAACCTAACTGTGTACGTAATTAATGAAAACGTACCTGATCTTCTCACTCCTACTGCTCCTGTCCATCTTCTTCCTTCTTCGTTCTGACTTGGACTCTGACCGGCGGTTTCTTGGCATTTTCGAACTGTTGACAACAGCAGAATTCGTCCTCCTGTTCTACTTCCCTGGACAAGAAGAACAGACGCAATCCACTCGTGACGTGATTTGGTGTTTCAGATAGGGCAATTTTTGTTGCTGATTGATAACTTCGGTTGAGAAAGATTGTGTGCTTCGTAAGCCATATATTTGAAGTGTGTACATCTGTTTGTTTTCGATGGTGTTTTCATCAATATAGATGGACACTCGCACCGTTGGCGAGTTTGATTTGTTTCATAACGAATGCTGAAGTCTGATTTTGATAATTTGATGAATGAATATGTATTGAAATATGGATTCTACTGAATTGGCTTATTGGCCTGCCCTAATTTTTATGCATTTATGCCAATGGCTGTTGGGGTACATTTTGCTATACGTGGGATATGTTGTTTGATATATTTAGATGTTAATCACATGTTGCAACTCTCATGGTTACTATAATTAATGTTCTATTGTTATGATAATATTTGAAATGCTGACAATGTATTGTAGTTAATTGTTGTAGGTAAGTTATAATGTTGATTTTAAGTGCCTTTGATAAATTAGTTTGTGGCGTTGTGAAGTGATGATATGGTTTTTAATTAGAATTTCTATACAATTTAAATTACATATATAGTGTGGTTAGTTGTGATTTAGTACATTTTGCTAACCTGTAGAGAATAGTAATTGTATTTGGTTTGTGAAATGAAGATAATATGGAACCAATCGATCGTAAGAAGCGGAGGATTGTACGTCGTCCCGCAAGCGATCATATGGGCGTTAGGTCCATTGATGAGAAGGTACATATTAGTTTAATTTGTTTAATAACCCACTCTATCATTTGTTTGTTATAATGAAGTTATTAAATCATATGATAAAGGATTGAAAATCAGAATATTTGTGGACAGTTGTGTTACTTTGAAAACATTTTTATTGACAATTATTTTTAAGTAGTAATGCAGGTGTTAGGAAATTTGTGTTTGAAGTCAGCTAGTATGAATATTACATACAAATCAATGTCCACAAACAGTATTTGGTTCCAAGTAGAAAATATTATGTACAAATAAAGATATTATATGTACACGTAATTATGCAGTAATGTACACATGATTTTATGAAAAAGTACATGTAAATTGGATACTATTAAAGGTGGCTTGAAAAACGATTAGACTGTACACCCTTAAATAGTTTGTCTAAGTTCGCGTTTATACTAAATTTTCCCCTCATAAATCATTGGTACATTTAGTTTGAGGTGAATTTAAGAGAAATGAATAAGTTAAAAGTGAATATTCTCGTATAGTATTTGGTTGAGCACAAATTATTATGTACATATAACTATATAAATTATGCAAAAAAATGTACATATCATATTATCTATATGTACATGTAAATTGGTAATCGAACTGAAGGTGACCTGAAAACCGAATAGATTGTACAACGTTAAATGGTACGATATTGTTGCAGTTTATACTAAAATAGAGAAATGAATAGGTTAAACTGAATAGCCTCTGCACCCTGAAATAAAACGTGACTTTGGTGGAGTTCATACTAAATTTTCCCCCTCATAAATGGTGGGTAGGTTTAGTTTGAGGTCAATTTAAGAGAAAAGAATAGGATACAAATCAATATCCACAAACAGTATGAAAATCCAAGTGGAAAATATTATGTAAACATAAATAGGCTAATATGTACACCTAATTATGCACTAATGTACACATGATATTATTAAAAAGTACATGTGAATTGGATACCAGTAAAGGTGGCCTGAAAACTGAATAGCCTCTGCACCCTGAAATGGTTTGACTTTGGTGGAGTTCATACTAAATTTTCCCCCTCATAAATGGTTGGTAGGTTTAGTTTGAGGGCAATTTAAGAGAAAAGAATAGGATACAAATCAATATCCACAAACAGTATGCAAATCCAAGTGGAAAATATTATGTACACATAAATAGGCTAATATGTACACCTAATTATGCACTAATGTACACATGATATTATTAAAAAGTACATGTGAATTGGATACCAGTCAAGGTGGCCTGAAAACTGAATAGCCTCTGCACCCTGAAATGGTTTGACTTTGGTGGAGTTCATACTAAATTTTCCCCCTCATAAATGGTTGGTAGGTTTAGTTTGAGGGCAATTTAAGAGAAAAGAATAGGATACAAATCAATATCCTCAAACAGTATGGAAATCCAAGTACAAAATGTTATGTACACATAAATAAGCTAATATGTAGACCTAATTATGCACTAATGTACACGTGATATTATTAAAAAGTACATGTGAATTGGTTACCAGTAAAGGTGGCCTGAAAACTGAATAGCCTCTGCAACCTTAAATGGTTTGACTTTGTTGGAGTTCATACTAAATTTTCCCCTCATAAATCCTCAGTAAGTTTAGTTTGAGGTCAATTTAAGAGAAAAGAATGGGATACAAATCAATATCCACAAACAGTATGGAAATCCAAGTGGAAAATATTATGTACACATAAATAGGCTAATATGTACACCTAATTATGCACTAATGTACACATGATATTATTAAAAAGTACATGTGAATTGGTTACCAGTAAAGGTGGCCTGAAACTGAATAGCCTCTGCACCCTAAAATAAAACTTGACTTTGGTGGAGTTCATACTAAATTTTCCCCCTCATAAATGGTGGGTAGGTTTAGTTTGAGGTCAATTTAAGAGAAAAGAATAGGATACAAATCAATATCCACAAACAGTATGAAATCCAAGTGGAAAATATTATGTACACATAAATAGGCTAATATGTACACCTAATTATGCACTAATGTACACATGATATTATTAAAAAGTACATGTGATTTGGATACCAGTAAAGGTGGCCTGAAAACTGAATAGCCTCTGCACCCTGAAATGGTTTGACTTTGGTGGAGTTCATACTAAATTTTTCCCCTCATAAATGGTTGGTAGGTTTATTTTGAGGGCAATTTAAGAGAAAAGAATAGGATACAAATCAATATCCACAAACAGTATGGAAATCCAAGTACAAAATGTTATGTACACATAAATAGGCTAATATGTACACCTAATTATGCACTAATGTACACATGATATTATTAAAAAGTACATGTGAATTGGATACCAGTAAAGGTGGCCTGAAAACTGAATAGCCTCTGCACCCTGAAATGGTTTGACTTTGGTGGAGTTCATACTAAATTTTCCCCCTCATAAATGGTTGGTAGGTTTAGTTTGAGGGGAATATATGAGAAAATAATAGGATACAAATCAATATCCTCAAACAGTATGGAAATCCAAGTACAAAATGTTATGTACACATAAATAAGCTAATATGTAGACCTAATCATGCACTAATGTACACATGATATTATTAAAAAGTACATGTGAATTGGTTACCAGTAAAGGTGGCCTGAAAACTAAATAGCCTCTGCACCCTTAAATGGTTTGACTTTGTTGGAGTTCATACTAAATTTTCCCCTCATAAATCCTCAGTAAGTTTAGTTTGAGGTCAATTTAAGAGAAAAGAATAGGATACAAATCAATATCCACAAACAGTATGGAAATCCAAGTGGAAAATATTATGTACACATAAATAGGCTAATAGGTACACCTAATTATGCACTAATGTACACATGATATTATTAAAAAGTACATGTAAATTGGTTACCAGTAAAGGTGGCCTAAAACTGAATAGCCTCTACACCCTGAAATAAAACTTGACTTTGGTGGAGTTCATACTAAATTTTCCCCCTCATAAATGGTGGGTAGGTTTAGTTTGAGGTCAATTTAAGAGAAAAGAATAGGATACAAATCAATATCCACAAACAGTATGAAAATCCAAGTGGAAAATATTATGTACAAATAAATAGGCTAAAATGTACACCTAATTATGCAATAATGTACACATGATATTATTAAAAAGTACATGTGAATTGGATACCAGTAAAGGTGGCCTGAAAACTGAATAGCCTCTGCACCCTGAAATGGTTTGACTTTGGTGGAGTTCATACTAAATTTTCCCCCTCATAAATGGTTGGTAGGTTTAGTTTGAGGGCAATTTAAGAGAAAAGAATAGGATACAAATCAATATCCACAAACAGTATGGAAATCCAAGTGGGAAATATTATGTACACATAAATAGGCTAATATGTACACCTAATTATGCACTAATGTACACATGATATTATTAAAAAGTACATGTGAATTGGATTGAAGCTAACATATCCTGAAAACAAATTACATAATGAACATTTAATTGTAACCTCTGTTTGTTGGAGTTTAAAATAATTTTCCGATGAAAAATTATGTGTCTGTAATTAAAGAAGATTTTGTGTTGGCATCACACCAGAAATAGTTAAATTATTATGCAATATATATGTGGCGGTACAGTATTATGCATTTCTTTTGTATAAATGTATTTCTCCTTTGTGGTTGCAGGCCCCCTTTAGCACTCGTTGCTCTCCTGCCCATTTTCTAAAAGTGGTTAGCAAACATATGTTAACCAACGAAGCAAAGGTTGATGCATTGAAAGATGTTGGTTTTGGGGACCTCCTCAAATTATGTACACCAATTCTACAAATACAACTTTGTAAATGGATTTGTGTACATTTTGACTTTGCTTATAGTCGTCTAGAGGTTGGTGTTGGGAAAAATTTGATAAAATTTGAGGAATCCGATGTCCATCAAATTTTGGGTATCCCACAGGGTGATACAGCTGTAAATGTTGAAGGCCCATGGGTTGATATTCAAGACATGGCTGCAGATTTTGGTCTACAGAATGTCAAAGGAATGACGACCTCGTGGAATCACATATTGGGATTTATTAAGGAAGACCGATCTGACGGGGTCTTTGTTCGTGCTTTCATTATATATTCTATGGCTGTGTTATTTGCCCCAACTTCTAGACGGGAGATCCATTTACAGTTCTTGCATTCGTTACGAGATTGTTCCAAAATAAAGAGCCTGAACTGGTGCCAATATGTACATAGATCAACTGTGAATGGCATTAAAAAATGGCGGCAGGCTCGAGGGAGAGAGGGGAATAGGAGAACCTATGCCGCTGGTTGCATGTATGTCCTCATGGTATGGGAAATTTTTCCTCTACTTATTAATATACTTATACTGGAAAAACGATGGCAAAGGGTATCCACATCTACTGCAATTGTTGTTATTTTTTGATTTAGATATGGTACATGGAGAAGACGTACATTGAGGGGTTCACTGTGCCGACCAAATTTCCCCTCTCATCTGCATGGACGGAGGATCTTGTTTGTGAGAGATTAACGCTGGAGCTGAATTATTTCAAAAATTTTGGCCTTGTCGAGGTGAGTCCAATTATAAATTTAATTATTTAAATTTGTTAGTTGGTTTAAAATTTTTACATTTCTTATGCAGCCGAGACCAAGCAATGTCCGTAATCCAACATATTCTGCTGATCACAGTCGTTTCCGTACAGACCATAATGACGCATACCCAAGGGAAATCCCACATGAAGACGTGCCTAGTTCTTCATCAGTAATATTAACATTTGCATGCTAATTTGATTTTATTTCTTCCCCCTTTTTATGTATCTGTTTGTACTAATTGGTATCTATAATTGTATGATATTTTTGGTTTTCCTATTTCGCAGGACCCGTACACAAAGATTTATTCAAATATTCAATCATTGAAATAATGCATCCAATCACATGATGTAGCCGTTTGTAATTATATACAACAGATAGAGGAACAATTAACGCTGTTGAAATAGCCTGTACAGCAACGAATAATTAAAATAGGCTGTACACTTCATTGATGTTGCAAGGATAAGAATAAGGCATGTTTGGGCACAGACTTAAACTGGTATGGATAGACTAAAAAATGTTTCCCAATTTGGTGCCATCACCTAATAATTCTGATGATGCCTTTGTTAAAAATGCACCCCATTTCCATACCTTCATTCCAATAAAAATGAAGGAACAAGGACTAAAATGAAAAGTTCATGAAAACACTTACCCACAAAATGCAAACATTTTACCTTATAACAGATACGTATGCAATTTCAAACCATAAAATACATGAAAGAAAAGGACCTTATAACTATTTGACCTTCTCCAACAACCTCTGAATACCTTGATGACAATTGTTCCCCTTTCAGATTAAAAGTCATTTACATTTGCCTTCAACTTCTCATCCATCTCTATTACTTTTATCAAAAACACCTGAAGTGAAAATCAGTATGGGATATGTCATCAGATTTATCATCATCATTACTAGTGACATTTTAGTCTTGTATTTTAAGTAACTTTTCAGGTTATTATATTCTATTCTTGAAAGTTTAAGGTGCAAGATAAACTATACCTAAACATGAGATGATATTTTCATCAATATACACCTTAGTGGAAAACAAAAAATTTACAACAAGTCTCAGCCAGTGGAGAGGGAAATAGTATAGACGTAACCATAACATTTGTAACACCAAAAATTATATTTCCTACCAAATGTAAAAAATTTAACAATAAATGCTCGAGATCTGAATTCGTACCAAAATAAGTGCCTCATTGACACTACTATCTGACAGATATCGATACGTCATCCTTATTCTCTTCTGCCTTCATTTAATTAGGAAGCCAGGTAACACAAAAACATATGTCCGATATTATGGGTTCCCCTTCACCTGATAGAAAAGAAGAACATATAATGATGTCAGTAGGTTTGTTATTTACATATAACTACACATAATGTACTGAACATTATTCTCAACTAATATTACCATATGTTGTTCACATTCCACATTCTCCAACAGATCAAAAACTGGGAACCACCACATTACAATTTCATACACCCTATGCATCAGGGAGTTCATCCCTGTTGCAAATTACTTGACTCCTGCATGTCCGACGGTTATGTTTAGCTTCTCCACATCGACTGCAGTGCACAGTAGACATATCCTGAAACTGAGATTCAATCCTTCTGGTTTTTGGCCTCCCAGGAGTTTTCTTCACAATGGGGGGCAGAATACACAGGTTGCTGCCTTCATAATCATCACCGTCCTTAATTATTAGCATACCGGTTGTTGGCTCTAACGAAGGAAGTTCATGAGTCTCTACAGGATTTATGGAGTTTTGGTATATCAATTCTTGTGCTTCCTTCTTATAGAAAGAATCAGTATAGTCATACAAACTATATTTCAGCTGATCAAGCACATAACAAACATGTGCGCATGGGATTCCGGTGACTTGCCACTCTCCACAACTACAAGTCCTCTTATTCAAGTCCACAGTCAGTTGGGCAGCCATAATTTCAACCTTGAACATTAAATGGGAATACCTAATAGACCTCATAACACATGAGCGCTTCATGTAGTTACAGTATAATATTTTCTCAATAGAAGGACCTATAGGGGTCTGCCATCTACATATTTCATTCTTCACATTCAGCATCTTCGTCGCAAGTTTATCAAAATAGGCTAACAGCAGTGAAGGTATGCTAAAAACTCTCTCATTCCTCATCCACGAATTGAAAGACTCAGCAATGTTGGAGTTCATCCAAGTCCATCGTGGTTTGGGAAATTTACTTCGGGCCCAATGTTCGGGCTTAGTATTCTTCACCCGTTCTGCTAGCTTCGTATTAAATGCCTCAAGATTTGCCATACACATGTTGAAATCAACATCTGTACTGGCATATGCAATGGCATCAAATAAATCTGATGCATTTTCCTTCATTACTCTCCTAGTCATCCCTAACTTCATGAGTTCACTGTTAAAGTTTTCCTTCAAATGCCTCAAACAAAAACAATGGTTTTCTTCACCAAAAATTTCAGCAACACTACTTATTATCCCTGGATGCCTGTCTGATAAGACAACTACTTCTAAAGACCGAATAATCAACTTGAGCTGTTTCAAAAACCAATGCCAATTATCGTAGTTCTCACAACTAACAATGCCAATAGCTAAATGGAGTATTCTATTATCTGCATCAACAGTACAAGCAGACAACATTGTCCCACCAAATGGACCACTAAGATGCCCGGCATCCACAAAAATACATGGTCTACAACCGAACAAGAATCCTTGCATACATGAAGCAAAAGATATAAATAGCTATGAAAATTTGCAATCTTCAACAACAACAAAGGAAACAGATCCAGGATTGCTCTTCTTCACACAATCACATATCCAATCCAACATCTTATAGTGATCCTTTGGATCACCATGGATATAAGATTTAGCACATTCAACTGCAGACCAAGCTTGGGCGTAATTAATCTGAATGCCAGTATCCCTCTCAATATCCTTGCGGACTTCGTTAGGTCTATAGTTAGACGTACTCCTAATCTTACCAAGAATAAGGCCCCCGACTAATTTAGAAGAGAAAGGTGGCTTATGTAATGCAAAAATGTCACCCACCTTGTGTTGGTGAGAGTCATTAAATTCCCTAATTTTAACCAATGATGTATTCCGAATAGCATATGCCTTAATGATGAAAGGGCAGTCCTCTAGTGAACATTTCACAATCAAACGGGTTTTTGTATTCTTAACCCATTTATAACGGAACTCACATGCTATAGAATATTTGTAAAGGCAGCTGCGGAATGCATTTGCACTTTCAAATATTTGACCTTCACCACTTATAACATTGGACATCACACTACCAACCCAAGTACGAGTACCACAAGCAGCACTCCGAACCCCCATCTCAACACCCCTTGAGTTATCAACATGCTCATTTTCATAACTATTCTCATTTACTTTCAATCCATTAGACCCCATATCAGATTTCGAGCACCCTGGGTTATCTCTGATTATGTGGGATGACCTTCAGATGAAATCGAAATAATCATTATTATAAATAAAATTAAACTAAAGAACACAGTTCACAAAATATTAATAATATAAATTAAGCATTGTAAAGAACTTACAGCAAGTTATCATCTGTGATCACTTCTACATTTCCTGCTGCAATATAGGCAAACCCATATTCTTCATTGAATTCGAAAATCTCCACAAGGGAAGCATCATCAACCAGTGGCATAAGGATTGACCTATCAAATTTTAAGCTATACCAAACATTTTTCTCTTCGGAAGATATATTAAACCTCTTGCAACAAACAGAAATAACCTCCTCAACACTCATACCATCATCTATTATCGCTCCACTTTTACTACCACCATCATAATCAACGGATTTTTTACCCTTAACAATGAACGACCCTCCATAGTGCAAATACATATACATACGCCTACATCCACACAACTCCATAAACCTATTCATTATTAGCCAACGTATAAGTTACAAAGGTTTAAAACAGCAATAGCAATCTTAATTATCCAATCCCAATCATGTGTATCTATATCAATACTACAATTGAATGGCAAACTATCCTTATTAACTTCCCTCTCTAATACACCAACATTTTATATAAAAGAAATCATCAGAAAATACGAAGAATTTTAAATTATGAGCACAACTACTAACCAAATCTTCAAAAAAAAATCCAACACAACAACCACCATTCAAGGAGGTTTCAGCACAATACTCGCACAACCATAATTCTATACCTTCCCCCCACAATCAGTAATGAATACAGAATGGGTGACAATAATCAAACCCCAAACCGGCACAACCATACTTCAAATCCACAGAAACAATAATTTGTTGCAATCACATATCTTTAAATTGTAATGTCAGCTACAAATTAGCATCTACAAGAACACAACAAATTCAAATTTCACAAAATCTCACAAAAACTATAAATAATTAAGCCATTGTACACAGAAACCGAAGTAGTTGGACAATCATTTAGCAGACAAACAACATCTAAATTGTACATATATTATGTCAAATTGCAAGGTCAAAGGGTTAAAGCCGTTTTACTTCCAGCACAAAGACAAAGAGGAAAGGGACGGATTCAGGACAAACAACATAAGGGATGAAGAAGGAGAAGAACGGTTGAGGACGGGACTGACATTCATTATAAACGGGACAACATTGGAGGGTTTTTCACTCAAGATCAGGGATGAAGAAGACTGCCAACAAATTTACCCTAACAAAGAATCACTGAAAAAACAAATATTTATACACAGTTAATTCCCAGACACACACCCAAGTGGTTTGGAGTAGAATACACTGACGTATTTGGACATATACGTGCTTGGTTCGGGACAAAAATAAATTCCACTCAATACTAAAACACATGGACCCTCAGAAATTAATTTTATGAGGATGTGCTGCAGTCTTTTTTTCCATTCAGATTTATTAGAAGAAATATTTTCAAATTTTATTATCAGCAAATGAACATAATAAGAAAATACCTAACAAATACCGTTTTGACATGCACTTGTACATATATGTATTATTCATTGTACACTTATAAACTTTCGATGTACATTCAGGGATAATTATATGTACGGTGTGTTGTTCCATTTCGTACTTAAAACTAGTGGGGAAAAATTCGGTCATATTATGGACAAAATTTAATGCAATTCCCTACTTAGTGAAATCAAAAAAATTTAATCTAACTCTATTACAATTTACCTGTGGCAGAAAATCCAAGTGTCTGCCTTACGTTTACAACATAGAACAATTACGACTCAACTCATGGAGATTCCTAAACCGTATATATATATATATCATTTTTTACTATAAAAGATCGAAGACAATTCAACATATCTAAATTCGTACAAGTTGTTTGACATATACAATACATTCTAGGTTCCCTTATCAATATGTTCAGTTGAAATAGATTTTCTTGTTTTAGTATAGCCAATTTTTTTGGTAATTATATATAAATGTACATATAGAGAATATTACATGTACATTTATATATAATTAGGTGTACATATTAGTGTAATTATATGTACATGATATTTTGTACTTGTAACTAAATACTTTTTGACCATTTTGATTTTTAACTAATTAGTTTTACCTAAATATACTACAAAGAAATTTTTCCCAATTTTTTTTCAATAACTTATAACTAACATTATGTTAATCATAATAACATTTAATTCGCACAATTTTATCTAAGTTTCGATAGGCTAAAGATAGGTATTTTGTATTCATTCCAACTATTGTTGCATAGCAGGACATACAAGGCTGCTGAATGCGATTAAAAAAACGTATGGTCCTTCTCCAATTTTTTTTCGGTTTATAATGAACCAAATAAACTCCAAAATTTTTTATGAATTTTGGCCGTCAAAATTACATTTGTTGCTTACTTCAGATCAATAGACATTTAACCGCACCTGCTCAAAGCGAATTACTATAGTCGCAAATCAAGTACGTCGTCATA
This sequence comes from Tamarix chinensis, assembly GCA_030549775.1. Taxonomy (NCBI): domain Eukaryota; kingdom Viridiplantae; phylum Streptophyta; class Magnoliopsida; order Caryophyllales; family Tamaricaceae; genus Tamarix; species Tamarix chinensis. The sequence continues at coordinate 106,243,301 of CM060174.1, read as the reverse complement.
ATCCAAAACTTACGGTTACAGATAGCCATGATATTTCGCAACCTTATCAATTAATGATAACATGTGTGAAACCAATCAGCCGCATGACTTACAGTTACATATTCTTTGTCCACGAAAATGGGCTTGATAATTCTTCCTCAAACTACATTACAGAAGCACACATAAACTCAGCTTCCTAACTTGATTCTAGTTTCAACCAGAATGAAAATTAGGAAATAAGTAAAAAGTTTAGCACCTGGATACTCTACCGTACAACCCCCAAACTGCAACGAAATGTCTGAATTAGATTCAGACGTAACATTAATTTCAATAACAACTCAACACTTAGAGCAGACAAGACAAGCGAAGTAGAGTACCATTTTTACAGTAGGAAAGGTTGAGCAACAAAAAATGACGGGTAGGAACAAGCCTACAAAGACAGCCGTCAGCGAGCTTCAGTTCACGACGCAAGCACGGACAACTTCGATGCTACGAATAGAAACACAAATGAGGTAAAACGCTGTCAAATGGTAGCAGAAACATGCCCAATCGAGGAGCTAGAGCCACAGACGCAGATGAGTCGCATAAGTTCTTCTACCTCTAGTTTCCAATCAGTTAGACCCGAGCTTCAAAATTTGCAGACGTAGAATACCACAGACGAGAAGCTTCAAAATATCTTCCAGGCCATATTACGAACCAACAATCTGAGCATGGCTTGGAAAATACTAACCTATGGTATTCTACGTATAAAATGATGCTTCCGAACAAATAATAAATGGACTCAATACTAGACCTGGTGGACTGAAAATAATTACTTTCAGTTGGGTGGACCCCAGGTTTTTTTCCCGGGAGAGAAACTCCTTGTAAAGCCCCATCACCCACTCTCCTGGCCACATATACCTATTCAATTTCAACAAATCTTATCTCTTTAGTCTTGACCCACCACCTACCACTAACACTGAAGTGCGCTAAGTAAGCTTTTGAAAGGTTAATAACATTGGAAATTCCTCAACAACCTCCCCTCCCCACACACGCACCCAACAAAGGAAAAAAATAAATAAAACAGTTCTCTATTCAATCATTATTGTCATAGAAATTCCCTCAACAACCTCCCCTCCCCACACACGCACCCAACAAGGGAAAAAAATAAATAAAAACAGTTCTCTATTCAATCATTATTGTCTTGCTAATACAGGGGAAAAAAGAGAAGCAGGTGCGTTACTTGCTATGGCTTAATTAAATGCCGAGAGGGTTCCGGAACCCCTGCTCGTAGGTAGCCAATTTGCAATAATTCTTGCTTCTTGCCAGAATGAAAACATCACACCTAGTATTCGTTCCGTCGCCAGGAATAGGCCACCTTGTATCAACCGTTGAGTTTGCCAATCATATACTTCACCGTGATAACAGCTTCTCCATAACCATTCTTATTATAAGCCTACCCTACTCTTCGGCTCCAACAACAGCAGCCACCTCAAACACAGCCTCAATCAACTATATCACTCTCCCAAAATCAAGCCCTCCGCCTTTAAAGGCGTGGAGTGAGTCCATAGAAAATTACATCTCTGTACATATCGACTCTCATAAGCCCCAAGTTAGGGATGCCATCAAAACATTGCTCGGTGACTCGGCACGCCTAGTAGGAATAATCGTGGATATGTTTTGTTCCTCCATGGCTGATGTGGCAACTGAGCTCGGCGCCCCTGCTTATTTATTCCACACCTCAAGCGCTGCCTTCCTCAGTCTTTTACTCCACCTCCCATGCCACTATGAACAAGCTGGGCGTGAGCTCATGGAGTCCGATCCGGAGTTTGTAGTTTCGGGTTTTCAAAACCCTGTCTCGCCAAGGGTATTACCGCAGTTCATGCTGAACAAATTAGGCTATACTGCATTTTTAAAGCATGCAAGAAGGTTTACAGAGATGAAAGGCATCATCGTTAATACCTTCATGGAGCTCGAGACCTATGCCCTACGGTCCTTACACGGTCAAACACCACCGGTTTACCCCGTTGGGCCGGTTCTTGATCTCAAGGGTCAAATCCATAGGAAGGCTGATCAATCCCAACCAAACGGGGTCATGGCATGGCTTGATGCTCAGCCAGAAACATCCGTTGTACTCCTGTGTTTTGGCAGCGGAGGCTGTCTCAGTGAACCACAGATGAGAGAGGTAGCAATAGGGCTCCAGCATAGTGAGTTCCGATTCCTTTGGTCCCTACGCAAGCCGGCGCCCAAGGATACAGTGGCTCGCCCAACAGACTACACAGCCGCAGAACTCAAGGAAATATTATCCGAGGAGTTTCTTAGTGTACTCGATGAAGGAAGAGGTATTGTCTGCGGCTGGGTCCCACAAGTCCAAGTACTAGCGCACAAAGCCTTAGGGGGCTTTGTATCTCATTGTGGATGGAACTCTATCCTAGAGAGCTTGTGGTTCGGACAGCCCATAGTAACCTGGCCCCTATACGCAGAACAACAAACCAATGCATTTGAGATGGTGAAAGAGCTAGGATTAGCAGTGGAGATGAGGTTGGATTACACGCTGGGTACTGCGGAGCTTGTGACAGCCAATGAACTAGAGAGTTCAATAAGGAAAATGATGGACAAGGATAATCCAGTGCGAGAGAAGGTCAGATATATAGCTGAAATGAGCAGAAAGGCTGTGCTAGATGGTGGCTCATCTTTAAATCACCTAGGATCCTTAATCAGGGATATCAAAGGACACAGTGTGTAGAAATATAAGAGCTTGGCCCAGGTTTTCCGTAAGAATAACCGACATACGCTAGCACAGTGTGCCGAAGGTTGTCATAGTTAATAATGCTAGGTTGGGAGTGCGTGTGCTACATGTCAGTTTGTCAAATTTCCATGATACAAGATGCTGGATTGACATCAATATAAATGTTCAACTAAGCTTTAATGCTAGGGAAACCATTTTTAGCAAAACAAATTTTAGTGGTCTTACATAATGAAGATGTTATGAATTTAGCACATAAGGAATGCAAACTTCAGTAACAGTTTGAGTGGAGTTCCTTTTCTTGGAGCACTTTGAGACCCCCTACCGCGGTGGGCGGGCAGGCGGGCAATAATGATAGGTTTGTAACTTCAGTATGATGTGATCTAAATCTTCTGCCAAGTTAATGTCAGAAGTTGTGCATTCTTTATCCGACTATCCCTGCATTAAATAAAATGAATTCATATCACAGAAAGTTTCAAATCAATACCTTGAACCTTCACACACATTTGAAATAGTTGCAATATAGTGGGAAATGTATGCATGTTACCTTGAACCTTCACACACGCGCGCGCACGAACTACCTTAAGCCTGCGGTGCAGTATAATTTTAATTTCAAGCAATTAATCTTTTAATCTAACTTTAACTACGAATGATTAATATTTTAATTTTATTATAATTTTTTCATCCTAAAATTCAAACCCAACTCTAGTCCTAATCTCACACCTATTCTTCTATTTTTCCTTTTCCTTTACCTTTTGTCCTTTTACCTTTCTTCCTTTTTAGGCCTTATTCCTTTCTCTCCTGCATGGATTTTCCTTCGCAATTAGATTCTTCACCACAGCCTAGCCTGCAACCGCTAGGTCTAGCATCATCATTTTCCTTGTCTCTCCCCTTTTTCCTGAGGGGTGTGTCTTGGGAAAGCTTGTGCCTAAATTTTTCCCAATTCTCTACCTTGCTCATACCCCTCCGTACACTTTTAGTTGTTCCTCTACTTCACCCAACACACCCCCTCACCTGTTAAATATGCTTCAAACTAAGTAGTGGGAAGTTGATTACTTGATTCCTAGATTTTTTAGTTTACTCACTAAGTAGTTATGACTTAGTCTAAGTGTTATAGTTAGTGGTTTATTTTTAGTTAATAGCTTGTGTGTTAGTGGGACATGATCACCCACTTGGTAAGATAATGTCAGTTTATTTTCAACTTTGTTAGTTATATTTTTATCTTATTTAAAGGCACCTGATGTAGTTGGTTTTAGGCAAGCTGTTAATGAATTACTTTTCTTCTCTAACTTTATTTCCTTTTATATTTTAAATCCCCAACAAATTTTTGGTAACAGAGCCGACAAGAAAAAAAGACAACAGTAAAGTCTTTCTTTATTCCTTCTCATTAGGTGGGGTTTTTTTCTTTGCGAAAGTCAAAAAAAGGGAAAAACCAAACAACAAAATTAAATTGGTAAAGTTATAGAGAGAAATACAAAGAGTTGAGTGAAACACAAAAGCACTAAAATGCATATCAGAGAGCACAAACAAAAATCATCCATGGCTAGCAACTGCACAAACCCATCATCTCAGCCCCTAATTCCAATTTTTAAGGGGGGGGGATACCACTTATGGAGTCTTAATATGAAGACCCTATTCAAGTCTCAAGAGCTATGGGAGATAGTGGATCATGGTTATACACAATCCGCGGAAGCCCTAGCAGAACCCGATCAACAATTACAGGAGAATCGGAAGAAAGACTCAAAGGCTTTGCTCTTCATCCAATCAGCCCTAGATGATGAAATATTTCCGCGAATTGCAGTAGCATCAACCTCAAAGTAAGTATGGGATATACTCAAGGCTGAATTTTTCAGTGACAAGAAGGTAATTGGTGTCAAATTACAGACTCTCCATTTTGAATTTGCTAATTTGGCCATGAAAGATAAAGAACCTATACAAGGATTCTTATCTAGATTCTCTGGGCTTGTCAGTCATATGAGAACATATGATAAAATTTTTAGTGATCAAACAATTGTTAGTAAGGTTTTGAGAAGCCTAGCTACAAATTATATTCATATTGTTACCGCTATTGAAGAATATAAGGATTTGTCAACTTATACATTTGATGAGTTCCTTAATAGCATATAGAGAACGACTGAACAAACCATTTGAAAAGACTGAAGAGAAAGCTCTTCAAGTGAAGGGATAATACTCCTTTAAGGGGAAGACTGAAAATTCAGGAGGTAGAGGATTTGGCAGAGGAGGCTTCCGTGGCCGAGGCCGTGGTGGAGGTAGAGGTTGTGGTCATTTTAGAGGTCGTGGTCAATTTAGAGGAAATTGACACTCCAAGAGCAATATACAATGTCACTATTGCAAGAAGTTCGGCCACAAAGAAGCGGAATGTTGGAGTAAGCAGAGAGGTGAATCAAAGCAAGTAAATTTCACGGAAAATCCCCAAGAGGAGAGCAACTTGTTCATAGCTCATTCAAAAATTGATCCAGGGGACAATGTTGTATGGTTTATTGTTGCTCTAACCACATGTCTGGTGTAAGAGCACTTTTCAAGAGTCTTGATGAATAAAAAAACAGAGGTACGATTGGGGGATGGCAAGAAAATCAAAGTTGAAGGCAGAGGTACCATTACAATCCTAACTTCAAATGGCAATACAAAGCTCCTTCATGATGTGTAGTGTATACCTTCTATTGCTCATAATCTTCTGAGTGTCAGTCAATTAATTAAGGGTGGATATTCTATTTTATTTGAGGATGATTGTTGTAGCATTTATGAAAAAAATTCTGACCACAAATTTGTAGGAGTCCAAATGACTCAAAACAGAATGTTCCCCCTTAATGTGTCAAATAGTGATGTTAGCAATGCACTAGTTGTTAAAGGGCGTTTACAGTATGGTCATTTGAATGTTAAAGGGATACAATTGTTAAGCAAAAAAAAATATGGTTGTTGGTTTACTTAAAATTGAAGCTCTTGAATTCTGCGAAGGGTGTGTGTATGGTAAACAAAGTAGATGATCTTTTCCTGTTGGCAATGCTTGGAGAGCCTCTACTTGTTTAGAACTTGTTCATGCAGATTTGTGTGGTCCCATGTCAACTGAGTCTCTAGGAGAAAGTCGTTATTTTTTGCTATTTGTTGATGATTGTAGTGGCATGAATTGGGTTTATTTATTAAAAAACAAATCTAAAGCCTTTGATTATTTCAAGAAATTTAAGTCACAGGTGGAGAAACAAAGTGGGTGTCAGATTAAGGCACTATGTACAAATCATGGTGGCGAGTTTGTCTAAGATGATTTCAACATTTTCTGTGAGGATAATGGTATTTACAGGGAGTTGACTGCACCTAATACACCCCATCAAAATGGTGTAGCTAAGAGGAAAAATTGAACGATCATGGAGATGGAAAGAAGCATGTTGAATGCTAGAGGAGTTCCAAATCTATTTTGGGTAGAGGCTGAAGCCACGACAGTGTATATCCTCAACATTTCACCTACAAAGGCCATCTACAATCAAACTCCATATGAGGCGTGGAAAGGTAATCAGCCAAGGGTAATCCACTTACGTATTTTTGGTTGTATAGCATATGCTTTGGTTCATTCTTGCACTAAGCTTGATGATAAATCTGTAAAATGCATTTTTGTGGGATATAGAGCTCAATCCAAAGCATGTAGATTATATAACCACGTGAGTGGTAAATTCATTATTACCAAGAATGTCTTATTCAATGTAGAAGCTAGCTGGATATGGGGGAAAGATGACATACCTGTAGTAGCTTCACAACATATTATAACTTCCCCTAATCACAGAAGATGCGCAATCACCGGCAGAAACTCCCATCACCAGTGGCAATGACATCAACTCCACAACGTCTACACCAGCTAGAAGTACTTCCTCAACACTAAATAGTAGCAGTAGCACTTCACCAACATTAGGCCCTTCCTCATAAACACTACCTCAAAAAGTTAAATCTCTGAGGGAGGTGTATGAATCCTGCTCATTCGCCTTGTATGTGATAGAACCAACCTATTTTGATGAAGCCATTGAAAGTGAAGAATGGGAAGCAGCAATGATGGAGGGCATGACGGCAATTGAACACCATCATACATGGAAACTAGTTGATCTTCCAGAAGACAAGACTCCCATTGGACTCAAGTGGGTTTATAAAGTTAAACATCATGCAAATAGAAGTATCCAGAAGTTCAAAGTGAGGCTTGTTGCTCAGGGGTATGCACAACATCAAGGTATCGACTTTGATGAAACTTTCTCACCTGTAGCTCGTTTTGAAACAGTGAGAGTGTTATTTTCTTTGGGTGCTAACTTGAATTTCCCTATCTATCAACTTGATGTCAAGTCTGCATTCTTAAACGAGGAGTTAGAAGAAGAAGTTTTTATGTCTCAACCCAAAGGCTTTGTTTTTAGTGGTCATGAAAGCAAATTCTATAAGCTTAAAAAGGATTTTTTTTATGGGCTTAAACAAGCGCCACGAGCATGGTATAGAAGGATCGACTCATATTTCTTATCAAATGGATTTGTGAGGAGTGAGAATGAGCCCACTTTATATGTAAAAAAAATATGAGAATGGTGAGTTTCTAGTTGTATGCGTTTATGTAGATGACGTGATATATTTGGGATCTTCTAAAAGTTTAATTGCTAAGTTCAAATCATGCATGATGAGGGAATTCGAAATGTCATATTTAGGCAAGTTGCATTACTTTCTTGGTCTTGAGGTGAAATAGGTAGAAGATGGAATATTTCTCTCACAAAAGAAATATGCAAAAGCTATTCTATTCAGGTTTCATATGCACAACAACAAGTCAGCAGCTACGCCCATGAATGCTAATGAAAAACTGCAACTTGAAGATGGTACAGATATTGTAGACCTAAGTTACTACAGAAGCTTAGTTGGTGGCTTAAATTATTTAACTCATACTAGGCCTAATATCGTGTATTCTATAAGCTTCTTATCACGATACATGAACAGTCCTACAAGGCAGCACCTTGGAGCACTAAAAAGGGTGTTTCGTTACATTGTCGGAACAACTGATTTTGGGATTTGGTACTCGAAGGATGAAAATTTTAGCTTACTTGGGTATAGTCAAAGCGATTGTGCTGGATGTGTAGATGATAGGAAAAGTACTTCAGGCCATGTTTTCAACTTGGGGTCAGGCACAATATCTTGGAGCTCAAAGAAGCAAGAGGTGGTGGTGTTATCATCGTCGGAAGCAAAGTATGTTGCTGTGACATCTGCAACGTGTCAAGCAGTTTGGTTACGAAGGTTGCTGGCAGATGTACGTTATGAGAAAAAGGGAGCTACAAAAATATTTTGTGACAACAAGGCTACTATTACAATGACAAAAAACCCGGCATTCCATAGTATAACAAAGCACATTGATATCTGCTACCATTATATTCGCAACCTGACTGCAAATGAGGAAATTGAGCTAAGGTTTTGTCCAACAAATAGCCAAGTTGCTGATTTTCTCACCAAGGCACTTCCTCTGGACAAGCATATTTATTTTCGGTAGAAGCTAGGTGTATGTAGTTTTGAAGTAAGGGGGTGTGTTAAATATGCTTCAAACTAAGTAGTGGGTAGTTTTTACTTGATTCCTAGTTTTTTTAGTTTACTGACTAAGTGGTTATGACTTAGTATAGGTGTTATAGTTAGTGGTTTATTTTTAGTTAATAGCTTGTGTGTTAGTGGTACAATATCACACACTTAGTAAGATAGTGTCAGTTTATTTTCAACTTTGCTAGATATATTTTTATCTTATTTAAAGGCACCTGATGTAGTTGGTTTTATGCAAGCAGTGAATGAATTACTTTTCATCTCTAACTTTACTTCCTTTTATATTTTAAATCCCCAACATCACCTACAAACATCCCCTCTTTTCTTTATCATTGCTTCATTTTATTTCAGCCTCCAAAGCCTCTCTCATCTCTCTGTTATTTGAAATATTTCCCTCACTAAACTCTATGTAGTCCTAGTCATGCTCTGTTGAATGTTGTTGCCATTTTTTATTAACATTGTTGGGCTTTGCAATCGCCCAACCAAAAACCACCTAAACTTCTACAACTCCACCCTAGCTATCCGTTGTTTTTTTATCTCATCCATTCCACCATTTTAGACTCAATCGTCCTAACCCTTTTATATTTTCTTCCCCTCGACCAAGTTGTATTGTTCCTTTATTTTTGGGTTACCTTATCAAGCTTATTGATCTCACCTAGCGAGTTAAATCGTTGAGTTGGTTAACTCGCCGAATGAGTCAATTTACTAAGTAGGTATTTCATCTCCCTATCTTGGTTGCCTTGTTGAGAGTAAATATTTTCTCTTTCCCCTCAGTCTTGGTCTCAGCTATACATTGCATTGCCAAGTTTGTTGTTCCCTTTTCCATTCCTCTTTATCAGCACCGTCGGTCTCTTTTTCTCTTCACTAATTTATATTTCCTCACTCTATCTCGTCTTTGTCAACCTTCTTATACTCCAATTGTATTTTTTTCTCTTGCACTTAGGTATTTTTCTAATTAAAGGTAGAAGCTTAGAATTTTTTTTTGCTTACTTAGAGATCGATGTCGTTTGATAAGGACATATGTCGTAGTTAAGAATTTTTTAATGCTATGTGTATTTTGTGTGTAATGTCATGTTTGGTATTATTATATCTCTTAATTAACGTGTTAATATCGTGTTATGATAATGTTATTGTAATATCCCAAAATCCTAATTTCCGAAATTATGGCCAAATAAGGAATTATTAGGAAAATTAGTTACATAAATTCATTTATTAAAATGTAGAGAGTTAATTAAGGTAGATTAAGAGGAAAATAATAAAGAATTTAATTAGAAGAAAATTTGGGTATTTTTCCTAATAAGGTTTAGGGAATTTATCTAAAATAGTCTAAAATAAGCAAAAAGGAATTTATTTAACATTTTATAAATATTAATATTCTGAATAACCCAAAAATACCCCAATTTCCCCATAAGTTAATTTAATTATTTTCCTAACCTATTTATTTTCTTATCTTCCCTTTTCTTCCTTTTTCTCCCTCCTCTTTCTTTCTTTTTTTTTCCTTCTTCTCCCCCGGCTGGGCCAGCCCACCGGCCCAAACCCCTCTCCTTCCCCCCCGTCTCGCGCACAGGTCCAGCCCCCCCTTTTTCTTTTCCTTTCTCCTTCCCGCGGCCCAGCGCCGTGCGCTGGCCCTCGTACGCCTATGGCCGCAACGACGCGTTTTAACCCCGAGGACGCCGAAACGCCGCGCTAAAATTAATGACCTTATAGCCGTTACCAAACGGGCAACGCAACGCGGCACTTTGTCCCCCATAATGTCGAAACGCCGCGTTTGACTTGCGGATTAAATAAACCCCACCGAACTGACCGGTTCCCCTCCTCTTTCTTTTCCCTGGACCACCGGTCCGCCCTACCTGTCTTCTTCTTCTTCTTCGACCTGCCCCCCCCTCGACCTGCAAATCGACCTGCAAGTCGATTTCGCCGGCAGCCACCAGCACGATCGTCCTTCCCTGCCTCTCTCCTTGTCGTTTTCTTTCTCTTTTCGACCCCGACCACCTCTCTCTCTCCCTTTTCCGCGTGCCATTTCCTTCCCTTTTCCTCTCCTCTTCCCCTTCCCCGACCTGCCATGGCAGGACCTGCACCACCTGCCATCGGCCGGCCACCTGCACCCCTAGCCGCACGCCTCCTTCTCCCTTCGTCGTTTTCCTTCCCCCTTGGTCTATAAATACCCCCTCCCGAACGGCCACAACAAGTCCTCCCGTTGGACCTTGCGGAAACTCTGTTCCGCCGCCGCCAGAAAAGACGCCATGTCTGCCGCCTCCAGCCACCGCAGAAACCACCTCTTCCCACCATTATCATCCCTGCACTTCCCTCTACGAAACCAAGCCACCAGCACCCCTCCCCTTGCCCTGCACGTGCCGCCATAGCCGTGCAAAAGTCCTAACCCGAAACTACCACCTCCAGCCTCCGCCGCCCTTGCGCCGCCTCTCACCGCCAGCCCAGCCGCCACCAAGGCCTCTTCCACCCTCCAAAATGTCCAGAAGACCTCCCTCTACCTTTCCCTACCTTCAAATCCCCCTGCCTCCCTCTCCTCCTTCCTTCCTCATCTTCCATCTCTCTCCACCACCCTCGGCCGCCGTCGTCGCCGCTGCGCGCCGCCACCCCTTGCCACGCCACCACCCTCATTCCACTCCCCTTCACCTACTGTTTCCTCCCCCACCTCAAACTTCTTCTTTTCTCCTCCCATCTAACCACCACCTCCATCTTTTCCCCTCTTCTCCACCTCCACCGCCGCCACCGTCGCCGCCACGCGCCGTCGCCGGACCACCACCGACCCTAGGTGGTTCTCCACTCATCCAAACCCTAATACCCCTTATATATAATTGCTACTATTTTCTACTAATATTAATACTAATATACTTATTATTATTACTATTATACTTATTATTATTACTTTTATTATTATTATTATTATTATCATTATTATTATTATTATTATTATTATCATCATCATCATCATCATTATTACCATTATTATTGTCTTCATTATTAATGTTCTTATCTTCCTACTAATACTAACATCCCTTTTAAACCCTAACTTGTATTATACTTAACTTTGGTCTTATTTTATAATTATTGGTATTAACATTATTAATAATATTACTATTATTACTTCTATTATCCCTACTATGGTTATTATTGTGGTGCTAAACCCTACTTGGTTGTATTATTGTTATTATCATTACTACTAGGAGTATTATTATTATTATCGTTATTACAAGTTTTATTATTATTATTATCACTATTTTTCTATAGTTAGCATGAACATTATTATTATAAGAATAGAGCCAGCGGGTCTAATAATATAAGTGTAACAATAGGTATTAAAAATAAACATATTTTGACTACTAATATCTAGTATACTAATTCTAAGGTAAAAACCCTAGTTTTTGTATAATACCCTTTTTAGTAATAAAAACCCTAACCTTAAACTAAAATGAGGATTGATAGTAATTATAAGGGAAACTAATACTTAGCATTTCCCCCTTTTTATAGGTAATCCCGACCAAAGCCCTAAGGAGTTAGAGGAGCGTACTCCAAGCCCGGCGTCGCCTTAGGTAAGGACGGAGCTAATGGCCTTGTGTTATATGTAACATGGATGTGTTGAATGTTGTGTATGCCATGCTATGCCATGTATTATATGATTTGTGGATAACTCGTTTTATGTGTAGCGCAGCTTGGAGATTGAGGTATGTTGTTTGTGCTTCCATGACATGAGCATGACATTTATATGTATGATGTTTACGATGTATTATGCTATGGCCCTCTAGGACATGCATGTTAGGATAAATGGTAATATGAGTTGGGAACCATCATGGGAGTCTTGAAGTTTGTATGATCGTATTAATGTTCTATAGCGGTACTAATGTTGCATGGTGGTATTATGGTTGTAATGGTGGTATTAGGGTTCGCATGGTGGTGTTAGGGTTCGTATGATGGTGTTTGTGATTTTATGGTGGTATTAATGTTGTATGGTGGTATTATGGTTGTGACGGTGGTATTAGGGTTCGCATGGTGGTGTTAGGGTTTGTATGATGGTATTTATGATCTTGTGGTGGTATTAATGTTGTATGGTGGTATTAATGGTTGCATGGTGGTATTCATGATTGTACGGTGGTATTAGGGTTTGCATAGTGGTATTATGGTTGGTATGGTGGTATTATGATTCGCATGGTGGCGTTAGGGTTTGTATGATGGTATTTATGATTTTGTGGTGGTATTAATGTTGTATGGTGGTATTAATGGTTGCATGGTGGTATTCATGATTGCACGGTGGTATTAGGGTTGTATAGTGGTATTATGGTTGGTATGGTGGTATTATGATTCGCATAGTGGTATTAGGGTTGTATGGTGGTATTAATGATTACATGGTGGTATTAATGGCCTATGGAGTAGGGGGTTGAGAGTGAGAATTCACTTATATAAAGGATGAGTATGAGTTTTCTAAAGAAGGGAGGTTACTTGTTGAAGAAGTAAAGTGCTAGGGTTTGGTGTAGCCAACCAAGGTTGGCGTGGTCGATTAGGGTTTGAGTGGCCAACTAGGGTTTTGTTGGTCACATATGAACTTGGAAGATAAAGAAATACACTTGGGGAATTTCCTAATAAAGAATGAGGTGCGAGATAGAGAATAACGTAGCGTTTGGGTAAGTAAGAAAGAGTTGGGCCACATAGGTCCGATTAGGGTATCCGAGGAGGAACCCTAGAGGGATGAGAACATGCAGAGGCGATATCATATGTGTTGGGATGGCCTATATCCTTGGTGTTTGTGTCTTACTATATGCTACTTTACCTAAGTCTACGGGGGATGGATGTCGGGTGTGAGAAGAGGTGCGAGTCTCAAAATATGGGACGGTCCCTCTAGAGGGGAAAGAGGTAGAGTATCAACCGCATGCATGTCAAGGGTGTGATGTGATTCAATAAGACACGAATAAGACATTAATTATGTAAAGCGAAAGATTGTTGAGCCGAGCCCAGACCGGTCCACCGGCAAATAATAGTGGCTAGGAGCCGGGGTGCCCTGGAGACCGGTCCACCGGCAAATAATAGTGGTCAGGAGCGTTTTGCCCTGAGTGTATACTTTCCGGTCCACCGGCTATAATAGTGGGGGATTTCGTGCTCGACAAACCGAAGTAAGTAAGTTAAACCATGGGAAATACACTAAGTACTTACAGCGAAACACCATGTGATTCGGGGCCAGACCGATCCACCGGCAAATAATAGTGGCCAGGAGCAATTTGCCCTGGAGACCGGTCCACCGGCAAATAATAGTGGTCAGGAGCGTTCTGCCTTGAGTATATACCTTCCGGTCCACCGGCTATAATAGTGGGGTTCCCGCAATCACATGAACTATTAAAGAATATGTGTGGATTGAACATGCTGTTAATGAAAATAAGGAAGATACACTAAGTACTTACAGTGAAACACCATGTGAGTCGGGGCCAGACCGGTCCACCGGCAAATAATAGTGGCCAGGAGCATCTTGCCCTAGAGACCGGTCCACCGGCAAATAATAGTGGTCAGGAGCGTTCTGCCCTGAGTGTATACCTTTCGGTCCACCGGCTATAATAGTGGGGTTCCCGCACTCACATGGACCTCTAAAGAATATGCGTGAAATGGACATATTATTAATGAGGAAAGAATGAATCATCGGAACATACTCAGGCCTTATCTTGTGTGTTATCGCACGTTGCTTATGTGATTGTGCTATGTATGCTATGTGTTATGAATGTATGCTTGGCCTTAGCGCATCAGTGCCCTTACTGAGTATTGGACCCGTACTGATACTACACTGATTAAATGGGTCCTGTGATGATCCACCAATGGTGGGGAGCAGACCTCCTATGCAGGTTTGATCGGTTACAATTGTGGGATGGAAGGCTTGGCTTGAGTGAGTAGGCGATCCGGATATTGGCCCCTTGGGATTCTGTTTTATTTGCTATATTTTGTACCACGCTCCTCGCTTTGGAACCGTACTCTAAGTTGTATTCCTAAATGATATTTTAACTGTTGTTGACTCATGGTTTCATAAATGGTCTATGCTAACTATGGACCTATGTTTTGATGACTCTTAATTAATGATTGTTTGGTTTAGCCTTAGCACTTAGTATCGGAACGGTAGGAGTGAACCGGTCTGGTACTAAGTGTGGCGGTAATACCCCCAAGTTTACGGTTTTTAATTCTTTCGCTTCCGCTAAACCTTTAGATTTAAACGAAATTTTTCAGTAGTAAATTTGGGGGTGTTACAGTTATATTATAATATAGAAATGTGGGTATTTCGTGAAAGTATGAGCGTATATGGTATTCATGCGATTAATTGTATCTTGAAACCTTAAGTTTGGTAATATGACCTATAGGATGGATAAAGAGTAGAAATAGGTGATGATTATGGTTAAGGTTTTATGGGTGCAATTAATTGAGGGTTAAAAAATAATGGTATCTGACTTATAGGATTTTGTAGAAAATTGGGTATTGTGGCTATCATAAAAGTATTTTGGTCATTTTATAATAATGTGGAAAATAATCATGGAATGATAATATTTGAGATTTTTATAAATTACTTCCTAAGTAATATGATAAAATGATGGTTGAATAAGACACAAACTATCTAAAAGGAGAAATTGAGGTTTTAGGTAAGATAAGGATATTTTTGGTCAATTTGAATTAAATATAGAATTTTGGTGATTCTAAAATGATAATAGACTTAAAATATGCTAAGTATGATACATGAAGTATTAAGGGTAATTATGAATAATGTAAGCACAATAAAATGAGAAAATAACTTTAATTGGGAATAGTAACCCTAGAGGCAGACTCATTATCACATGTGTAAGACGTTGGAATTAGAACTTGATTTTCGAATATGTTGTTAATAATATTATTTTAGAATGGTGTACTAAATTTGGTGATGAGGTAGAAGATATTCTTGAGTTATGAAGCTAGGGTTTCTTAGGGGACTAGTGGCATTTCTCATTAGGGGATGTCTTGATCATCTTATGGTTGTGTTTTATATGATTTGAATATTGCTGTTAAATCTATACTATGTAACGTGCATGGTTGATTTATATATGCATGATGATATTAAGATAAACAAGAGTTAATAAATCATTAATCACTTAAAATGAAATATCACTTGAATTATAACTGAAGTGTTGTGTCCGTTCTACCAAACAATAGTAGTGGTCAGGTGTATGGTGCCTTGGGAGGTGCATTAGACTATTACACCAATTTAAGAATAGTATAGAAGTGCATGTTGTCCTCGAAGGTGTTAGGTATTTTCCACCGGCTAATAATTGTGGTCAAACGTGTTTTGCTCTGTGAGGTACTTTAATCTATTCCACCCAATTAAAAAATAATGAGGTCCTAAACTCAACTTAAATAATTAATGGATTGTGGCGATAACTAATAATGGAACTATGATTCGATTCTCCTCTTGCATTGTATCATGTTTAATCAATATGCATGCTTATTCTTCTATGTGATCTTATGTATTCTATACTCTTGCTATGAATGTATTGTTTCATTACTCACTACTTAGTGGATGATAATCATCCTTCTCATAAGTGTTGTTTATTCTCACAGATGTTGCTTACTCTCACGAGCATACGACCTAGATGATTTTGTGCATGCAAGTCCATAAGGTCCCCTTAGATAACTTTGCTACTTATAATTTTACTAGGGATAAGTGATCATATTATCTTTGGGGTTGGACGTAGAATCATGTTATCTGGTTATTGATTTTGCCTAATACCTTTTTGGACTTTTAGTTCCATAGAATTCCTTTTGATTTATTTTGATATTATACTCAGAATTAATCTCTAAAATTTTATTTAAGTTTATGAAGTTTCTCTCATTCAATATTTATTATGTTTTAAGCTCTAATTGTGTTTGCCTTGCATTCAATATAAGGATAGTATGATAAGCCAGACTTATGTCGAGAAGGCAATAACACCCAAAGATTGTTATTATACTTTCGCTAAAATGAAATTTTTTAGTAGTAAATTTTAGGATTTTACATTGAGTGAAAACAACTAACTATCCTTCTCTATGACTTCTTGTGTGTATGAAGCTTCCATCTATGTCCTAATTTAGCTTGTAGCCTTTCATCTTGGAGTTTTCCTTTATATCTATTTATATGCCCACTTACATCATCCCAAATATTAAGTAGCCATAGGCCTTGTCCTAAAACATTACATGTATACATGCACCCTTGATCTTCTTATTATATGACCTCATCCTGAATTAAGATCACAAGCTATTCACTGATAATCTCCACGATGTGTCAAGAAATTCCATTGGTTCCGTCATATTGAAATAAAATGTGCCACAGAGTAAAGCAATACTCGATCATTTGTGACAAACAAAGCTTGCAAAAACCTGCCAAAGCACTACAAAATATAATTTTCAGCCCAACAAGGCGAATGTGGCATCTTAAAATTTGGAAAGCATGAAGAATATGCTTCTAATTTGGACTCAATAGTTTTGGTAGCACCTTTTTTTTGGGTGGTAATTAATTGTAAATTTTATTACCAAAATTGGAAATGCAGCACATCGGTTATAAATATCAGTCCTAACCGCCATCTGTTGAGACATGCCCCTAGTTTCGTAGAGGACACCATTTATCAATATTCAATACTCTCAAAATACCTCCTAGTATATGGGTCTATAAAATCATTACATTGAACAAAACTTTCTGTTGTAATATGGCTAACAATTAGTCTTGGGTGTTTCTAAGCATGCTGGAATACTACCATATTTCTTTAGAGCTAAAAATGGCATAGAACCGCATTGAAAAGAGTGCTTCAGGTGACACAAAGAGTTGCATCCTATAGTTTTATATTCCAAAACTAATAGACTGCAAGAGCTGTATTTTACCAGCAAAACTGAGGTACCTAAAATTCTAGGAGCTGAGTTTCTTTGTAATTTTATCCATCAATGGCCAGTATTGTGCTATAACTAAAGATCTGCAGTTCATGGGCACTCCAAGATATTAACATGGGAACTGACCTGTTGAGAATCCTAACTGTGACAAAACAATCTGCTTTGTACTCTCTGAAACCCAACAAAAATGGACACTTAACCTCTAAGGATTGGCTTGCTTCCCTGAAATGCGATGGAACTCATTCAACTTACCCCATATCAACTTTACTGAATTAAGGTGACCCTTACAAAAATTAAGTAAACTTATATCTGTTAACTTTACGTCATTGGTGACCTCTAAAGTTTCTGACATCCCACTGTGTGCTAAGCATACAGTGAAAATAATCCATGGCTAACATAAAGATGTATGGTGACATAGGGTCGCCCGGTCTTATGCCTCTTCCCTCCTTGAATGGTGCACAAAATGTACCATTGAAACAGATTGAAAGCTAAACAGTAGTAATGCATCATGTCACTAGTTGAATAAATTGAGAGGGAAAACCATACCCAAGCATGAGATGCCTAATGAAACTCCACTCCAGTGTATTATAGGAATTCTTGATGTCTACCTTTAACATCATCTTAGCAACCAGTTGATATTGCCTAGATCCCTCTAATGGAATGGTATAACACTAACTGTCAGTAGAAGCTTAAATGTCAGCAAAAATAAGTCAATAGTCATCCAGAAGTTCTTAAATTTAAAGGGTTTCATCCCTGAACTCACACCTCTGCCCACACCTTACTATGATTCTCAAACCATTTTTGGTGACTCACTCAAAATTCTGTCCAATTTACACCACACCTGATCAGGGGCTTCCTGGTTATTATTCCAAGTGAAATGTGACACAATAGTTTTTAAGTCCCCCAAGCCACACTGCTATAGACGTGATTCAAATCCTACCATTTCATTATAGTGGCGCATCCTTCCCAATTTATTATGTGCTTCTAATATTGCATTAAAATCCCTGACTACATGACTATTGTTATTACAGTTGTGAATAATAACCATTCAACCAGTTGCTGCCATAATACTTTTCGCAAACTACCCTCATTAAACCCATACGCAAAAGAAACAAAGAATTGCTTCCCATATAAAAGATAAGATGTATATTTACTATAGCAAGGTTCCAAAGTACTCATATTAGACCATTCCCATGAGCATTATAGTTATGAACTACGTTATATTCGGGGGCATACCTTTTAACTTATTTTTACTATACTTCTTTCCTTCATCCTTGTCTCCAATAAATCAACAACTTCCTATTTATTACTACAGATATATTTACTTAGTGTTCTTTGTTTGAGGTGTTTATTCATAATCATTACATTCCAAGCAGATACAATCATTTAATGGAGAAGATAGGCACGCTGTCTTCCTTTGCTATGCCCAATCTGACAAACTCAACATTAACATCATGCATAATCGTCTCAAGTAGCAAAGTTGGTCTGTCAACTACGACAATCTCTATAGTTCTCCCTAATCCCCCCCGATGCATCTTTTGTGTGTCGATTAATCTTCCTAAGTTGAGTGTTCTCTTCTAGCACAGGTCATGTGCAATCATAACATACTTAGCAGCAGGAAGTCTAACATCAGTTTCTATCAATATCCTACATTAAGAAACCCTGGATCTAGCGGTCGTCGCCATATCTGCACATATTGGTACCATGCAATTAAATTGTGTTCGTGGTCGCGGTAGCAGTGTTGCGGTATCGGAGCTTCACGAAAGATAAGTTATGTGTCGCGGTCGTTGTGGTCGTCACAGCATAAATTTTTATTTTTATTTCACATCATGCTTGAATTCTTGTTTATTGTTCATTTAAATATAATTATTCAATAAACTAGTATTATATATTATATTAGAAGCATTTAAATGACTAATAAGATTTTAAATTGTTCTAATAACACTACATTTGCATTCGAATGAAAACAAGATGTATTATTTAGTGGTAGATATGAAATTAATGAATAACAAAACTTTATGCTTGTTATTTTTTTAACCAGGTAGAGAGTTCCCATTATCTTTTCTTACATGTCCTATCATGAGCTGGGTTTGGAAGGTGGAAAAGAAGGCTATGGCAATTCTACACGACTAAGCTGTAGCTAGAACTGTGGGATTGCATCAGCAGTTAGGACAAGTCGGGCTTTACTAGTGAAGATTCAAGTTTTTAGAGTTTTATTAGCTGTAGGTTTATATGATGTCTGGAGAGGGAGGAATGACTTATTTTATTCAAATATGAGCATGAATTGGAATAGATTCATTAAGTTTATTCATTATTGGCTTATTACTACAATTATTTCCTCTAGATGTTCCCATTCTGATAGTGGAAAAAAATATGTTGGTTTATTGGTTACCTGTATTGCATAGATAAATTCTATAATTCTATCATCTTAGTTGTATGGTTTAATAATCATTCATAAAAAAAAAAGAATAGTAATTTTAATCGATTAAAAAAACAACAATACTTTATTACAAATCCAATAGTAAATGAATTACAAAAATATTACAAACTAAAATTTTAAATAAAATATTCTACAACAACTACAAATCCAATAATATTGTAGTCATTATGAGCATCTCCTATGTTCAGTGTTCCAAAATTGTAAATTCCACCTTGAAATTGTGGATGTTGTGTTGAAGAAGAACTCTCATCTATTAATGACGATGTAGCATGTTGAGAATCTTGAGATGAGTTTTGAATTTGGTTTAGATTATGGTAGTAGTAATTTGGATATAGATTTTGTGGATGTCCTAATGGTATCCTAATGTTTCCATAGTTATCATAGTTGGAGGAAGATTGATAACCATAATATGAATTTTGACTTTGATATCTCTCTCTTTTTGACCCACTAGATGTGTTTTGGTAATCTCTCAAGTTAGAAAAAGTGTCATATTCTCCATGCGTAGTTGTAGGAAACATTGATTCAAAAGGTTGATTCTTTGATCAAATTGATGAAATCTCTGGCTAGAGCAAGCCGAGTGGCGGCCACTAGTACTTCCATGACCTCTTCTATCATTTCCACGAGTTGGTTGATTAGTAACATCTCCATGAAAAACAGAGCTCCTTTGTCCATATTATTGAATGTTGTCATATCCATAAGTACCTCCTCCTCCTCCACCACCACCACCACCACCATTATCATCATCGTCGTCATCATTGTCACTTGCACTCAAATGAGAATCATGATATTAGTGATCCAGTTCATCTGTAGCTAGTGAGTGAAGATCAACACTATATTGGATTGGAGGATCTTTTCATAGTTCTAGTGCTCGAAAGCTACTACTACCTCCTTCATATTCATTACCATCATCGTCATCGTCCAAGCCATTCCATAAAGATGTTTGATTATTTTCATGTCTAACATCAAGAAAGGAATCCTCCAATTCTTCTAGCCAATGATCCAAATGATCATCTTCATGAAATATATAATCCAAGTTAATTGGATTATACGATTTTTCCAACTCTGCTTGGGTCTTTCTCGTGAAACCTCTTACTTTTAGCCTCATGTTGTAATGGACATAGAAAAGAAGGTTCAATTTCCTATATTTCAACCTATTTCTCAATTTGGTGTGCATCAAACTAAAAGTACTTCAGTTTCTTTCACAATTTGATGTAGAGGTAGTAGCGCTTAAGACTCTCATGGCAATCTTCTTGAGATGTGGAGCAGAACCTCCATATAAATTCCACCATTCAGCTGGAATCATAAAGTTTTGTAATTAGTATAAACTATAAAGTTATAAATTATATAATAATGAATAAATAAAAATATCATAAAATACTAAAATAACATAAGATAACTTTATAAGCTGCTTAAACCTATTTCTCTGCAGGAGGTAAAGGAAGCTTTATGGTCTATTGGCCAATATAAGGCCCCAAGTCCTGATGGTTTTACCTCAGGTTTCTTCAAGGCTTCTTGGTCTATTCTGGAGGTAAGCTTATGGAGATTGATTGTGCATGTTTTTTAGAATGCTTCTTTACCTGAAGCCTTGCTGCAACAAAATTAATTATTATCCCTAAAGGAGAAGGAGTTGTCAATGTCTCTGATTTTAGGCCAATTGCTTATTGCAATGTGGTTTATAAAATTTTAGCTAAGAGGTTGCAGCCAATTTTACCATCCATCATTCATGCATCTTAAGCTGGATTTGTTAAGGGTAGGTATATTGGAGATAATGTTTATTAGCTCATGAGCTTATTCATTTATACAAAAGGAAAAATGCTTCACCAAGATGCATGCTTAAAGTGGATATTAAGAAGGCTTATGATTCAGTTAATTGGAATTTTCTGGAAAATATGCTATTAGGTTTGCATTTTCCTGTCCATTTTGTCAGAGTATGGCTTGTGTTTCCAATGTCAGTTATACTCTGTGCTTTAATAACAATTTGTTAACTCCATTTAAAGGAAGAAAAGGCCTTAGGCAGGGAGATCCTTTATCCCCTTACCTGTTTGTGATTGTGATGGAATATTTTAGTAGGATGTTGCAAACTCTTTGGCTTAATGAAAGCTTTCATGGACATCCCAAGTGTAAAAAATTGAAGATCATCAATCTTGCTTTTGCAGATGATCTACTTTTGTTCTGCAGGGGTGATCTATCTTCTGCCACTGCTATTAACTCTATGCTCCAAGCTTTTGCTGCTGCCTCTGGTTTATCTATTAACCATGAGAAAAGTTTTATCTTTTTTGGTGGAGTTTCTCAGGAGTTGAAAGGGCGTATTTTGTCACAGCTTCAATTTCAGGAAGGGAGGTTTCCTTTTAAGTATTTGGGTGTTCCTTTAGATGCTTCAAAATTGAAAATAGATGATATGCAGTAATTAATACAAAAAATCACAAACAGATTACAACACTAGGCAAATAAGTTACTTTCTTATGTTGGTAGATTGCAATTATTGAAGTCTGTGATCTTTGGTATCACAATGTATTGGAGTCAATTGTTTTTTCTTCCCAAAAAATTATTACTGAAGATCATTAGTCTTTGCAGAGGTTTTCTATGGATAGGGAAAGCATCCTCAAGCAAAAGAGCTCTTGTCTCCTAGAAAATTGTATGTTTGCCTAAAAGGGAAGGAGGTTTGGGATTAATTGATTTAGGTTCTTGGATTACAGCTGTAGTTGGCAAGCATCTATGGAATCTGTATAAGGATAAGAATTCCTTATGGATCAAATGGATTCATACTTATTTCATTAAAGAGCAGGCTGTCACGGACTTTACACTACCATGCACAGCCTCCTAGATCTTAGTCAAACTCATTGGTCTAAGGCCTAAGCTAAGTCCAGTTTTCCAGCAGCTCCAATCACAGGATACTTATAGTATTTATGCAGTATATGACCTGATTCGACTCCAAGCTCCTAAAGTATACTGGTGGAAAGCCATTTGGTCCAACCCAGCTCCCCCTAAACATAAATTTATTGCATGGCTGGTTGCACACTCCAGACTTCCCACTAAAGATCAAATGGGAAAATTTATTCCTGGAATTCCTTTGCAATGTTGTTTTTGCACTCAGCAGGAAACTCTCAGTCATATCCTCTTCCACTGTCAAGGCTTGCAACAAATCTGGGAAGCAATCAGGAAGGTGTTCAAGGAATCAAGAAGGCATTATTCTTGGCAGACCTTGATGAAAAGCTTAGTTTTTTCTCAAGCCAGAGGTGTTGCTAAGGCTCAATTCAAGACAGCTTTTTATGTTATCAGCGTATATGAAGTGTGGAAAGCCCGAAATGCTTGCATCTTCACAAATGTTAGTGTGAACTTACAAAGGATAGTCTTTCAAATCTCTTTAGTTATGACAGCTATTTGTAACCATTCTGCTCATAGTGCAAAGTTTAGTGGTTTCTTAGGTATTGTAGATCGATTCTATAGCTTGGGTTGTACCTCTTCTTCATGATTAATATATAATTTTTATTTTTTAAAAAAAAACATAAGATAAATTAGCTAAGTATATAATTAGATTGGTGAATTTAACAGCTCTTTGTGTGACAATATCACTAAAATCTTCTTATTTTAAGCTGTATATCTCCAACTATACATTTAAGTTTAAAAAAAAAAAGGTATCATCATTATTTTGTATAAGGAAAGTTATTGCATGTTTACCGCTCGAATCTGATTATCAATATTTGGCTCTAGCCATTGTATAACTTTATTCACCCCTCTCATCACTTCTTCATCCTCTCTAATATCATAATCATGTCTTTCGTATGCAAATTGAGGGTTGAGGAAATATCCTTTTAAAATTCACATGTAAATAAAATAAAAATTTAGTAATACATATTTGCATTAACATTGTTAAATAAAAATAGAAATAAAATTTACCTGCTGCATGCAAGTTATAGTGAAGTTGGAAGTCCCATCTATGGTCAATGAACCGCCAATAACATTCCCAATATCGACAATTCTTTTGGATGGCCAACTTTTCTCTCTCCATCGCTTTATAGAGAAATCCCATTGTTGGTTTCTGATCTCCATCCACTAGTCTTAGAACCTTCACTAGAGGCTCTTGCACCTTAATAACATCATTCACCTTAGTCCAAAACTTTCTTCCTTCATCTGTGAGTTGGAGAATAATGTCTCGGATTTAGATCGCATGATCATCGTTCATTTGACCATATTTTCTATGCTTCCACTATTCTGATTCCCATATGTTTCCGAGGCTACTCTTCTGCTTGATAATACTTTCTAGCGTAATAAAATTGGTGGCAAATCTTGTTATGCTAGGTTGAAGAAGTTGTTGATCATTTGTAAATTGCAACATGATAGCCACCACCTTATCATATTTGTATATGAATTGGATGATGCTTTGAGCCATTTGAAGTACTTTATGAATATTTATTTTCTTCGAAATATCAGCCAATATGAGATATATACAATGAGAAGCACAACCTGTCCAATAAAGATGTGGAAACTCTTGCATCAATTTCTTGCCTCCAACCTTGATTGCAGCTTCATTATTTGTTATCACGTGTACAACTATCTCAGGACCAACTTCCTTAACCACCTTTTTCATTAACCTAAAATAATAGTCTGCGTCCTTTGATGTAACAATGGTGGGGTTGACAAACTTGTGGAAAACTGTTCCAGTTTTTGAATAAATAAAAAAGTTAATCAGGTGCATTTTAGTTGGTCCAGCCCATCCATCACACAATATGGTTACTCCCCATTGCTTCCATTGTGGTCAAAAAGAATCGGTCCATTTTTTCAGTGACTGATATTCTTCTTTAATATATACCTCTGCAAGCTCATAAGCACTGGATGGTGGCACATGTTCTCCAACTTCACAAATAGTTGTCATTAAGGGCTTTGTAAATGGGGATTCTATTGCACTGAATTGCACCTTATTATGTGTAATCCATTATCCCCATGCCTTTCTCAACTTTCCTTTAAGAATTTTAAATGCCTTTGTACCCATAATTATTTTGGTTTGCTTCATCTTCTGATGCTCTCGTTCTAGAAAAGCATCCATAATTGCTAACCTTTTGGCAGGAGTCGATGAGGGTGCATATCCATATGAGCCATGACTTCCCCTTACACTTAAGCTAGATGACCAACCCATTGGTCGAAGAGGTTGTTGACCAATGCTTCCACCTTCATGATAATGTTCACAATGATCCATCATATACCTGTTTTTTTCATACTCTAAATCTTCTTCTAACCTACTCCTCCTTAAAATTGCTTGAACATGTTCATCGTCTTCGTCTTCATGGTCAAGTGTCATTCTTGTAATTTCTTCTTTGACGATAAGATCTCTTCTTCTTCTTTTTCATCTTATTATTTTTCATTTCTTGCAACAATTGTTCCATATTTCTTCTAACATCGGTTGTCACATTATTACATTTTACAACATTACCCTTAACATGACCTAAATGTTTTTTTAGTCGTGTTATTCCTCCATTAATAACTTTCCCACAAAAAGCACACTTGATTTTTATCTGACTTTCGTCAACATACTCTCCAAAATTCCATGCAACATCTCTACCCCAATTATCATGACCACTAGCAGCATCACTACTTATTCAATGAGACATGTTTAATTAAACTGAAAATAAAATACATATATGACAAGTGTAAGTAATGTTAAAGTAATTATTTATAAAGAACAATTATTATCTAAAAGCAAAGTAATTATTAACCTTATTTATTTATATAGATTTATAATAAATTAAAATTATAACAATTATTATCCATTAATCTTAGTCATGTCCTAAATAAATTAATATTAACATTATTCGACTAATGATATTAAATTATTGATAAAAAGTATTATTATGTTATATAGATATAAATTTATAATAAATTAAAACTATACCAATTATAATCTATTACTATTAGTTTTAATCATGTACTAAATAAATTATAATTAATATTACTAGATTAATTTTATTAAATTATTGATAAAAAATTATTATTATGTTATATTTATATAGATTTATAATAAATTAAAACTATAAGTCTATAACAATTGATATCCCTTATGTAACACCCCAAAATTCACTATTTTTTTTTTAAAGCGGAAGAATATTAATTAAAACCCGTGAATTCTGGGGATATTACCACCACACTTCGTACCAGACCGATTCTCTTCGACCGTTCTAGTACCAAGTACTAAGGCTAAGAAAAGATTAACATTAAATTCAAACCAAGAGTTCATAAAAGGACTAGAAAGAATCATACATCAAAAATTAGAGTACGCGTAAAAGAATCATGGATCAGAGTACATGGTTAAAATTCCACAGAAAGAAGAAATAACACTTTCATAAGATCAAAGCTTCATCTAGAAAACTCAATACAAGGTAATAAATAAAAAATGGATAAATCCGTTACAAAAGAACTAATAAAAGGAAATACATCGCATAAAGAGTAAATATGGCCACAACTCTCAAACCTTGAGCCGAAACAAGCTCAACACACAACCCCAATTGATGTATTGCCCACCTGCACGAAGTCAGAAGGGCATACTACTTGTGGGAATGAGCAGCACCCATGAAAAGGGTGATCATTACGCTACGTACTGAGTAAGGTAACCAAACACTAAGGCCAACACATAACAACACATAAATAATGCAGAATAATAATAGAGCATAAGACCAACATGATAACATAAATACATATGACCATCCAAGTAAGAGTACAAAGGCCCATATATAATCTGATTCAATTACTTAATTAATCTCTGATCAGAAGTATGTTACCGGTGGATCGGAAAACACACAGGGCATATAGCTCCTGACTACTATTATAGCCAATGGATCGATCTCCAGGATACCATAGTATCTGGCTACTATTATTCGCCGGTGGACCAATCTGGCCCTTGCTCACATGGTGTTCCACTATAAGTAATTAGTGTCTTTCCCATGTCTTAGCACATATATGTTCAGTTTTGTTGAGCACGGAATCCCCCACTATTATAGCCGGTGGACCGAAAACGCATAGGTACAAAGTCTGACCACTATTATTATCGGTGGACCAGTTACACATAGGGCATCATGCCCTAACCACTATTATTTGCCGGTAGACCGGTCTGGGCCCGGCTCAACATCTTCCACTTTACGTGATTAATGTTTTAAGTATCTTATTCAGAAGCTTTCATCCTAGACATGCATGAATCATTCCCTTTACACTTCACACAACACAAATCATAAAATTCCACAATCATAATTACACTTTAATCACCAAATACACATGATAACACAAAAACTCTAAGTAGCCACAACAAACCCTAATTGTCCACACAAACCCTAGTTCGGTCTCCTATGCAACCTTATATTGCTCTACGTGCTATTTTTCATCCAAAGTGTTTAAATACCCAAACAACGTTTACATTACCTTCTTCACATCCCAAACCAATGTTCCATACGTAAATTTCACTCCCATGCAGATGTTATACATTTCATGCCAACCCTAATACCACTATGCAAACCCTAATATCACCATGCAACCATTAACACCACCATGCAACCATTAATACCACCATGCAAACCCTAATCCTACCATGCAACCTTTAATACCACCATGCAAACCCTAATTCCACCATCCAACCATTAATACCACCATGCAAACCCTAAATTCTTTCATGCAAAATCCAATATTCCATCATACAAAACCCTAAATTTAATCCACACAAAAACCAAGGATTCATCCATACCAAACCATGTAAAACCCACGGTTCATCCACATCAAATCCTAAAAATAAACCATATAAAACCCAAAGATTCATCCATACCAAACCCTAGATTCAAACCATATAAAACCAAATATTTATCCATACCAAACCCTAAATTCAAACCATATAAAATCAAAGATTCATCCATACAAACCCTATATTCAATCCATACGAAACCAAGAATCATCCTTGCCAAACCCTAAATTCAAATCATAAATTAGATTCTCCCATATAAAACCATAAATTAGAATCTCCCATATAAACCATAAATTAGATTCTCTCATATAACATCATAAATTACATTCTCCTATACAACATCATATAACATCATAAAACTACATTCTCCCATACAATATCATAATTTACCTTCTCCCATATAACATCATAAGTTAGATTCTCCCACATGAAACTATAAATTGGATTCTCCCACACGAAACCATAAATTAGAGTCTCCCATACAACATTATAAATTACAATCTCCCATACAACATCATAAATCCTACATAACACCATAAAGTATATTCTCTCACACGAAACCCTAAATTTAACATTTTATTCTCCCACTCATGAATCATTAAAATGCTTAGGTCAACTCATTTCCCCTTTAGTTAACTTACTTCCTATTTTCCATTTTCAACCTTTTTCCCACACAATACCACTTTTATACATCCTCTCATGCATATCTAAAGGGTCATAAATAAATCCACATATATATAATACACATACCATGCAAATACACGAAAACATACTACAACTCCACATCATACCATATACGACATAATTAATAATGATAAACATATGATACATAGCATACGAAGTACATAATACATATAAGCACACAAAAGGCCTTAGCACCCCTTACCTAAAACAACACCGGTCTTGGAGCACACTCCTACACCTCCTTAGGGCTTTGACTGGTTTCACCTATTATGAGGGAAAAGCTAAATTTGGATTCCCTCCTACCAAAAATACTATTAAATACTAACTTATTCTAAGACTAGGCTTTTGATAAAATAATAATAACAAAAATACCAAAAATAATATCAATATTAATATTAACAAGAATAATAAAAATAGTAACAATAATAATAATAAGGCATTACTCAAAAACAAAGTGAAATAAGGGCTTCGGCCCATTTACCAAAATAATACTAATAATAATATTAGTAAATTAAATAACCAAATTTAGTAATAATAATAATAAAATAATAATAATAATAATAATAATAGAAAAACTAATAGTAAAGTAGTTGTAATACTAATAATGAAATAATAATAATAGTAATAATAAAAATAATAATTATAATAATAAACACATATTAATAACAATAATAGAAACAACACTAATAATAATAATAAAATCGAAATAAAAATACAATAGGGCTTCAGCCCTCAATAGAAATAATAATAAAAACATTAATAATGATAATAATACATATTAAAAATAGAAATAATAATAATAATAATAATAATAGTATTTATATTAAAATAAATGAAATAAAATAAATTAAGGCTTATAAAAATAGGGAGAAGGGTTGAGAGGGTCTAGGGTTCAACCTTAGGCTGGTGGGGACAGGCGACACCAGCGGTGGTTCACGGCGGCGGCGGCGGTGGCCAAAAAAGAGAAGAAGGAGGGGAAAGTTAAATGCTGGGAAAAGGAGAGGCAGAATGGAGGTAGGAGATGGGGTGTTTAAGACTGCCTAAAGGGAGAGGAGTTGAATGAGGGTGGTGGCACAGCCAAAGGTGGCGGCGCACGGTGGCTGCGGTGGGGGCTGAATGGAGAAGAAGGAGAGAAAGAGAGGATGAGAGGGGGGAGAGGAAAAGAAAGGTAGGGGAAGATAGAGGAGGGTCTGAAGAAGAGAATAGGAGCGGCGAAAGCGGCAGAAGAGGTGGCTAATGGTGGCTCGAAGGGCGGCGGAGGTAGAAAAATAGGTTGGTCGAGGGGGCTACTTTGCATAGCCTCAATGGCTTGTGCAGGAAAAATCGAGGGGGATGGATGATTTGGTTAGCTAGACGGCGGTGAAAGGAAAAGTTTGTTGGCCAGAAAGGGCGGCGGACAAGGCGTCTAAAGGGGCGGTGGCGAACAAGAGAAATATTTAGGATAAGGACATCAAAACTTGAAATAGGGTAGTTTATGGGGGTATTTATAGAGTTAGAGGAGAGGTTAGGGTTATGTGGGTTGGTGAGGGGATAATGCAGTAGGGTTTTCGGTCATCGGTGGCGATGGTTGGCCGGTGGCAGCAAAACGGGGCAAGGGTTGCGCAGGAAAAGGAGAGGGAAAATCGTGTGAGAAATGGAGATTTGGTTGGGTCAAAAGGGCCGGTGATTCAGGGGTAAGAGAGAGGAAGAAAAACTACCGGTCAAAACGGCCGCAACCAGTGGCGAAAATCTCGGCTGGGTGGCGGTGCAGTTATAGTCGATGGTGTCGGGGAAGGAAGGAAGAAGAAGAAATGTGGGCTGGCCTGGGTGGTTCGGGGCAGAAAAGAAAGAAAGAGGAACCGGTCGGGCGGCGAGGCTAAAGTTTTTAAACCAAACGATGCATTTAGACGGAAAAAGAAGCGAAACGCAGTGCGAAGAGGGACGGGTGAAGGGCGACGGTCATGAGGGCTGGGTTGGTCGAAGGAAAGGAAGAAGGGGAACTGAGCCGCAAGCTGGCCCAGTTCAGGGAGGAGGAAAAAAAAAGAAAAGGAAAAGAAGAAGAAGAAGAAAGAAAGAAAAAGAAAAAGGAAAAGGGAAAAAGAAAAAATAATAGGTTGGGTTAATTAAATTAATTAAAATATTTGGGATATTTAAAAATAATAATATTTAAATCCCTTTTTAGGCTAAATTAAAATTTTTAAAAGATTTTCCATAAATTCCATTTTAATTAGCAAATCACTCTAATTTTCTTCAATTAAATTATTTATAAAATTAATATTAATTTGAAACTATTTTATCCTTCTTATTTTAAATAAAACAATTTATTTAATTAATTTCTAAAATAAAATCCTTAATTAGCTAAAGTACCCAAAACTTTTCTAATAAAAATTTATTATTATTTTATTCTTAAATAGCCCTAATTAATTTCCTTTTATTTTAATAAAAAAAATTATTTAATTAATTTTCATAATAAAATCTCATTTAAATGTAATTTTTTAAATTAAAAATTTTCAGGGCATTTCACCTTAGTCCTAGTGATATAGTGATATACTCAAAAAATTAATATTAATATTATTTAACTAACGGTATTAAAATCTTGATAATAAATTATTGTTATGTTTATATTAATATAAACTTATAATAAATTAAAACCATAATAAATATTATCCATTAATCATAGTCATCAGTCATGCATTAAATAAATTATAATTAACATTACATGAGTAATGGTATTAAATTATAGATAATAAATTATTATTATGTTATATTTATATTGATTCATAATAAATTAAAACTATAAAAATTGATATCCATTAGTCTAGGTTATGTATTAAATAAATCAATACTAATAGTTTAAGTTTAACACAACTTGATTAATAATATTAAATTAATAATAATAAAATATTATTATTATATTATATGTATATAGATCTATAAATATAATAAATTAAAACTATAATAATTGTTATCCATTAGTCTAGGTTATGTATTAAATAAATCAATACTAATAGTTTAAGTTTAACACAACTTGATTAATAATATTAAATTAATAATAATAAAATATTATTATTATATTATATGTATATAGATCTATAAATATAATAAATTAAAACTATAATAATTGTTATCCATTAGCCCTAGTCATGTACTAAATAAATTAATATTAACACTACTTGACTAATTGTATTAAGTTATTGATAATAAATTACTATTATATAATATATTTATATTGATTCATAATAAATTAACACTACTTGACTATAATTTATATTATATTTATGCAGATTTATAAAAAGTCAAAATTATAACAATGGTTATCCATTAGTCTTAATTATATAACTTATGTATATACACAATAAATTAATATTAACACCACTTAAATCTTAACTAATGTTATTTATTTAAGAAAAGTATGATTATTTAATTAAAAAAAGAGACTAAGCTAAAGTTTAATTTAATCAAATAAAAGTATGTAAGTAATCTATTAATTACAGCTAAATAATATTATAAAATAAAATTAACAAATACTAACTAACCTTGTTTATATGTTGATTAGATAGTAAAATTGGGCCTTAAATCTAAGTCTAGAGTCGCATCGTCGTAGGCTCACAACTTCAGACTTCACAACCATGCAGTCCATGCCTCACGGGTCATAGTCCTCACCAACTCACCCATCCCTCACGACTTTAAAAAATTTATCTTTCTTCGGTCTTCACTATTCAGCCTCCTATCTTCCGCAAGTAGCACTGTCATAGCCTCAGTGCCTCAATCGCTTCTTCCCGAACAGCCCACACAGCCACACTCTCTCGACTCCCTATCCACAGTAACCACACCAGCGAGCCACCAATCGAACGATGAGCCACAAGCTAAGCACCAGGCACAAGGCACCAGGAAGTAGTTGAAGAGTGAGCCACATACCGAACACCAACCACCAGTCAAACAGATACGATTATATGACGAGCCACTAGTGATGAGGAAAGATGAAACGCGCTTAGTGGATGTGACCACACAGCGACAACAATGGAAGAGCAGCACAGAGCAAAGAAGATGAGGATCTACTCTGAGCTCCATGCACAATCAAAGCTATGTTTTTTAGTTGGTTAGTTCAAGTTTTTTCTTCTGATTTCCAGTGAACTCTTTCTTGATATTTATAAGTAAAATCCCTCTATTATTGTTGTTTCTGTTGATTAACATATGAATTACACTTTCTTCGTCTTCTTTCTTTTACTTTTGTTTTCTGTGTTTTCGGTGCTTTCAATGATGGTGCAAAACAGAAGGGATGGGTGTAGGGTAGGCTACTAGTAGAATTGTGGGAATCTTGACTAGTTTGGTTGAGTTTGCTCTTGCCGGTATATCGGATATTTATCGCTGATAAATACCGATAACCGAATTATCGATGCTAAATCGGCAATAATTACATGAATTGAGTAATCCGTCGCGAACTGGTGATTTCGCGTCGTAGCACACTAGAATTCCGTGAATTAGCGGCCGCTTTCGATTTAGCATTCCGTGATTTAATTGCATGATTGGTACCCTAGTAGAGCTGTTTATGCGACTGAGAGAATCTATAAACTAGTGAGTCACCGAGAGGCCAGGCAAAGTTATCCATAGGGACATTTTTTGCCGGTGGCTTCATTAAGATTCCACTTCTTTGGTAACAATGTGTGAATACACCTTAGAAATGTAGGAACCCGGTTGTATGCGCTACACGCGCTTCCTAACTTGCGAAAAAGAGGAGACCACAGGAATCAACCAACAATGGGAATCGGTCAAATGAAAGTGTAGGCGTGGCTATTGGAATATTTATTGCTCCACCGGATCCTCCAAGGTCGGCAACCAAAACGAGGGGCAATTTTTGGATAGTGTACAACAGATCGGAGACTCTTCAATTAGTAATATCGCTACGATGAATTCGCCGATGAAGAGTGAGCTACCTAGAACTCAGGTTGGCATGGACATTCAATCGAAATATTCTACTCCAACTAAACTTGAAATTGAGCAGAATAGGAATGAGAAGAAAACACATATTTCTGAATTTCAACCTTGTTCCCCTGTGATGAGCCAACTTGCTCCTCTGATGAACTGGAAGGAAACACTGGTAAACAATCATAAACCTGCACATGTTATGCCCCTTACTTATGTTCATCTGTCAAAAATGGCCTAGTAATGCAATGGGATGCTGATGATTGGAAATCGAATTTCTAGTGCTCCCCTTTAGTCGGTTATGTGTTCGGTATGAATTCAACGTTTACACTAATGATGAACTATGTCAAAGCTAACTGAAACCATGTGTTTGTGCCATTTTTCTTATTTCAGTTCCAAAACAAAGCTGACCGTGATCTCATTTTGGACTGTCCATACTTAAGTTTCATGAATTACCCTCTAGTACTTGAGCACTGGACAAAGTCATTGGAATTCAAGATTGAGAAATTTCAGTTTCTGCGCACATAGATCAAGCTTCCTGGTTTACCTCTGACTATATGGTCGCTGAATTCACTTAAATAGAATTGCTAGCTTTGTGGAAATTCCTGTGTGTAGTGATGTTGTGATTGCCACTAAAACTAGAATTTCATTCGTTGATGCTCATAAGGAAATCCCTTCAACTAAACCCATTAAAACACCATCTAGAGCTATTCATAATCAGTCTATTGACTACGAATAGAAACCCCGAGTGTGTCTACATTACAGGAGATTTGGCCATATACTCTGTCAATGTGCACAAAACAAATCTCCTGACAAACAGGAGAAGAAGACTGAACGGATCGCTGTCCAGGATAAGAGACAGAGAGCCAGCCAACAACTTAGTAACCCACAACATGCTTCCTTTTCTTAGATACCTACAACAACTCAACCTAGGAAACAACAACCTCCTGAGACTGTTCCCTAGTTTCTTATGCCGATCATGCCCCCCAAGTTTCATATTCTAATCGTGCTCTCAATACAGCTGATATAGAGGACTTTATAAAGGATGACACTATTCCACTGGAACACCATGACTCATATTATGTTCATGCGTCGTGCAGTTTAGGAGGAAACTATCTACCAGACCCTGATATTTTCTTTGCGTGATGATTGGTAGTTGGAATGTTCGAATATTCGAGACTTAAATAAACCTAATAAGCAGAAGGAGGTGAGACTCTGGATGCAAAGGAATAAGTTGTCCATAGTTGGTATTATTGAAAATAGAGTGAAAGAAGAAAAGGCTCACAATATTATTAGTAAAATTCACAGTGACCGGCACTGGATTTACAACTATACCTACCATCACAATGGTAGGATAAGGATAGGCTGGGATCCTCAAAAGTGACACAAGTTCATTCTGATTGTTCTCAAGGCATTACCTGTAAGTTGACTAGCTTAGAAACTACACAATCTTTCTTTGTGACTTTGATTTATGGTTTTTATACTGGTGCGCGAAGGAAAACTCTCTCGGCCTGGTTATGTGAAACACAACTCACTAATGCTCCATGGATACTCCTTGGAGACTTTATATCATTCTAAAGCCTTCTGAAAAGCTCCAAGGAGACCCCCTGCACTACACGACATGGCTATATTCGCATATTGCCTTTAGACTTTGATATTGGTTGATATTAATTACGTTGGTGCTCAGTATACTTGGTATAACAGGCAAAAAACCAACTCCAAAATTTTATACAAACTTGACAGTCTTGCGTAATATTGATTGGCTAAATCTATTTCCCAACTTCCATGTTACTTTTGAATCCCCACTTATCTCTGATCATTCTTCTAAGCTCTTGACTTTTGGCACAAGATCCAAATCACCAAACAACCCTTCAAGTTTTACAACATGTGGGCTCTGGATGCTCAATTTGAACCTTTAGTGTAATCTGTTTAGAAGCTACATGGGAGTGGTTCTCTTGTTGGAGAATTTCAGCATAAATAGTAATTTTTGAAGATGAGACTGAATTCATTCAAGTCACAGAAATTTAGTGGTATTGGTTGTTGGCTTAATAGACTAATAATACCAATTGCTCTGCTGAGAAGACTCGGATGGATGACTAAGATGACAGTATATGAAAAATAGAAACATATAGAATTTTGGGAAGGATTTTAAGAGGAGTATAACAATGCAACTTAATTCTGCATTCATAGAAAAAATGAAACAGTACAAAACTGCATCTTAAATACTCTACGACTCAACCTCATATTTATTCAACCTGAGAGTGGATTTAGTTAATTTCAGCAATAAAGAAAACTCCTAAGAATGTGTGTTATGGACCATTACTTTAGGCCATAACTACACGTACTCCATGCATTAATACAAACCACTAACATCCTCCTAATAACATATAACTGACAGTAAATGCTCCTAAAACAATGCAACTAAACAGAAACTGAAATGTGATTAAGGCAAACAAGTTTAACTTCCATATTGGTGATAAGGTTGCAAAAGCAAGAACAAAAGTGCAGGTTGTATGACAAGCACTGCAATTTGATCCTCTCAATTCCCAGTTCCTCCGTGAAGAAAATTTGGCTTCAGAGAAGTTCCATCACTACTCACAATGTGAAGAATCTTCTTACGAACAAAAATCCAGAATACACTAGATTTATTTGGGGGGAAACAGCATGCGCGCACACACACATACAAAAAAAAACCTATGATGACATGAAAGGTAGAACTCAGAGAAATATAATCCATCAAATTGAGAATCATCTAGGCTATTTAGCAACAGACCAATAAGACATCCAGCAACTCTTTCTGAATTTTTATAAAGGTTTGATGGGCTCTTCCTTGTTGACAGAGGCTACACTGGACCCCAAAGTTTTCTCTAGAGGCAACATACTGTCAATGCCTCAACATAAATATTTGCTTGTCCCAGCATCAAAATAGGAAGTTAAATAGGCTATGTTTGAAATGGGAGATGGATAAGGCTTCGGGGATTTACAGATTTAATGCATTCTTGTACAAAAAAAGTGTTGGTATATGGTGAAAGATCATCTTAGTAGGTTCATACAAGAATTTTTCTCCTTGTACAAGCTTCCTAAAAGTTTGAATGTAGCAATTCTCACACTTATTCGCAAAGTAGAGGCAGCAGTGAAGGTTAAGCAGTATAGGGCCATTGAATGTTGCAAGGTCCTATATAAGGTAATCTTAAAGGTTCTTACCAACTAAATGTCGATGGTCTTACTGTAACGCCCTTATTTTCAAAACACAAAATGCTTAAAAAACCTCATGAAAGCTGAATTTGAATAGAGGTATTACTATCACAATAAGTATATGTAGACACCATTATGTTGCTTCCACTAGTTAGTAAGGCTAATTGAAATATGCAAACATACTAGACTTTATTATTCAATTAGGCTAAAAAAATATCAATGCCTAATAAATCCAAATAAAACCAACTAAATAAAATTGTTAGTACAACCAAAAACCATGTAGAGAGTCGTTAATGATAAATAGAACTTTGGAAAGGACCACCACTCTCACTCCTTCTCATCTTTCATGTCATTTACACCATGAATAGATTTATATCCAATATGCCTTAGGCCATATATTCACCATACACATTATGAATCATCACAATCCTATTTAAAACATCTGACAAATTATCTAGTAAAACAATTAATAAACCTATTATACAAAAGAAAAATAAATTATATATTAATATAGTACATAAAATATAACTACATATGAGTCAAATGATTAAGCAAATATAAGCTCACAATTTATCAATCCTCTTTAATTATTGGCCTTATAACACACATCATTCAATTTTTATTTATTGAGAGGTAAAACCCAACCATGAGGGTCATCTGGCAAATAAGTTTAAAAACATCTAGTACAATCAAAACCAACCACAGGAGGTCTACTTCTTGGACAATCTTAGTGTTCCTAAAACTAAAAGGTAATATCAACCTCGATCATCTAGTCTTTAAATATACACCCCCCCTAAGAGGTATAAAAATCCTACTAGAGTAGACATGGAGCAGGTATTAAAATCATAGTCATGGTCGTGTTTGTAACCGTAATGTCACGGAATTGAATCATTGCAAAAGATAAATTATATATTGCGGTTGTTGCAACATAAATTTTTATTTTTATTGCACCGTATAATTAAACTATTATTATTTGATCATTTAAATATAAGTAGTCAATAAACTAGTGTTTTATACGCCCTCCATATTAAAAATAAATTTGTTTTAGAAAAGTTAAAACCTACTTTCCATTTTTATCCTTAATTTTTTTAATTATATATGCATTAAATACGTTATTATTTTTCAATGAAGGGTGTAAGTATAATTTGAAGACTACTTTTATTACTTTATTAAAAGTGTGTAAATTAACATAATTACTTTTTTTTATACGGATAGAGTATTATATTAGAAGTATTTAAATAAGTTATTATATGTTAAATTATCCTAATAACCCTAAATTTACCTTAGGATAAAAAAAATTGTTATTTAGTGATAGATATAAAGGTAATAAATAATAATATTTTATTATAATTTAATAGCGGCTTGGTTCAAGATATAAAGTAAATGAATAAGAAAAAAATTATCATACATATGTTTTTAAGTAGATTTACGAATTTTCATTAAAATACCGATTTATCAATAATATTTTATTAGATATTTTTAAATTTACTTGCAATTTATCAATCAATAAAGTGTAAAAAAAATTAAAAATTGTCAATATTCCACTTTGTGGCTGACTCAAAATGTGCTAAATAGTGGCCACTATGCTATAATAGTGCCGCTATTTAATTATATGACATGGACCCTTATTGGCTTTTGTTCGGATAAATAAATTAAGTGACTACACGTCAGTACAATCCAAAGAAAGATCATTATCGATCACTTCTAGGAGACCGACTCCAAAGGATTCTTAACCTAACTCAAGTCTTTCAATTTAAATTTTGAGTGTCTTATTCAAGGTGTCAATATAATGTAACTAAAGTATAAAACCAAATTTATCTATTTCTATTCATTCCTTATTTAACCACATTTTCAAAGCTAGATACATTTTGTATTTGGTAATTTTCTAAAATCCAAAACTAGATACCTTTCGTATTTAGTAATTCTCTAAAATATCAACTTTCGTAGTTAACACCTTCCAAAGTAATTATTCCCATAAATATTATTTGTATAAAATGACTTTGTCTACAAAACAATTTTTTATTTTATTTTAATTTAAGTACTTTCTAAATATTGACCATGTAGATCATACTCCAACTATCATCTTAAATCAATACTAATCAAGATAACCAAAATCATTTATATATAATAATATCATAAAACAACTTGTTCTACAAATTTTATATGATTACCAATAATATATAAAAATAATATGAGCACAAAACATATGTTTCGAACAAACTAGCAAAAGAAACCATAAAACACATATAAATAAACTTGTATTTAGAAATCTCGTATATTTGAATAAAATTTAGAACCGGGTTAACGAAATGTTAAAATTTATAAAATAAAGGTCACTTGGAAAATAATTCGCTCAAACAAATGCTCGATAGGTAACTAGTCCTATAGGTAAAAGGAAATATGTTATTATCTCTTTTTATCTCTTCTCATTTTCTCACAACTGAGAAAAAAGGACAGTATTGGTCATGTGAACAACAACTAAGCCAGTCACATCCCGCATGTGCTCCACACATCCTACTATAGCATAACTGTTTTCATGATGAGGCGCAATAGGTGGCTAACCCGCCAGATTGAGGACCTTATGGGTGAGTGACCCGTTAGTGGTTGTATCTATGGGTGACTTATGCATTGGGAAGGGGTTGATATAGGTGAGTGGCTTGTTAAAGTGTTCTATGGTATGGATGATTTACCCATCGGGTTTAAAATTTACACACAAAAAAAAAGATCCATCAAAATTTATGAAAATTTTGAAGGCTTAGATTAAAAAAAAAAAACTTAATCTAGGTTGACTTATACATATCAACAACAAATTCAAGCAAATAATATACTAAAATTGGAAAATCAAATACCAAATCATCCATACTAACTTAAGTTTGAAAATAAGTAATTTTATATATAGAAAATTAACAATAAAATTATATGCGTATTAACCTTTATAGAACAAGAGTGCACAAATGATGGATGATTGTTAGTTTTAATGAATGTTTTCTTCATCTTTGGGTTGAATGGAAGATGAAAGATAAGAAATAATTGAGAAAATTAAGATTAATTGTTGGGAGGAGGAGTGAAAATGAGAGGAGTATTTTTGGAACATAAGAAAATGTGAGAGAGTATATGGGTGTAAATCAAGAAATTGCGAGGATCCATAACTTGCTTCCACTTAAATGCATCATTCGCCTACATAACTTTCTGAAAAGAATCTAGCTCATCAACATCAGTGAACAATAAAAAATGCAATGCAAGGGAATAATTTACAACTTTAGTACTCCTAATTGACCTATATGATGTTGATGCTGGAATAATAGGATGAGGAACTACACCCCTTTGAGGCTTCTCATGGTCAATAGTAGCCTCTTCAGGGTCATCAACAATGTCATCACAATCAATAGGAGCATGTAGTTCAACTTAACGACTACTTGAACCATCATTTTTATCCTTCTACAACATAAACTCATCAAACATAATGTCACAATATATAATTACCTTCATATACACATCATCCCAGAATCTATAACGAAAGTCACCAGTACCATAGCTTATGAAATAACATTTAATTGACTCAAAATCAAGCTTATCCCTACTCTCATGATTAACATGCACTTACGATACACCACCAAAGTTTTTTGAGTGAGAGAAATTTATTTTATCTTTTTTTACCAAACATACTCTGATATCCTATTCTTAAGTAGAACTTAGGATCCCATCCTGAAACTACTTCGTTAATCCTAAATGTAATCTCATGCTCCTTACATGCCCATTTAAGGTTATGTTCATCCTCTTAAGAACCCCATTCTGACATGGCTTATAAGGGATAGTCATCTTCCACTTGATCCCATTATCAGCAGCAAATTTCTAAAAATTTATATTGCAATACTCATCCCCATTATCTAATTCGAGGCACTTGAGCTTTAATCTAGTGTCATTCTCAACCTCAACCTTTCATGTTATTTGACTTGCATTTTAGAAAATAGGCCCTCACCTTTTTTTCTTCAATCATTAATGAAGGTGGCAAAATACTTGGAGCCTCCAACTAATGTTACTGGTATAGACCCCCACACATCTATGTGCACTAGTTCTAATCATTCTGCATTTGGCTTTCTCCTCCTCTTTGTGAAGTTAACCCATTTATACTTAATTTAAACACTTCTATCACAAAAAACCAAGTCGCTATTCTTCATATTAGGTAGATTGCCTCTTAAAGATAGAATTGTCATCCCCCTTTCACTCATATGGCTAAGCCTATAATGCCACAACTTTTAGAAAATTAGGTCTCCATTCATAGTGGCAACACTCTTCAACCCAACAATAGAGTACAACATACCTATTTTGGAACATTATGATATCATCATAGTACCCTTCGGACCTTCTAGGAACTCTCCCCATACATGGTCTTGTAACATATACTGTCTAACTCAAAAATCAATATTAGATTTTTTTTCAGTATGGGGACAAATCTACCTTCCTTAAGATCTAATGGTAATCTTAATCATCACATTATCCTTTCTGAGCGCTTGTTTTTTACAGGAGACACCTTCCCAAACTGTCATAAGAAAAATTCTACAACATGTTCCTAGTCCATGAAGAATGAAATAAAGCCCCATAATCTAATATCCATGAATCTAATGGACCAATGCATCAAAATCATCCACAAATTATTTTGAATTATCATTATCATCCTCATAATGATACTTCTTCTTCTTCTTTGATTTTTTGCAGTCTTTCTTGATATGCCCCCTCTCACCACAATTCCAACAAGCTTTTTAAACATGATTTATGGACTTGCCTCTAGATTTAGATCTGCCATGATTACCAACACCTTTCTTGATACTCCTTTGCCTCCCATCAACACTCAAGGCACTACCTACAGACATCTTGCCCTAATTCCTTTCTACAAATGCTCCCTCATAGAATTAGGTTATGAATTCCATCAAAGTTAAATGTAGTTTAACCATAGGAACTACTAATCACAACAATGGCAAAAAAAAAAGATAACAAAATCAAGGATTTTACTTCAGCATCAAAAAAAAAATCTCAACAAAGCTAACTAACTAAACCCCAAAGTAAATTCATTAATTTGATTTGCAACAGAAGCACCATTAGAGATTTTCAAATTAAACAATTTCCTTATAAGGAATACCATGTCTGTTGCAAAAGGTTTTTTATATATATTAGCAAGTTCATTCATCACACCTCCAACACTCTTCTCATCTATGATGTTGAATGCAACATTCCAACAAAGACTTAACTGGATTACATGTATAACATTTATGTTAAAAGTATCCCACTTAGCATTATCCATCGATTTTAGCTTCTTGCCTTCAAGGGGTTGATGAAGATCTCTCTAATACAAATAATATTCAATCTGCATATTTCAAAAGGCAAAATAGGAATTTCAAACTTCTCAATCTTAATCTTTCTATCTTCCATTGCTTACTACCCATGATTCAGTCAATGGACATAGTTGCGTTGACTCTCAGCCAAAACTTTTCCAGGGGCATCAACACATGCTGGGGGGTTATGTCTATCAACATTGGGGTTAGTGTTGACACACAACTCTCCCATTTTTCGCTCATTCCTTCTGAAACTTCTCATGAACATATATACCAATGCTACCTGCTCTCATACACCTCTGAGTGCCATTGAATTAAGTTTACTTTCATACACAACTCCAAAACAATCCTCCGTAAGCTTCAACATACCACAAATCTTGATTTATCATACTCTACCGTACAACACTTGACATCCATTGAATAATATATTAGGTAGTAAAAATATAAAATATACATTTATTTATTTTATTCATATGAAGTCAAAAAAAATTACAAGATATTACATTTCGAAAGAGGGAAAAGAAATTTTAATATGGAATATCAAGTGTTTTAAAACTAACCTTAATCACTACGCTAAACGTTACCTGTATAAAATATACCTCATGAGTTTAGGCCAAAGCAAGCCCTTATTTAAGAGCATTATGAATTTATGATCACGCAAATGCTCGAACCTTGACCATTGGCGCCATCGTCCAATTTTACAACATTAGGTGAAGTCTAAACCATAATCGACAAGAATGTCTGCGTCTTTTCCGAGATATCCCCTCAATTTAGGGAACGGTGGTATAAATAATGTAATGGTAAAAGAAGCTCGGTTGGACTTTTCAGTATAAAAGTCTAAAGCCACATGCATTTCGCCGTATTCAGCAAAAGTTGCGTGAAATAATCCCAGCCTCCCGTTCTAGTAAGTTTCGACTTAATTCCACCCCCGTAGCCAAACTGTAGCTTTATCATCATGACGACGGGAGAGCTAGTATTCTTAGTTCCACCCAGAATAGGCCATCTAACCCCTGTAGTCGAATTTGCCAACCGCCTCCTCCGCCAACACCAGTCGTCAAGCACCACTACCTCCCGCCTCGGCATCACCATCCTTATGATGAAACACCCTCCTCGCTACGTCCCAAATCCCTCCACTTTGCCTCAATTCCCATCTATCCGCTACGTCGTCCTTCCAGAAATCACCCCACCTTCCACAGGACTCTACAACGAATGCGCCGAAAACCACCTCTCCATCTTCGCTCAACTCCACAAACCTCAGGTCCGAACAGCCCTCACGGACATCGTATCTTCAGGATCTCAGGTCGCCGGATTGTTCCTCGACATGTTCTGTACTTCCATGATTGACATCGCTAACGAGCTCAACATCCCATCCTATATATTCTACACCTCCGGCGCCGGTTTTCTTGGGCTAGTGCTCCACCTCACTGACCACCACGAACGATTCGGTGTAGAAAAATTCGAGTTGTCAGATCCGGAGGTGCTCGTCCCAAGTTACGCTGAGCCGGTGAGTCCGGCAGTGCTTCCCGGCGCGATGTTGACTAAACCGGGGTACTTGTCGTTTATGGACCACGGGAAAAGGTATAGGAAAGTTAGTGGCATAGTAATCAACACGGCATCTGAGCTAGAATCACATGCGGTTGGGTCGTTAAGGAATGATGAGCGATTGCCGTGTATTTACACCGTTGGGCCGGTGATTGATCCTACAGGAACGTTTCGAGCCCATGGGCAAACGGACATACAGGCTCAAGATGAAGGGATGATAATGGAATGGCTAGATTCACAACGAGATTCATCAGTAGTTTACCTGTGCTTCGGCGGTGCAGGCGCATTCCACGCACCTCAGGTCAAAGAAATCGCAAGGGGGCTGTACTGCAGTGGGGTCCGCTTTATCTGGGCGCTACGTAAGCCACGGCCGATTGATAAGGTAGCGGGACCGAGCGATTACACGGAAGAGGAACTCAATGATTTGCTTCCGGAAGAGCTAAAGCGGGCAGTAGCGGACGAACGGCGAGGACTGGTTTGTGGATGGGTCCCACAAGTGAAGATACTAAATCACAGGGCTGTAAGTGCGTTCGTTTCGCACTGTGGATGGAACTCTACTTTAGAAGCGGTGTGGTTCGGGAAGGTGATGGTGACATGGCCGATGTATGCGGAGCAGCAGACTAATGCCTTTCAGATAGTGAGGGAGCTGGGGCTGGGTGTGGAGCTGAGGTTGGACTATAGGAGAGGGCACGGTGATAGAGATGATCAGGTAGTAGTGAGAGGGGAGGAGTTGGAGAAAGCGATTCAATGTGCGATGGAGGAAGGGAATCCGGTGAGGAAGAGGATGGAGGAGATGAAGAAAATGTGCAGGAATGCTGTGAGAGAAGGTGGGTCTTCTTTTGACTGCATTGGTTCCCTGATCGACGATTTGTTAGAGAATATTTAAAGGGTTTTATTTTGTAGCCTTGTGAATCTCTCCTATAAAACACTGCTTTGGTCTTGGATTTGTTCCATTTTGGTGGGACAAAGGGAGCTGGGTCAGTGGGGTGTTAACGTATCAGCTTGTTAGCCTGTTAGGCTTGAGCAATTAGCTGCATCGTCCATTTGAATAATCAAGTCCTGCTGCTTATGTTGGACTTTGATAAATTAATAATTACATTTATTGCCTGGACAATATCTCCATGAATCACGGCCATTCTTATCTGGGTTGGTTCTGACTTCTTCTGTTTTTTTTGTTTTTTTTTTCTGGTAACGCAGAAATATATATATATATATATATATATAAATTAAGATAAAGTGTTTACGGATTTTAGGATACGTAGACTCATACAGTCACCTTGCAAAATATTAGAAACAAAGAAGTGCGTACTTCCAAAAAAAAAATGGCATCAGATAGTACTACATTTTAAAAGTTGGTTATTTTATCCGCCACCTTTTTCCCTTCTCTTAAAACATGTTGTGTCATTATTTCAAAGAAACCCCGCAAAGCTCCCTGCATTCCAAAATGACATCGAACCACATATGAGACGTTAGGCGTGAATTTAGCATGCCGATAATCTACAAAGCTTTGCATTCAACCACTAGACGTCTAATAGGGTTCTGGCTCCTCGGAGGTTATCTCTAAGACCCCAAAACTTAGTCGAGAAGCTATTCGTAGCTTCATTATTTCTAGTAAATCTTGTTATCCAATTCTTGAGGTAGTCTCTAAGCACCCTCTTTACGCCCTTAATTGTGATCCATCCTTTTTGCCCAATCCGTTTATGTTAAGCTTCA
The DNA here is from genome assembly GCA_030549775.1 of Tamarix chinensis. Taxonomy (NCBI): domain Eukaryota; kingdom Viridiplantae; phylum Streptophyta; class Magnoliopsida; order Caryophyllales; family Tamaricaceae; genus Tamarix; species Tamarix chinensis. Next base: position 106,198,647 of record CM060174.1, on the reverse strand, counting down.
CATAATCCTTGCCCGGAGCCTTCCATCCAACAAACAAAGTTTCCTTGGGCTTATCTTTCTTATTTATGGTATTTGAGAAAAAATTCATTCCAACGTCCGTCCGAACAGAATAGCGAAGATGAAATGGGTATCTTTTAATTTGAAAATTATTTTATTTATGCAATACTAGGTTGCTAAGAGAACAAACATGAAAGTAAACCCTCAAGGTATTTTCTAAATCCTCAAGGTTGTATCATAGCAATTGTCTTACCATGATATAAAGTTTTGTTAATCATTAAAATCTACTATAGGATGAGTTTTCAAAACCTTGCAAACTTATTTTGAAGAGTTGTGTTCCTTGAAATGATGGTTGAGCTCCTTCGTTTGAGATTGGCAAATTGGGCACATGGAGTTTAAATAATTTTCCTATTGAAAAAGAGTCCTTGGACAGTAATCTTACATGCTAGAGTAGCAAGTTCATGAGAAGTGTGTGATGTAGTTCGTTGATTCCCTAGATCCATTTCCAGTCCCTTGTTATTCCTTCCTTACCTTTGCTTCGGATTTCTACATATGATCATACTGCATCGAAGACTCTTGTGCTTGTGAATGTCCAAATTGGTGTGTCTAATCTTTCATGAGGTTCTCAAGCCATTGCAATAGCTCTAATGGCGTTAACAAAATCTTTTGGCAAAGTCATGGACAGAAGATCAGTATGCCAAGTATTTCCCCTCCAAATGCCTAATAATTGTTCCTATTTGGAGGTCTACTAATTCTAATACATATAGGGTCTATACAATACTAGCTATTAGACTAAATGTTGACTTGTGTATAATTAGTTGGTGACCATATATAATTCCTTCAATGAGAAGTGGTTTTAGGTTGCATATCGCTCTTCATGTCATAGAGGGGTTGTTTTTTCATCGTAAGGCTTCTTGGTTCTATGAACTTTACTCTAAAAGCCTTACACCATGCTATATCATTTTCTAATTGTATTCTTTGTGCCAAACCAAGCAAATGCGCTTTGTTTTTCAATTCCACTACTCTAACCCCTAGCCCTCTTTTTTTCTTAGAGAGTGTGATTTTCGTCCATGCCATATGGTGTGTTCACTTCAATTCCCTTTTCCCTATGAGAAATTTTTGGGCAATTTTGTTAATGTCATTTGTTATTTTCTTTACAAGGATACCAACTTCCATATGAGATACTAGAGTTGATTCAAGGGATGACTTCGGTAGGACAAGTATACCCACAGACGAGAAAGAATCCTCTTTTTACTAGTTTGGTTTTGAGTTTATGGATTAGATTATAAAATTTGATAGAGGAGGATCTAGGGTGGGATATAGGAAAAATTAAATATTTCCTTTGGACTTTAGATGGAGGGATAGCCAAGGTTTCAGCTAAACTTGTCTTTTCACATAATTCTATGTTGGTGGAGAACATGATTTTAGTTTTTTTGTTATTAATCAACTCATTCTACTCTTCATAAAAATCCCTCATAAATACTTTTATTAATACTAGTATTATCTTCATCAATATTCATGAAACTGAAAATTCCATCTGCAAAAGGAGCTAAGAGAATGTCATATTATTCTTAACAATTGGAAGTGGAATCAATTTCTTTTCTTCTACTTTCATAGATATCATTGCTACAAGCACTTCCAAGGTTCTATTGGGACACCGTTTACAAGGACTTACAAGGAGCTTTAGACTTAAAAAAATTGTTATCTTATACACATGTTTGCAATTCATATATTATACATATCATATGCAATACATATGCATTTGTGTGCGCATCAAAATGAGGGATTCCATAATTTGGGGGTCCTAGGTAGTTTCATATTTAGCTAATACCCTAGGAAAACTTTTATTCTTAAGGTCTTAGCTTGTTTGAGATGCTAAGATCTCCATCAAAAGTTTATACCATGACCATAAGTTGTTCCCTTTAATTTGTTTAAACTATTTAAATGGCTAGTTTTTTCACTTTTCTAATTGAAAGTATCATAATAGTGTGAAAATTAGGGCACTTAATTTGTAAATAAAATCTTTTAGTGGAGACTATAGAAATTATAACAATATTATCATAAGTTCCTATAAGAAAACATTGGTTCTTTTATGGGAAAAGACATAAATAATATTATAATAAAGATTTAAAAGGATAGAGGGAAAAAATTAAAATAATAATAATAATAACTACAAAGGTTAAAAATATTGTGTGAATTCAAGCATCCAATATCATGTTGATGGCATGCTTTATATTGAGCCACTATTATCATTGTTTGTTGAAAAAACAAAGGAAGAAAGAAAAAAATTGATTCATTATTTTTCCCTATGATAAATTCTTAGACTTAAGCCACGTGTTGATACAATAATATTTTGTTTATATTTTATAATAGAAAAAGTTACTAAAGAATAAATGTGTTGGAATTGATCTCATTGATTATTAACCCTTTTTAATAAAACAAATATTAATATATATTAGGAGAACAACATATATGCATACAGAAAGAAAACATTTAAATATATCAAACGTTGATATTGAAAAATTACAGTAATATCTTATTTGAAAACATTTTTATTTGTTTTGTAAATGTAATACCCTTGTTTTCACGAATCAATTTTTTTTTCTTTTAAACTAGTTTTGCATAAGCCAAAAATGAAAAGGTACAGTATCAAATATAGAAAAAGTACTCCTTATACACTATATATGTTGGGTGCAATGATAATAATAATAATAATAATAATAATAATAATAATAATAATAATAATAATAATAATAAAAGGTATCTAGATATCAAGTATGAAAAATAATTGATCTCAGAATAATACAAGATTATGAAATAAGAGGGGGAAAAGGACTAAAAGTATAGAAATAGAAGGATATCCAAATAATCATATGTAGATACTAACCCAAATAAACATTCACCGTAGGAATCATATGAAAAATGTTAGTTCATTAAATAAATACAAAACAAGGTGACATATACTCATAGGAATAAGCAACGGTAATGCCATAAAATTTATCTAAACCTAATCTTGAGTGGCTTATATTTTAACCTAATCCTTATATTGGGAGATTATTATTTCCATCTTATCCTAACTCTCTAACCCTAAAATTTTGGCCTAAGTCCTGTTAAATGATAATTAAACTATCTTAATATCCTAACCTAAATTATATTAATCTAATTATAATCCAAAAACCAAATATATTATCTTCTCTTTTTATTTGTCCTCTTTTCCTTTTTTTTTTCTTTCTCCTTTTTCTTCCTTTAGCCTAAATCAAAACACCATCCTCACCATCTATGAACTTCACTAAAACTCCCCCACAACCACTAACTAAACCAGCCACACCTCATCTGCTCCTTTCGGCCGCTAACTACCAAAACCCCCACCTTCTTTCGGCCATTCCCACTATTTTCCTCTCAATCATATGGCCACTTTTATAATTCCTCACCACCTAAAAATGGAAACTTGTGTCATTGCCACCCCTATCTTCGGTACTTATTAACATTCCTCCTCTCTTGGTTGCACAAGTTTTATCGAAGCACTCAGTTGGTTTGTTTCGGTTTTTTCCATTGCTTTACCCTACCTTCATTTAAATTTTACCTAGTTATTTTATTCAATCCTAATGGTGCTTTTTGTGGCTTCTTATGTGATTCCATAAGAGATAGAATAGGATTTACGTGCATAGAGACTAGAGCTTTACTTGGTAAGGATACTTGTTGCAGTCTAAGATTTTTGGTTGCTAAGTGATATGCATGATTTTGTGTTATACCATGTTATTGTTCTAATTTGATTAAATTTATGATTTTTAATGCTATGATATGAGATTTGATATTGTATGAAAGAAAAAATAAGTAAGTTAGGGGCTTTGTGATTTCGTATAATAATATTTTGTGTGGAAACTCTCAATGTGGTACATGATTGTATTATAGGTTGATAAGGTATGATAAGTGGGTAAATTATTATAATAAATCATGTGGTGATAAATTGAGGATTTTAGAATAATGTTACCAAACATATAAGATATGCATGAAATAATGGCTTTTATTATCAATAAAGGCATTTTGGTCAATAAAGGTTTAACATATGAATAGTGATATTTTAATGTGTTTTATTATTTAAAATATAGTAAGGAGCTTATGTGAAGTGGTTAGAGTAGTCATGAATCGCCGAATTTTAATAAAGTATGAAAATGACCTAATTTAGAAATAGTAACCCTAAAACGATAAGGCTATTATCACATATAGGAAATGGTATAGTTAGAAAACGAAATTCGAATATGGTGTTAATATTAGTGTTTTGGAAATGTTTATTAAATATGGTAATTATATGGGCCCTGTAGGAAAATTTATGATGTACTTATAACATTAGGGTTTATAAGCCCCGAAAATAGTAACTCTTGAAATAGGGTTATTATCACATGTGCAATACCTTAAAGTTAGGACTTAAAATTTGAGTATATTGATGATGATGATGATGATGATGATGATGACGATGATGATGATGATGATGATGATGATGATAATAATAATAATAATAATAATAATAATAATATTATTATTATTATTATTATTATTATTATTATTATTATTATTATTATTATTATGGGAAAAGGTACTAATTTTGGTTGATAAAAGAGTAATAGAAGAGGAGTTATGACTAAAATGTGAAATTAGGATTTTTAGCGGAAAATAAAGGTCCTAACCCTAGGGAACGAGCTTATGATCTTTGTAATGTGTTTTACCTACTTTAAATATTTTATTTACTTTTCAAATAAATCATGAATAATAAATTAATAATTTAAAGTAAAAGATCAAGTAAGTCGGGCCAAGGTGTTTTATGGGTTTGTTCCACTGAACGATAATAGTGGCTCAGGAGCATTTTTTTCTAAGAGATGCATCAGTCTGTTCCACTAGATTAAGAATAGTGGGGCCTTAAACTCAATGTGAATGATAAAAAAATTGAGATAGGTAATGGATAAGATATTAATGATTTAAAGTGGAAGAATACGTGAGATAGAAACGAGGTATTGGGTCCGTTCCATTGGACAATAACAATGGCCCAGGTGTGTTGTCCCTAAGAGGTTCTTTATGTCATTCCACTAGTTTAAGAATAATGGCTCAGATGAGTTTTTTCTTAATAAGTGTTGGGTCGATTCCACCAGACAATAATAGTAGCTTAGGTGTACTATCCTTGAGAGGTGCTTCAAACCATACCATCAGTTTAAGAATAGTAGGATCCCTGAACTCAACGTAAATAAATAAATGAAAAGTGTATATATAATAAAGAGGCCTAGATCAATACCTACGTTGTGGTATTTTATGTATTTCGCATGTGTACTTATTCTCTACTATGAATGCATGTATCTGTTTGTATCTCTAACTCAACAATATTATCACCTTACTCAGTACGTAGTGTACTGACTATCCTTTTCATAGGTGTTGTTCATTCCCACAAGTAGATGACCTTGTTGATTGTTTGAAAGTCGATGACAACCCCTAGGATGATTTTGCTGCTAATATTGCTCTATATGGGGTAGAGTGTTGTTTTGTTTCAAGACATAGGCATAGAGTCATGTTATCTAGGGAATAATTTTATCCAGATACCTTTTTGGACTCTTAGCTTCATGGTATCTCTTTTTTATACATATTTTATTATACTCGGAGTTAAGCTCCAAACTCTTATTTATGTTTATAAACTTACTCTCATTTCTAATTATTCTATATTAATTTTAATAAATTTATCATTGCAATTGATGTGAGGATGATATGGTAAGTCAGACTTACATCAATTATGGTGGTAACATCTGGTATTTTAGTTATAAAATTCATTTGTAAGTAAAAATTTTCAGTAGTAAAGTTTGGGGTGTTATAAGTTGGTATCAGAGCTTTTATTTTGATTACCACATTTTGTCTTTCAGAATTTGGTTTTCAAACGATCCATTACATGATTTTATCAGTTGCTTTCTGTAACCCCCCAAAATTTCGAAAACCTATATTTTAATAAATTACTATTATTTGAAATAAATTAGCTTTTAAAATTACTTAGTGTAATTATCTTATGGATTTTTGAGTATGTAAATACGGATAGGAGTTTATAATAAATTAAAAATAAATATTTTGTTATTTTATCATATTATTTTTATTTAAATAATTTTTCAAACTAATATTTTACTAATATCATCCTTTTTGAGCTAATATATTTAATTATATTGAATTAAATTATTAAATTAAATAATTTATCAAAATATTATATTTTATTATTTTCTGAATTAAATTAAATTGTTTTTCCTATTTTCTATTTTTCCTTCTTTTTCTTTTTTTTTTCTTCCTTCTCCTTTTCTCCTTTTCCTCCTTCCTTTCTTTTTCTTTTTTTTTTCCTTCTTCTTTTCCTGGCTCGGGCTGCCAGGTTTGTGCCCTCCTTGCGCCTGGGCCAGCGGCACATTCCTCCCCTCGCCCCAGCCATGCACAGCCCGACCCCCTCTCCTTTTTTTCCCTCTTCCCCTCACCCTGGACCGGCCTAGATTTTTCTTTTCCCTGCGCCGGACCGGTTCGGTCTCCCTCCCTCTCCCTTCTTTCTTTCTTCTCCACCCTCCTCGACACAGCAGCCCGATCAGTCCCCTTCGCCATGACTGCCACCAGCTGCTGCCTCCCGCTGCCACTTTCTGCAACCACTGCCACCTTCTGCCACCATTTTTCTCTCCCTCCCTCTCTCTCTCCCCTGCATTTCACCAAATTAGAACTGGGCAGCCATGCACCCCGTCCCGCATGGCTCCCCTTACCCTCTTCGCCAACCTCCCCCTGCCACCCTAAACACTGCCATCGATCAACCCCTACCTCCTCTCTTCTCCTTCTTTTTCTTCTCCCCTTCGTCCATTTTCTGCCCATCATTTCGAGCTCCCTTACTCCCCGATCCTCCCTTCTCTCTCATTTTCTTCCTCTCCCGTTTTCCCCTGTTTTTGCTCCACCGCCACCCTCCGCCGCGTACACCGCCGAACTAGACCCCCAGAGCCACCTTGTGTCACCGTATGCTACCTCCCTGCACCGCCCCAACACCACCCGAGCCACCCTGCAACTTCCTCTCCCTCCCCTCTTCCTTTTCTCCCGGTTTTCACCCTTCTCGATAGCCCACCTGTAACGCCTCTGATCGCCGCCTTCCGGCCGCCTCTTCCGCCACCCAAGCCACCATTCAAGACCCTGCAACCCCCTCTACAACCGCCATCCATTAGTTAGCCGAAAACAACCCTTGAACCCCTCCATTTTTCCCTCTCCTTTTCCTTCCTTCACAGCCTTTTCCCTCGACCCTTCTCGGCAGCCGACCTTCGCTGCCTCTCCGCCGCCGTCTCCGCTTCCTTAAGCCACCTCAAAATCACCCTTAGCCTCCACCTACACCCCCTCTACACTTCTGCACCATTCCCCTGCCTTAGAACCTCCCCTAACCACCTTCTTTTCTAGCCTAAAGACCCTAACCCGAAAATGGTTTATTTTTCTCCCTTCACCCCCTTCGAACCCTTTTCTCCCCATAACTTTGCATGAGACTCACGCTGTTCATGCAGCGTGAGCTCCCCTACATTTTAAAAATAATTTGGATAATTTTAAAGGTATAATGGTATTTTATGTTAAGTGTTTTACTAATTAAATTTTATAAAGTTTTATCCTTGTTAACTTCTTATTTCTAATAAATATGATGGATATTATTTTTAGGTGTTGAGTTGCTAATTATGCTTGGTAAGATTGATATTTTGTAGGATTAAGGTAACCGTTAATCCTCCCTTAAATATATGAAAAACGCATGCTAGCACATTTAGGGTTTAGTATGATTTTATGCATGTTTTGTATGCTTAGCATGATATGTTTATGGTTTCTTATATTGTTGTTAAAAAGAAATAGCATGATAACTTTTGTGCCATATGTAGGTGTGTTAAATAAGGAAGGAGTTGGAAATATGGACAGAAATGTTAAATGCTTGTTTATGACGCACCATGTTGCTAATACATGAATAATGTTATTGTCTAAGGATATTTTAGTAATTATGCTTATGAGGTATGTGAATCAATGTATATAGTTGCTAATGAGTATTATGTTGAATAATGATAAGTTGGTGGACTTAGATGACAAAAATGAAGTATTAATATTGTTATTTTATGTAGGGTTAGTAAATTCATAAAATGTTGAATAAAGGGGTTGAGTGGAAATTTCACAAGTGAAAAAGGACATTTTGGTAATTTGGTAAACAAAAGGGTATTTTAGTAATTTGTAAAATAAAAGGAGTGTTATGGTAATTTTATAAATAAAAGGGTATTGTGGTAACTTTGTAAATAAAAGGATATTGTGATAATTTGAAAGTAGGGGTAAAATAGTAATTTTGGAGTCAAGGGGCAATATGGTAATTTTATAAGTAAGTGGTAAGAATGGTAATTTTATAAGTAAGTGGTAAGAATGGTAATTTTGGAAGTAGGGGTAAAATTATAACTTTGGATGAATGAGGGCATTATGGTAATTGTTCAAGTAAAAAGGGCATTATGGTAATTTTGGAGGTAGAGGGGCAAAATCGTAATTTCATAAGTAAAGGGTAATATGGTAAATTTTATAAGTGAATGGCGAAGTGGAAATTTATAAGTAAAAGGGGTAATATGGTAAATTGGAAAAGACGGGCAAAATGGTAATTATGTAAGGAAAGATAAAGATGGTAATCTTGGATGTGAAAGGATAAAATAGTAATTTGTAAAGTAAAGGATGTATGGTGGTAATTTTCATAAATAAAAGGATATTATGGTAAAATTGGATGTAAGGGGTAGAATGGTAATTTTGTAAATGAAAGGATATTATGGTAAACCTGGGAGTAAGGGGTAACTTGGTAATTATGATAACGACAAAAGATAATTTAGCAAGTAAATTATGATTGTAGAAGGGCAATTGGATAAGTATGATACTATAGAAGGGTAATTTGGTAAATTAACCAATTAAAGGGCATTATGGTAATTTTAATAATGGAGAAGGGTAATACAGTAATTTTGATTATGAAAAAGGGTAAATTAATATTGGTGATTATGAAGAAGAGTAATTTGGGATTTGTGATAATTAAAAAGGGTAAATGGCAATTAAAATAATTGAGAGGGGTAAAATGGTAATTATGATAAAGGAGAAGGGCAATTTGGTAATTTGTTCAACTAAAAGGGCAATTTGGTAATTTAGTCGATAAAAGGGTAAAGTGATAATTGTTTAACCAACTAAAGGGGCAAAATAGTAATCATGATAATGAAGGAGGGTAATTTAGTAATTTATCCAACTCAAGGGCAATTTAGTAATTATAACAAAGGAGAAGGGCGATTTGGTAATATAACCAACCAAAAGGGAAATACGATAAGTATAGTAATTAGGAGGGGTGAATGATGATATGAAAAGTGTATGAGATAATTTGGTACCCTAAATCGGACAAAGGACAATTTGGTAATTATGCAACCTTAAGGGTAATGTGGTAATTTATCAAGTAAGGAACGGATACTTAACAATTATATAAGAAAAGGGCAAATGAGTAATTTGTACCTAATAGGTCCTTGAGATTGTGGAACATTAATATGATTAAATAATGTTGATTAGCCAAGTAAGAGTATCTAATGATTAGTATGGCCTTGATGGTTTCTCTGTGACATCCTGGATAATCCTCTGAATAAGAAACGATTAATGATATCGAAACGATTGAAAGTGAATAAGTATCGGATCATCGTGCTTTCTGTGATCACCTTAATTAAGACACTATTACTTAAAGTGAAAGACCTCGAGATCGGGAATGGTGACTCCTTAGGGGTCGCTACCCTAAGGACGTGGTTTAGTCCACGATTATTCTGGTATTTGCTGGTGTGCCTTTGTGCCCCAGCCAGGCCCTATATCTTACTCTTCCTAGCTCTACGGACCTAGTTAGGGGGTATGCATACTTATGGAATAGGTGTCCTTTTCGGTAGGGTACTGAGTTAGCTTTATGCACCAGTACGACCAAGGTACATTTGCGTCCTTGGGTTCATGGTTGAAGGGTACTGAGTAGCTGATATGCACCGGTACGACCGGTGTACCTTTGTGTCCCGGGTTATCGATCTCCCATTCGAGGCAAATAAATATGATTGATGTGCTGATTAAATAAAGGAAAGATACTATTATTGAAAGTGGAATATTAATGAGCCGGGCCCAGATGATTATGATATTGCGTACCAGTCCACCGGTTATAATAGTGGTCCAGGAGCGTGTTGCCCTGGTATGTGATATTGAGTACCGGTCCACTAGATATAATAGTGGTCTAGGAGCGTGTTGCCCTGGTATGTGATATTGCGTACCGGTCCACCAGTTATAATAGTGGTCCAGGAGCGTGTTGCCCTGGTGTGTGATTATGAGTACCGGTCCACCGGTTATAATAGTGGCCAAGAGCGTGTGCCCTGGATGATTTTATATGTATTCCGGTCCACCAGCAATAATAGTAGGGGTCCCGTGCTCAATAAAATCAGTTATGTATATGAATAAGGTTATGGAAAAATACTAATCACTTATAGTGGAACACCATGTGAGTCGGGGCCAGACCGGTCCGCCGGCAAATAATAGTGATCAGGTGCGTTCTGCCCTGTGTGTCTTCTGGTCCACCGGCAATAATAGTGGTCAGAGGCGTTTTGCCCTGTGTGTTGACTTCCGGTCCACCGGCTATAATAGTGGGGTTCTCGTACTCACATGGATATAAAATATGATATTGATTGAATGATGATGGAATAATGGCTTAAGGCCCAAAGTATCGATCGTGACTTATAAAGTATTATGCTTGTTGTTGTCATGTATGCATCTCTCATTATTTATATGTGTGTGGCTTGCATTGTGTGCCGTATGCGGGCCTGTCTTTAAGTGTGGTATTAAAGGGTTACTCAGTACCGTAGTACTGAAGGGATTCCCTTTATGGGGCCCCTGCCTATTCAATGGGCAGTGCCCTTGCAGGTATTTTCAGGTGCTACTCAAGTGGGTTACGGGAAGGAGAGTAAGGAATTTTCCGGTATCATGGCTTTTTCTCTTTCTCATTTAAATTCTTGGTTTTAAATGTTAACGTTGTTAAAGTAACCACCATTGGTGGATTTTATTCCTGAAAACGATTTGATGCGCTACTCTGATTTAAATATGTTGAAGCTTGCAATTTACTCTGATTTATGCATGTTGAATGTCTTTCGAATTGTATTTCATTTTCTTAGCCTTAGCACTTGGTACTGTAACGGTATGAGTGAACCGGTCTGGTACTAAGTGTGGCGGTAATACTCCCAAAGTTCACGTTTTGTTTATCTGCTTCCGCTATTATCTTTTAATAAAACGAAATTTTTCAGTAGTGAATTTTGGGGGTGTTACACTTTCATATTTTGAGAAAAGCTCAATTCATGAAAAATCTGGATTAACTTGTAAGGAATCAAGAACGGTTAACCTATGTAGCCTTTGAATGTTATTATGTGTATTATGTGTCATTAAGATAGGAATATTATTCGTCATGATTTTCCTATCTTGAAACTAAATCATCATGGCACTTAATGATCGTGTTGGTAATTTAGAGGAGACCTATGAGGCATTCGTCGAGTTCATTTGACATCCACCAATGCCTTAGCCACCATTACTGTGATACCCAAAAAATTTGCTTAACCTAATTTAGTGTCTTTAGCCCTAATTTGACTCTAATATCAAGAAATCTTATTGTTAGCTTTAACCAAATTTCTTAATCTTGAAAATTTAATAAAATCTAAAACCTTGATTGAGATAAACCAAAATTCGTAAACCGGAATCGAAATCTGCTAAAATTTCTACTTATTTAAATTCTTCGGCTAATCCCAAAATTTATAATCTAATCCTAATTCCCTAACCTTTCTCTCTTTTCCTTTTCTTTCTCCTTTTCTTTACTTCCTTTCTTCCCTTTAGTTCCTTTTTTCTTTTCTTTTGTTTTCTCTTCTTCTCTACACCAAAATTTTCTTTGGCGTGAGAAGTTTTGGGTTCTTCTACACCCCTTCCACTTGCCTCCCTCATGCCCTCTCACCATCCCTACTAGCCTTGCCACTCCCTCATGTTGCCTCCCTCCTCCTCCTCCTCCTCTTCTTCTTCTTCTTCTTCTTCTTCTTCTTCTTCTTCTTCTTCTTCTTCTTCTTCTTCTCCTCCCTGCTAGCTGCCCTATTTTTCCACAGCCATCACCCTACCAACCTGCCACCTTCTTCTTCCTTCTTCTTTCTTCTTCTCCCTTCCTTCTCCTCCCATGCACGTTTTCTTCTCTATCATCACCCCCTCGTGCCTCTGCCTGAGTCACATCCATCTCAAGCATCACCATCCCCCTATCTTTTTCTTTTTTCTTTCTTCTTTATTTTAGCAGAAATTTTCATCATCATCGTCATCGTCACTTCTATGCCTTTTTATCCTCCTTAGCACAGCACCTACTAGTATAAATAATCCTCCAACCCTCCATTTTATTATCACCCATCAGCTCCCCGACCTTCTTCCCTTCTTCCTTCTCCTTTCTCCTTCTTCTTCCTTCTTCTTTCCCTATTTTGGCCTTTGCACCACTCAAGCCATAACCGAGCACCACCCAAGCCACCACTAGCCACCCTTTAGCCGATGGTCTGACCACCAAGGTTGCCCCAACCTTCCTGCTCACCGTCATCGACCATCACCACCGACCGCCACCTGGTTTCCCTTATCTTTCCCCTCGATCATTACAAAGTTTTAGAGTGCACGGCATGTGCACAGCCGTACAAACACTCACATACCCTGTTGCACAGTTGTGCATCTTTTTCTCTCTCGGACAGTGCTGCACAGCCGTGCAATTCACTCACCGCCTGGCAGTGCGTCTTTTCTTCCTTCAACCTATTATGCACTATTACTACACGGCCGTGCAACTTTCCATTTTAGCCATGCAACCTTATTTTTACCCCAAATCTTGTCTAAACACCACTAAATTTTAACCATAGCTCCACCCCCCACATATTTCTACACTTCCATACAATTCAAGTTTTCGTTCTACTTCAGTGATTTTCTGGTGATCTCGAAGGAGGTAGAGTATTTACATGCATAAAGCCTGGTGTCCTTGTCGGTAAGGATACATATCATAGCTAGGGATTTATGTGATACTTGTATCTTGGTTTATGCTTTTGTGTTGAGTATGTAATTGAATAATTTAATTATGGAAATGCTATGGAATGATAATCTTGAGAATAATGTATTTATATAAGTATATATTTAGGTATAATATGGGATATAATATACCGATGGGAAAGTAAGGATAAGCACTTCGGATAATGATTGAAAATGTACATGTTTTGGGTTTTTATAAAGGATTTGGGAGAATACAATTGTCTTGATTACACAAAGAATATTATGGTCATTTGAGGATAATTATGTGGTCATACTTATGTGTTTAATTATATGTCTTGAATTTGGCATGATAATATACAAGCAACTCTGAATAAGATATTAACCATGTAAAGTGAAAGATCAAACGGGTCAGGCCGAGGTGTTTATGTGGCTCTGTTCCACCAGATAATAATAGTGGCTTGGGTGTGTTGTCCCCGATAGGTGCTCCAGTCATTTCCACCAGATTAAGAATAGTTGGGCTCCATACTCAACGTGAATGAAAATAAAATTAAGAGTTAAAGTATAAATGAAAATATACTAATCATATAAAGTGAAAGACTACGTGAGTCAAGACCAAGGTGTTGAGTCCGTTCCACCAGATAATAATAGTGGATCAGGTGTGTTGTCCCCGAGAGATGCTTCAGACTGTTCCACTGGTTTAATAAATAGTGAATCAGGAATATTTTACTCTAAGAGGTGTTGGCTCCGTTCCACTGGATAATAATAGTAGCTCGGGTGTCTTGTCCCCAAGATGTGTTTTAGACATTTCCACCGATTTAAGAATAGTGGGGTCCTTGAACTCAACGTAAATAAAAGATTAGAATATGGCATATCTAATGAAAGACTTGGAATCATTAGTTATTTGGCTTTCTTCTATTTTCACATGTATGAATTACCTATAATAATTCTTGTATTATGTGTAACCCTACTTGAATGTACCATTACCTTGCTCAGTACGTAGCTTACTGATCATCCATTTTATGGGTGCTGCTCAATTCAATGAGTAGACAATCCAGATGTTTATGTGCATTTCGATGAGGACTAAGTCGATGATTTCACAGCTTTTGATGCTATATATGTGGAGGAGTGATTCATTCATATCAGGGTTTGGGCATGGAGTCATGTTATCTGGATGATAGTTTTTACCCGAATACCTCTTTGAACTCTCAGCTCTATACAATCCCTTTTTGTTATATTTTGATATTGTAATCGGAGTTGATCTTCAAAATCTTGTTTGATGTTATAAAAATTTGTCTCATGTCTTTCTAATTCTATTTTAAATTTTCTAATCTTTTTCCTTTGTGATTGACATAAGGATGGTGGGGTAAGCCATACTTATGTTAATTACGGCAGTAACACCTAAATATTTGATTATACGCTTCCACTTAAAATGAAACTTTTCAATAGTAAATTTGGGGGTGTTACAACTACCACCTCTAAATTACCCACAAGAGGGTATCGAAGAGGACTGGCTACAGCAGGTAACGAGGACTCAATTATCATAGAAGGATGGATCCATGATATGGACAAGATGTATGAGACAAACGATTTTCCATCTGCTAGGAAGGTGAGCATTTCAACTTTCCTTTTACGAATATTCACAGACACCTAATGGATAGGTTGTTGTGTGCAAGGAGGATTATTGATGTCTTATGAGGACTTCAATTCATACAATTAACTCAAAGGAGCATGATTGTAAGGCAGTACCATACCCGATTACAGAGTTATTGATGTTTGCACTGGAGATAGCAGATAGAGAGTCGATGGTGGCCTAACAATTTGAGTAGGGGCCCCATTTTAGTATCTGAAGGATGATGGGTGATGTGGATTTTTAGGAATTATCAACATTGTACAAGTGGTTGTGTGTCACTGCTACTCTGGTACAGAAGTAGGCTTCCATTTTGGGAAACAAGAAGTAGGAGACAAAAGGTTTTGCAGGCAGGATCCAGTTCCAGAGAGACAGACCACCTAGGTTCAAACAGCGGGGTTAGATCCAGCCTTAGGGAGGTCAATTTAAACACCAATGTCAAATGGGAAATCAAAGCAAATTTTTGGGTCAACTAAGGCGCTTCATGTGTCGTTTTTACGCGGGGATCATCCAAAGTGAGATTTTCAGGGCACTCTTGTTTAGTGTAGAGCATGCAATCAGTTGGGTCACCGATCATTTGAGTGTCAGCATTAGTAGGTTCAGTTCTAGTAGTAGGGACCCTTAATACCTCAGCAGCAGGCATGCCAGTAATGAGCCTACTAATCACAGCACCATCAGTAGTATAGGGCACCTACCTCAACTAGTGGTTAGTTTAGAGAAGATAAGGGGAGACAATAGAGGCCTTACCCATTTCCTTAGGGAGGAGGAAATAACTAGGGTTCTAGAGGGTTTTATTAAGGATATCAGGGAGGGTAGTTAGGCAAGAGCCTAAATGTCATCACCTAAGTAGAGGCTAATCGACAGCTGGATGTGGTCACTAGTACGTTCTCCATCCTCTCGTTACCAACTCATGTATTATTTTATTCAGGAGCATCCCTGTTATTTTTATCTTCTATGTTTATTGCTAGAGATGTGTTATCTCCATATTTTACTATATCGTTATCTGTGATGTTACCTTCAAAGGATATATTAGATTATACTAGGCTCTACTCAAACATGGACTTAGAGATAGGAAGGGTAGAATTCCTAGTAGACTTGGTTGAGATAGACCTTCAGGACTTTGATGTCATCTTAGGGATGGATATGTTAAGGAGGTACAGGGTAGTGATTGATTGTTCATAGAAACAAGTCATGTTGCGGGGACCTCAGAATGCTAGGGTCTCCTATTGGAGATGCAAGCCTAGGCCTATGACAAAGGTCGTATATGCCCACACGGTATATTCATTGGTGTAGAGGGGTTACCTTATGTATTTGTGTGGAGTTTAAGAGATGAACAAGGATACGTCAGCTTTGGAGTATATTTCAGTTTCCCAAGAGTTTTCCAACATGTTTTCAAATGAAATATTGGGTATGTCGTCAGTACATGAGATATACTTCACTATTGAGTTAGTATCAGGGGTCGAAGCAGTTTCAAAGACATATTGCCGGATGGAACTGGTAGATTTGTGAGAACGGAAGGCTCAGTCAGAGGACTTATTGGCTCACAAATACATTCGTCCAAGTGTGTCTCCATAGGGAACACCATCTTTGTTCATAAAAAAGAAGGATGAGAGTCTTTTTCTGTGCATAGATTATCTAGGTTTGAACTAGTTGATGGTGAAGAACTGTTATCCACTTTCAAGGATCGAAAACTTATTCGATCAAATTCTTGGTGCTTCGATATTCTCAAATATTAAATTGAGGTAGGGATATCATCATATGTGCGTTGCTAAGGGAACATCATAAAGATGGCCTTTAGGATACATATGGGAACTATAAGTTCATGGTGATGCCTTTTGGGCTCACCAATGGGCCTATTGTCTTTATAGATTTAATGAAGAGGAAATTTTGGCCATTGATCAATTCGTTTGTGGTGATTTTCATAGATGACATTTTGTTATACTCTCAGAGTGGAGAGGAGCATAAGAGTCACTTATGTACGATATTATCTATAAGTTGTATGTCAAACTCTCTAAGTACAAGTTTGAGCTTTAGGAGGTTATATTTTTGGGTCACATGGTGTCAAAAAAAGGATTTGTCATAAACACAGTGAAGATTTTGGCATTCACTAAGTAGAAGGCATCCACTACCATCCCCGAAGTTCATAGTTTCCTAGGTTTGGTCGGGTACTATAGATGCTTTGTTAAGAAATTCTTGAAGGTAGCTCATCTTTTAAGTAACCTTCTAAAGAAGACTACCAAATTTTAGTGGGATAATGCATGTGAGGAAGCGTTTCAAGATTTTAAGTGGCATTTGACGACATCACCAATTTTAATGCTATCATCGCAATCGTACAGGTTTGAGGCCTACAGCGATGTGTTAAACCATGTCGAGATGTGTATTAATGCAACATGGTACGGTAGTAGCTTATGCTTCACTTGAGTTGAAGTAGCATGAGTAAAACTACCCAATGCATGACTTGGAGTTGGCAGTCATCGTATGCTGAAGATTTAGAGGCATTACCTATATAGGACTTGGTGCAGATTCTTCACGGCCATAAGAGCCTCAAGTATATATTCACTCAGAAAGAGTTGAATATAAGGTAGAGGAGATGGTTAGAGTTGCTGAAATACTATGATATCGAGTTGACCTACCACAAGAGTAAGGTCAGCATCTTTTTAGAGCCTTGAGTAGGAAGACGACACGCTCACTAAGTGCTTTTATGGTAGCTAGTCGGTCGCTAGAGGATCTTGGTGAGATGGGGATAGAGATGATCCAACATGGTAACTTAGAGGCCCAGGTGTGTCCTTTGATGATTACACTAAAGGTTTTCAATTAGATCTAAATGAGATAGTCTGGGGATGTTAAGCTTGAGAGGATTCGATAGAAGATTCATGACAGTTGAGCTGAGGGTTTCCAGATTCATGAGGATGGTAGCATCCACTACAAAGGTTTTTGGTGTGTAACTCAGAGTGGCGTTGATCTAAAGCATTGGATTTTAGAGGAGGGACATTGTACTCCATATTCCATCCACTCAATAGGGGATAGGTTGTATAAGGACCTCAACAGGATCTATTGGTGGTCTCATATAAAGCAAAGGTTGAGGAGTTTGTGTCGAGATATCTAATCTGCCAGAAGGTCAAGATCAAGCACCCTTAGATGTTCCGGGTTCTTAGTGGGACTCCATCTTAATGGACTTTATGAGTGGCATACTAAGGAATTACATTGGGTGTGACACGATATGGGTGATTGTCAACTGTTTGACTAAGTCAGTAGTATTTGTACCGATGAAGTTAACCTAGAGTGTGGATCAACTGAACAATACTTACATGAGATTTGTGGTGAGTAGGTATGGTACACCTATTGACTTAGTCTCCGATCAGTATTCGAGGTTCCTTTTATGGTTATGGGAAAAGTTGTAAGAGGATATGAGAAAAAAGATTGAGGATGAGTACCACCTTCCACTCAACTACGGATGGACAGACTAAGAGGACTTTTCAAACACTCAAGGATATAATATGAGATTGTGTTTTGGACTTTTAGGGTAGTTGGGAGGAGAATCTACACTTGGTCGAGTTCTCATACAACCATAGTTATCACACTAGTATAGAAATGATACCCTTTGAGGCATTGTATGGACTTAAGTGTAAAACACCCTTGGTTTGGAGTGCCATTAGCGAGACTATTTTACTTGGACTAGAGATGATTGAGAAGACAACCCAGTAGCTTTGATTGATTTGGGACAAGATGAGAGTAGCTCAGATTCACTTGAAGGGATAAGTAGATCAGAGTTAACGTAGTGATGAAATTGAGATGAGGGACAGAGATTTGTTGATGGTTCCTCCCTCTGAAAAGAGTGTAGAGATTTGGTTGGAAGGGTAAGCTGAGCCCAAGGTATATTGGTACTTACGAGATGCTTGATAGATTTGATAAGGTTTCATACCACTTAGCTCTTTCATTAGAGTTGGTCCAAGTTCATAATGTCTTCCACATTTCCCTATTGAGAAAGTGTGTTGCAGATCCATCCTACATGATCAGACCAGATGAGATTGAGCTCAACGATTCATTATCCTACGAGGAGGGGCTCTACACCAAGATTTGATGGACCTGCATGAGCTTAGTTCCTCTTGGGAAGATTCTTTGGAGTCATCATGGAGTAGAAGAGGTGACGTGGGAGACCAAGAAGGATATGAGCGAGTTGCTTCCTGAGCTCTTTATCATAGGTGTGTTAGGTTTCGGTTTTCTCTCTTTTTTAAGGGGGTAGTTCCCAGTAGTGTAATAGCAACTCCAATAGAGTTAACCATCGAAATCACCTTTTTTACATCTTTTTTCTCTTCTTCCCCAACCTCTAGTTATTGAATTTGGGGATGAAATCTATTTTATAGGGGTAGTGATGTAATACCCCAAAATTTAGCTTAACTTAATCCTAATTAATTTATGCTATAGCCTAATCCTAATCTCAGGAGATTATTATTTCCACATTGCCCTAATCTCTAACCCTAAAATTTTGGCCCAATATTGATTGATCAATAATTAAACTATCCTAATATCCTTACCTAAATTAGATTAATCTAATTCTAATCTAAAAACCAAACATATAATCTTCTCTTTTTCTTTTTCCTATTTTTTCTTCTCCTTTATTTCTCCTTTTTTTTCCTTCAGCTAACCCCTTTTTCTTTTATCCCCTTTATTCTTGCATGAAACATTATCCTTAAACAATACCTACCATGCCTCCATCATGCCCCATCACCTACCAAGATCTCCCTACTCCATCAACTTATCAACTCCCAAATCCTACGATCATGGGTTGGGGTTGAAAATCTCAGCCAATCGCACCCTCTTCTTTTCCTCATATATGCATGCATGTATATGCATGTATATACCCCATAATAAATACTCCCAACCACCTCTTTACTCCCTTAATTTTTTTGTAGAAGCTCTGCCACTAGGTGTAGCCTGCTTTCCTGCCTTTCCCTCATCCTCACTGTCGCCAAAATAACCCCCAAAAAACCACCATCGACAACCCCCATTGAAGCACCTCCACCACCTACAACGGCCTACATTAAAACACCACCCTCATTGCTAGTGAAATTCACAAAAACTCCCTTAAAATTGGATTAATAATAGTGGTACCCTAAACTCGATGTGACTGATAAAAAAATTGAGATAAGCAATGGACATGATATTAATGATTTAAAGTGGAAGAATACATGTGTCAGGATAGAGATGTTGGGTTCGCTCCACTAGATGATAATAGTGGCTTAGGTGAGTTTTTCCCTAAGAGATTTTGGGTTCATTCCACCAGATGATAATAGTGGCTCAATTGTGTTTTTCCTAAGAGGTACTTTATATTAATAATAGTAGGGTCCTTGATCTCAATATAAATATAGTAAATAGGCCTAGATTAGTACCTACCTTGTGGTATTTTATGTATTTTGCATGTCTACTTAATCTCTATTATTAATGCATGTATCTATCTATATCTCTTGCTCAACAGTATTGTCACCTTGTCCAGCACGTAGCGTACTAACTATCCTTTTTATAGGTGTTGCTCATTCCCACGAGCATATGGCCCTATTGACTGTGTGCAAGTCAATAAGGACCCCCGGGATGACTTTGCTGCTTATGATGCTCTATATAGGGTAGAGTGATATTTTTTATTAGGGCTTGGGCGTAGAGTCCTACTATTCGGGGAATAATTTTATTTGGATACCTTTTTAGACTCTTAATTCCATGGTATCTTTTGTTTGTATTTTATTATACTCAAAGTTAAGCTCCAAACTCATATTTATGTTTATAAAGCAACTCTCATTCCTAATTATTATGTATTACTTTTAATGTTTTTTAGTCTTGCGATTGATGTGAGGATGGTATGATAAGCCAGACTTACATCAATTATGGTAGTAACACCCAGTATTTTGGCTATAAGATTCCGCTATAAACGCAATTTTTTAGTAGTAAAATTTTAGGTGTTACAGAAACACCCTCAAAAGGAATGGTCAATATGCTACATATTAAGTGAGGTAACAATACAAGTAAGTAGAAAAAGGTATGCATAGCACATTAGGTTGCATGAAGATATAATTACTATACAAAATAGAGTATGCTATAGCATACGCGTGGATCACTTTCATGACATAGGATAGAACTTGGAGTATATGTCATTTTATTTTCTTTACTTAGTTGCATACAACTAAATTCTTATTTACATTGAGTATAAATGGTTTGTGGAATAAAGCTCCTTCTAAGGCATGGCACTCTTGGGGACCACTACTTTCTGTCTAGTGGGATGAATTTTCTAACACAACTCATTGAACAACAAAACTAAACATCTAATCCTTAATTACTTTTAGCCTCTATAGGTCGGTAGAGTAGAACAGTATAGACTAGATATAGAACCACTCTAGTTCCAACAGAATTAGGATAAATAACATATAGCTCCTTCCAAGGTAGAATATACCTAGGGACTACTGTATTACCCCAAAAATTTGCTTAGCCTAATCCCACATCATTAACGCCCTAATTTGATTCTAATCTCAATAAATCCTATATTAGCCTTAACCTAACTCCTTAATCTTGAAACTTTAACCGAATCCGAAACCTTTACTCGAATAAATCGTAATTTGTAAACCAAAATCAAAATCCACAAAAATTTCTACTAATCCTAATTACTTATGTCTAATCCAAAATCACCCTAAACTAATCCCCCAACCCTTCTCTTTTTCCTTTTCTTTTCTTTCTTTCTTCTCCTCCTCCTGCCAACCTTGAGCTGCAACATTTGAATTTGTTGCAACTTACACATGCAACTTGCACCATCACCTTTATCCATCCATCACCCATCACCTTACTTTCTTTCTTCTTTTTCTTCTTCTCCTTGTGCTCCCTTATCCCTATCCGACTACACAACCATACACACACTCTACACACTCATTTTCCCTTACCATTTCACTTCTCACACAACACCTACATACAACCATCACCACCCTCTCCAATAGCTATTACCCTACCCCTAACCATCCTCTACAACCATCACC
Source organism: Tamarix chinensis (assembly GCA_030549775.1). Taxonomy (NCBI): domain Eukaryota; kingdom Viridiplantae; phylum Streptophyta; class Magnoliopsida; order Caryophyllales; family Tamaricaceae; genus Tamarix; species Tamarix chinensis. The sequence goes on along the minus strand of CM060174.1, from coordinate 106,176,942 downwards.
ATCATCATCACCTTGCAGCTACACCATCACTATCATCACCATCTCATACCACCCCTATTATTTTTCTTCTTCCATGAATCACACCACAAATTCACACATGTATATATATATACACACACACACACACTACACACTCTTCTTCCCTTCTTTTTGGTTTGCCTCCATTCTGCCATTTTATGTCTAAAACTCTACCCGAGCACTACCTCTTCCTTCTCCTTTCCTCCTTCTCTCTTTTCTTCTTCTTCTTTCTCCTTCTTTCCCTATTTTTGGCCTACACACCATCAATCTATCACCATGCATCACCTTGGCCACCACTCCCCGCCTATTAGCCAGTGGATCAACCACCAAGGTCACCCCAATCTTCCCCCTCGTTGTCGCCGGCCATCGCCGCCGACCACCACCTATTTTCCCTTCTTCTTCCTCTTGTCTATCGCACTTTTTCAAAGTGCACGGCTTGTGCACCACCTGCTGCACAGCCGTGTAACCCTTTCACAGCCTGGCTGTGCGTCTTTTTTTCCCTCGGTCTGTTGTGCACACCTACTGCACAGCCATACAAATTTTGCACCGCCTAGCCATGCATCATATTTTCTCTCAACCAGAAGCTACACCGCCTACTGCACTATTATTTTCACCCCCAAACCTTGTCCAAATACCACCAAAATTTAACCATAGCTCTACCATACATTCCTCTATATATCCCCACATCTCAAGCTCCCATTTGACTATGGTTATATCTATTTTTACCCTATTTACCTTGATTTGTCCTTTAATTTAACTATTCTAGCCTAACCATGAATTTTATTATTTTTTTATAGGTGGTATTCCAGTAGCTTCGGAGGATAAAGTCTAGGATTTGCATGCTTAGAGTCTGGTATCCTAGTGGGTAAGGATACTATTCAATGTTTAGGATTTTTTGTGTTATTTGCTTGTATGGTTATATGTATTTTTCATGATATTATTGATATATGATGTAACATGTGTTGATCATGATATTTGTTGATGATATGAATATTATGTTATTAAAAGAAAGTAATAATGGGTAAGAGGTACCATTATTATTTTGGTTGTGATAATGTCATATTTGTGGAATATATCTTATGGTATCAAATATAGGCTTAAGGATATTATGTTATTGAAAGAAAGTAAGAATGGGTAAGAGGTACCATTATTATTTTATTGTGATAATGTCATATTTGTGGAAATATGGATTAAATGAGTTTTGATAAATGGACTTAAGAATTCTCATGAGATATGATGATTAATTGTGGACTTGGAAAATAATATGTGTGGAAGATATAAGATTTTTATAAAATAAGGGTTTTTATTTGTGCTTAAGAGTAACTTGTTCATTATGGGATAATATGGAAATTATATTATTTTGTGTGTTAGGAGGATTAAAATATGATAATAATAGCATGAAGAATTCTTGGAAGTATTATTTTTATTTAAGGTCCTTAAATAATTTAATGGATAATTTGGGACAAACTATCTTGTAATGATAATACCATTATTCTATGTATAAGATCTAGAGGTTATACAAATTTCTTAATACGTTGCTAATGTTTGACCTTATGAGTTTATCTATCAGAATTGGTAATCATATTAATTTCATGGGAGGTGTTATGACAAATCTGTGGAATTTGGGTTTTGAATATCTCTATGAGTAATATATTGGGATGAGATTATTAGTGTATGTATTAGGGAATTAGTTCATGCATTTTGGGTATGATGATAATGATGGGATTTGGAGATGATATAATATAATTTGTGTGGAATAATCAACATAGGAGAATGAATACTAAATGGTGTTTAATTAGGGTTTGAAAGGACTAAAGGACTTATACCTATGCTATATGTATAGCTTTTTTTTAATGTGTCCTATGTCTGAAAATAAATCTTGAATAAGATACTAATCACTTATTGTGAAAGAGAATGTGAGTATGGCTAAGGTGATTTATTTTTCTATATATATGTGTGTATGTATTCTTGTTCCACTAGGAAGAATAGTGGCTCAGGAGCGTTTTACCCCGAGAGGATGTTTTAATCTCTGCTCCACCGAAAAGAATAGTGACTCGATATCACTTTTCCTGAGAAGGTGCTTCAGTCCTTTTCACAGGATTAAGAATAGTGGGGGCCCTACTCATCAAGAAATGAAAATGTATCATTATAACTTATGGGAAAGATACTAATGATTTAAATTTACGTGAATCGAGACCAAGGTGATCTATTTTTCTATATACATATATGTATTATCATTCCACCGGAGAGAACACTACCCCAAAAAGTAGTTTTAATAACGGTTATTTTACAGTTATAATAACGGTTTTCAACCGTTATTAAAACGCCCGTTATTAAATCTTTAATAACGGTTCATAACCGTTATCAAAAATATATAAAAAACCCGCCAATATGAGCATAAAATACATTTTTAATAACGGTTTTTGACAAAAAACCGTTGTTAAAAAATAGGGTTTTAATAACGGTTCTAAAGAAAACCGTTATTAAAAGGTAGGTTTTAATAACGGTTCTTATGTAAACCGTTATTAAAATACCAGAGTTTTAATAACGGTTCTTATGAAAACCGTTATTAAAATGCCAGAGTTTTAATAACGGTTTTAGAAGAACCGTTATTAAAACATCTTTTAATAACGGTTTTCATCAGAACCGTTATTAAAACCTGCCTTTTAATAACGGTTTTCTTCAGAACCGTTATTAAAACTTCAGTTTTTTTTTTTTTAGTTATTGCAGTTTTGTTCCTGCCCACATACACAGTTGTATGTTCAATAATTACCAAATCTGCATTGTAAAACAACATCAATTGATAACATATCTGCAATCACACCATAATTTCATTCAATCCCTTGTTAATACACCGGACATATATACTCAAGAACAAAATTAGTAGGCATACCACAACTTGGTAGCTCTACACACCAAAGCAAAATGTTTATAAATCTAGCTTAATTACAAGACTTAAAGACATAGACAAAATACAAGCCTGCAGAACATATATGCATGTAGATTATATAGATCTCTACCTAATACCGAATGAATGAATGCACATGCTTGGCCCATTTCTCTCTCACTTCATCAATTTCTTCAACACTGTATTGCTGGCCTTGTGCATAATCATCGGTGAAAAAATACAAATCCCAAGTTTTGATTAATATACAGTTAGCACTTACGTCAAGTATCAAACATATATGTCATGATTCATTAATTAATAGAAAAATATCGAAAAGAAAACATACATGGCTTGGATCTATGTTGACCGATCTATTTTGGACTATCAGATCCATTGATCTACATACATAGTATCCACAATCTTTGTCGTTTTGCTGTTGTGGACACTGTCATATAAATTCAGTTAGCTCTCTAACTATTAGATATTAATTTTAATTAAAATAAAATACGAAATAGTTGCCTTCCTACTTACTATGACAGGCTCGTATTGAACATTCTTTGGGTCTGGGACACCATTCCCACCTCTCCTTTGATACACTGTCCGTAGTGCCCTAATAAATAGAGTTGGATACACAATATTGTAAGTACGCATATATACCTCAAATAATGAAAGCTAGCTAGACAAATATATGTATAAATAAGCTAATGAAGTAAGAAGTGAAAAGTATACTAACATGTCGATAAATTCCTTCCCACCACGACGAGCGACTTCAAAAGGCACGTCATAGGTTCGAAGGGAATCAAACACATAGACTTTATTAAGATCAGGTCGGACGGCGTACAAAACCCAATGTTCACTTGCGAGGTGAGGAATGAGATAGAGCTTGTTGTGTCCCTCAATCAAAATGCGATCCGCTAAATAGTTTATGTGCCTACCCTCTCTTATTGTACTACCGTCAGCTATGTAGTATGGGCACACAAACACAATAGAGGACAGCATTCCCTCCATCGCAGCTCGAGTAGCTACCAACCTATGGACAACAAAAACAATGCATATTTGTTAATAAATAATAACTCATATAAGTGGTCATAAAAATTCCAATTGTATAAGTTAAGAGTACTAAAATCTCAAAATGAAATTATACTTACGTGACATAGACGGCGACACTTATGGTTGACATCCATTCTTGATTATAAATGTCGCTTATGTCAGCCGTCGATACCATGTAAGTAGCATCGTCCCTCCCAACATACTCAGGACGACAATCAATGAAAATATAATTGTCCCTGAGGTAGTTTTGGGCATAAAAATATAATAACGCTAATGCTGGTGGAGGTTGGCTTTGCTGATCTGAAGAAGGAATCTTTTGTGGGGCAACTGATTTTTCAGATTTAGCTCTCTTTCCTTTAGCAGCGCCCTTTTTTGTGTTGCTCGTTCTGCTAGTACCTCTCTTGGTTTTACTAGCAGAAGCAGTCTTCTTTTTTGATTCCTTAATTGATAATATTAAAAAAAATATATATTGAGCATATAAATATATATATATATATGAAAAAGGTATATATAGTGTAACTACTAAACAAGGTCTAATGAACATGTCAAATGTCAATACCTCTTCAGTAGTGAGACGTATTTGATCCGCAGGCCAAGCCACAAAGCTTCCATGAGCTTCTAGTACTGTGGTTGCCTCATCGCCCTCATTATAACAAGGCAAGTGTGCACTGCCAATGATTGGAGTGTCAATACTCACCGGCCTTGTATTTAGGGCTAAATTATACCCGTGGATTGTCTGCGTTTCAATACTGTGACTAATGCGGACCCTTCCTTTCGCCAAAATTGTTGAAAGGTCATTCGCTAATAAGTCACATTTATGCAAACACTAAACAAAAATATTACACATTATTAATAATTTATTACACCGAATACATTTAATAACAATTCATAGTTTGTAATGCTTACCTCGGGAAGAGTAGAAAGAAATGCATCAGCTTCACAACTATCTCTGACGCTATTTACATTAGGTATGTGAAGCTGATCATGGTCTACTGAATTGGATGGCTTATACCCTTGAGATTTAATAAATGACAACTCTTGCTCCATTGTTGCCATCCGTTCAAATTCCACGTTCAATTTTTGGGTGAGGATGGCGACTTGCTCATTAGTGCTACGAGAACCACGAGATCGACCACATATGCTCGTTCTCGTAACACCCAATCCAATGCCCCTGTGTCTTCCAGGGTGTTCTACAATTCCTGTAGCCTGGGCCACAATGCTATATTGGTCCACCTCCTCACCTTCTGACGTTTCAAGTTCGTCCTGTAAATTTAACTTATAGGAATAAGCATAATATAATAGTTTTCTATAAGAAAACTAAGTAGGGTTCTAGATATCTACAAACTTACAATTTTTTTGGCTGCAACATCAACATATTCATTAATATATCCATCTCTTGTTGCTCTAGCCTTCTTCCATAATGTACCAATATTGATGGACGAGGTACATGGGTCCAAGTCTTGGGCTAGGAGCTACAAATCAAAAAATATTCTTAATTAAGAATATTATTATAAAATTCAACATTTACATGTAAATAGATAATGACAAAATGCATACCAACTCCTCTTCAAGGCCCGCATAGCCTTTGCGAGCCATATTATGCCGATATTTATTTTGCTTGGCAATCTCTTTATTTTGGGTACTTTTTTCCTATGTGACAAGCCAAAACATAATGACATGGTTATTTCAATATTAAGTATAATACTGGGATTGATACAAAAAGTTTAATTGTTATCTAACAAGTACCTTAAAATCCACCGTAAGACGATAAGCAATGAATTGGTTCCAACTTTCTTGATCGATGAAACCGTATCGTTTGGGTGGGTTCTGTCGTACAGAACCATCCTTCTTTCTATACATTTTTTTACGAGCTAAATATGACCTAAATGTTCTTAGACGCTCCCCACAATGTCTAAGAAGCCATTTCTTCCTACTCTCTGGGACATTGAACACTTTCTGCAAAATAAGACATGTAGATGTATACCGATGATAATGTAATAAAATTAATAACATTTGACATACAAAAATGATTACATAAAATAGAATTTTTACCGTGATTTCCTGCCAAATATGCTCCTTATGACCCTGTGGAACCTGCTTCCAATTATTATAGGAGATAGGAACACGATTACGGGTCACAAGGGAAATGTAGGTTAAGAACATATCTGCGTAAGGGCCGATGGGAAGATTGTAAGTATTCCATCCCAAATCGACTACTTCTCCTCTATTCCTCATGTCTACGATAATTCTCATAATCGTAGGTCCCCTCTTCCCTTCTTCATCACTGCTATCCCTATCAATGTTTTTGTTGGCCATATCTCTACAAAAAATAAATAAATAAATTATGTTAGAATGTTATGTATTGAGCATAATAATGTACCATTATATTATCGATACGAATCATGCTTAGAAAGAATTAATCTCAAATGTATCATGCTATTCTATATATATATATATATACGAATCATGTTAACACGTTTCCAAAAAGATATTAATACTAACCCTAACCCTAACCCTAACCCTAATTAACCCTAATTAACCATAATAAACGATAAACCCTAACCCTAACCCTAGCTAATTAACCATAATTTATTATAATAAAACCTAACCCTAAACCACAAAAAAAAAACTAATCCCTAAACCTAGCTAAATGTAATTAAAGCATAATATATAAATCATATTATTAATTATTATTATTATTATTATTCTTATCATACACAATTATTTTTCTCTATTTAATTAATCTCAAATGTATCATGCTATTCTATATATATATATATACGAATCATGTTAACACGTTTCCAAAAAGATATTAATACTAACCCTAACCCTAATTAACCCTAATTAACCATAATAAACGATAAACCCTAACCCTAACCCTAGCTAATTAATTAACCATAATTTATTATAATAAAACCTAACCCTAAACCACAAAAAAAAAACCTAATCCCTAAACCTAGCTAAATGTAATTAAAGCATAATATATAAATCATATTATTAATTATTATTATTATTATTATTCTTATCGATCATATACAATTATTTCTCTCTATTTAATTATTCACTTTTATATATTCCTTATTCTCTATATCTATTTAATCCTCATCAAATAGCAATCATTAACATATGCATATATAAAATATATTTGCATTTCATTATATGACATTTCCTATATCTTATTGCTAGTGATCTCCTATACTTATTAATGAAAATATGTGTGTGTGTGTGTGTGTGTGTGTATATAGTTTTTATGAGTGAAAATGTATATAATTCTACACTCACATTCATATTATATATATATATATATATATATATATATATATATATATATATATATATATATGTAAAGGTCTCGGCCAACACATGCATTTGTTAATATATAACAATAACGCAACAAATTCAACCAAAAATAGCAAAATTTTCAGCCAATACATTAAACAACCCATTTTCGAACGACAAACCACAATCTTTCAATAACAAACAAACGAAACCCTGTACCAACATGCATGCATTTATATATATATACATATATAAGTAGATAAAATGTTACGAGAAGAAGAACAAACACATACATAAAGTGAGCTAGCTACAAACACGACGGTGAGAATGTTGAGAGAGGCAAGGGGCTTCAAACACGACAGAGGATGGTGCAAGTGCTAGCTAGCTTCGGAACAATGACAGCACGCACATGCAGAGCTGGCAATGGCAGAGGCGTGGTGGAGAGTTGGCGGTGCGAGGGTTTCCTTTACTTGAGAGGAGCCGGCCGGTGTGGTCGTGCGAGGGTTTGCAAGGAGAAGGAGAGCAAGAGAATGAAGGTGCAGAGAGTCTGAAAATTTTGGCACGAAACAGAACTGAACGAAATATAAGTTTGATTTTGGGGTTTTAATAACGGTTCCTGAGAGAACTGTTATTAAAAGATTCTGACTTTTGACAACGGTTCTAATATAAACCGTTATTAAAAGATGTTTTGATAACGGTTTACCTGAAACCGTTATTAAAACATCCGTCCAAATTTTACGTTGCCATTTTAATAACGGTTTTTAAATAGAACCGTTATCAAAACTTCCCGCCGATTAATTTCCACGCGTTTGACAACGGTTTTCGAACTACCGTTATTAATGTCCCGTTATTATAACCCGTTTTCGTAGTAGTGGAATAGTATCTCAAGATAGTTTTGTCCCGAGAATATATTTATAATCTCCGTTCCACCAGAAAGAATAGTGGCTCAAGTGTGTTGTCCTTAAGATGGTGTTTCAGACCGTTCCACCGGTTTAAGAATAGTGGAGTTCTTGCACTCAACATATATAAAAGAATGAAAATGGATTATACTTAATAAAGGAATCTAGATCATATTATGTCTTATGAGGTGTTTCATTTATTGGTTATTCCCTTATTATCTAATGTGAAAGCATGTGCTATTTGTATCCCTGTTTCGATAGTTTTGTTTCCTTACTCGGTACGTAGTGTACAAACCACCCATTTTATGGATGCTACTCATTCTCAAGAGTAGAAGGTCCTGAATCTTATGTGCAGGTCTCAGAATATCAGTTAGATGATTATGCTGCTCCTATAAAGCCTTATGTGTGGATGAGTGACTCCATCTATGTTAGGGTCGGTGAGGAGTAATTGTTATCCATTTGATGCATTTAACTGCATACCCTTTTTGGACTCTTGACCTATGGTATTCCCTCTTTTGTATTTTGTATTATTAAACTCGGTATTGTACTATAAATTTTCTTTTGTTTCTAATTTCCTTATGTTACTTTAAATGTTTTAGCCTTATGATTGATGTAAGGATGGTTGCATAAGCCAAAATTATGTCGATCACGGTGATAACCCCCAATATTTTACTTAATTACTTATGCTACAAAACAAAACAAAAAATTAGTAGTAAAAATTGGGGTGTTACAACCACTATTATTTTGAGGGGCAAAAAAAATTATCTTGAATCATTTGATCTTTTAATTTGATATTTGTGTTTTATTTAATATGATAACCATTGAGAGAGCTAAATTAAAACACTTAACAATATCAATCACTGATGGTATATCATTTATGGTAGGAATATCTACCAAAAATTGTGTTTTATTCATCCAATTGAGATTACGTTATGGTCGGTTAAAATAAAATTAAAAATACACATAAAATAATGAACTGAAGGTCATAGAAATACTTAACCCAACACTTAATGATAACCACCTAATTTAATTATGATTATAACACTTTTATATTTTCATTGATTTATCATATGGGATATCATTTATCATTATTATATGAAATACCATGTGTTACTAAATTCATACCATCCATTGCTATTATTATAGAACACTTAGAAATGCATTATGGTTAATCAAATCAAACATATATTAACCACATAATAAAACATTAAACAATATGACAAGCACAATAGGGACATTACCCAAGTAAAAAAGAGCATAATGTCTTCTCAAAATTGTAATTCCCAAACCACTCATAAATTTACCCCCAAAAAACTCACTAACTCACCAAAATTGACATAACAGTCCAATATCATGCTTAAAACATATCTAAAATTCAAGATTTAAATCAAATGCTTAATATATAAAATATTTATCATACCCCTAGGATTTATAAATCCATTTTAAGTAATTTTCAAATAATATTAATACTTATATTAAACATATTAATCCAAACTAATAACAACAAATCACATTTTGGAACAAATAAAAATTGCACAACCTAAATGTCCCATAATTAACCCAAATAACAAAAACACTCTTATGTCACCAAAATACCTCAAAATTTATTATAACCATAACTTGATTCATACTCCACATAACCCTATCATATTATGTATCAATTTTTTTTATAAAAAACTCAATGAACATAATGATGAACTTAAATTCCACAAAAACTGATTTGTTTGACCATAAAACTCCTTATCCAATTCAATAATAATTTTTCCCAAAGTTAGGCCTTTACCAAAATTATACACCAAATCCCAAATAATATTAAAAACCTAAATATGTAATTATCTTAAATTAAATTAGCTCAAAAATACCTAAAATTGCCATAGGTTGGGATACTCTTAAGATCCAACAAGTCTAGTCACACAAGGTATTCTTCAATAGTACTAAATCACATAAGAATATATTTAACAACATGCATATGAAGAATAGTAAAATACATTATCATGCTCAAAATTTTATCATAATAACTACCATGGCCTAACATGGTGATTCCATATAGAAATATAAAAACACATGCTACCCATAAAATCATAAGACAGTTCCATGAATATAAGCTTCAAGAGTATCATCGTGATTTTACAAAATAACCATGCAACCATGGTAATCAAATTAAAATAATATATAGCTTCAAAATCTTTAAACTAGATAAATGTATCCTTACTAAAAGGTTACACCACTCTCTATGCAAAATAATACTCCTATCAATTTTCCAACTTCAACTTAGGACCCTATAAACAAAATATAAAATTTTAGATAACGAAGATGGAAAATTAGGTATTTAGAATTAAAAGGAGAAGGGGACACCCTTAAAGTCAAAAAATGAAACCTTGAGCAAGGTCGGGCAAAAACTTCACAATCTACAACTTTGACCCTTTTTTGCTTAAAACAAACACCAAAGGGATAAAGTCTAATATTTAAAAATTGAAGAAGTATAAAAAGATGAAGGAGAGATAAGAAGGAGAGATCTTTAAGGCTAGGATTAGCAAGAACAATCAACAACACTAAAGAAAAAAAAAGCTAGAGGAGAGAGGAGGGAGCAAGTGTGAAATTATTCATAATGACTAAGTGTGAAAAATGAAGATCAAGAGGGGAGAAGACCCTCACTTGGATTGGTTGAGGGAGAGGAGAGAGGGCTGATTAGATTGGAAGGTTTTTCTTGCAAGGCATAAAGGTTATGAAGTGTGGTAGAAAGCCTAAAGTGGTGTAAGAATGTAAAATAGTGGTCGAGGTTTAAGGTGATTAAATTATGACAAAAAATATGGTTGAATGAGAAAGGATAAGCAAGATCATACCAAGAGGGCCAAGGGGGTCAAATTTTGTGGTAAAAAATGGCCATGAAGGGTCAACAACAACTAAAAATATTTAGATAAGGTAGAAAGTCTAATAAATGGGTAGACATTAATCAAATAGTTCCTAAAATTATAAAAATATTAGGAGAATGTGTGAAATTAATCTGGGAACCCAAATATATGAAATTATTATACATATAAATTGATTTGGATTCAAAAAAATTATGAAAAATAAGAACGATATTAATTGCCCAACTCTGATCAATCACAAAGGCTAGCTCAATCAATTACTAGACCCCTCAGGTAATGGTCTCTCTGATTATGGGAAAATTAACTACAAGGTCAGTCTTTCTTGATCACCATTTGGGTTAAATGAAAATAGGGTATAAATGTAACACCCTAAATTATACTACTAAAAATTTTTATTTTACATTGGAAGCATATAAGTAAAATATTGGGTGTTACCGCTATAATTAGCATAAGTCTGGTTTGCCCAACTATCCTTACATCAATCACAAGGCTAAAACCATTTATAATAAACAAGAAAATTAAAAATGAAATAAATTTTATAAATACAATACGAGTTTGGAAGTTACCTCTGAATTACAATAATAAAATACAAAGTAAGGGATACCATGGATCAAAGAGTCCAAAAAGGTATCCAGGTAAATACATCAACCAAATAACCTAACTCTTTACCCAAATACCCAGTACAGATAACCTGTCACTCATCCACACATAGTACATCAAAAGCAGCATAGTCATCTAGTGGGTCTTTAAAGACCTGTACAAAAGAATCAGGGTATCCTGCTCGTGGAAATGAGTAGCACCTATAAAAAGGGTCGTCAGTACATTACGTACCAAGTAAAGTAACAATACTATCAAATCAAGGATGCAAATAAAAACATGCATTCACAACTGATGATGAGTACACATTCAATCTATGAAAAATCTCATAAGATCAAATACCGATTCAGGCCTCTTTATTAGATATAACTATTTTTATTCTTTTATATACGTTGAGTTCAGGAACCCAACTATTCTTAAATCAGTGAAACAGTCTAAAGAACCTTCTTAAGGACAACACACATGAGTTACTATTATAATCCGGTGGAACAGATCTGAAAACATCACCTATTTGGGACAAAACTCTCTCGAACCACTATTATCATCCGGTGGAATGGATATAAAACATCACCTTGGTCCTGACTCATGTATTCTTTCACTTTAATTCATTAGTGTATTATCCATAGGTTAAAAAATTTATATTTTATTTTAGGATAAGTGGGGGCACTATTCTTTATCCGATGGAATGGACAGAAACACCTTCTTGGGGAAAAATGCTCTTGAGCCACTATTATCATCTGGTGGAACGGATATAAAACATTACATTGGCTCTATTCACATGATATTTTACTTTAAATGATTAATATATTATTCATGATATATTTATAGGCACCGAACACATCAAGGTAGATAAGCATATCATGCAGGTCATAAGGTCAATCTCTAGAGTTAAGACCCTTAATTTCCTTAAATCCTAATTTTACACTCGTAGCATAACTTCTCTTATATTGATCATTGAACCACCAAATATAGTATATCATTCTCAAATATTATCATTGTTGACATACCAAAGTTCATGGTCTAACGCCCACGTCTCACACAAATAATAATAGCCCAATCCCAAAAGTTACTATTCATAGAGTTCCCAAAACCTTAATTTCACAAGTTAGCCATAACTCTTCCATTAGACTCATATGATTACCCAAATTCAATAAACATCCTTAAAATACCAATGTTAACAATATCCATAACTTGTGGTCTAACTTAAACGTTTTACACATGGAGTAATAATATTAGCATTTTAAGGTTAGTATACCCTAATTAGGTCATTATCTCATTTTAAAAAAACCTAGGACATTTAGTAATTACTCCAAACACTTCTCCTGATATCATTATCATAATTAATCCACCAAACACATTAAAATACCAAAATTTCCATATTAACCCATATTACTATTCTATAAGTTATATTTTTTCACAAGTATGACTTAGCGTAACAAAATTATATCAACACATCTTTCCCATTCTCACTTCCTTTATATCATATAAACCCAAATTATCACAACATATCATTAATCATATATATTCCATCATATAATAATAATTTTATGGTAATACATATAGCCATGCAAGAATTTAACACAAAAACCCTAAAACATCGATTGGTATCCTTACTAACAAGGACACTAAGCTACAAGAAAGAAAATCCTAGACTTTCTCCTCCGAGATCACTAGAATATCACCTATGAAAATGAAATAATATATGATTAGAATCGGAGATTAAAATTGGGGGAAATTTAAGGTAAGGGAAGGTAAAAATGGAAATAATAGGAGTCAAGGGGAAGCTTGAGTTGCGTGGAAGTGTGGTGGTGCTATGGTAAAATCTTGGTGGTGTTTGAGTAAGGTTTCGAGGTGAAAATAGAGGGTGAAGAACCAAAAAGCGGAGGTTGCACAAGCATGTGGTAGATGGTTCACTCCTAAGCCTAAAACTGGGATCCTACACAGGCAGGTTATGCGAAGAGGTACAGTCGTGCTCAAGTAACAGATTACACATGAGCGTGTGTAGGTTGTGCGCCAGTCATGCGAGGGTGCACGAGAAAACCTTATTATTCTACATAAGTGTGCGATAATGAAAGCTAGAGGTGCATAACCATGCATGAGGTCATGCATAAGTTTTGCACCTCACCAAAATGCAACAGACGCGCGGAAAGAAGAGGAGAAAATGGTAGTGGTCGATGGTGACAATCGATGACAACGAGGGGGAGTTATGGGGTGGCCTTGGTGGTTGATCCACCAAGCTCAAGGAAGCCCTTGGTGGTTGTGGTGGCGCAAGATGATGGAGGTGGTATTTCGGCATCAAAAATAGAGCTAGGGAAGGAGAAGAAAGAAAGGGGGCTCAAGCAGACTTGATCAATAGGCAATATGGGGCTACAATGAGACAAATAAATGAGGGAGAAAGAGAGATATGGGTAGTATATGAATGTATGAATGTATATACATATACATACATACATACATACATATATATATATATATATATATATATATATATGCATGGGTGCAAGTTGGCGTGTGAACAGATGAAAATGCATAGGTAATGGTGTAGCTTAAAGGTGATGATAATTGTTGCAGGGGAAGAAGAGATGCATGATAAGGGTGAGAGCTGGTGCAAAAGCAAATTTCAATGGAGATAATGTGAGGTGATAGGTGTGTGTGGCAGGGGTAAGAGAAACACAAGCAAGGGAAGAAGGGGAAGAATTTGGCGTAAAAAATGAAGAAAGGAAAAAAAGGCTAAGTTCATATTAGATAAATTTTGGTTAGCTAAAATTAGGTAAGATTAAGTATACAAATCAATTGGGATTAAGGTTAGGTTAAGAATATAATTTCTCGAGTCAAAGATTAGGTTAAGATTTTGGGATTAAGAAATTTAGATAAGGCTATAATAATATTTTCTTGAGATTAGAATTAGATTAAGGTATTAATAATACAGGATTAGGTTTAGCAAAATTTTGGGGGTATTACAATAAAGGGTAAAAATAAAAGTTTAGGGGTTAGAGTAAGATATTTAAGCAATGGTTAAAGGTTAAGGTGTAATACCCCAAAATTAATCTAACCCTAATTTGGTTAATTAATATTCTAAACTAACCCTAACCCCCAAATGGTTACTATTTTAATTTTACCTAAATTTTCTAATATAAATTTTTAATCTAATTATAATCCTTAACCTAATTTTCTTTTGTTTTCTTTTTCCTTTTTCCTTTTTCCTTTTTCACCTTCTCCCGCTGGGTCTTCTTCTTTTGTTCTTCCCCTATGTGATTTTCTTTTCCCCAAATACTTTCCTTTGGTTGTGCTTCCAATCACCACCCTACCTAGCGTAACCCATCATCACCACCATCAAGTCCCTCAACTCATAGGTTGTGTAGTTAAATTTTTTTCCCAAACACTTCCTCCTAATCGTGGTGCTCCCCTACCCCTAACCTCCTACCTCACTCTACCTCTATGTTATCCATCGTCATTCGCACCACCTCTCCTAAAAATACACCTTATTCTCCTCTCTTTCCATCCATTGATGTTAAGAATCTCAACCCCTAACCATCCCCTTTTATCCCTTCTCCCCGCTCTCTTCATCATCATCATTCACCACCAACACCACTCGCCACCGCCAACCACTAAGCACCAACATTTATCCCAAAAACCAATGACCATTACCTCGATATCAATCTCCCTCGATGTTGCCCAACCAACACCTCCCAAATCATCCTTCTTCCCCTTCCCCAAATACCATGTTTACGGTTTTTACTAAAGCGCACAACCGTGCACCTCCCTCGCACAGTCGTGCATCCTTGTCTTGCACAGCTCGCGCATGCCCCCCATGCACAGTAATGTGCTTTTATTTTCATCCCCCTTGTGCACTCTTCTCTCATGACCCGAACACACCTATTGCATAATCTTGCATCCTATTTAGCCTTCTCCTTAGCAAAATTGTGCCCTCCCCTCTAGCATACATTTTGCACCACTCCTTGCACCGTTCTCTTTGCTACCTTCCATGAAACACTCTTGCACCACCTAATTCCACTCCCATCATGCTACACCAACCCAGCCACGCAGCACCTCCAACCAAGATACGCACCATGCCCTCTTAGTTGCTCCATTTTCCACCCTTCTTGCCTTAGATTTTCCTTAATAAATTTCATAAGGTATAATCTTATTATATATTTATCTTTTAGGTAATTTTATGGTGGTCTCAGAGGAGGAGTTTTATGATTAGACATGCTTAGAGAGTGGATACACTTTTGGTAACGATACATGTCATGGTTAAGGCCTTTGTATGCAATGTGTATATTTGTATGAAATCTCATGATTGGTATTCCTATATGGATGATGCCATTATGATAATTTTTTATATAAAATTTTGTGTTGCATGATGAAAAAGTGAGAAAAATATGCAAGCATGTGATTGTATATATTGTAGGTTAAGCTTAGTCTTACAAGTCAAGAGAGTTAGCATGAATCATTGTCTAAATTAGGCTATGATTTTTGAATCATATATAAATTCATGCTTGTGGTTAAGTATTTTTATTTTTTTGAGGATGGAAATCATCCATATTGGGACTCGTAAGGGTTTTGTGAAAAAATGGAAGTTTTGTCTATCTTAAGGGTAAATTGGTCAATATGGGTTAAATATGGAATCTTTGGTGTTTTAAATTTTTATAGGGTTAAAATATGATAAATAGATTTTTGGAATATTTGAAATAAGTATAAATGACCTAAGTCTAATAAAATGGAAAGATGGATTAAAATGGGAATAGTAACCGTAGATGCGAGATCATTATCGTATGTGTAATTCGTTGGAGTTAGACCTTAATTTTTTGATATGTTATTAATATTATAATTTTAGTAACATACATTAAATGTGGTGGTTATATGATTCTTATAGGAAAATTTATACCAAACTTGTGAACTTAGGGTTTAGTAGGTATTGTAAATGGTAACCCCAAATATAGAGTTGTCATCACATGTGTAAGAAGTTGGAGTTGGACCATGAATTTCAGACATGTTAATAATAATAATAATAATTTAGGATTTGCTAATATTTTTGGATAAATGAGTATTATGTAAGGATTTATGCTTGTAATGTGAAATTCGAGTTTCTTAGAGTAAATGTGGCATTTTTCCTTATAGGACCTTCTGATCTTCAAGAGATTATATTCTATGTGTTTTGAGTATTTATGTTAAGTTTGGATTGTTTGCATTACATATCAATATGTATATTTGTATTATGGCCTTGAGATAAAGAACAACAAATAAGACATTAATCATTTAAAGTGAAATATCATGTGAGTCAAGACTGAGGTGTTAAATCTATTCCTCCAACTAAATAATAGTGTTCAGGTGTGTTTTACCCTAGGAGATTCTTCGAACCGCTCCACAGGTTTAAGAATATTGATCAAGAGCATGTTTCATTGGAAGGTGTTGAGTCTGTTCCACCGGCTAAATAATAGTGGTCAGGGGCATGTTGCCCTGAGAGATATTTAGTCTATTCCACCAAATTAATAATAATTGGAGCATGAACTCAATGTAAATAAGAATAGGGAGTGTGATATTAACTTATGATGAAAATTTGGACTCGATTATTCTTGTATATCATATTTTTTTTTAAGAATTTCACCTAATGAGTATTTGATGTGATCTTACGTATCTTTACCCTTGTTATGACTACATTGTCATCATACTCAGTACATAGCATACTGATCATTCTTTTTATGGGTGCTACTCTTTCCCATGGGTAGAGGGCACAAACATTTTTGTTTAGGTCGATGAATACCACATAGATGATTTCACTCCTTATGATGATTTGCCTAGGGAAGAGTGATCTTTGGGTTTGATGTAGAGTCGTATTATTCGATTATTTGTTTTTATTCGAATAACTTTTAGACTTTTAGTTCTATGGGATCCCTTTTTATTGTATTTTGCTATATTGAGCTCAAAGTTAATTTCCAAACCCTTATCTAAGTTTATTAAAGTCTCTCATTCTCTATTTATCATGTTTTATGTTCTAATTGATTTGTCTTATAATTGATGTAATGATGATATAGTCGGGTAGACTTATGTCGATTACAGTGGTAACACTTGTTTATGTTGTTATTATGTTTCTACTAAAACAAAAATTTCTAGCAGTAAATTTTAGAGTGTTACATAAGGGTTGAGAAGGGATTAAGAAACGAATCACCCTAATCTTAGGGTTATAAAAGTTTAGAATATCATAGTAGGTTTACTCAAATTTGAGCTTTCTTTCGACTTGTGTATCAATAATAAATTCACTAAATTTCTAGCATGTCAACTAACGTGTCAATCAAATTGATGCCAAAAATTGAAATCAAACAAACTCTATGTAAATTTTTATAAAAATAAAGTTCAAATGTAATTCCTTAGTTTTTCTTAATAAGATTTTTATAAAAATAAAGTTCAAAAGTAATTCCATAGTTTTTCTTAATAAGAACACTCTTTAAAACATTTTTTTCAAGAAGCATGACAAGGATTTCAAAATAGAATCAAGCGATAGCACCAATCACAAGTTTAAAAAAGGTATGTAATACTAAAAAAACTAATAATTATTTTAGTAAACCATAACTAAAATTTTAACAAGCAGTTGATGTCATAAGACGTGCCATTTGGATTGAAAATGAAAATAAAAATGTCATGATACATATATAAACATATTTAAAAATAACAACATGCTTCTCTTAAACATTTTTTTTATAAAAAAAACAGCATATCTCTTGAATATTACATCAAGTGTTATAGTATTTGAGTGGATATATACATCGTGTTCAATGTCATTAAATGTTAAATTATTTTTTATATTTAGGAACTTTAACAAGGATTTCAAACATAAAATAAAAAAAATGTTAGAAATACCATCTAAAAATACTTATACATTGCTCGTGATGCTTCACCGGCTAATTAGGATATTTATTACCTACTTAAATTTATATTCCAGACATATAATTTTTACTTAATAGTTTCTAAGTAATAAAATAAGTATGAAACTAACTAGCTTAGTCAATTACATGGTATACATCTTAATATTTTCTCATCACTTGGTAAAAAAAATGACACATTCGTTACAAGAAAATACTAGTTTAAAAGTTGCATTCAACTAAATATCTTCATAATATTCTTTCTCATCTACCATATCATTTTTCTAAATTAATTTCTCAAGAAAATTCTATTATAAAAACAAGTTTCCTACATTTATAATTATAATTAAACTTACATCAAATTATAGCAAATGATTTTAACAAATTTAATACACATAATGCTCTCAAAATAAGATTTATGAAAATATCATCATAATATAATTATTTTATAAAAGTTTATTTTCTTTGTTGATGAATATATTTTCCTAAACAAAAATTTAAAACTTATGCTCTAATTTTTTTCCAAAAAGTAAGTGATTTTTATTGTTGATTGGAAACATGCCATCATAATCATTTAATTTTTTTTATTTACATATATATATCTTATTATTATTATTTTATTTATATGCTTTCTTGATAATAAACTATACACATGTCAAGTTATTAACATTACAATTATGTGATTGCTCACTATATGTTGAAAAGATTAAATATGTCCTAATTATATTAAAATATGCCATAACTTAGTAAGAATAAATTAATAGTTGCAAATAAAAATACTTACCAACAACTACCACTACGAAGAACCAGTCAACTAAATGAAAAGTTAGTCCTGTATCTTGGTTACAAAAAGTTAAACGAAAGAAACGAACAGCGGAACAGGTTCCATCTCCGACGTTAGTGACTGTGTCCTGAATTCATTTTTGTCCATCGCCGCTCCTTGCCCGTGTCTGTGGTTAACGTTCGGAAGTGAAGGGAAGGACATGGGTATCTGCTCGTGCTTCGGAGGTGAAAGCAAGGAGGAAAGACGAGAGCGAGAGAGGATTGAATGCGAAGAAGTTCGTAATAAAGCCGCCGAAGCCGCTCAACGCAGGCAATTTCCTATTTCATTTTCTCCCTGAAACCTCTTTACTCTGTTCGTTGACTTTCAATTCGCCTAATTTTCTACATATAAATATAGGGTCCCTAGGCGTGTTATTTAGCTTGAGATGAAGTCAATCGATTTGAATTCCAGAATTGTTTGATACTTTAAGTCAGAACAGAGAATTATAATTCAGGGTTGGCTTTCTGTGTTTTAATCAGTTGATTTTGTGAATATGATTGATCGTCAGGTGCTTTAAACGTCGTTGCTTGATTATAATTACTGAGGACGCTGATTGTGTGAGCTTGATTGCAGGCAAGAGCAATTTGACAATTCGGCTGCAGGAAGAGCGGCGCGGGCTCAAATGGCTGCGCAGGCAAAGCTGTCTGCCAATACAAATAGGGGTGAACCAGTTCTCAAGGTATAATATCTTTTTGTAGAAATTGCCGGTTCACGTTTTACTGAAAAATACAAGGATTCCACTCCTGGGTGGGTTAGAAAAACGTTGATTTCTATTCTTGTATTTGGATGCAGTGGCAGTTGGGTTGAGGATTTCATCTCAGCCGGGTGACTGATTGAACAATTTCACTTGTAAGTTTTGGAATTTCAACTCAGTGAGTCCGTGCATGACACCTAGCAAGATGCATATAGGTTTATTTTACCATATACAACCATTCTCATTACTTTGTATTATATAAATTTGTTTATAAGAATACATGTGTAACAAGAAAAAAATGTATGTTATATAAATTTGTTTGTAATCTACTTTATAAAAATGTGTTTTAGTATTTCAAGACAATGAACATATTAAAAAAGCATATATTTGTTATAAAATATATACATTCTTATTATAAAATAGGTGTTTTTTTATTTAGCTTACTTTTATTCGGATATATATTTATATTCTTTAAAATGTGTATTTATATTATGTAAATTGTGCATTTATATATTTTCTTTGTTATGTGTATTTATATACAAACTATAAGATGTGTATTTGTATATAATGTATAAATGTGTATTTTTAGATATTACATAATATGTGTATTTATATATATTTTGTAACATATGTATTTATATTCTATTTATATGTGTGTTTATTATTAGAAAATATATTTTATTGGAAAATATGAGTGTTTTTATAAGATGTATATTTTTTTATGAATGCATATATTTATTTATTTTTGTGAGTGTAAGAATAGTAAATAGCATATATGAAAAAATACAATTTGCCCAACTCAGTATAATGGTTTCCTAATTTATGATTTGCCGTGTGATTTCTGTACACATCCTTAGAATAGAGATTAGGATATGAGAATGATGAAAGTGAGAATGGTCTAAAATGAACTTGACAAGGCTCTTACGGATCCAATCATCTGTATATGGTTTAGGAATGCCGTTTGATATCAAGTAGTCTAACCTTGCCCATGTCCCTTTCAACCTGCGT
Source organism: Tamarix chinensis (assembly GCA_030549775.1). Lineage (NCBI taxonomy): Eukaryota > Viridiplantae > Streptophyta > Magnoliopsida > Caryophyllales > Tamaricaceae > Tamarix > Tamarix chinensis. Next base: position 106,155,957 of record CM060174.1, on the reverse strand, counting down.
TCTTGGCCAAGTCGGTGCATAGAAAATAGCACATAAGACAAAATACAATTTGCCCAACTCAGTATGATGGTTTCCTAATTTATGATTTGCCGTGTGATTTCCTTACACATCCTTAGATTAGAGTTTAGAAGATGAGAATTATGAAATTGAGAATTGTCTAAAATCAATTTGACAAGGCTCTTACGGATCCAATCATCTGTATATGGTTTAGGAATGCTATTTGATATCAAGTAGTCTAACCTTGCCCGTGTCCCTTTCAACCTGCCATTCTTGCCCAAGTCGGTGTATTCCTTCTCCTCTTGAGAAAACCCCTATTATCGCATTCTCGTATCTCCGGACTCATGCTTGTATGCGGGGCCATTGGGACAACTTTAGAAGGTTCTTTTTGGGGAGTTCGCTTTTGGTTATGTGGACATTTCATAAAACATATTAGCATTAATACATGTGAACCATTGGGTCCTGTCTTCTTGCAACAAAATGTCGTTAGTTTCTGTAGAACTGTCAATAAGAGCGAAAGCAAATATGTCTCTAGATTTGTCAAAGTTGTTCTCACATTGGGTGTTCAACCGTTTCTTGTGCAGCCTTGACGCAAGTGTTCAGCCACATTTCATGATCACCTACCCTAATATGCACCAGTTTGTTGCACAGGTTCAGTTTTCGTAATGAGTGTACTGTGCCGCAAAGTATAGAGATCAGTATTTCCGAACAATGCACATCTTTGTGCTTCATAACGGAGCTCTTGTGTTGGTTATTTTACCCTGTTGTAATCTTTCTGAACACCTTATGAGTTATATGATGCTATCATCCTGTAAGTTTATCGAACTTGTTTAGACACATACTGAGAGGTGCGTACTGATTGGTGTGTTAACTTAGTTGCTTTGTTTCTCTCTCCTATGCTCTTGATTTTCTGATAAATAAATCATGAGCTCTTGTGCTTACTGATTGTTGAGTTAACTGAGTTGCGCTGTTTCTCTCTCATTGTTTCATAACTGAGCTCTTGTATTGGTTATTTTTTTTCACCTGTTTGTGTACACCTTATGATGTTTTCAGCCTGTAAGTTTATCGAACCACCTTATTAGACACATACTGAGTAGTGCTAAATGATTGTCGTGTTAGCTGACTTGCTCTGTTTGTCTCTCCTATGCTCTTGATTCTCTGAGAAAGAAATCAGATGATCAGTTGTGATGAGCATGGCTTTTATTGCAAATCATCAATCTTCAACAACTTACAGTGAGCGATTCAATCCCGGAACACACAAATGTACCCCTCGCTGTTGCGCTGTTAATCATCCCTCCCCCATGAAGTTAAAAATTCAGTGAGCGATTGCCGATGAAGGAATATGAAAGGAAAAATAAGAATGAAAAACGAGGTGAATCATATCGTCCACCATGAAGGTGCAAAACTACGAAGGAAATCATATAAATTATGGAAGCTTGATTATAGAGGGTGCACAATTATATTATATCTTGAATGTTACCTAGAAATTTTTAATTCAATCCCGGAACAAAATACGTGCAGGCGGGGTATTGTGGATATTTTTGAGTAATTTAAGCTAATATCTAAGCCTTCATTTTGTCAGTCATTCTCACATTAGCTGCCCTCAAAGAAAGGTTGAACCGGGGCTGATGATCTGAGTTCACAGGCAGCTTGGAAACAATCCGCAGCCTGTGACAATAATCCTTCCTGTTTTGAAACTAATCCGAGGTTGAACCATGCCTCATGATTTGTTGGCTCTAGTTTTAAGGCGTACATAAATAAGTTCCTGGCAATAGGGAGTGAGGGAGAGCCCAGTTCCATAAATACTTTGGCAGATGAAACCATGCTTGGTACATGTTCCGGATCTATTGATAATGAAATTGAGAAGGCAACAAGGGCTTCTTTCAGTAGTGAACGAGCCATGAACAACACTCCTGCATCAAAACTCATTATCAGTTTGTGAATGAAAACAAATGAAGGGATCAAGGGATACCAGCTTGTTTGCTTAACTAACCCGCTGAATGCCAACTTCCAGGATTGTAGAACTCAATGGTTTTGACTTTGTCTACACAAAATTCAGCGTCTCTCCATGATCCCAGGTCTGTATAGATCTTGCACAAGTCCTGCCATGCTTTTACTTCCAAATTATTTACTGCTCCCACCTGCAGGGACATAATTTGAAATGAATGTAAAACACTAAAGCAAGGTTATGGCAAGGACAAGTTAGTGCTGGACACCTTTGAGATATGATCCTCGGTCTTAGGCTCCTTTGACGCACGAATCAGAGCCAACAAAGCACCATAGGTTTCGATTGCTCGCTTGGGTTGTTCTTGAGCAATCTGAAGCACAGCTTTCAATCTAAACAGCTCCAAATGACCCCTCTCTCCAACTTCCTCGGAAGCAAGATCGACTACAGTTTCAGCATCTTCTAACCTACTTTGTGCAGATAGTACTAAAGCCAACAGCTTCCATCCCTTCATTGAGCTTTCTCCAACTATGTTGGAATATATCAGGGTATTATCTAAAGCTACATCAAGATTCCTTTGCACAGCATTTTCTAAACCAAGTTTGAACACCAACTCTGGATCCTCTTCCTTACCAATTGAAACAGCTCGATTTAAAATGTTCAATGACTCCTTGCGATATATTTCCCGTTCAACGCTGGATACAGAAACTCTAGCAGCGTTACTGTAACAAACACCAAGGAATGTATGAGCCTGTTTTGAAAAATGCTTGTGCTCGTGTCTATTGGCAGATACTTCAATTGCTTTGCGAGAAAGCTTAATCCCTTCACGGGCATTCTTTAGATCTTCCGCGCACAATTTAGCACCAAAGAGTAGAGAGAGGAAATGAGGTACGTGCTTTGATTCGGAACTACCTACCGCCTTCCTCACAAGATTAAGCGACACCTCATTCTGACCAGCAGCATTATAAGAAAGAGCAAGGAGATACCACCTCTCAACACGGGTATACACGCCCGGCAGCACCTGCTCCACATGATAGGCTAAATACTCAAACCCTCCACAAATCGACAGTGCAAATGTCAAATGATCCATAATTTCTGGATCCCATTGGATTTCTCCATTCACAACTTTCTTCATCAGTAAAAACAATAGAAGGATCGCCTCCTCCAGGTTACTTTCTGGAGTATTGGAGCCATAGATTTTTACCTCAGCTGGAAGACCGGTTTCAACACCACTGTAAAGTAAAGTTGAAGCTAAGTCCTTCTGTACTGCTGCTAATCTACAGGGACCCAAGTTCCATGGTTTAATCAGAGCTCGACGATATGATGCAATGGCTTCGTCGAGGTGACCAGATTGTTGCCATAATTTAGGAAGCAGTTCAAGTGATTTGTGAAGCATTTCCTGCATTTTGATGTCTTGATCAATACCTTCTTCCATACCGTTGGGTAATGCCGCGTCGATTATATCGATTACTGTCAGGCACTCCTTTGCAGCATCTGTTTGATTTGATGACAGCAATTTATAAATACTTAGGAAGGCCGTCTGATAATGAAAGTGTCCAAGTGGGTGGGGTTGGTTTTTGGGGGGGGGGGAGAGGGTTGCAAAAGGATGTACCAAAGCTATCAGAAGGAATAAAATCACCTTTGAGTCTGCCAAGTTCTTCTAATGTTTTAGCCTTTAGAAAGATGGCTTCAAGAAGTAGAGTGACAGAAGGCATAGACATTAGCCCAGCAGCAGCGAAGGAATTATCGCCGGGCTTTGATCGCTGTTTTTTCGGCCTGGCACGCTCCGAGATTGCGATTGTCATCGTAGGTGTCAGCCTACTTATGTCGATCCCTTGAAATAACTGAAGGGCAGCAGTGAAGTTGCACTTCTGGTACTCTATCCTCCCCAATAATGCCCTAGCCTCCTAATATCATCAACATCAAATAGCCAAAAAAACAAAGAAAAAAAGAGAAGCCGGTGTTCAACATTTTCCAATTTACGATGAAGATAATTAGGAGAAACGATTCGGTTATTATAGTTGTAAAAATAGACGACATTACACACAGTAAGTAGCAGTAGTAATATAAATTTTGGAGTGCCCACCTCATAATTCAAAGAAAGAGCTTCTTTTAAAGTGGATTCAACTTCATCCACTTGATCATCTTCAATCTTATTACTATTATTATTAGTAGTAGTAGCAGTATTCCTACTATCAGCAATCCTTGAAAAAAACCCGCTTGCTAAAAGATCTCTCGGACTAGCCCTGGAACTCGCGGAGAAGTCCTTCGGCGTTGCCCTCGAAGAAACTCCGCCGCCGCTAATGGCTGATAAATCCCTCGGCGTCGTCCGGGACGATACTGAGAAATCCCTAGTAGCTAGAGACTCCGACGAGCGCCGTGAGTCCTCGAATTTGTACTTCTCCCCAGAACATGCGCACAACATTTTGGATAAAAAACGGACGCGTTTCTAGCAGCGGATATTCTTTACATTCCACAGACTATGAGGCGATTCAATTGCTTGCTCTGTAAAGAAGGGTGGAAAAAAAAAACAAATCAACTGCGTAGCATAGAGGAATTTAACAAGGTGGGTAGCATACCAAAAGAACAAAAAAAATTGAGTACGAAGGATGGGGGGAGCTTACAAAATTTACCAGTGTTGCTATTTAGATTCTAAAAATGGGAAATTGAGTCTGGAAACAAATATAGAAACGCAATATCACCCAGAATCTTTGACAATTCATCGTTACCACTGACCCAAGTTCCGGAAATGAGCCAATTGAAGGGGGGAAAAAACCTCAGAATCTGTAAATGAAGGGGTTATTTTGTCGTACAAAATGTGAGTGCAGTAGTAGTAACAGAAGAAGAAGATGAAGAAGAGAACGGCAGAAATGGGAATGAGGTAAGGAGGAAAGAAACAAAATCCCAGGCCAGAACAGAGCGAAAGAAAAATGGAATATCGAAAAAAACAAAAGGAGTGAGAATTCGACGTATCCTCCTTTACTTACCACCACGAATCCAAGGAAGAGAAGACCATGAAAGTTACAAGTAATACTCCGCTCCAAAAGAATCTTTACTGATACTATTCTACTGCTTATTCCTTTCCGTTTTCGATTTCTGGGTCTTTTTTTTGTTTTATTTTGGCTCTTCGCGCTCTTTGAAATTCGAGGAGGTTTTGTGGTGGTGATGGTAGTACTAGTACTACTAGCCAGGCTGGGACTGGGAGGAGGAAGAACCAGCGCAGGACGGCAGGAGTAGTGTAGCATCTTCCGCAACGAAGTTTTATTTGTAACTTAAATTTACTTATTAAAAATAATTATTAATGCTGATTAGTTTTACTAATTATTTTTAATAATTTAATACTTATTTAAAGTTATTTATAAAAAATAATTATTTAAGATAATTATTTTTAATAATTAATTTCAAACAATCATTTAATGTTGGAAGGAAAAGAGTATAATAGTTTAAAATGCTGATTGATTACTTACAGTTACAGCATAGTTTTGTTGATATTTTGATCTGACAAGGAGTAAAATGTTCGAAACCGCGATTATGAATCTTTTTATTAAAGATTGTTGTAAATAATACAAATAATAGATCTGGGCCGAGTTAAAACATAAAACGCGCACTTCTGTTCCGTCCCGTCTGTCTTGCCTTTTTCCTTACTTTAGCTGTGTGCCTGTTACGTTGAGTGCTGACCCGCTGTACCTGAACATGTGGGATATGGACAGGACCAGATAAAGCCAGCCCTGTCCACCTAACCCAGCTACTCCGTAGGCCTCGTAACGCCTGCTGTTCCTTTTGGATTCTCTCTTCCCTTCATTAATTAATTACATCATCATAATACCTTTTTTTTTTTTAAGTTAACTACCAGTCTACTACTACTCATAGTCCAGTCGTATACTTTTCGTCTATTTTCGGTATTTCATTATTCAATGTAGATCTCATCTCACAGGGTGAAAGCTTAGGGGACAGACAGATATGGGCATGTTCAATAATGCTAATGTACAAGCAGTAGTAGACTAGTAGTAGTAGTATACCGATACCACTACTCCCGCACGAAAACGCCTATAATTTGGCTGTGGGAGCGTCGGATGTTTATATAAAAAATAATAATAATAATAAATAAATACGTGGTGTTTGCGAAGTAGTTAATGAACTGTGTCGGGAGTTCGATGATGGAGGCCAACGGTGGTTGGCTCCTTAACCAAACTGGAGGCCGAGGAAGATGGTGAATTGAATGATATAGCCAAGGAGGGAACTCGTACTTAAATGGTTGTAGGGAACGGGCACCTACCTACCTACCTTTCTGTGATTTTGTCGTAGTGAGAGCATCCGCAACAAAGAATCAAAAAAAAAATCAATACATCTTTTAATATTAAAAAAAAATCAATACATCTTTTAATATTAAAAAGTAATTTTTTTGCCTCTTTTAAACTTTAACTCTACAACAAAGGCTCAATAATATAATATTAAAATATACTATCTTATTAATCTATATCCCAATATAAATAGCTAAAATATTTATTTAATTAATAATATTATTAATTAAATGTTAATTTCTATTATTAAAAAAATAATTTTTTAAATTTAATAAAATGATATAATTTTTTTTACATATATTAATTTATTTTTATCATTTTAATTAATTACAAAATTAATTATCTTTTTTATAATATTTATATAATACTAATATTAAATATTAAAATAACAATTAATATTTGTTGTTCAAATATTAGAAATATACCGTAAAAAAATTTTTGCGTCGGCGCAGAAAGTTGCGCCCGACGTAAAATATTGAACCTGTTGCGCCCGTGCTGTAGTTCGTTGCGTCGACGCAACGGGCGTGAAAAATTTTTTGCTGCGCCGTTGTGGACGCACTGATAAGGTTTAATACGTTTTTCCCTCATTTAATATGTATTTATAAATAAATATATATTTTTGCTCTACCTTCGGTTTATGAGTGGAAAGTTAAAAGTAAATATTCAAACTCATGAGATTGAACAACTATCTCCAAAACTTCTATGTGACTTATAGGTGTCAGTCCCTGTTCATGTTCTGAATAATGACCCAATATTTCACAGTATATTTGAAGATTAAGAGTCAAACTTCCTCGGTCGTTCAATCTCGTAAATAAGGATGAACTTTGCATACTTAAAGCATTTTTTAACTACAACCATAATAGAACCATGTCTCTCTACTGTCATTAATGTCAAAATAAAATCCATAAAAATACTCTCTTATGGCCTTTAGAGAGTAGGAAGAAGCTCTAATATGTCAGTTGACGTGTTTTGTCCCACCTTATCTTGATGACATATGTAACAAGTCTTCATGTATACCTCCACATCATATTGCATGGCAGCCAATAATATGATTTTTCGAGTAAATCCATGATCCTACGCGTACCAGAATGTTCGAGCTACTTAAAGTCGTGGTACTCTCGTAGTATATCCCTCCTTAGGTTACACCACTTAGGCACATAGAATCAGTGACCAAAGGTAATAAGCATACCATCCTCCAACCAAAATCATTGAGTCATCTCTTCCTTGGCCAATTCTACCAAGTTATTGGATAAGTGATATCGAGTCAAACCATCCCTAACTCGATTTGTGATTTCATGTTGTGGCTGGCTCATAGCGGCTAACTCCACCTTCTGACTCAATGCATCTATGACAATATTAGCCTTACTCAACTTATACTCCACATAGTCAAACCCGCCCAAGAAGTCTTTCCACCTCACTTGCTTGGGACCTAGTTTCTTTTTCCTTTGGAAGCATCTAGTAGCAACACTATTGATCTTAATCACAAAAGTGGATCCCAATAAAGCAGTACCTCCATACCCAAAGGCAACGTATGATAGCTACCATATGCTTATTGTATCGAACACTTCTTGTTTGTGTCATTCAACTAACGACTTTCATAAGTTATAGGGTGGATATTATGCTTCAAGACACATCTAATAGCAAAATCAAACGCATCCATGTGTAATTCAAATGTCTTTGAGTAGTTAGGAAGAGCTAAGGCATGTTCTTCTATCAAAACTTGCTTAAGATCCTCAAAGGCTTTTTGGCACTCCATCGTCTACTCCCACACAACCTTCGTCTTAAGCAAGTAGGTTAAGGGCGTTACACATGTTGAATATTCCTTGATGAACCACCGATAATAATTTACAATCCCTAAGAAATTCCTTACTTCCAAAACTCACTTAAGCAACTCCCATTCTTCTATAGCCCACACCCCAGCCTTATCCATAAAAATATCTCCTCACAACCTAGTGCCCTAGGAGCATTACCTCCTCATTGCCGAATGAGCATTTCTCTAACTTCACGAATAGCTCATTCTCCCAAAGTACTTGAAAACTTTTCTTAAGTGATCAACATGCTCATCCAAGGTTTCATTATAAACTACGATATTATTCACATACACCACGACAAACTTATCTAATAAGGGATGAAAGATTTTATTCATAAGTGTGTAAAATGTGTTAGGCGCATTCATAAGCCCGGAGGACATAACCAATAACTCATAGCATTTGTGCATAGTCACGTGTGCAGTCTTGGGATCGCCCCCTCTAGTTATGCATACTTATCAATATCTCGATCTTATAACCAATTTGGATAACCACTATGCTTTCCCAAGCCTATCAAACAAGTCTATCACTAATGAGACGGGATACTTGTTCTTTTTTGTCACTTTATCTAATGCCCTGTAGTAAATGTTCATGTGAAGCCCTCCACCAAACTTCTTTTAAAATAACACTAGGGTAACAAATAGGGATTTGGATGGCCTAATGAATCTCACATACAACATCTTCTTGAGTTGTTTCCTCAATTCTTCTAATTCTAGTGGGGTCATACTACAGGGTCCCTAGCTGGAGGTCTAACACTCGGTTCCAACTCCATCACATGATTCACCACATCCTCATACTTTTTGATAACTTCCTCGATCTTTTTCAGGCACACCCAATCTAGCAAGCGAGGATTCCTTATTCAACATAGACAAGTAAGTTGCCACACCCTTTTTGAGTCCCTAAGATACTTGTATAGCATAAAGCGTAGTGGACCCTACCTTTTTCTTCTTTCTTTTCTTTTTTGTAACAAGGAGGACTCCTACCCTTTGGAGGTATGCACGATATCAGCATCCAAGAATGATAGTGGGGTACCTTATTAACAACTCCATGCTACACGCTAACATCAAGGATAAGCACAGAAGTTGAGTTCACAACCTTCATCCAATCAATTTCCTTGATATACTTAATCCCAAGTCTTGTGGTTTCCCCTCAACCAAAAATTTATTTAAGGCTCTCGTGTCCACTAATGCTTTGGTGTCTTCGTCGTCTACCATGGATTCGACATACATTAAGCCCTTGGATAACTTGATCACTTCATTTGGCTTCCCTAGGTCCTTAGCCACCGCCTTAGGCTTCACCTTAATATTGGCCTTTTAGTGAGTTGAGGAACCACATATAACCTGTATGTACCTCCTTTCCACCATGCATTCCATCTCCAAATAAACTAATAAACGAATTAAATTGTTTTATCTTAGGACACTGGGATGAGAGGTACTCACCTTAGAAAACAAATCCCTCGTGTTTCTTTGAGTGACCATTCCCCCGTTGTGCTTGCCCTTCCACTTCGGTGGGATTCCTTCCTTGTGGGATTTCTCTCTCTCACCTTTATTTGGACCATCATTTTTAGGTTTATCCTTTTTTCTTTCCAGAGGAACTTTGCATCCTTTATGGCTAAAGCAGGGTCCTGGACATTATGATGCATCAACTCTAGCTTCACCCATAGTTGTAATCCATCCAAGAAATAGAGGAGCTGATTATTTTTCATTATGTTTGGTATCTCAATAATCAGGGAGTTGTAGTCCCTGACGCACTCCTTGATGATATCAATATATTTTAAGCTCCATAGTTGTCTAACAATATTTCCCTCCACATTCATCAGATAGACTAGGACTAAAACTCTTGCTTGAAATATTTCCAAGTACTACTCACCACCGCCCCCTTTCAATCTCATAACTACAGTGTTTCCACCATAGCATGGCATCGTTCTTTAGGAGTGGCATATTCAATCTTGTCGGAGTCATCCTCAATACCCGAACAAGACATGTATTGTTATGCCATATAAATAAAATTATCAAGTTCATTAGCATCACACCTACTTTCATACTTAGACAGTTTGGGGACTTGAATACATGATCCGACATCACTTTCATTTCGACATTAGTTGAGTTCTCTTCTCAAAGTACCATGATCCTCTCTAAGGGTCTCGAACTCTTTCCTTAGGCTAGATACATCATTTATAAGTTCTTCTAACAAGCGGGGGAGTCCACCAAGGAATTCACCATCAATGTCCTAACTAAAGTATTTGTCCCAAGTGTCCAACCTCTCTACCATCTCATTGACCCTTTTCTCCACTTGCTCTATCATATTCTCAAGTGAAGATAGTTGCTCATTGGAGACCGACTTTTCTTCCGGTTATTCTTCTTCTTCTCGCCTTTCCATCCGCAAGCCTAGTGGGACACGGTGAAGTCACTCGGGTTCTTTGACATCTCATCTTTTGTCATGGTTACAATTATTATAACTAAAACTTTACCACCAATCAAGGGTCTAATAGCGCGTGTTATGAGGTGACTCATTTTCTCTTAATCTTTCCCATGCTTCACTTAATTTGCACAATTTACTTAGTGTGTACTAAAGCAATATTTTCAATACTTGGGCAAAACCAAGTTTGAAAAATGAGAAGAGTAACACCAACACAATTTAAGAGATTAAGTGAGAGGTTTGTATGTAAAAAGATATTGTTATTCATATAAACGGATAATATTTTATAAGTCTTGAATAATTTGAATAAATGAGATAATTTTTTATTTATAGTTGAGGTCTTGAAAAAATTTTAAAGTACAAAAAAATCTAAACAATTTTAAAAGTTTTTCTTCTTAAATTTGTCCGCCCTCTTTTAAATTTAGATAATTTAAAGAGTTTTACGTCGTCTAAAATATTTCTAAAATCATTCGGTCAAAAATATATACATATAAAGCGATCCTTCACATTACACTGGGGATTAGGGCTGTTCACGGTTCAAATATCCGATATTTCGGATATTTGATTGTCGGATATTTGAAATTTCGGATATCTAAAAATGATATTTGATATTTGATTTGAAACTTCGGATATCCGGAAGATCGGATATTTGAATTTTAGAATCGGATATCATCGGATATCAAATATATCCGATATTATTCGAATACAATTTCAAATATAAAAAAATTACCAAATGACAAATATATTTTATATTATCCGATTTGTTGAGCGAATACTGAGCAAATATCCGATTCGCTTAGCAAATATCCGACGTACTCAACAAATATCCAATGTTAAAACTAAAATAAGAAAGGAGTGGATGAAGTATATCGGTATGTAGAGTATTTTTATTTTTATTTTTATAAATATCTAAAAAGGGATTATATTAAAAATATAATTTCAATTAAATTAAATTTTGACTCAAATAATAAATAAAGTAAGTAAAAATTATACACAGACACATCTAAATTTATTTATATACAATTATATATAAAATAAAAACTTATAAAAAATATATAAATATTTTTTCTTCGGATCGGATATTATTTGTATTTGTCGGATCGGATATTTGATTTGTTTGACTTTTCATTGACCGGATCGAATATTTGATTTGAGAAAAAAAAAATCGGATCGGATATTTGTTTTTTCGGATCGGATCGCTTCGGATATCAGATCGGATAAGCAGATATCGGATAACATGAACAATCCTAATGGGGATACCCTTGGACCTCGCTAAAACGTTGTGAATCGGTGTGCATTTTACCCTGTCGTTCGCTGAATTATATATATATATAGATGTGTGTGTGTGTAAAGAGCTCCGTCACGTTACCTTGTGGATACTCTCGGACCTCGCTAAAACGTTGTGAATCAGTGTGCATTTTACTCCGCGGTTCACTGAATTTTGCATGTAAAAGGTCCCAAGATGTGCTCCTGCAATCGCGTCGTGATTCGAGATACAGGCTACTATAGCCTCTGCCTCGCAGTTCAGACTTTGATTAGTCAAATATGTGGGCTGTGGGGGAGCATGCAATGGTGTCATCATGACCCTGACCTTTCTTGTCTTCACGGACCTACATCCGCATTCAAACTATATTTATAACTATAAAAAAAAACTATATTTATAACTATACTTTTTTTATAAGAGGATTTATTATAATATTAAACCCAATTTATCTAAAAAATTATTATGATCAGGTCTATCCTCCCCTAATCTTTTGTGATCTCAATTCATTCAGTACAAACAAACGGACCCTACACTCACTCCCATGGCACTCCACATAAATCAGCGACGGTGGTGCATTCCCGTTCACATTATTAACCTAATTAAGTATATGAAGGGTTTGTTTGATATGCAATAATTATTAACCTAATTAATTACATTAAGGGTTTGTTTGGTATGTAATAATAGAGATAAAAAAAATTCTTCTTGTTTTATATATTTTATATTAAATATTTAAAAATAATAAAAATATTTTTAGTAATATATTTATTTTAAATTAAATTAAGATCTAAAATAAATTTTTATTAAAAAAAATATTTAATTTAAAATAAATTATACAAAATTTATAAAATACAATAATAAATTTTATATTCCTTATATGCACGTATAAAATAAGTACCAAAGGTAATTTAGGTATTTAACAGATTTATCTTTTACGTAATAAATTAGTATTTCCTATACATCAATGGGCGGAAAATTTGGAGTAATGCTATATACTCAAACTTTAAATCCAAATTTAAACTCAAGCTTTTTTTAAAATATACATATTAATACACTAATTTTATTTTTTATTAATAATTAATTAATATAAATTAATAATAATATAATATAAAATAAAATTATGATATAAAAATATCTTAAATTTATTATTAGCATTATTTCTATTATAATTATCATTATTATTGTTATTATAATAAAAAAAAAAGATTTATACTTTTTTTATAGTATATATTTTTTATTTTGTATTATTATTAGTTTATATTACTTATTTATTTAAAAAAATAAAATAAATACATTAATATGTATATTTAAAAAAAATTAAATTTAAAATTTGAATAAGTAGCATTTTCAAAAATTTGCCCTATATAGTCACATGTTCTAGTTATGATTTTGCACTGTCTGCTCCTAAAAGGACGCTGATAACAAAAACTGGTCAAAATTTGGCGGAGGTGCCTTGGGCTTTTCCCAGTCGCGGCTTACGGGTTTTGAAATGAAAGCAACCTAAAGTGATTTATCCCAACGTTTTTGAATAGGTATTTTGATGATTTATTTATTTTTTTAAAAAGTACTTTGTCACGACTTATCTTGAACTATAAGAATAATTTTGACTCTTTTAAATTTTAACTCAAAATAATTGGCCGCATAAGTTGAAATAATATAATTATTAATACATATGAAAATAAATTAGGTTTGAATTAAGATAAATTAATTGGTCACCCCAAGATTGGTGAATTAGGTAAACTTCACCAAAAAACCGAAGGTTGTAGGAAGAAAAATATAACAACCACTTAATCACCATTCAAACACATGTCATATCTCTAGAGAAAAAAAATATATGAATAACTCTTAAAATCTACGAGAGAATATATGGCTGTCAGTTATAAACAGGCAATGAACTTCAATATAATGCGAAATATATCCTTTCTATGCTTAGATCCTTTTTAAATTGAGAGGAATACTAATTGCTTTGGATTTACAACCTAACTAAGAAGATTACAAGAGAACTAGTCTTACTACTATATTATAATATTGTTGGAAGTATATATTTATTATAATATAGAATTTATCTAACGTTAACATAAATAAACAATTACTATTAACAAACATAATAATAAAGATAATGCTAATGATAATGTATTAGATGTTTCTAATTAACAATAATAATAATAGAAGATGAAAAATGAAATTTATAATTGATATACAGATATATTAATTTGACTATGTGTCTTTAAAATAATTTTATTTTCTAATATGATATTTAATGTTGTGAATAAAGTGTTTTTCAAGATAGAATAGATTTTTTTTCTTATCAAAAATATCACTTTAATTTGATAAGAACCCAGCAAACTCAATATTATACTTGATACTTAAATAGGCTAATTTAGAATGGAGATATTAAGGGAAAATGAGAGCGATAAATGGCTTGAAAAAACTAAATGTTTAATCCAAATAGATATAGAGTATTTATAGCCGAATTACATTAGGTGAAGTGTGTGCCATTCTCAACCAATGATTGTTTGGACTTTGTGTTGTTTGGCTAGTCATGACTCATGAGTGATCTCATTTTCGGTTTCACGGTAAAGACTTTTGCAATCTTACCAATGCCCGCTCTTGCCAAAGTCACTATTTGGTTTGCCGACTTAAATCAAATATAATGCTTAATGCTTCTTATTATTATGTAATGTGGATTTGTTTCATTTTTTTCATTTTTTCTCGCTCTTTCTTTCCATTCACATGTACAAGGTGAATTTGATTTTGTAAGTTATGTTTAGTAAGTAACCAATTATACTAATTAAAAAAACACACTTTAATTAGTTACTAATACTAATTAAAGACGTATATATGATTAGCAACTAATAATAATAAAATATTCAAAGGCAAAACTATATAATCAATAACTAATACTAATTAAATATTTTTAATGGCTACCCATTTATTTAGTAACTATAATATCCCAAAACTCTAATTTAGGAAATTATAATAAAATAGGAATTTATTTGTGAGATTAATTAAATATAATATTTTTAATAAAATAATCGAGTAATTAAGATAAGAAGGGGGAAATAACATAGGATTTAATTAGAGAAGATTAAGGTAATTTGCTAACTAAAATAAAATTAGGAAGATATAACCTATAATTTTTAAATTAATATAAAAAGAAATTTAATTATTTATTTTTACTAATTTTATTATTTCCAAATATTTCAAAAATACTGAAAATATCCTAAATACCTCAACGACCCTATTTTTTTCTCTTTTTTTTCCTTTTTTCCTTTTTCTTTCTTCCTTTTATCCTTTATCCTTTCTCCTTTTCTTCTTCCTCTCCACCCGATTCTGCCTCGCTCGTGCATCCCAACCCGCCCTCTCCTCTCTTCTCCCCCCGCTCAGAGCCCACCCCACCCCGCCTCTCCTTTCTTTTTTTCCTCCTTCGTTCACTCGGATCTCCCTCTCTTTTCTTTCATTTCTTTTCCCCCAACCTGTCGTCCCAACTCCTTCTTCTTCCTCCACCCCTCTCCCTCTCTCGCGTTGCAGGTCGTGCCTATAACTGCCACCGTCCTCCCTCCCCTTGCCATTGTATGCCCTGCCTACTCCCTTCTCTTTCTCCCATCCCTTTTCTTTTCAATTCAAGCCAAACCTGCCCCTGTACCTACCTCCCTAGTGTGTTTGTTCCCCTTTCTTTTCCCCCATCTACCACCTGCACCCTTCACTTTCACAAGCTCGTACCAACCGGCGAGCTCCTGCCACTCATGCCCTTGTCCTTTTCCCTCTTTGTCCTCTTCTCCCTCCCTCAACCTATAAATACCCCTTACCGTCCCCCATTTTCCCTTATTTGCTCTACCTAGAAAAACCCAACCCTTCTCATTGTTGTAGCTTTAGGCGCCGCCCTAGCCACAGCTGTGCAACGCCACCACCCAAAACAGCAACCAACCCCTTCCTTACATCACCCTCCACCAAACCAAGTTGCTCATCACTCTTAACTTCCCCTACACAACCCACACCCATCGTGCAAAGTGGGAAGGTCGAGCTATCCTTTTCACCCCATTGTCGGCCATCGTGTGTTGCCTCCTTTGCCACAATCACCACCTCCACTACCACCCACTCAACCTAGCAGAACCTCCTCTACCTTCCACTATCCTTCCTTTCCCCTTTCTCCCTCTCCTTCTCCCTCCTTCCTTTTCCACCACTCTCGGCCAACACAGCTGCCACCACCCTATTGTGCCGCCACCACCATTGCAACCCTCTTAGACCAAGGAGTCCACCACCTCACAACCAACACCTCCCTTTCTCTTCTCTAACCCCAAAAGACCAACCTTTCCCAAAACCACCACCACTTGCACCGCCGCCACTGTCGCCGCCACTCTAGCTACCACCTTCACTTAGGTTGTGCTCTAACCCTTGATATTACTTAAGTATGAATTATTTTAGTATAATTATTATTTTAGCCTTATCATCATCATCATCATCATCATCGTCGTCGTCATCATCATCATCATCATCATCATCATCATCATCATCATTATTGTTATTATTATTATTATTATTATTAAATTTATTATCATTATTAGTAATGATATTGTTATTAATATTCTACCATTGACTATTATGACTACCTAACCCTATTTTGGCTAATACTACACCTAATAGTATTGTTAACCACTTTAATGATAATACCCTTATTATCACTACTAAAACTATTATTATTATTATTACTACCACTAATACTAGTTCTTACCAGAGGTAAAGTAGGTAATAATGAAAGTAATAAGAGGGAAGTTAACCCTAGTGTTTTCCTCTTATAGGTGAACCAAGTCCGACCTCTAAGGAGGCACAAGAAGCGTGCTCCAAGTCCGGTGTCGTTTTAGGTAAGAATGTAGTTAAGGCCTAATATGTGTATTACGTGTTATGTGTGTTAGTTATACGTGTGTATTTTATATGGTTATAAACTAAGCACTTGTAGCACAACTTGCTAAGCATGAAGCTAAGGTAAGTGTATGCGCTTTTGTGGCATGTGTAATATGGTAATATGACTTGTACTTATATTGTGCTTGTGTAATATTACCCTTTATGACATGCATGCTAGGAGGCTTTAAGTAGTGTGATGTGGTTGTGAGAAGATAAAAGAAGTAAGGGAAGTGAGTTGACTAGAGGGTAGTAAGAATGACTTAAAGATCTCATGACTTATGGGTGGACAAATAAAGGAATAATGTGAACAAATTAATAGGATGGACTAAAATATGCATAGGGAGTGTAAGGTTTTCATGGGTGATTAATCTCTGCATGGGGATGAATTTTACATGGGAAAAGTTAAAATTGAGGGTTAAGTAAGGTGAGGGAAGAGTATTTGGGGTGATTGGAGCCCATATGTGAAAAATAGTACGTAGGTTAGTATAAAGGTGCATGGGGGACTTGGCTAGGGTTTGGGAGGAAACCCTAAGTAGGAAAAGTGTGCTAGGAAGGGAAAACTAATGGAAATGGTTAGAGTGTGGGGTAAGAATGGAAGGGTGTCACATAGAAGGGAAGTGAGTCAATTAGAAAGGTATTTGGGTGATGAGGAAATGATATAAAAGAAAGGAGAAGTAATAAGGTTTGGTGAACAAACTAGGGTTTTCATGGTCACGTGTGGAAGATGGGTAGTAAAGTTGTGATGTTGGGTGTGGTTGGAGTGGATTGGTAGTTTTAGGTAGTAAAGAGGAACATGGGTGGTGTGGAATAGAGATAAGTGGGGCTACATAGGCCAGATTAGGGTTTCTGAGGGAAACCCTAGAGGGTGATGGTGAGTCAAAATGGAGCTATGGGGAGTGGGCCTTGATCCACATGCCGAAGAGTTTGGATTTATCATGGTGAGTGGGAAAAGGCGAGGAAGAAGTCTTGGATTCCTAGGGTATGCAAAGGTCTCAAGATATAGGACAGGCCTTCTCAAGAGAATTGGGACAAGGGCTGAGAATAGGATGTCAAGTGGCTCATGCATGTCTAGTATGGATTGTGTGTGGAATAAGATACAGGTAAAACACTTAAAGTGAAAGATTATCCAGTCGAGCCTAGTGAGGGTAATTTTTGATCTACCAACTATAATAGTGGTTAGGTGTGCTCTACCCTATGGAGTGATATCCAGTCCACCGGCTATTATAATGGTCAGATACGTTTTACCCTATGGAGTGTTTTTTGGCCCACCAGCTATAATAGTGGGGGTCTCGGGCTCGATGAACCAAACCTTATATGGAATTAAATCGAGGAAAGATACTAACTACTTACAGTGGAACACCACGTAATTTGGGGTTAGTGAGGGTAATTTTTGGTCCATCGACTATAATAGTGGTCAGGTACGTTCTGTCCTGTGGAGTGATATCCGATCCATCAGCTATAATAGTAGTCAGGTGCATTTTTCCTTGTGGAGTGTTCTTTGGTCCACCAGATATAATAGTGGGATCCCCATATTCACTCAGAAATAATATGGGAAATGTGTAAGATGAAAATAATGGTCTATGTTTGGAATGATGTTATGAACCTGAAGTAAGTATTGTATGCCTTATTTATTTGTACTTGCATGGCCTTATCCATATGGTTACCTTACTCGGTACGTAAAATACCGATCACCTGTTTCATGGGTATTGTTCATTCCTACGAACAGATGTCCCTTATGAGTTGGTGTAGGTAGGAGATGTTGTGTCTGATGCCTAAGACACATTTGATGCATTGGGCGGGGTTGAGTGAGGCATGTTGGACTTAGCATGAGGCCCAAGAGCAAGTGCTATCTGGACTCTTCTTTTTCCTATTTTTATCCTATCTTACTATTTGTATTGTTCTTTCCCTTGAGAGGCTTTGACACTATAACTGTTGTCTATTCTGTAATGACTCTTTAATCACACACTCTGATTTCCTTTTTATTCATGAATCTTTTGGATCATTACGGTTCTATGTCCTAATTAGTTTAATGTCTTGTGAGTTTTTATAGTATTGTGGTTGGTACGAGACTGGTCGGGATCAGGCTTGTGGTGATCACAGCAGTAGCACCCCCTATCCTTGTATATGGTTTTGATTAAACAAAAAATTTTAAATGTGATTTTTGAGGTGTTTTCGTAACTAATATTGATTAAAATTTCCAAAAAAATTACTATTACATTATAATCTATCTCAGCAACTCCCACTAGATTAGATTATATTACGTTATAAGCATGAAAAAACCATGCTAAGATCAATATCTCTCATATTAACATGGCATAAGATAATGATATCTTTCTTATAATGGGTTCATTTTCCATATAAAAGGTCAAATTAATTTTCCATTCCAAACTAATTGATTGCAATAGAAGAAAATTACATTTGGATACGTAGCCTAAGGCTTTGAACTTTCTATAATCATTTATTATCAGGTTTACCAACCAATCAGTGAATAAGTTCGCCTTGAACCATCAATTGTCTAGTGTACATTGAGACAGTAGAAGTCACGTAGATTCTTTGAGCATAGTTGGTTATCATGTTTGTATTCGTTTTTGCCACAAACACTTTGGTTCCACGAGTGATATAGAGAATTCAGCTTTACATATTTTCACATAAGCAGCCCTTTACTACTCATGTAGGTGATCTCCTAATTATTTATTTCTTTACATACTCCATTAGACATATCAAATTATAGGGATCATTAAAATCATAACTTAACATTATCCTTTAATTTGCATTACTTCATTATAAGAATGAGGTTTATTAGTGTAATGCAGATCCATCCATACTTTGGTTGTCCCATTGAACCTAGATATTGGGATCTCCAGTTATCTAGGTTGGGTTGCCATTATGGCAACTTTATATATCCATAGGCTTTAAACTCATTCTCCTAAATGATCTTTCTACTTACTCTTTAGTTAATGCGTTTGTGAGTGGATCTATAATATTATTTATTGACTTAACATAGTCAAGTGAGATATCTCCACTAGATAGCAACCTCCTAATGGTATTATGTTTAAGATGAATATGTCTTGACATACCATTTTACATCTTACTCCTTTCCTCACCAATCGTAGATTGACTATCATAATGGATATAAATTAACGGTATAAGTTTTTCCCAACATGGGATACCTTCTAAGAATCCTTTGAGACATTAAACTTCTTCCCCAAATTTATCTAAAGTAATATATACAGACTTCATTGGTGGTACACATCTATTTTGATGACTTCTAAGATACTAGACCACTTCCAAGTGTGAATGCATATCAACTAGTGGGCTTAGAGTTCCTAAATTTGACATTCGATTGGCATTAGTGTAGCCTTCTACTACTGCAAGATATATATTATAGTGTAATCCAAGCTTCTTGGCGTGCTTTAGATATCCTAAAACTTGAATGATCACCTTCCAATGTTCCTTGTTAGAGCTATTGGTGTAATGATTTAACCTATTAACTACATTGGAAACATCAGGATGTGTGCAATTCATGAGATACATGACACTGCATATCATATGTGAATATTTCAATTATGAAATGACTACACTGATATTTTTCATTGAATAAATATTCACCTCTAATGTTTTATTAGTTTGGTTAATATTGTATTCTTTGAAACAATAAGTATTTTCTCAACATAATAAGACTGTGACAATATTATCCCATCTGATGTTCTAAAAATCTTAATTGCCAATATAACATCAGCTAGCCCAAATATTTCATATTAAAACTCTCGGTGAGCATTTGTTTGGTAGTTTTAATGATATCATTATTGATAACCAGTATAAGCATATTATCTATGTATAGACATATTATAATGTAGCTTTTATGAGTATATTTGACATAAGCACATTTGTCAGAGTCATTTATTTTGAATCCATTTGAAAACATTACACTGTCAAATTTCTCATACCATTGCTTGGGTGCCAGTTTTAGTCCATATAGGGATTTAACAAGCCAACATAATTTTCTGTCCTAATAGGGAGTAATGAACCCATTAGGTTGTTCTATATAGATCTCTTTATCTAGTTCACCATTTAAGAATGTTTTTTTTGCATCCATTTGATGTACTTACAATCTTTTTACAACTATCATTACTAATAACATACATATATATGTAATTCCATAACTAGTGAATACATGTAAAAAAAACATATGTCCTTTGCTTATAGCCCTTAACTACAAGTCTAGCCCTGCATTTGTCAACTGAACTATTTATCTTTAATTCTTTCTTAAATATCCACTTACATCCTAGGAAATTATTCCCATAGGGTAATTTCACCACTACCCATGTGTGGTTTTGCATGATGGATTCAATATCACTATTTATCGCTTCTTTTCATTAAGCATGTTCAAAAAATAAATAGCTTCCTTTAATATTTAAGGCTCATTTTCCAATAAATATGTTAGATAATCTAGTCCAAATAATTTTGAAATCCTAAATCTCTTACTTTATCTATGTTTATTTGGATCAACTTCTTTGTTCACGTTACCAATAGAATCCCTTGGCTTCTTTAGTGAAATTGACCCAATATTGATTTTGTAGGGAAAATATGTTTTTGAAAAATATAGCACCCCTTGGCCCTATAATGGTGTTGATATAAATGTCAATAACTTATTGTTAATGAACAAGAAAATGATATGCACTAATACTATGTGCATAATTAATGAATAGACAATCAATGGTGTTTTATCTCAACTTAACCCTAGCATTGAAATTGCTACTTTTTTAAGCACCCCCACACTTTTAAATATCTGTATTTAGGTCTATGACATTTCCATAACCTATATGGAATATTGTGGGTTGTCATATAAAACATCTTATAATTTGTAGATAACGGTGCTCCCCCAAACTTCGTGGTAATCTAAAACTAATCAATATGGCATTTATTATGTCCTTCAAAGTTCTATTATCGCATTCAACAGTTCCATTATATTAAGGCACTTAAGGAATGAAAATTTAGTGAATAATATCATGTTCAAAAAAATTCAAATGGATAGTCGTATTCACCTCCTTTATCACTTCTTATTGCCTTAGTATATTTACCAAGTTGATCATCAACTTTTGCCTTGTGGTGTTTAAACACTTCAATTTCCTCATCCTTACTTCATAATAAATATACGTAGCAATATCTAGTGAAATCATCCATGAAAGTAATGAAATACTTTTTACCACCTTTAATTTGCACAAAATTTAAATCGCACACATTAGTGTGAATTAAATCTAGTGGTTCCAAATTATTTCAATAGAATGAAAAGGGTTTTCTTGTAATCTTGGCCTCAACACATACTCTGTACTTATTATTAGGATCAAAATTATGTTTAGTTATACAATCTAATTTTGTTAATCTATGAACAATATTATAATTAACATTTCCTAATTGTTCATGCCAAATATTCAATTACACTTGTTTTACGCTTTTGTTTAAATGAAATTTTTAGTTACAAATTTTGAAGTGTCACGTAATGTGCACATTGTCTTGATTCATCCATGCTTAAATAGGGTTATTTCATTTAAATATGTTTGCTCAATGTCACTCTTTAATATGTTATATATTTTTTGTAAGCGGTTTTGAGTGTTGCTTTGGATTGATGTGTACTATCATTTGGTTGTAGAAATTTACAGTGCTTTTGTTTTTCATGTTCTTTGGTATACATATTTTACGTGATCTATTTTTAATTTTTTTTGCTACTATTTCATCGATTAAGAGGAAAACAATAATCAAGAAAAACTTTATTAGAATTTTATATTGGTTTTTGTAATGTTAACTTATTGTGTGTTGAACTTTAAAATCCCGGCAGCAAAAGCAAGGTTTTGAATTTTTTTTGCTTATTTATGTGAAAATAAAAAAATAATTATCAATTCCTTATTAAAACCCAAATTTTTTTTACTTGATGGTTTGATACATGTATGACATCTTATAATGATTAAGAGGGGAAATGTGCTAAAGGAAATAGAAAGAGGGCATAGATGAAGAATGCAACCAAGGCACACAGGAACTCAATTGGTAGATGCTAAGTTTACTAACAAAGGGGTGCTAATTGGAGAAATGTACCTAATGAGTTGGATGAGAAGTTATGAGATCGATGATATGCATATATAATTAATGAAAATGTATATACCAATATTATATCATCAATTAAATTATATATTAATAATATTTATTACTTTCATAATGTAGAGTGATTTTGATGTGTCCAAACATTGTAAGAATGTTATACTTTAAAAGTGTGATAAATTTTGGGAAGACTTATAAGTCTGATTTAGTATGTATTTACATGGTTTCATAAGATGGCGCTTACATGTAACACCTAAAATTTTCAAAACTAATTAATTAGAAAAATAATAAAAAATATATATATGAGGAATGTAAATATAATGAGAGTATTACTGCCACAACTAGTGTAAGTAGATACCCTTATTTTGCATACACTAGCTGCTAAAGTTAGATAAAATAAGGAAATGCATCAAAATTTATTATTAACTCAAGGAAAAAGAAAATATTAACTTCTAGTAAACTTAATAGAAATCAAACTCAATTTAAAGTAAAAAAAATAAAATTTCAATTTTAATTGAAAATCATAAAAGTAGTTAACTAAAATCAATGTCGACAAATTGATCTTTAAAAATGGCCACCACTCTCAGTCTTTCTGACCATGCATGCCATCCACATCTTATATAGGTTCATACTATATCTCCATGAGGTCATTTGCTTTCCATGTATGTCATATATCATCAAAACCCCATTTAAAACACGTAACAAGTTATTTAGAGAAACAACTAAGTAATACTTTAGTACAATATACTATAATATATATGTGTATAAACACACACACACACTAAATCATATAAGAAAACCAAATGGGGATAAATAAACATTTGATTATTAATCTTTACTTTAGGTGATCACAACATCCTATTATTTAAGTGGGTAAGCCAACTAGGGGGTTACCTGTAATACCCCGTATTTTTAAAATTCAGATTTATTAAGTTAATGATTTTATTAGCGTAATTTGATGTAAATAATTAATTATTTTAATTTCGTTTCGTTTTACAGATTTATCGATGATTTCGAATTCATAATTGAATGTAATTAATCATTGTCGTTGCGAACCATTCTAGACAAATTCGTTCACGACAATAATTTTATTATATTCTTATGATTTCGATCTTCGGTTAAAAATATATATATTCCCGTTCTTTCTCGTATTTTGGTTTTTAATATTTTTAATTCGTTTTCGATTATATCTTCGTCATGTGATTTCGACCTTGTTTTGAAGTTATATTTCGTTAACGAAATATATTATTTAAATTATAGAATTTCTATTTAAATAGTTAAATTTATTTTAATAATTTTATCCGTAGAAAATATTTTCGACTTTAAATTTATTCATTTTCGGTAATCTTTAATATTTTTGGAAAGTTTTAAATTAAAAAGATTTTCGGAGTTTATTTATGAAATTCTTTCTGGAATTAATTCTCTTTCGTTTTATGTGTTTTGGTTTACGGAAAACCGATTTCGGAGATTATTAAAATTAGTCTTGATTTATTAGAATTTGACTTAAACATTTTATTATATACTTTTAAATAATTTTTCGAGGTCTCATAATACATTTCCGTAAATAATATAAATTTTTTGTTCGTTGTTAAATCCTTCCGAAAATGTTTTTTTTTTAAATTCTTTATATAGCCTTTTTACTAATTTTAAGCCTTTGGATCCTTTCGAAATAAATTTTTGATTTAAATAAATTTTAGATAAAATCTTCTAATAATACTTTGATGTTTTGGTATTTTATCTAATGTGTATTGTAAAAAAAAAAAAAAAAAAAAAAAAAACCGGCACCCAGCCCGACCAGCCCCCCCTCTCTTCTTTTTCTTTCTCTCTTCTCTTTCCCTGCCTGTGCTCCCCGACTCCCCTACCTGTGCGTGCCCTTGTTTCGCAACCCTAACCAGCCACCTCCCCAGCTCCTCCTCGCCAACCACCGCCGGCCACAACGGGCGACTCGACCGACCACCGCAACAGCTGCAACCGACACAGCAGCAGCCAACTCGACCGCAGCAGTAGCAGCAACCACCAGCAATGCGAGAGAAGCGGCGGCAGCGCGGGAGCAGCCGTAGCAGCGACGCCACCGCCCGGCCACCGTCGACATCTCCCGACCACCGGCGAGCCATCCCTATTCCCCGACAAAGCTTCTCCGACATTTTCTTGACCCGATTGTGTTGATTTCATTCGGTATAAATTTCCGAAAAAACCCTAACCCTTGACTTGATTAATTGAGTGTGATTAGCTTATAAAAAGCTAAATTGATTGTTTGTTTATGTATGAATATGCCGTAAGATTGATTTGGATAGGTTAATTGTGTGGTTGTGTTGGAATTTTGGAAAAATTGGATTTTTAGCCGGGTTATGCCCGAATTTTTCGGATCCGTCCATTTTTGTGATTTCGGACAAATTGATTATACAATATGTTTTAAAATGTATCCAATTTCATTTTGGAACTATCAATTTGAGAAATTTATGCAGGTTTTATCGGAATTTGATTCCTAGGTCAAATTTTGGGTATAATGAAATTGGGTCATATAATTGAGCTATTCCACTCAATTGATTTTATAATATCGTTTGAAATGTATTTAATTTCATATCGGAAGTATTGATTTGGGAAAATTGTGCATAATTAATCGGAATTGGATTTTTAGGTCAAAACTCTTACGGGTCCAAATTGGATTGTGTAATCGGGTCGTTTTATTCAATTGACTATACAATTTATATTAGAATATGTTTAATTACATTTCCGAACCATCAATTTATATATTTTAGCAAGAATTGATCGAATTTGCGTTCCGGGCTCAAAAACCCTAATTATGCTAAATTAGGTATTTCTTTTATTGGTTTTGATCAATTGATTATATGTTATGTTATAAAATATGTCTAATTGCATTTCTAAACATTCAATTCAATTAGATTTATAGAATTTTACCGAATTGTATTTTCGGGCCTAAAACCTTAGATTTCAAGTAAAATTTTGGAATTGGTCATTTATATAGTCGTCTTTCTAAAATTGAATTTATAGAAACAGCTGAAATGATCCTATATGCATTCTAATACCTTCAATCGTAATTAATTGATTTGAATTATTCAAATTTATGTCTTGGGTTGTGAAACCCTAATTTTGGAAACCGATAGTCTTAAATTGGCTACTCGAAAGATTTCTTTTGTTAAAATTGATTATCTAGATTTATTTAAAATTAGTTTAATAGTACTCTTAAGCTATCAATTTGAGATAATAAAAGTTATTTAGCTGGTTTGTCGTGTGGGCATTAAAAGCCCTAATTTTCGGAGATGGTTTTATATAATTAATTATGCTATGCTTCTTTTACCTAATCGATTTCCATATTTGACTTTAAATCATTTGAATTATGTTTTTATCTTATCGGGTTAGATTTGGTTCTATGCAAATGGTTGGTTGTCCTTTGGATTGTAAAACCTAATGAATGAGTCATTTTTGATAGAATAGCTTATGATCTATTATCCTTTCCCTGCATTCCAAATCAATTTGAAATGTCCCAAGTGATGAGTGTTAATCCGATTTGGTTAATATTTAATTTTAAATCTTAATCGAGCTACGCTCGCAAGTCATAGGTTTTATGCACGTTTTTCAAGAAAGGTTGTTTGTGTCCGTTTGTGTTGATTTATTTATAATTGAATTATTGATCGATAAGATAGTTTCTAACCTAGTTCCGATTTCCATCGGTGATCTAGGAAAGCTTTCTCGTGGATCCACGAGCTAGTGATCTCTCCCCCTCTTATCTCGCTTAGCTAGCTTCGGATCCAGGTAAGTCTCTACTTACCTTTATCTGTGGGTGTTTAATAAGGACGAAGCTATGGCCTTGTCCTATGTATGATGTGATGTGTTGATTGTTGTGTGCATCATGCTAATGTGTATTATATGATGTGTAGTTGAACTTGTCTCATGTGTAGCGCAGCTTTGGAATTTGAGGTACGTCGTGTGTGTTTCCATGATATGAGCATGACATGTTCCACGTGTGATATTATGTTGTGTTGATACGGCCCTCTAGGATATGCATGTTCAAGGGTGTGATGTGATTCAATAAGATACGAATAAGACATTAATTACGTAAAGTGAAAGACTGATGAGCCCGACCCAGTCCGTTCCACCGGTTAGAATAGTGACCAGAGGCGTTCTGCCCTGGGTGTGTATTTCCGGTCCACCGGCTATAATAGTGGGGGATTCGGGCTCGACAGACCCAAACGAATAAGTTAATTCACAGGGAAAATACTAAATACTTACAGTGGAACACCATGTGAGTCGGGGCCAGTCCGGTCCACCGGTTAGAATAGTGGCCAGAGGCGTCTCGCCCTGGGTGTTGATTCCAGTCCACCAGCTATAATAGTGGTCATAGGCGTTCTGCCCTGTGTGTTTATTTCCGGTCCACCGGCTATAATAGTGGGGCTCCCGCGCTCACATGGTCTAATAAAGAATGTGTTGAATGAATCTGAATGAAGTAATCCACGGGAAAAATACTAAGTACTTACAGCGAAACACTATGTAAGTTCGGGGCCAGTCCGATCCACCGGTTAGAATAGTGGCCAGAGGCGTTCTGCCCTGGGTGTTGATTCCGGTCCACCGGCTATAATAGTGGTCAGAGGCGTTCTGCCCTGAGTGTTGATTTCCGGTCCACCGGCTATAATAGTGGGGTCCCCGCGCTTACATGGATCATTACAGAATATGTGTGGAATGAATATACTATTATTGAGAATAGAGAATAAGTCTAATTGGACCATAACCAGCTTTTATTATATGTATTACCACATGCTGTTTCACGTGCATATTGAGTCACTTGTTATTTCGGTTATACCATGCTTATATGTTAAATGGGATGTTGCATATGTTTTATATGTTACTATGAGTGTATGGCAAGATTCATGCTGTGGGTTGTGAGTATGTATGTTATTGTATTAACGTATTGTACTATAATTTAATATACACTTTATGATATCTCTCATATAAGGTAGGGTAGCGAGACTTACTCAGTATTGGACCCGTACTGATACTACACTGATTGAATGGGTCCTGTGATGATCCACCAATCGTGGGGAGCAGACCTCTTGTGCAGGTTGATACTGAGTTGGGGTGGAAGGCTTGGCTTGAGTGAGTAGGCGATCCGGATATTTATTCCCCGGGATTTGTTTGTTTAATTGTTTTTATCCTTCGAAATTACAAGTGTTGTATTTAGATTTTCAAGGATTGTGTAATTGACTTTTAAATTTCTCGTAACGCTATTGTGCTTTTAGAATTCGGATTTAATGGTTGACAGGTTTTAGCCTTGCATCTAACATGAGATAGATGGTGGACATTTATCTTGTGTTAGATGTGGCGGTAACACTTCCTAAATTCGCTCCTAGCTTCCGCTCTATTCTTTAAAAAAAAATTTTTTCCGGAGTGAAATTTGGGGGTGTTACATTACCTCACAAATCAAAGTCTAAATATCTACTATAAACCACAAGAAGATTAGATATCACAACCTGACCACCCTAGAGGATAAAGTCCAACAAGGATAACAAAAGTTTAAATACCTACCACCTCAGTTATCCTATCCTTGAGTGTGCACACCCAAGGATAGGGTTTGTAGAAACTTATAAAACAAATGAGGAACATTCAACAAACACAATTAGCTAATAAACAAATATCTACAATAGAAAAAGAAAGGTTATTGTCAATCCCCAACTTGAGGTAAAAAACCTAGATCCCACTTTAAGTTATGCTATTTTAATTAAGTGTAGTCACACGAGCTCACACATTCCACCACATTATCTCCGCTTTATCTACTCTTCATAATGGGTAAGTTTTTTTGGAATTAGACTAAATCATGGTCAAATTTGCATTGGAATTCAAAGTTATCGGTAAAAAAATGTAATTACCCATGGATGGGCGACCGACCGCCCATCAACCAAAGGTCATCCAAAGCCATTGGAATAGCCATGGTGGTCCTCAACACATAAGATTTCCAAATCTTCTCAGCTTCTCCAACTTTTATCTTATCTTCCCTATGACCTAATGTACAATTTTTTGGCCTTTTTACACCTATATATCTCTATCTAACTTAGATACCACAAAAAAAAATGATTTTTCCACCAATATTAATATTTAAGAGGTAGGGTTTATTCATCGTCATCCATAACATTTGCTTCCATTGTTCTTCATGCTTTTATTTATTCAATTAATCTATAAATCATTCAATTCAATCAATGTCTTCCCATTATTTGTGATCATTTTCCATCAATTTAGCCTCCATCATAGGATTTGTAGTGTAGGATTTTTCAACCATACTTTTTAAACCATCTCCATAAATTTTCCAATTTATGGTTCAATTCATTTGATTAATCTACAAAATTATCAATTCCATCTTCATAAACCCTTAATTTTTTTATTCTATACTTAAACTAATATAAAGCATATAATTCTAACCATCATTCAATTAGATGATAATAATTATTTGTTTGAGGAAGAAGATGAAGCTGTCGATTGACAGTTGACCAAGGGTCATCCATATGCCTTGTTTTGCTCATTTTCACTTCAGATTTCGGTCTTTTATTTTCCTACCTTATTATATGCCTTTTGTAATTAATTTATACATGATGAGTGGCTAAAATCCATTTTGTTAGAGATGAGATTGAAGCCATATACTATGGTTTGAGATTTTAATAATATTTTCTATGTTTTCTTAATTGTCATAAAATTGTCCTTTAACTCTACCTTAATTACTATCATTTATACATGTGATTCTATTCAAGTATGATTCATATTGTGCATGCCTAATTTTGTTTTCATTATTGTGATAGTATGTAGGATTATATGTTTGCTAGATGGCTATGTAAATATGTCAGAATTCATGTGTATAAGTTGCGGCCTGGTTAAATATAATTATTTAATAATTTTATAATTCTAACCAAAGTAGTAAAATATTTAGGTACATGTATATCAGAGATGAGGAGTGCAACTAGAAATGTTGGTGGTATTAGTTTGAGTATTTAGATTAATATCATTCCACTTATTCTTAATGCATTGAGACTATTTAAATAACAGAGTTGTTTGTGCAACTATGCCACTAGAACTCAATAGGATTTAATATTGACAATAGTTAGTATTAGTCACTTTAGTTAAGTAATATAAAGTGTATTGACCTATAGGTGGCCTACAACTTGGTCGATCTTTTTTTTTTGTGACTAATAGATGACATATGAATTGTTTACTTTATCTTAACCTAATATAGTAGTGGAAATCAATTCCCCAGTACATTCATAATATTCACATCCATCCATATTAAATTTTTTATTTGATTTTATTTGGTCATTATTTGTTTTTAAACCCCCAAAATTGTATTATTTATTTATTTATTTATATATTATTTAGAGTCTTTTATTTATTATTTATTTATAAGCTAAATTTAGGTGAACTCTATCAATCCCTAGTATAGAATAATACCCTTCTTACCAGTACTATAATTAACAATAAGAGAATTTAAATTGCATTCCCGATACATCCACATCAACTACTACAAAAATAAACATAGAAAAAAGCACATATACAATTGTTTTAATAAGGACAAGTGTTTACAAGCTCTCCGGTAAAAAAAAAGTAGGATGAAAACTATGGAAGAAATGGATGACAGTTGAGGAATTATTACTATTGTAGATAATTTAAGCACAATGGGAGGGATATAAACAATAGTGGTAACCCAAAATTGCCATCTATACCATAGTGGGAGTCCCCTTTCCCCAAATTTAAAAGTATAAATGACAATTTTAGGGTATAACTATTGACTATACCTGAATGTAATATATATTTTTTTGCCCTCTATACCTTAGCAAGATTTTTATTTTCTTTTCTCATTCTTCACTTTTAAACTAGATGACTTTTTTCAATTTTTTCTCATTCACACAAACACACAGAGAAACCTACCCATTAGTTTGCTTCTTCCCCCAAGCCTTCCACCATATTTGCTTCCTTCGTCACCTCCTCCTTCTCCACCGGTCACCTCTGCCACCACCCCAATGATCCTTCTATTATTCGCTTTTCTCTATTTTCCCTTATAGGTGTGCATTTTCTATCTTCTTTCTTCATAAGTGTATCTTTAATATTATCAACATTTCTTCTCACATTTACATAAACACACAAAACTTTATTGTACTTCCTTAGGTTTGTTGTGTTATGTGTTTTATTATATATCACTATAAGTTAATTTGTATCATTGTTATAGATACTATTGTTGTAATTTGTCAACAAATTTTTAGTGACCATAACTTTTAACTTGGTTGTTTGTTTTAGATTATTTTTATCATATTAGGTATTTTTTGAGATTTACGAGATAAAACTGTGTTTTCACTTTCAAAATGGGGCTTTTATGTCTTGAGTTCTAAAAAAATGTGATAATTTGATAGTAGAACATATGTGCATGTGTAATTTTATTGGAGTAACATATTATTTTATAAGAAAATAAGATCCCAGGAGTTAGACATATTTATAACAGCTTAGTATTATTGACAAACATAATGGCATAATAGTGTAATATATTTATATGATTCTTTTATTATAGTTAGATAGAATATCGTGGTAGTGAAATATATTTATATGAGTCTTAGAGTGACGTAGATGAATGATGTATACCATGGTTGTTAAAATTATATACTATTTGTGAATGACATATATTTATGATCATTTTTTTGTTAAAATATATGTCTATTTATTTCTTTGATGATTTCATGCAGGTATGATGTCTAATGATCGTGATAAAAATTTAGGGAAAAAGGTAAAGAAAAGAGATGTAGAGTTAAAATGAAAGAATTTATAATAATGTAATTCATATATTGATGAAATTTTTGAAATGCAGAGCTTAGGTCATGAATTTTCTAACAACCATGTTGTACCGGTAGGAAGTGATATAGATGACAATAATGATAAATATTTTTTGGTGTTTATTAAAAGAGAATAATGTGTATTTTTTTGTCGAAGATATTTATTTGTTATATGTATTGGAATTTTATTTCCCATTTGTATGTACCCATGGTATAACTTTTTTACTAATCACATGATAGATGAAGATGTCAAAATCAATAATAAAATAGCCAAATTAATTGATCGAACTCACTTGGAGGTATAATGTTATGACTGAATTTATTTAGTTACTTTTCTTTCTTATATATGATCAATGCGTTATTAACATGTCTTGTGAATTAATTTTAAAATAAATTGATTGATGTTATTATTTAACATTAATATTATGAGCTAATTAGGCCCATAATTTGATGGATCATAGCTTCTCCCATCATCATGACCCACAATACACAATAAAGTTAGTATCTTCTCTTCCTTTTAGTGTTGGTTGATCATTTAAGGTCATGATACCTTCATCGACTTTGTCTAAACAAGAATAAATAGCGAAGAAAACAACTAGCAACAAGCACACGTCGCTTTACTGATACAAAAGTCAATGACAATCGGAATAAAGGTATGACAACTAGCTTTTAAACAAGCTTTATCACATGAAGCAAAAAGGAAAAAATGTATTTCTCCATACAATATCATCAGCCATATGTGCTGGTGAGGCTAAGAGAGATTAAGATGACTCATCTTTTTGTGTTTGTGATGTCCTAAGCATGTATTTGGCCATAGGGATAGCTAGCTATGCGAAATACTTTGAACTCTAGCTCATCCAAAACATAATCCTTTGATCTTGAGTGCACAAAGTGACGAGTTGTAGCCATATTCCCATAGAAGTTTGGGTGTATAAGAAGTCAAGGATTGGTGTTGACTCCGTTACCTAAATCAATAGCTCTTTGGAATATCCAACTAGCTAGTATATAGTGCACACTAAATCTGTTGGTTATTGTTCCTCGTACTCCTTAAACGCGTTAATGATGTCCTTAGGCAACCACAAACATAATGTTAGATTTGAAAATATGTTGAATTGGATGTGAACTTGTGTTGTGTTTCTTTGCTTTTAGATGCGCCTTTGTTTTCTCTCCAAACTTTATGCCTCACTTTATTAGGCTTAGGACTATGAAACAACAAGGGTTGAAATTACAATGGATGCTCTCAAATCCTTATTTATATTGTCCCTTACTCATTATTCTCATTTAAATAAATATCCCTTCTTTGAGGATGAGTTTGTAGTGCCTTGCATACAGCAGCTAAGTGGAAACAAATATAATAGAAAGATCTATGTATTTGATTGATAAATTTTAATTTTGATTCTCGAATATCAAATATTTTTTAAATAACTTTGTTCATACAAAGTTAGCTAAAGTATATATAAAAAATTCATTAATAATTACAAAGGTAATATAAAACTAGATGTATGTATATACGGAAAGTAGATGTGTATATATATATTGAAAACAAAGTTTTATAATTTAAAAGAGACGCTTATATTATTGTACCAGATGTCTATTTTCCACAAAATATAATATTGCAATCAACATGGGCTCAAATCCAATACCACACATTGTATAAATTTAATATAAAATAATTGATTTTAAGAATCAAATCAATTAAGTATCATATATGAATAATTTAGAAATAACGAATTCAATAAAAAACACTAAATCAAGATATACCAATTTGTATATATATATATATATATATATATATATATTATCATATATAAGTAGAAAGTAATGTAAGGAATAGACCGATTTATATTCTCTAGTTAATCGGTGTATTGAATCTAGTAGAAATTGAATTAAATCTAGCAGCAATTAGACAAATCTTGTAAAAATCAAAAGAAACAATGATGATCGGAAGAAGTATTGACGGATACAGTTTTTATTTTATTTTATTAATTGATAAGGAAAAATGTTTTTAACTCTTTATTTCAAATTGAAAACTTTTTTTTTACATATTTTTATACATTAACTAACTAAAATTTTAATTAATTAGTAATAAGGGCTAAGATTAATAGTCAATAAAGGAGATTGACTTATTAGAGTGCCTTCCAACAGATGTTTGGCACCACTTTTTTTTATTATAAAAAAGACCTAACAAGTATCGGATAGGCTATTTTCAAAGCTTGATTTTTGCTAGCAATTTTTATGATTTATTTGGTCACACTATGCATATGATGTGAAATGTGATGTCACCTTTTAAAAAAATATTATTTTACTTTTAATTTAAATTATTAAATGAATAAATAAAACTATATTATATTGCATGTGAGATTTGTCTGTAAATAAAGGTTCTAATTGATATATTTTTGAGTTTCAACCTAAAACAAGTTAAATGTATTTGTTTTATTATTTTTTGTGTTAAATTTTCACTATTATTGAGTTGATATTTAACACATATGTATTTCACCATTTTTTTTACTCATATTCACTAAGATTGTGTTTCACCATTATTATATTATATTATAATATTATTAGACCTATATTTCACCACAATTAGAAATATGTTTTACTATTTTTCTACCAATGCTTATTTTTATCGTGGTATGCTTCACCGTCACCACATTTATATTTTACCAGTATTATCCTTGTGTTTTAATATTTTACATAATAATATGTATAGTAATAGTAAAATATAAGTTTAATAATGATAAAATATAAGTATAATAATGAAGAAAGATAAACATGGTAAAAACCAACCGTAAAATAGTGAAACACTAGCATAGATAATATTAATTCTACGATGATAAAATTTTAGCATAAAAGTAAGAAAATATAAACACAAATATTTTTAATTAAAAAGTATAATAATATGTGTTTCTATTTGTGGTGGAAATTTGTAGAAATATAATAATATAATTTTGTTTTATTATTTAATGATCTTACTTAAAGATAAACTAATTTAAAAACAAGTTACATGGTGTGGTCATATAGCAACCTATTAATTTTTGACAAATTATATTATAAACCTAAGAAACCTTATTAGGCACACCTAGTGCACAAAATAGTAGTATTTTTTTTACTATTTACTACAAAACCATCCTTTTTTTTTAACACACCTCTGATCATTTTTCATCTTATACTCTACTTTTATCTTTCTATAAACTTGCTATAATATTTATTTGTTAGGAAACTATAGTTTTGATCCAAAATCATAATAGTATCCTTTATCTAAAAATAAAAATTCTATAATCAGTTAAACACGATAAAAAAATAAATTAAATTTCATAATTAATGAAAATTAGTTGATAGTGAAACCAACAACAGTAGTAAATATAAATTTATGTGTACTAATTATTTCTAATCGATTGAATAGTAGATAAAAATATAATAAAATTTTTGTATGAAGAACATGTTTAAACACTCGTAATGGAGTAATTGTGGCTACTTAGCCCATCGAGTTTTCATAACAATGCGTTTATGATGATTGATTCAAGTGACATCAAACATATATAATCACCATTCTATATGTATATAGTTATTGTTATTAGACTTTTATAAAAGTAACCATAATAATCTAAATGCTAATTGAATAAACATATAACATAATATAGTCACCATCATCACTAACCAAATCACCAACTCCACTTGAAATAATCACCAAGCCAGAATTACAATCATCACCATCACCATTAGATATGATCATCATTCTATTAATGATAATCACAATAAGCACTAACTATAATAACCCACTTATATAAATCATGTTTAATATTATAATTATGAGAAGAGAATTTTAAACGAGGATTTATTATATCCTTTAAGAGTTTATAAACCTTTGTTTCATTTCTAAAATGTTTTATTATCATGTTCTTGTCCTTCCTTACTATTTTGACTTCCTTAAGATTTCTTAGTCACTTTTAGCATTGAACCTTATTACAAATTATTCTAATCAACCCATATTTGGATTTATTTGATTTTTCTAGGTCTTCTAAACGTTTCCAAAATGGAAAATTGAGTTTGCAAGAAGAAAAAAACACCATTTACATTTTAGTCAGTTCTTATTTGCATTTTCTATCTCAAGAAAAGTTTCCTAGCTATATAAAGTTTATGAAACTTTAGGTATTATTATATTTTAATGTCCTTTAATTAAAAAATAAATAAAAATCTAATGTTTATGAAAATTTTGGTATTATTCAATTTTGATGTCCTTTACTTAAAAAATAGTTAAAATATTTATTTATTTATTTATTACTTTCATATTCATTCTATTAATTTTAGGCAAAATTAGCTACCAAAACCTAACTTTTGACACTTAAATTTTATATAAATCACTTTAAATTTAATCCAAACCCTTATTTCATGATGACCATAAAAAATGCCCATTGCATTAGTCCAAAATCATCGTGTATAACCCCAATTATGCAAGAAATATTTAGCATTAATTACATGAAGACTTTTGATACATGTATTTTGTCTTTTCTCTCTCAATACCAATGAAAACACCATCACCCTTCCTCATCCATTTTGCTCATTCTCAACCTACCCCATATGAGGAAAAAATCTTATTCTATCCTTATCTACAAGTTCACCCTTTACCCACCAAAAAAAAATCATATGAAAATTTGTTAATTATTTTCTCAATCATTTAAGATTTGATACATCTTATCTAATTCTACTTCCATCCTATCATAACCATGCACCAACACCTCTATTCTAACCTCCCTCACCAAGCTCTCATCCTCTTCACCTCCCTCCTCCATTTTCATGGTAACTCCATGGCAAACCACCATGGGTTAAAGCTTGAAAGAAGTTTTAGGTTGATTTATCTTCTCATCTTCAATCTCTACTCTTTTTCCTTCGTTATAAGTCTTGGTTTATAATATTTTTTTATGATCACTAAGTTCTTAATAGGATATTTGGAGGAATCATAAGCTTGTTCTTCCTTCCTTTTCTAATTTGATAGCATGAGCTTACAAGTGAGATCCTCTTAATCACTTTGAGCATGCTTTGTGTGGTTGTTGTGTGTTGAGTATCTTATGATTATTCATGGTTTTTTATAAGTGGATGCATATATGGAACATGATTTTATAAGCATGAAAGTAATTATATCTCGATGCCTTAAAGC
Source organism: Tamarix chinensis (assembly GCA_030549775.1). NCBI lineage: Eukaryota > Viridiplantae > Streptophyta > Magnoliopsida > Caryophyllales > Tamaricaceae > Tamarix > Tamarix chinensis. Next base: position 106,119,261 of record CM060174.1, on the reverse strand, counting down.
TTTAGTGGATAAAATTGTTTTCAGAAACATGAAAAGGGTGGCTTGGAGGCCACCAACTTTGGGTTAGGTTTTGTGATAAACTATTCTCAAGTAACTTAGAGTTAGGAAGCCTATTAGGTATCAAATAAAATCTTAACGTGTGTAGTTTCCTATGCATCTTTTGTTCACCAAAAACTATTTGTATCAAAGAAGATATGATCATTTTTTTCATAAGTGTGAAAGTTATCAAACCTAACACCTAAAACATTATCCTCAAGTTTAGGCTTAATTTACGTGTTTGGATTGATTTTGAGTGATTTAATGATTCCATGTTGTTTTTTGGAATTTTTAGATAAATTTCAATATAAATATAACATAATTTAGATCAATATAAACTAAGTTATAATCAATTAAAGTTTAAACATGTCTAGTAAATTGTTCTTTACCATATTCAAAGTATTAATCACTTATTACCCTATAATAACCATAGGTAGGGTTGGTATTGAATTAATCATGTTTACTAGGGTTAATCAAGAATTAATCATGCTTAGATGTGAGTGTTTGATAGTTGAGGATTAAGGCATGAATGGATATAAGATGGCCATGTTGGTCTTAAAATGGTAAAATGATTAATATATGAAAAGTGGTAGTTAAACATTAACCAGTAACTTTGACTTTAATAATTTAATACTGACTTTGACTATGAATAGTAAATTTTCTAAAAATGGTATGTGCTATTGTTTTGCAGCCTTTGACTATAGATATAACACAAAAAATTAATTATTAAAAATTTATATTTTAGAGCGGAAGCATAATTAAAATAACCCAGTGTTACCGTTGTAATTGACATAAGTCGGGCTTGCCATTCCCACCTTACGTCAATCACAAGACAAAACAATTTAAAATGCTCAATAAGATAACGAAAAATGAGAAGAGATTCATAACACAAATATGAATATGGAGATTAACTCCGATTACAATAACAAAATACAACAAAAGGGATAGCGTGGATCAAATATTCTAAAAAGGTATCCAAGTAAAAATATCATCTGGATAACATGAATATTTGCCAAAATACCTAGTACAGATAAAATTCAATCTTCCTCACACAATGCATCAAAGGTAGTGAAATTATCAACTGGGCCCTTAAAGACCTGCATAAAACCATCAGGGTCATCTATTCATGGGAATGAGCAGCAACTATGAAAAGGATGATCATTACACCACGTACTGAATAATATGACAATATATTCAAAATAGGAAAACATATAATTACATGCATTCACAAAAGGAAGTAGAATACATGCAAGATACAAAAATTGATACAAGGTAATTACCGGTTTGGATTTGTATTATTAGAATATAACATGATCCATTCTTTATTTACGTTAAGTTTAAGGACCCCACTATTCTCTACCAGTAGAATGGTTAATTCTTTATTTACGTTAAGTTTAAGGACCCCACTATTCTCTACCGATGAAACGGTTATCAATACAACCCCAGGTCAAAATGCTCTTGGCCACTATTCTCGTCCGATGGAACGGACAGGTACTACCGATCCTGAATCATGTAGCCTTACTCTTTAAGTGTTTAGTATCTTATTAATGATTATGATTGTTCTCAGAATTTATTTTAAATTGAGTTCAAAGACCCCACTTTTCTTAACCGGTGGAATGGTTATTCCACCCCCAAGGCAAAACACTCCTGACCACTATTCTTAACGGTGGAATAGTAATAATATACAACCTCATGTAGAATGCTCCAACCACTATTCTTACCGGTGAAATGATAATAATATACATCCCGGAGGAAAACGCGCCCAACTAATATTCTTGTCCAGTAGAATAAACATATACAACTGGTCCTAACTCATGTGATATTTCATTTTAAATTATTAATATCTTATTCATGATTGGTTTGATGAGTAAAAAAATAACTAAGTCAAGTAAGACATCAACATACAGTTGACAAGACCGTTCTCAAAGATTAAGATACATATTTTTCCATTGGAAACCCTGAATTCACAATTGAGGTATAACTCATCCTTTGTTGATCATTTACCCACCATTTTTAGTATATCTTCCTCAAATATTATTGTTATTAATATACCCAGTACTCAAGGCCTAACTTCCACGTCTCATACATGCGATAATAGCCCTATCTCAAAAATTATTATTCATAAGGCATCCAAAATCCTAATTTTACAAGTAAGCCATAACTCTTTCCATAATGCTCATATAATTACTAAATTCAATATCCATCCCCAAAATAATGATATTAACAACATATATGACATTCGTGACCTAACTCTAACATTTTACTTATGTGATAATAACATTACCGTTTTAAAGTTACTATTCCCAAATTAGGCTATTTTCTCATTTTGAAGAACTTATGACATTCATAATTACTCCCAAATACTTCACATGGTATTATTAGCATATTATAATCCATCTAACATGTTAAAATACTAAAATTCCCATATTAATCCATATTGACCAAAATTCCCTTAATAATAGCTATTAACCCTTATTTTATGAAAATCTTGTATTTTCACTATCATTATTTCCAAATCCTCCATTTATCAACATACTCGTCCACAAAAATACGACTTAGCATAATATCATCGCATCAGCATATCTTTAGTCATTCTTACTTCCTTCCTATCATATAGTTCATATTAATACATCATATCATCAACAATATGCATTTTAATAGTATAATAACAATAACATGATAACACACATAATCATACAAAAATTTAACACAAAATCCTAAACATTGACTAATATCCTTACAAATAAAGGCTCAGGTCTCTAAGCACGCTTATCCTAATCTATTTCTTCCGAAACTTCCAGAATATTGCCTAAGAACAATTAATAAAACATAATTATAATTAATGATATAATTAATGAAGGGTTAAGGAAATGGAAAGGAAAAGAATGGGGAAAAACCAAATAAGGGTTTGAAGGAGGTCTCAACTAAAAATTGTGTAACAAAGGGGGGATCGGTTAGGGTTGTTGAGCAAGGGAGGCTAACGACGGCACAACCTGCCATTGTTAGAGGTGGTGCAACAACAAGGAAGGCTAAAATCAGGGGGTGGGATCGATGGATTTGGATGAAGGGAGGGGTGAGCAATGGTGGAAATTGTTGAAGGATAGGGAGGTATTTTGGTGGAGTTTGTCGGAGCTTGGGGGGATCAGATGGTTTTACTACAACTAGGGGAAGAAACGGTGGATATTTCTGCAGCTAGGGGAGATGCAGCGAAGGTTGCCGGTGCTTGGGGTTGAGGTGTGGAAAATGCTACCAGTGGAGGTGTATATGGTTTGGTTGGGCTCCTAGGTGGGGGTATTTTTGGGGTTGTTTGCGACAACAAGGAGAGGAAATAAGGAGGGAGAGAGGTTGTGTTGGTGGTGATAATTCTATAGAAACAAAGGGGATAGAAGGAGGCATCAGAGTGCATTTATTGCTTGGTATATATGCACACACACACACACACATGAAGGAGGGAAAGGGAAGAGGTAGTGATCGGGCACAATTTCAACCTTGACCTTAGAACTGGGGAGAGGAGAGGTGATGGGGTAGATGGGTAGGCTTTGGCAGGGGGGAGACGTCACGCAAAAGGGGAAGGAGAAGAGAAGAAAGGTGGAGTAATTGACAAGGAGAAAAAAAATTAAAATAAGATAAGGAAAAAGGGAAAGGAAAAAGTGTGAGTTTAGGTTTAGTTAGGGTATTAGGATAAATTTAATTAAATGATTATCCAAGATTATATTTGATTTATTTAAATCATGATTATCAAGGGTATTTGTTTTAGTTCTTTGATCGTTTTGATTTATAATTGTTACTACAATCATTTCACCAAAAAATGACTTTGAATTTAGTTATATTAATTTTAATTTTATATGTTTCTATTTTATTGATTTATTGATGATTTTAGCTTCATATTGATATTTTAATTAATTTTTTGCTACTACATGTGATTCTAGATAATTTTATTTACGACTATGACTAAAATTCTTATTTAAAATTATATTTCTATTTCCAATAATGTGCACAATTTAATACATCTTACATCTTTCCAAAATTTGATTTTGAATTTTCAAGCATATTCCATCTTATAAATATTTTATGTATTTGCAACTAAATATAATTTAAGTTCTTATATTGATGGAAACATATTTTGATTTAATATATTAAGCTTCATTTCCAGTATAACCTTGTCGTAAATTATATCTTCTTTTAGGGTCATATTTAATTAACAAAAATATTTTTTTTTAAATTGTAAAATCCTCTTAAAATTATAGAATTATATTAGTGATTTCTTTATATACCAATTTAAATCTTAATTTCTAGATTTAATAAGAATTTCTTATTTATCATAAAAATCTTATAACAGGTTTTTGATTATTGGTTGAGCTAGTAAAACTTTAGAGCTTTATATTTTATTTCTCTCTATAGTTTTATCATGAGGTTTATAATTTTTACGAGGTTTCGCAACCCTCATAAATTCTATTCAAATATTTTTACAATTCGTTCCAATTTTTTATCAGAAAGGACTTGTGTTATTTTCTAATTATTTTGTTAAGATTTAGAAAATATATTTCTAATGATTTTGTAGAACCATCAAATCAATTGAGTTCCAGTAAAATATTAGAATTTAATATAAAAGTTTTAAATTTTATTTATCTTAAATTATTGTTTTTAAACGTTTATGATAATATTTTAATAGACAATATTTAAATTATTTTACAAATGTTTAAATTTTGATTTAAATATCCTTCCATAAATTTTTAAATATTATTTTAAGTTCGTATAATATACTTTCATAAATAACATGAATGCTCATTATTTTTAGTATTTTATATCTAAAAGCTTTTTTAGAGTACTTTAAATGAGGTTTATATTGATTTCATGTTTTTTAATCCTTATGAAATAATTTCTGTAAGATGAATCTCAAATAAAAATTTTATTTTACTATTTAGGTATCTAATAACCCCTAAATATTTAGATATTTATATTATTATTCAAAAAAATAAATAAACATCATATAGCTAAACATTTCCAACTAATCAATTTCCCCCAACTTCCTTCTTCTACCCCCTCGCCTTCTCTCTTGTTCGAACCTCACTTCCTTGCCTACTTTTCTCTTCGTCAACCTCTAGCACCACCACGCCACAACTCCACCATCACCCATTAGCCTTGCTGCTACAAGCAAACCATTACCTTCATAGTGTGAATAACAATAACAACAACAATGATGTGTATAACATCAAGTCGCACTGCTAGTCTAGCCACCTCTAGCATCATCCGGTCACTAGCAAATGATCCTCCACCTTCTTCACTACTCTAACAATCCTCACCCACTCCGATTTATAGTGTATCATTTGGTATAAATAATCTAAACCCTAACTTATGCTATTATTGATTTTGAATAAATTTTTAATTAAGCTAAATTGATTTTTTTAAATATATTTATATGAGTTGGATGATGGATTTGGACGAGTTAAATGTCTTATATATAATTGATTTGTGGAATTTGGATTTTTAATTTGGTTATGTCTGGATTTCTTAGATTCATTTGATTGGGATATTTTATATATATTGATTATGCAATTTTAAAATATATTAATTTCATGTTGGTGACTTGAATTTGATAACATCGATTGAAATAAAATTGGGGTCAAGAACCCCAATCTTCAGAAAGAGACAAATGAAATTGATCATTGTTATGTTGTTTTATTTTTAAATTAATTATCTAAGTTTGTTTAGTATTCAACTTATAGAATTTGAAAACCCTCGATTTGTGTTAAATGATTTGAATTGGGAGTTGTGGCTCAAATCCTAATTGAGGTGTTATATCTTTGAAATTATATTTGATGTTTGAGCTATTTCTATCAATTATCTTTACAAAATAAAACTTTAGAACATGCTTAATTGTATTTTTGATCCATTAATTAGAATAAATTAATAAGAATTAATCAGATTTGCATTTGGATCCCAAAAATCTTTTCTAGAAGTTTTTTTTCTTTCTAAAATAGAGTATCTAAACTTATTTGGAATTGGTTTTATTGTATTTTTGAGCTATCAATTTGGGTTTACTAATGTGTACGCATCGATTTGTACTTCAGGTCTAAAAATCTAAATTGAATTTTTTTGAATTGAATTTTTGGATAACATTATCAAAACTTATTTAGAATTGGTAAATAAAGTTTGAATTTTTAAATTTGATATCATGGTCGGATCTAATAGTTTTTTTTGGTGATTTATTTGTGTTTCAACCTTTTTCACCCACAATATTCAATGAATGTTTCCTCCTTTGAACCAAGGAAGATAGTCTATACAAATATTGAGTAACCATCAACAATAACAAAAACATACATGCTTTCTCCTCTACTTCTTATCCTTATCGGACCACATAGATAAACGTGGATGAGTTTGAGAGGTTTGAATGTACTTAATACTTACTTCAAAGAGGATCAAACATATTTGCACCTAACACACTCTGCACGGACATTGTCTTTTTTAAACTTTACGTTAGGAATCCCTTCTACCAAGTTTTGAGATTAAAGCTTGTTTAGAAGTATAAGGCTCACATCTCCAAGTCTCTTATGCCAAAACTATAGATCTTCATACAAAACATTCATACAAGCAACATTGTTAGAAGGAATTAGTGATAGTTCATCCATATACACATTGTTATGCCTAAATCCTTTCAATATAATCATATATGTAGTAGTGTTAGTAACTTAACAAGTATCATATGTAAATTCAACTTTATTTCCTTTGTCACATAGTTGATAAATACTTAGAAGATTATGCTTTAGACCCTTAACTAAAAGAACATTATCAATGTCTTGCGACAATGACTTATATACCTTACCAACATGAGTATCATACATTTTTTGTCATCTCCAAAAGTCACACTGCCATAATTGAAGTTTGTTGGTGAGAGGAATTGTGTAGAATCTCCCATAATATGCCTAGAACAACCACTTTCCAAAAAAAAACTATATTTTCCTTCTCAATGTAGACTACACGACATATTAGTTCCTTGTTTTAGGAACCCAAACAAGCTTGGTCCCTTGGGGTTAGTCACGTTAGTCAACAGATCTTTTCTAATCCTGATTTTTTTTAACATGACTATTGTTTCTAACATAAACATTCTTCTTAAGGTAACTAGATGTTTTATGATAGTTATTTCCATAATGCATGCATATTGTAAGGTTTGGTAAATCAACATATTTACATCTCTTAAAATGCTTCATCTATTTCTAGTCCTAGCTTCTAGCAGTGTTCCTTATATTGTTTCCAGTATAATTGGGTATGCCTCTAATGTTGTTTCGTTGAGAAACATATCAAAGTCCTCTTTTATTGGGGTTGTTAATGTGGCCATTTAGCATCCTTTGTACTTTGTCCCTAGTGAACCACTTTGCTTTTCTTTCTTAGTATGATATAATATTTTAGTTAGATTCTCCATCTTAATTGTGAGCTCTTTATCTTTCTTAGCTTGTGAAACAATTTCTTTTTTACAATGTCCATATTTCTCTTTATTTCCTTGCAGTTCGGACTCAACTTAGGGAGGTACTTACATGTAACACCCTAAAATTTTGCAATCTTTATTTTGAGTGTTTAACCTTTTATTAAAAAAACTTAACCTATAAATATTAACTTAATTATATTTGTTAACCCTTATCCTGCAAACCTAAATAAATTAATTGATAATTTATCCAAATTATTTTATCTTTCTCCTTTTTATTTAAATCAAACATAAATTAATAAATTTACTTGGTTTATTTTTCCTAATCTAATATCCAAACCCAGATACATTAAATTTTATCTAAATCTTAATTTTTACCTAATTTTAATTCTAAATCTAAATATTTTTTTCCTTTTCTTATTTTTTCCTTTTTCCTCTTTTCTTTCTTTTTTCTTCTCCTTTCTTTTTCCCCTTCCCTGCGTCCAATGTAGTCTCTTTTCTTTCTTCTTTCTCCCATAGCCTGCTTAGCCCAACCTAACCCAACCCACTTTTCTCATTTCTGTTTCTTTCCTTCTTTCCCTCCCCAACCCAACTAGCCCACACCTCTTTCTTTTATTCCTTGGCTTGCCTAGACCAACTCCTTTCCCCTTTTTTCTTTTCTTCTCCCTCCCTTCACCCAACGTACCCTAACCCCTTTATGGACCCGCCATGCCACATTCTATGTGAATCTTGTTTACATGTAGTAGTTAAACCTTGCAAGTACAACATATCGTATTGATGTTGTCATTTTATGGTTACCTGCCTATTCCATCGACAGTTGATGACATGTGTGTGTAAGGCGTTAATCCCCTAGTGGATGAGGACTACGATAGTCAACTCTTTAGTGGAGACTAGTGATTTCTTGCTTAAAGGGGGGTGACTATAGCTTAGAGACAAGGTAACTAGTGCTAATAGTTTTACCCTTACATGGGAATGTAATATGTTTTTTCAGTTATTTAAAACTCTTGGTTTAAACCCTTTGTCTTTTAAAATAAGTGATGGTGTATATTGTGATACACTATTTGTGTTGTAAGTACTTCTATCTCTTCTTTTGATAATACTCATATGTATACTATTGAATGGTTTTAATTCTATGCCTCTTTATGCTTTCTTTTTGTATAAGTTAGGTGATGATCACACTTCTTTTAATATTAGAGGTGGTGATTTTACCTTTGTTTTTGGTTTCTACTTCCACATTTCTTTTTAAAACAAAAATTTTCAATCATGAAAAACATGGTGGTTAGACCAACTTTATCACTAATAATGATAAATTATTATTAGTATTATGTTATTATCAATAGTAATTACTCAATATAATAAAAAAATTTGAATATAATAATGGTATATATAATAACTATTATCATTATCACCATCATCATCATCATCATCATCATCATTATTATCTCTACTTTGTAAGAAGATTACCACAAAGCCACTATATGATAATCATAACCCTATGACTACATAGTCATCCAATCTTGACATGTTAATCGCATGCAACTATGTTATATGATTTGTTCTTACTATATAAATACACAACTTATACACCAAATACATGTTTATTAGTTGAAAAGTTATACCTTGTAAGCATTTTTAACAATGAACAATAACAGAACTTAATTTTGTTTTATATTTGAAACTTTTATCATGTAATCAAGCACTAAAATTTATAAATATTAATTTAGCTAGCTTGATATAACTGGAATATGGTGATTATGTGTTATTTCCATAACATATCTCTTATTTTAAACAAATAATTATATTTTATGTTCAAGGGGATTATGTTCCTTGGTGTGAATAATATGATAGAAAAATATAACATAAATAATAGAGAATGTAGAAAATGAATAATAAAAGATGGTCATGTCTTGTTTACATGGTGATTATGTCCTATATCCATAGTGATTATACATTATATACATGACGATCATGTCCAACTTTCTTTGTTCGCATGGTGGAAGCACTTAACTATGTGTTCTTGGGTCGATGAAAGAACACATGATAAATCTTGCTAGATATCTAATGTCTCATATCTCACAAAACTCATTATTTGTAGTAGGACCCAATCACGGTGAGTCGTCAATACCTATATGCTAGGACTGGTTGTACATAGGAGGAATGTGCAACAAGTTGATGTCATCAATTTTTTTTATATTAAACTATCTTTCACTGTGATTATCAAACAAATAAAAAGAATAAAACATAATATTTCAGAGCTTTTTCTTTACAAATGGACACCCATGTTGATATAATTTTGACTTAAAAAAACTTGTATATATATTTCACCACCCCTAGTTTTACTAAATCTTCAACTACAAACACCACATATTTAACCATGTATTTAAACATATTTCACGAATTTTAAACTTATCATTCACCATCAATGTACTAATATTTCTCCATCAAATTTATCTTTCACCGTTATTATACTCAAAATTGATATTTCACTATAAATATACTAATATTTCATTACTAATGTGCTAATATATCACCATTAATGTAACATAAAAAGTTACTACTACTTTTTTTGGAAGCATTAATAATAAAATATTGTGTGTTACGTCGCATCTAATATAAAAAATATACTTCATATATCCAATCTATGACGGGTTCATAACTAAAAAGTAAGTCATGCTTAGATATTAGGTGTGGCAAACACTTGATCCCATAATAATATAAGATTATAAAATAAAGAGAGAACATGTATGATGGAAAACAAATGACTAAAAGTATATATATCCATACGCTTGAACCAATCCATAAAATGCTCATCGCAGGTTAGTAAAGTGAAAGTATTGAAACAACTTAGACCTGCAAACAAGGCGGTATTTGTTCGTGATAATAGGCAACACCCATAAAAAGAATGGTGAATACACTACATATTGGGTAAGACAAAATTTAATTTTATTAGAGTAAGACATGCACCACATAAGGGAAATAGAATAAAGTTAACATATACATTATTCCAACTGCGAGACATTCCAAGAGAGAGGCTAAATTGGGGTTTCCTTATTAGGTGATCATTCAATTTCAATTGCTTATTCATGTTGAGTTTAGTGACCCTCACTATTTTCGTTTGATGGAATGAATCGGTATAGCTTACAGGACATAACACTCTCAGCCATTATTTCATTCAATGAAATGGATTAATAGAACTTCCAGAGCATAATACAGATGATCACTATTCTCTTCGCATAGAACAAATAAGTACGACTTGGTCCTGATTCACGTGTTCTTCTACTTTAAATAATAACGTCTTACCACGTTGATTATTTCTTATCTTACTCATATAAGGTATCAATGCTGCCACATTTATTCCAACCATTGATAATAATATAAATACTTGGGGTATATCATATTTAGAGCACATTAGTAACTATGATCCCATGAAATAGAGGTAAGACATAAGAACATACATTAAGTACAAAAAGGAACAATTAATAAGGGAAAAATACCCAATGCCCTCATAAAATCCAAATTTAGGAGTGCACCACAAATCCATCAATTCTTTTACTATACAACATGTTATACAGTGCAACATAGTGAAACATGTGATATATTAGCATTTTAATAATACAAAAAGGCTAAGAAATCATATGTGTTCTATTCTTCGTATATTTCAAATGAATTTTTATTAGTGTTTAAGTAATATTTTACCAACATTAAACTCTTATTTCATAGTTTTAATAGAAATATTTCACCGACCTTGACCATACATATCTCACCATTTATTTAAGTAGCTTTACTACTATTAAACATATCTTTTACTATTATTGAATTGATCTTTTACCACTAACATAATGGTGATAAAATATCGATATATAAAATGATATTTTACCACTAATATACAGATTTTTCATTGCTAATGTATTAATTTTTCACCTTTGAGTTGATCTTTTACTATTATTTTGTTTAAAACTACTATTTCGCTACTAATATACTAATTTTTCACTATAAATATACCGATATTTTACCACTAATATCACGAAATTTTACTAGTGTGTTGATCTTTCATGATTATTCTACTTGAAACTAATATTTCACCACTAATGTATTGATCTTTCACCATTAATGTACTAATATTTTATGGCTAATGTACCGATCTTTCATTACTAATGTAATGATATTTCATTACTGAGTTGATATTTCATTAAACTGATCTTTCGTCACCAATGTACTGATTTTTCACTAGTGAGTTTATCTTTTACCATGATTCTGCTTAAAAATAATGTTTCACTGCTAATGTATCGATCTTTCACTACTAATATAACAATCTTTTACTAGTGAGTTTATCTTTCATTATTACTAATATATTGATCTTTCATCACTAATCTATTTATTTTTTATTTAGCAAGTTGATCTTTTACTATTATTGTATTTAAAAACTACTAATGTACTAATATTTTATTACTAATTTATCGATCATTCATGACTAATGTAACAATCTTTCACTAGCTAGTTAATATTTTACCATTATTGTACTTAAAACTAATTTTTACCAGTAATGTAGTGATCTTTTACCACTAATGTATTCACTTGTCACGGTAAGTTGATCTTTTACTATTATTTTTTAAAAAAACTTATTTTTCAGTACTAATATACTATTAATTTACAACCAATGTACTGATATCTCACTACTAATGTAACAATCTTTCACTAGTGAGTTGATATTTTACTATTACTCTACTTAAAACTTATATTTCACCGTTAGTTTATTGATCTTTCATCGCTAATGTATTTATTTTTCACCATCAAGCTGATCTTTTACTAATAATGTATTTATATACCATCATGCTTGAGATTTTATGGAAAATTATAGCAAGGAATAGAATATAGAAATTTAGCATAAAATCACAAAACTCATAAAAAACAAGAATTTACAATTAATATATGAACATGATTTCTAACATAAAACATGACAATGTAGAAATTTATAGAATTAGCACATAGCAACACTTAAACCCTAAATCAGTGACAAGTATCCTTACTAAAGGTTACACTAGTCTCTAAGTAAAAATACTACTAATAACCTACTTCCACATTTTGATAACCTAAAAAAATAATTCAATAATTAGGCAAAACAATTATAAAAAGGGTTAGAATAGGAGATAAAAGTTAAAGGGAGGAGAATAAACCCTTAAGGTTCAAAAATATAAGATTGAGCATGCTTGAAAATCCTTCACCAACCTATAACCTTACTTGACTTTTGCTTAAAAATAAACACCAACTAGTTAAAATTCAAAATTTAGAAGTACGAAGATGAAAGAAAATAGAGATAATAAGAGGAAAAGGGTTTGGCAATGAGGGAAACAACCGAGAAACCCAAAAACAACAAGATGAAAAAATTAGGTATGAGAGAGGAGAGAATAAAGTAGAAGTTAAGAATTTTGCTAAGCATGTAAAATGACCAACTAAAGGCCCATATCCTCTTATGGATGTCAAAAATGGGCAGAAGAGAGGGAGATAAGTTAGATGGGAGTTGCCTACAAACAAGAGGCGTGATGAAAGTGATTGTCATGGGTGAGGGATTAGGTGAATATGATTGAGATGATGATGTTTAGAATTTTGGTTGAATGAGTAAGGGCAATATAAGATATGATCATGGGGTGTAAAGGGGTTAGATTTGTCACCCATCCCAAGAAAGTCAACACGGATTAAAAATGGCTTAGGTAAAGTAGAAAATCCATCAAGTAGAAAAACAATCAAATAATTTCCAACAATCATGAAAAATTAGTAAAATGTGTGGAATTAATATAGGAAACCAAATATATAAAAATATTAGGCATATGAATTCATTGGAGGTCAAAATAAATTAAAAAAAAATTATGGTGAAGATCGCCCAACTCTTGTCGACTAGTAGATGCCCTAAACAATAGGGTTTGGATTATTGCAGAACGATTGATAAGATTAAAAACTAGGGTTTGAAGGGTAGAAATGTAAAAACGAGGATTTGAGATATATAGATAACGTGTTCATACAAAGATTAAGGGTTAAGGAAGGAATTAGAAACTAATCATCCAAGAATCGGAAGTAGAAAAATTTGGGTATTATAATTCATGTACTATTTTTTACTATCAAATTGATTCTTTACTATTATTTTACTTAAAACTAATTTTCACCACTAATATAATGATTATTAATGTTCATATTTTTCACCATATTCACATATATATTTCACCAAAATTTTATCTATTTTTCACCACACTACTTTTCATCCTTAAAAGTGCAAATACTATTGTTTTTCACCGCAACCAAACCCATTCATCCTTGAACTAATCACAATCGCATCATATTTTTCTATTCTTACGCCTCCGCACCAATCTCTTTTCTTTTACTCAACTTATGAGACTCAAGTCTCAATTGCCGCCCTTGTAATAATTGGTTTGCTTACAAAAAATGAGAATATTTATTTAAAAATTAAATAATCATTATATATAGTTCATTTTTATATGTAGCCCCAAATATTAGGGTTACAAGTTCGGTGCTGTCTTTTGAGCTCCATATTACCATTTCTTACTGACAATAACAACGATGCATGAAGAATGGCGGTCAAGCTAGACAATATAATCTCTATCCGAATAGTGAATAAATAGATAAATAGAAAGGCTCGGATTTGTTTTCTCAGCAAGTAAAGAGACAGAACACAGTAGGCCATGGCGGCTATCAAATGCGAATTCAAGCAATCGACAGATATTCACCTAAATTAGCACAAACAACTCCGACCGAAACACAGCATTGGGAATCAGAAAGCTACCAGCCAAATGACATATCTGGAATATCCCATCTATCCTCACAGTTTTCGAATCCTCTTTTGATCGATGAATTAGATTTGCTACATGTTGAATTTTTAAGCAGCAGATCCATTTCGCCAATGGTCCCCAACAATTGACACACGAATAAATGATAGAAAAATATGTTGTTATTGTCAGCTGAAGTAGCCGAAAGACAAAAACGGATCGGGTTTAATTAGGGATAAAGAGGAAGAAATGAACAACATACAAAAACAAGAGGGAAGAAGTGATTGCCAGTTTTAAGGATATAGTACTTTTAATTTTCAATTAAAATTGTCGTAGTGCACCAGTCGCACGGTTCATTGGCGACCGACCGGTCGCGCGTTATATTTTGCCGTCAGTCGTTACATGCCTGGTCTTCCTCTTCCCCTGATTCGCCGTTCATCCTATCTCGGATCGGGGCAGATAGGGAACAAGAAGTTAATTCGAGATCGCAGAGCAGTAGAAGTGCAGGGAAGTGGGCGAAAGCCACAAACGTGAGGAATCACGTCGAAGATGCAGATGCATCGAAGATGTGGAGAGAGATACGGGATAGAGAATCGGGTAAATTACCCACTAATTCATTCAGCCATCGCATTCAATCCTCTCGGATTTCTTCTCTCGAGCTTTCTAATTTCAAGGAGTTCGTTTCCCCTCACCGCGGCGCCATCAATTCCCTCCAGGTCTCGCTCGCCTCTCTTTTAAATTGCAGTCCGATTTTGTTTCTATATTTAGGTTATTCAGATGATTTGAATCGTGTTTTTCTTTCGTGTTTAGTATCTTATACCGAGCGAGCGACACTAGTGTTTTAACTAATCGTAGCTTTTGTGAAGTGATTGTAAAGAATTTTCGCCGACCTAACTTCCTAATGTTTTGACGACTTTCATTCTGTGTTCTGATGGTATTACATTGTGGCTTTCATTCTGTTATCGGATGGTGTTGATTGTCGTCCTTATTTACCCGATTGCTTTCCTGTATCACTGTGTTATTGAATTGTGACAGGTAGGGTTTTGGTGGATTATTGAAAGTTCTATAACTTAATCGTTTGCCTTGTTAGTGTTAATGGTCATGACATGGCTATGCATTTGCTGAGGATTTATGCAAATCTTAGTCCTTAACGCAGTAATTGAATATGTTGTAGGTTGCTTCCTGTACTGTAGGAATACATAATAAAAGTCAGAATTTAATGTTCTGTGACTTCAATTTGTATTACTGTTTGCACCTTATAGCTGATTTTCATTAGCGATTCCTGCATTTCCATTTGTGACTTCAATCTGTGTAAGTGCTAATGTGACTACTAACCATGTTCGCTCCATATGCATACATTTATTGAATGAAGAAAACTTTGAATTGCATGTTTTTTTTTCCTTCATAAACTCAGGTTGATTTGACAGAGGGACGATACTTGCTGTCTGGTGCATCAGATGCGTCTGCTTCTGTTTTTGATGTAAAACGCGGCTCGGAGTTTCAGGGAGGAGGCCTTATTTCAAGACACAGGTGCATATTTTCGGTTGATAAACAACACGATCAAGGGCATAAATTTGCCATTTCCTCAGCCATATGGTACCCAGTTGATACAGGGCTTTTTGTCACTGGTTCCTTCGATCATCACATCAATGTTTGGGATACAAATACCACTCAGGTACCTGTTCAGCATGTTTTCTCAGTAATTTATTTGCAGATCTTCATTATCCAAGAATTTGTACTAATTTAAATTGTCATCATGATAGGCGGTCATGAATTTTAAAATGCCTGGTAAGGTGTATAGGATTGCTATGTCATCTCTTGCAACCTCGCACATGCTAATAGCTGCTGGCACTGAAGATGTACAAGTTCGTCTTTGTGATATTGCTTCTGGAGCATTTGCACATACTCTGTCTGGTCATCGTGGTATGCTGAGCTTCCAGATTGATTGTACTCTGATTTTCCTGCTTCCCTTTTACTTCACTTAGTGTGGTGTTTTATTGGCAACTTCCTGCAAGTTCGGTTTGAGAGCAGTAAAATGTTCACCAAGTCTCAACTATGTGCAAGACTGCAAGCAAATTTTATTGGTAAACAAAATGTTCATTTCTATCCTTGGGTTTATTTCTCATATTACTGTTATGGTAGGCCCAGTGTTTGAAAATGCCTAAGGCGTACTTAGGCAATAAGGGTCTTGGAGCCTAGGAGCTAGGCGCAAGGCGAAGTGCTCGCTTAGGTGATGTGAGGCACCAAAATTACTCAAAAAAGCTAAAAATGATTAAATGACTAAAGTTTTAAGGAAAAAATAACAAAAAACTACTTAGAAAAATAGCAACCTATGAGTTTAATACTACCAATAGTAGCAAGATACTCAAAACACATTGTCTGCTATAAGTACATCTTCATCCCTACTCAAACATACTTGTATGTATGTCTGCTTGATAGCAGATAGTGTGGACCACTGCTTCTTGCTGTCTTTGGTTCTCAGCTCCCTACGTTGTGTCTCTTAGTCTCTTTGTCTTTGAATCTTTTTTGCTTGCAGCCTGTGTCGAGTACTAGACTAGTACTACACTGTACATTAAAGGTACATCTTTTCCAAAGAAATTATTGCTCTTCCCAATCCCCACATTGATTGCAGGATATTTTTAATGCAATCAAAACTATATATAGGCTTTGCCTTTTCCAAAAAATGTCGACTATTCTCCCCTAAGTCCCTTCGTACTGTCTACACCTCTCCCCTAAGTCCCTGCATGATTTTTGTTGAAAGGTGTGCGTGCCTCAGCCACCTTACATGCGCCTCATTGACCTTGCCTCACCTAGCACCAGAAAAGCCCCCCACCCTCAGCACCTTGCACCTTAGGTGCGCTTTTTCAAACACTGGGAAGGCCATGACCGTTATGCAAGCTCCTACATCAAAATGTCAAGGTTTGTGAAGGATGATGGACCTTGTTCTCTTACACAGCCTTGAGCCTTGCATGTTTTGGGGACGCCTTGTGGTTTTTGGACATGTCGAATTACAATCATATGCTCTAGAAAGCTGCAAATTTCTTATCTTGTCCAGTAGGCTCTGTTGGGCTTATGCATTTATGCAATTTTGATGTAGAATTCTCTCTCTCTCTCTCTCTCTCTCTCTCTCTTATTTTCCTTATGATTGGAAGACTGGAGGGTATGTTTGTAAAGAAAATTTGTGTTTTTGCGCTCATGGCCTCCCAATTTTATTTGAATAAAGCCTGAGGAATCTACTCTGTAAACAGGGTATATTATTGCCACTTATAGATTAAAGCGAAAGAATCTGCTTGTTTTTACGTCTTCAGCCTGACATGATCTCAATTTACTCGTTCAAGGTGGATACGTCCACTGGAGAGCTGCTTCACCAAATCCTTCCTCGTGATGATCATCTTTATCCTGCAAGGAAGAAAAAGACAAAATATTAGATTTAATGAAAGATTTGATCCAGCAAGAATGTAACTTACCTAGCATGGAGTTTAAACAGGTGTGTAAAGAGAGAATGTTTTTCCCAATGTCCATATATGCTGATCTCTCTATCAACGGAAGAATATATTTTCCCATCTCAAAATCTTTAAACACTTCCTTCCAACATAACCTCTCCTTTGGAGCATCACGCTTCTTATTAAATGTATCAAAGGTGATTTGATTACTCTTTTCACTCTTGGATCCATATAACCTGCTAAAAGAGGGGAAACAAGGAGTGTGGTTAGCATAAATAAAATCAAAGTGGTTCAAAGGCTTACCTTGTGTCTCATGGTTATCTCTAAGCAAAAGTGGGGAATAAATGTTCAAAGATGGTATATGGTAGATAAAAGTGATAGTCTTGTCATCCATATGCTTCTCTTTGTTCACTTGATTCTCGTTTTGATGAGATTCTTCTTCTATTTTTATAAGCTCTTCTTCCACATGATCTTTCTTTTCAATGTTCTCCATGGAAACCTCCTCAACTAGCTCATTCTTACATTCAGATATGGCATCATCATACTCATAAATCTCACTTGAATTTTGAACTAAAGTACTAGAGAGCTCTTCTTGTGCTTGTAATTGATTCATCAGGCTGACCATATAACCCATTTGCTCCTCTAACACTGACATCCTTTCATTTTGTCTAATTTGACTTTGTATCAGTTGATTTTGCCCTTCTACCAACCGGTTTTGACCATTTGTCAGTGCTTCAAGAAGATTATCCATTTTTTCTGAACTTGAGAGTTCTGAAACTGGAGAAGATTCTTGTTGAGGATATTGATAATATTTTGAAGCTTCATATTCGCATGTGTAAAGGTCTTGATATGGCACAGAATAATGATCATTCATCTCCCATCTAAAGTTGGGTTGAGGCCTCATTCCCGAGTAGTATGTGCTTGTGTAGGGATCATGTCCTTGAAAACAATTGAAAGACCGAGCACCGGATTGTGTCCATCCTCCTCCTCTTATAGCTTGTTCATGGTAAGCATATGGATTTCCTTGCATATGACACACTCCACTTGTGTTAATAACTCCAGTAGCTTTAGCTACTTGCAAAACAAGAGCAGTGAGTTTGTTAAGTTTATCATTAAGATTGCTTGAACTTACATCATTTACTCTTGCGTTAAGATTCGTGCAAAGTTGTCCATAGCCAAAGGATCCTCTCATAGCCACCTGAAAATACTAACACTTCAAAGGAAAAGGTTAATAGCAAAATAAAAACACACCAAAAATCCTATATAACCTAAAACGAAACTAAAAAAAAAAAACACAAATACTAAAAATAAAAACACACTAAAAATACTAGCAAAATAAAGGTGAAGTTACCAATCTCCGGCAACGGCGCCAAAAATTGGTGTGGCCATAGCTGACATGTAATTTAAACCCTCTTTTTGTCAATTATAGCACTGGTAAATAAGGGTATCGTTCTAGCCGGGGATTGAGAGGGCTCACGTCTATCTAACTAGCTTAAACTAAAAATAAAAATAAAAATCCTAAATAACACATAAAATAAATAAACAAGAAAAATACTAATGGGGATTATAAAAATAATAATAAAGGAGTAAATAAAATAAAGTAAACTAATAACAATAAAAATAATAGGAAACCCGCAGATATGATAAAGATGCTAGGGAAATCAAAATCCACCACTAGATTAGGTCGAAATATAATATTAATTTCTAAGTCAATATTTAATCGTAAGAATGAGATCGACCAAGTTGCACACCAAACGCAGGTCCATACACCTTATATTACTTCCCTTAATTAATTAATACGACAACATGCCTATATTAACCCTATTAAATACTAGCAGTATAGCAGCAACAAGCGGCTCCTATATTTAACTAGATTTAACGCATTAAGTGTAAGTGGAAGACTGTCAATCTAAGTACCCAGACTAGTACACAACGCATGTCTAGCTGTATTTCCTTTCCTTGACCCACATATATCGAAACGTTTTACTACTTCGGTTAGAATCACAAAACTATTAAGTGAATTGCTATCTAACCTAGTTGCAATTTATACATATAGATTCGAGTATATTTAGATGGCCACCTCACAGGCAAATAATCCTACATACTGTCACTTATGAGGAAACCAGAACAAGGCATGCACCAAATAAACTATACTTGACAGAATCATACATATAAATGATAACAATTAACATAGAGTCAAGAAACAATCTCACGAAACAAAGAAAATAAAATTATAATTTAAATCCTAATCCAGGGTTTTAATTTATTCCCTAACTATAAATAATTAGCCAGCCATAATTATAGAATTAATTACACAGAAATATATATCTAAAATATAAATTAAAATAAGAGAAAGAAAAAACCGGAATTAATTTTGGATAAAATTTCAAGAATTTATTCAGATAAAAATTAATTTTATTTGAAATAAGTTCTACCGGTATCAAATTTCCTCTTATTTTCTCTTCTATCGGTGCCTTGATTTCAGTGCAATAATTCTTTTCCTTTTTTCTTTATTCTCGCTGACGGCTGACGTGCGCCCTGCGTTGCTTCTCGTTTGGCCTCAGTTTCCATGCGTCAGGCCCTACCGCGCTGCCTGTTTCCTCGTGCCCGAGCGTCGTCCGATCTGCTTCTATCCTGCGGCTCTGCCGCACGCTTGATGGCTCTGCCGCACGCCTGACGGCTCCCCTCTCTCCCCTCTTCAGCGCACGTCTCCCTTCCTTTTTAATGCGTGCGTTTCCCACGCCACGTCAACCCTGCGGCTGACTCGACCTTTTGTTTCTTGATGCCTGATTCTTTTTCTTCTTTGACTTTTCTTTGGCTCCTCTTGTGCGTCCCACGTCAGCCCTGCTGCAACTGACTCTTTTTTTTTTCTTTTCACGTGCGCACCTGGGCGGCTCGTTTTTGCTTGGTTTCTTTGTTTCTTTGTTCCGGGCCTTTGGGCCTTCGGCTTTTGGGCCGTTGGTCCAAAGGTCCAATTCTTTTTATTTTTTATTTTTTTTCTTTTATTTAAAAACAAAACCTGCAAAATAAAATTCAATAAATATTAATAAATAATATTTTATTCTAAATTTAATTAATTTATATCATTTTAGCTCAAATAATAATATTTATGCTATTTTTACCACTTAAGCATAAAACAATAATTATTCCCCTATATTAGTTAAATAAAATACTAAAAACTAAGATTATAAGTGTATAAAATGTGTCAAAATATGAACTCATCAGTATGTTTGTAAACAAAATTTGTGTTTCTGTGCTCATGGCCTCCCAATTTTATTTGAATAAAGCCTGAGGAATCTACTCTGTAAACAGGGTATATTATTGCCACTTATAGATTAAAGCCAAAGAATCTGCTTGTTGATGGTTTCTTCATTTATCCTTGAATGGTACTGAGATGCCATGTGAAGTTGTGAACTAGAAGATTTGTCACAATTGCTGAAACATGCGGTTTTAATTAGTTCATAATCTCTTGCTCATTATATCGTCTATTAGTGCACTTATTTCCCCAGTATAATTTTCTCTCTGCTGTTTCATGTTGCAAGATTTAACTTCCATTGGCATTTTTGTCCTTACAGCTTATATAGACAGAGGATCACTGTTTAGTCCACCTCAAAATAGAGAATAAATATTGGTCTTGCTTTTGTGTAGCTATAAATGTATTTCTGATATACCATAAATTTGGTTACTTGATGACAGACGGTGTAATGACTGTGGAATGGTCTAAATCAAGTGAATGGGTTTTGATTACTGGCGGATGTGATGGTGCAATACGTTTTTGGGATATCAGACGTGCTGGATGTTTTCTTGTTTTGGATCAGTCCAAATCTCAACTCGGGAGACGGGTTCCTGTTTTAGAACGCTCTGCTGCACATACGGTATTAAGTTTTTCCATTTTCCTCTAAAACATCATAATTATTTTTTGGAATGCAATAATCAAATCCATTTAACCACCTGTTTAGAAGGGAACACCCCCACCTAACCATTTGTTCAAAAGAAATTCCATTCAGCCACAAAATATAATGTTAGTCCTGATATTTCGTATCGGCCAATATTTTGGGTTAGCCAATACGCAACACACCCAAAATGTGATGGTTTTTCATCATCACACATATATCATCGTTATTTTGTCAATATATCATACATTGGCGATTTTAAAGATAAATTTACTTTTTTGTAAATTTTGTATAAAATGTAAAAAATGTGACTTAATAATCATTTATTATCAATAACTTATTTTAATATTGTAGAACACTTGTTTGTTATGACTTTTATATAAATGATTCATAAGTAAGAATTAAAAGCATTTTGTGAAAAAATAAAAGAAAAATATGTGGTGACCACATCATATTATTTATCATCCCTGACTCTGATACTGCGATTGCAGCGACAATCGCAACCACAATTTTTTTGTGTGTACAGTTATTCCATGGACTACCTGTTAATTATTCCATTGCCGCTTGTGGTACTGTGAGATCCTTTTTTTATTTATTTATCTAATTTTAGTTATAGTGTAACCTTTACGGTTAACCACCCATTAGGAAAACAAAATTTCTGTTATACACCCTTTCTTAGAAAATTCTGATAAACCACCCACTGACAAAACTTGGTATAAACCATCCATTACATCATTATCTTATCTTTTCATATCCTACTTTCATCAAATTCTTTCCTCTCTATAACCGCAAGTGGTAAAGTGGGGATATTTTGGTCATTTGGTACTAAAACTTGGCAGAAAATGTTTATGAATAGTAAGTGGCAATGCAATTGTTGGACGTTAATGATTTATTTCCCCTTCTTTCTCTGAAGGGGTGATATGACATTGACATTGTGAACTGAGTAATTAGTTCATGCATTGTCGTAATCGTTTTTTTATTGGTAGTTATACGTAACTATCTACATATCTTTGTGCTTTTATCAGCCTTCAAAATCTAAGTCAGTTGGCCAGAGCTTGTCTATTAAGAGCCGGGGAAAACAGAAGAAAACTCTTGTAGGTAATGCTGCAAAGCAGTCTCTTGTACATAGAGTGCCGTCGCAGGTGAAGGATACCGTGAAGCAAAGGCTCCACCCGGGGATGCTGTCAAGTCAGGATCGTGCCACTGCTCATTATGGTTCTATTACTGGTTTAAGTGCGACTGATGATGGCATGTATCTTCTGAGTGCAGGTTTGATGGTCCCAATTTTTGAAGCTAGTGATCTATATGCTTATAGATGAGGTGCAAATAAACACCTTCCATATGTTATCTTGCCTCTGGAAGTTGCTTATTGTTTTAGTCTCTTTCCAGTTGGAAAGGAAAGAGCTACAAATATATTAGTCTTGCAAAATAGGAATTAGAACATCAAGCCTTTGCGGCGGTTAAGGGGTATGGTGCTGAAGAGGAAGTATATTGGGTTAATTTGTTGAATAACAGTAATTGATAACACTTCCCTAATTTCATCATGCTGGTTGACGTTTTCACATTAGAGCATTTCCTTCTGAGATTTTTAGTTTCCTGAGCAGCCAAAACCATATAGAGCATTCTCTTGTGTAGTACATCTTGAAATGCTGCTCTAAGGAAGCTGTTTAGAAGTATGGTTTTCCCTTTTATTCTTTCCTCTATCATACATTCTCCCTTGTTTTATTATCAAAGTCTGTTTTCTGACTTAATGACATTTGTCTGTGTGTTATTAATTACTTCATCCAATCCTCCTGAAATTTGATTAGTTATTCATTGCCCTTTAAATATTGTGATAGCTTGTTCTTATCGTTTGGTTCTTTGCGTTTAGATAATGGATTGGTGATATCACCTGTTCTTACATTTGCTCTTTTGTTCAGTTTACTCATTCTTAACATCTAAATCTTATCGCAAATTGCCAGGTTCTGACTCGAGAATCAGGTTATGGGATATTGAATCTGGCTGCAACACATTAGTAAATTTTGAAACAGTGCGCCTTCAAACGAGCAAGGGACTGCAGCTTGCAGTGGCACCAGATTCATCCCTTGTGTTTGTTCCTTCTATGACAGCTGTGAAAGTAAGTCGCACTACTGGACCTTTTCTTGTTCTGTGATATTATAAAAGCTTTTCTTTGTTTTGTCCTAAAATTTGTCATTTCTCAGGCTTATGATGTTTGGTCTGGCAAGACAATCCTGACATTCCGAGGGCACTATGAATGTGTCAATTGTTGCTGGTTTGATTCACAAGAGCAGGTATTAACCATTTTGCTCTGAGATGACGCTTGTCTGATACAATCCTTGATGGGAATGAAATTGCATTGACATCTAGAATGTAATACATATATGGTGGACATTGAAAATGGAACTGTGACTGCATTTTTGCGTCTCTTTTGTATAAAATTTACACGGCAAACTGTCAAAATATTTCTAAACTGTGTTCAATTAATATTATTTGGGCTTATGTTTGCCACTGATTTCTGATAATCTTAACATGGATCTAGGAATTGTATACCGGTGGAAACGATCGGCAAATTCTTGTATGGTCTCCTCCCCAGTTAATCACCAACGGAGAGGTAAATTGTGCGAACTTATTATTTAGTGGTTGTATTTGTGCGGTAATATAGCAACCCTATAATCTTATGAGCGTGGCTTCAAGCTGCTTATAGCCTTTATGTGATTGGGGTAACTATGCCTTAATCTAGCCTTACCGGCCCAAATGATGGAAGCCACATGCCCTACATTTATTGGTCATTGACTCATTGCTGCAAAGCTTTATTAAATTAAGACAATCCAAAAGATAATGTCTCTTTTTGACTATTAATGCGTTGTTTGGTCAATGCACAAGAAAATAATGCAACACTACAAGCTTTCAGTATTATAATCACCTAACCCTCGAAAAAAGGTGAAAAAAAGGCAAAAAAAAAAGAAAAAAAAGAAAAAAAAGGAAAAAAAAAGGAGTATTATAATTACCCGACAATGATTGCAATAAATAAGGCGATCTTTCTTATTGGGTGAAATGCAGGAGGATTGGATTGCCGATTGCAGGATGTCTGCGCGAGATGAGGATAACTGGAGTGATTGACTCTCAATGCAAATTTCTGCTCTTACCAGGTTATCTTTATTTTCAAAGGATAAGACGTTTGAACAATAATATCCTTGTCAAATGGTTATGAGTATCAATATTGTAGTATCTTCATTTACGAAAGACCATTCTTCAGTTGAGATGAAGTGATGCTGCACGCTTTAAGAGTATTTTTTGTTTTATAATTATTTTGTAATAACTTGTGATAAAATTCAAAGAAATATTTGAATTTTTAACAAGAAATAATATATTAGATGTGTAGATATGTATAGCTTATAGCCAATATCGTCATAAGATATGCTTAGTCACGGATAGGTGTTGTAAATCAACTAAGTTAGCTTATTAACTATTTGACTTGATTCGTTAAAAAATCAGTTTGATTTGTTTATTTAAGTAATCAAACTGAATTTGAGCCTCACTTGCAGGCTTGTTTAATGAACAAGGTTAGTTCAAAAAAGTTCATAAATTAGAATCGTGAGCATAGTTTGGTTCAATTTATTCGTTTAGTTAAGGAGGTTAGATTTAAGTTTTATTTTAGAGTTGTTTATCAAACGACTCGAGTCAAATCTAAATCCTAAGGTATTTTGACTTGGCTTAGTTTATTTTTAATCTTATTTGTGGATTTCTGCTTTAATAAATAAATAGGTTGTTTAGAATTGTAACATTTTTTTAAACATATAAATAAGTTATTTTCATTATGGAACTAATATCAAAAGAAAAAAAATGTGTATATTAATTGTTATCAAGTAAATAAAGATGTAATATTATTGTAAACAATGATGGATATTGCACATCAATACAAAATAATTTATGGGAGTCATGGTCACAAAATTAACAAGGAAAAGTTTGTAGCGACTAAAGAGTAATGACGAGTTGATGGCTACTGTATCATTGATAATATAGACCTTTGATCTCAGACTTTTGATCTTAATCATACATTATTTTGCACTTTATAAAAAGTAAATTAAATTTAATTGATTGAATTAAAATTAAAACCACTCTATATAAAAATAGATTTCCTTGGAAAAAATTCCTACTCAAAACTATCATTTTCAGCCAGCACTGAAAGTCAATAAAAAGAACAAAATAAAGGAAAAAGGAAAAGGAGCTGCGTTGAAACTTGAAACAATTTGGTTTCCCAAAAGTTGAAAACAGTGGAAAAAAACTTACTTTACACGCCTCCCTACTCAGTACAGTACCGCATTTTTCTCAGAAAAATGAACGGAAAATGCACGACGAGAACTAGAACGATATGCGAGTAAAAGAGAAGCACTTCAAGATTTTCGAAGATAATTTGAGGTTTATTGACGAACTCTGGCATCAGGGACAACTCCGACGACTCGTGATTAAAACTTCGGCAGGGAAGAAGACCAGACCAGGGAAAGAAGACTAGTTTGTATTCCATTACTCCGGTGCCCTTTCGGTCACCATCCAACACAACTACTCCACACCACTTCATTCCTAACCTTGGCGGTCGACGACTTAAATCGATAAGACGAACATACACTCGTCCAAAACTGATTTGGATGTTAAAATTTACCACACATTTAGCTCCGATGAACTAGGAAATAATGTTATAATGTTGGTACACAATCATTTGCATGTGCTTGGGATTTCTTGTGAACTAATGCGATAGATTTGTATCTCACGTTTGCTATCGGAAACATTGCTAATTATTAGCTGCGAGAAGAACTTACTGCAGGGAAAGAGAAGAAAAGTGGTTTTTGACAGTAACTTAAGCATATTTTTTTGCAATTTTCTTATAATGTTTGTAAATTTTGAGTTTATTCCCATGTTATGAAGCTTTTAAATTTCGGTTTACCTAACACCATATTTTCTTACTCTGAGAGCAGTCTCCTACTCTTTCTAGGATTTTTCTTTTCTCTTTGAATTTCTCCCAATATTTTGTGGGTCAAATCATTTTTGTTCTTCTTCCATCTCTATTGCCACCACTCATTATTTGCTGAATTCGTTTTATTCCCTCTTGACCCATAAATTGGTGGTAGTTTGTGAATATTTGTCGCTTGGTGAACCCTTTATATGTAACACGGAAGACAAGGACGGAGATGATATAACATATCAAATGTTAGTAGGAAAGTTATTGATCAACCACTCCTTTAATACCAAAGCGTTGAGATCCACAATGACTATGCCATGGAAGGTCACTTGGGATCTGATGAAGAATGAATTGGAACCAGATATATTTGTTTTTGAATTCACAAAGGCAAGGGAGAAAAGGTGGGTTCTGGACAATAATCTGTGGAATTTTGATAATCAATTGCTTGTATTGGAACTGATGAGGCGTGGTGTCTAGTTAACGAAATCATATTTCTCTACTATACCATTCTAAATCTATGTATGATCTTCCCTTTAACAAATACTCTAGGAAATATGAAAAATTCACTAGTGGGCAATTTGGCGAATGTTTATATTTTGATGAGGAGCTGTAGGTTGAATAGAGTGATGTGAATAAGAGTTCACATTAGGGTTGATAAGTTGTTGGTTTAGGAATTGAACATATGCTTAGGGAATGTAGCATCGATGATCAACCTACTTAAATATGAAAAGCTACCCTTATTCTGCTATGTGCAGGGTCTAATGGGATACAATGGTAAATATTACAAAGTTTGTGTCGCAAAATGTCCCCATTGAACTAAGTATGGTGCTTGGATCTCAGTTTCATCATTGTGCAAGGTACATAATGTGGTAGGTGGGGAGGGTAGATGCATGAGGTGATAGCATAACCAGAGGCCTGACCTAAGGCTTATGCTAATTAGCCTGGACCTAGGGCCCCAAAAATATTAGGGCCTCATAATATTTTAGATGATAAAAATAGTACATGTACTATAAAGAATAAATTTTGTGAGATGGTTCAGTGGTTAGTATATGAGAGTATTTTAAAGGATCTTTGATTAAATGTCGAAGTTGTTCATTTTTTGCTTTCCCAATTCTACCGAATTTTTTTTATACTATAAACATATATAATAACGTGTAAATAGTTAAGTATTATTTGACATATTAGTCATTTTCAAAGTTTAGGTTTTCTTGCTTAGGCCCCCACATCACTTAAGGCCACCCCTACATAACCAAGAATCTTCTAACCAGAGAGGCACTACACCATAGAGGGGTTTTAATAACGGTTATTTTATAGTTTTAATAATGGTTTTGAACCGTTATTAAATCGCTCGTTATTAAATCTTTATTAACGGGTCGTAACTGTCATAAAAAATATACAAAAAACTACGAATATGGGCGTAAACTTGGTATTTAATAATGGTTTTTAAGTTACAACCGTTGTTAAAAACAACATTTTAATAACGATTATTATAAAAATCATTGTTAAATTATCATCCAATTAGGGTCTTAATCATTGATTATGTATTTATTAAACCCTAAAATATATTAAATAAGTATAAATTTTGAGATTAAATTCCAACTTTTAATAACGGTTGTAGTGGAGAACCGTTATTAAAACGACAATAATAATAGTTTCAATAAGAACCGTTATTAAAACTTATGTTTTTTTATTATATTTTTGCTATTTTGTTCTAGTCCATATACATAGTTGTATGTTCAAATATTTACCAAATCTGCAAAGTAAAACAACATCAATTCATATATACATGCATGCCTTCCTCCCAAATGACACTCCATATTTTCAATCAAGCTCTAATTTATATGCCTCATTATATTGGGCATACCCAGGAATCAAAATTAGTAGGCGTACCACAGCTAGGTAGCTCTACATTCCGTAGTTGAAAGTTTATAGATCATAACCTAGATGACCAAAAGACGTAGATGAAATACAAACCTAAACATACATGTAGAATATAGATCCCTAGCCAATGATTAGAGTGTCAATACTCACTGGCCTTGTATTTAAGGCTAAGTTATACCCATGGATTGTTTGCGTTTGGGTACTATGACTGATGCGTACCTTTCCTTTCACCAAAAGAGTTGAAAGGTCATTCATTAACAAGTCGCATTTATGCAAACCCTAAAATAAAATATTATACATTCTTAATTATTTATGATACCGAGTACATTTAATAATAATTCATAGTTTGTAATGCTTACATCGGGAAGAGAAGAAATGCATGCATAAGCTTTGCAACTGTTTCTAACGCTATTTACATTAGGTATATGAAGGTGATTATGGTCGATTGAATTAGATGGCTTATACTCTTGAGATTTAATAAATGACAACTCTTGCTCCATTGTTGCCATCCGTTCAAATGCCATGTTTAATTTTTGGGTGAGGATGGCCACTTGTTCATCAGTGCTACGAGAACCACAAGATCAACCACACACGCTCGTTCTCGTAACACCTAATCCAAGATTCCTGTATCTAGAGCTGACAAAAGTTGACCCGACCCGCCCAACCCGACCCGATCCGACACTGGCCCAATAAAAATAAACCCGACCCGAACCCAACCCGACCCGATCCCAATCCATGACCCGTCATTGACCCGACCTGATAGTGACCCGACCCGTTATTAACCCGATCCGCTTCGACCCGATCCAACGTTGACCCAACCCGACAATCACCCAATCTGACCCAACATTAACTTGATTAAACATCAAAATATATTATAATAATAATAAATTACACATATTTTATTATTCATTTAAAGTTTTTAAAAATATAGTATTTTATAAATTATACTTATTTTTCATAATTTTACCCTAGACATTCTTATTTATTAATGATATCCTAATAAGATATATTATTAATAAATAAAAAACCAAAATAAAAAAGGCAAACATCCAGTTGTAAGCCTGTAAAATAATTTTCAAAAAGTGTTCCATTACATCCACTAATCCACCTATTTAAAGAAATTCTTAATAGAAGAGAATAATAGTGTCCTTTATCAGTTTCACTTATCACCCACAAAATCAAACAAATAATAACTATACCCCATATCAAGAGTATCTCACATTACAACCCTAAATTTAAAGTTTTAGTTATATTTTTTATTTTAATATTATTAATTTACTTTAAATATAATTTAGTATTCTACGTTCATCAATTTTAAATTTACAATATCCAATTACTTTTATTAATTATAATATTAATTATTTATATTTTACATTATTTAATTTTTAATTTATATCAATTTATATATAATAATTAATAATTTATGAAAATATATAAATTTATTATTTAATTTAAATTATGTTTAAAATAACTTATTATAGTTTTTTTACTATAATAATAATAATTAATAAAAATATTACAATAAAAATACAAATATAATATAATGAATAAAAATATTACAATAAAAATATAAATATAATAACGTTAATAAAATAAATACAACTAGAGAAATTAATAAGATAAATTATGTGGATAAATGAATATGAATAAAAGATAGAATAAATGATATAAAAATTATTAGATAAAAAATAATACCTTTGTAGGTAAATTTTTTTACTATTAATATTAACCCTGTTATATATATATATATTTATTCTAATAGTATAAATTGAGCTAAAAATATATTAGAAAGTATCAAAATAATAATACTATTAAAACTTATGAATATCTTTATTATTTACCTTTGTAAAAATAAAACACATATAATATTCTTATTTCATTTATCTTTACTAGTGATCCTATGATTGTATTGTATCTAATATTTACAATATAATAAATGATCATTATACATTATATATTCTTGTTATGCTCACCTTTATTTTATAAAATTATCTTTTCTTAAGTAATCAAATATTTTAAGTAATCAATTAAATATAATATATGATAAACATCTAATATTTTTACTTGTAAAATTTATAAATGTTTAAAGCAATCAAATATAATACTATTAAAAATTATGAATATCTTTATTATTTACCTTTGTAAAAGTAAAACACATATAATATTATTATTTTATTTATCTTTACTGGTGATCTTATGATTGTATTGTATCTAATATTTACAATGTAATAAATGATAATTATACATTGTATATTCTTGTTATGCTCACCTTTATTTTATAAAATTATCTTTTTTTAAGTAATCAAATATTTTAAGCAATCAAATAAATGATAAACATATAATATTTTTACTTGTAAAATTTATAAATGTTTAAAGCAATCAAATATAATACAATTAAAACTTATAAATATCTTTATTATTTACCTTTGTAAAAATAAAACATATATAATATTCTTAGTTCATTTATCTTTACTAGTAATCTTATGATTGTATCTAAAATTTACAATTTAATAAATGATAATTATACATTATATATTCTTGTTATGCTCACCTTTATTTTATAAAATTATTTTTTTAAGTAATCAAATATTTTAAGTAATAAATTAAATATAATATATGATAAACATATAATATTTTTACTTGTAAAATTTATAAATATTTTAAGCATTCAAATATAATACTCTTAAAACTTTTAAATATCTTTATTATTTACCTTTGTATAAATAAAACACATATAATATTCTTATTTCATTTATCTTTACTAGTAATCTTATGATTGTATCTAATATATACAATATAATAAATGATAATTATATATTTTATAGTATTCTTATACTCACCTTTATTTTATAAATTATTTACCTTTTTATAAATAAAACACATATAATATTATTATTTCATTTATCTTCACTAGTAATCTTATGATTGTGTCTAATATTTACAATGTAATAAATGATAATTATACATTGTATATTTTTGTTATGCTCACCTTTATTTTATAAAATTATCTTTTTTAAGTAATCAAATATTTTAAGCAATCAAATAAATATAATATATGATAAACATCTAATAGTTTCACTTTTGAAATTTATAAATATTTAAAGCAATCAAATATAATACATTAATACTTTTAAAACTTTTAAATATCTTTATTATTTACCTTTTTATAAATAAAACACATATAATATTCTTTTTTCATTTATCTTTACTAGTAATTTTATAATTGTGTCTAATATTTACAATGTAATAAATGATAATTATACATTGTATATTCTTGTTATGCTCACCTTTATTTTATAAAATTATCTTTTTTTAAGTAATCAAATATTTTAAGTAATCAATTAAATATAATATATGATAAACATCTAATATTTTTACTTGTAAAATTTATAAATTTTTAAAGCAATCAAATATAATACAATTAAAACTTATAAATATCTTTATTATTTACCTTTGTAAAAATAAAACGCATATAATATTCTTAGTTCATTTATCTTTACTAGTAATCTTATGATTGTCTCTAATATTTACAATGTAATAAATGATAATTATACATTATATATTCTTGTTATGCTCACCTTTATTTTATAAAATTATCTTTTTTTTAAGTAATCAAATATTTTAAGTAATCAATTAAATATATTATATGATAAACATCTAATATTTTTACTTGTAAAATTTATAAATATTTCAAGCAATCAAATATAATATTGTTAAAACTTATAAATATCTTTATTATTTACCTTTGTACAAATAAAACACATATAGTATTCTTATTTCATTTATCTTTACTAGTAATCTTATTATTGTATCTAATATATACAATGTAATAAATGATAATTATACATTGTATAGTCTTGTTTTGATCATCTTTTTTTTAAGTAATGAAATATTTTAAGTTATCAAATAAATTATAATCAATGATAAATATCTTTGTTTGATTCAAAGCGCAATAATTTTTATTATTAAAATTTATAAATATCTTTATTATTTATATATGAAAATAAAGCGCATTTAATATTTTTAATTCTTTTATCTACAATATTAATCTTATGATTATCTGTCTCTAATATTTATGATTTATAAAATGATAATTACTTGGACTCGAATATGAGTAAACCGGTCAAAACTCGACCCGACCCGACCCATTAAGTTAACCCGTAACTGATTGAATCCAATCCGTCAAATTGTATGAAATGACCCCACCCATCAACTTAACTCGAAACAATTCGGACATAACTAACCCTCCATATTACATGAAATGACCTGAACGGGCCGAAGCCACCTATTCATGTGAACTAGAAAATGACCCGAAACTAAGCTGACCCTATCAGTCAAGTTAACCCGAAATTATTCGAATCTGAGTTTTCTTAACCCAAACGGCCGGACCCAACCTGATCCGACAAATTGA
Organism: Tamarix chinensis; assembly: GCA_030549775.1. Lineage (NCBI taxonomy): Eukaryota > Viridiplantae > Streptophyta > Magnoliopsida > Caryophyllales > Tamaricaceae > Tamarix > Tamarix chinensis. Next base: position 106,086,444 of record CM060174.1, on the reverse strand, counting down.
CCCTACCCGACCTGCAAAAGTCAAATGACCCGAAATAACCCGACCCGCTATGACCAGACCTGAACCCAACCTGTCCGACCCGATTGCCACCTCTACCTGTACCTTCTGGGGTGTTCTACAATTCCTGTAGCCTGGGACATAATGTTATATTGGTCCACTCCCTTCGTAACAATTAATGTTTTAATTTCGTCCTATAATGTATACAATATATTTAAATTTAGCTTATAGGAATAAGCATAATATAATAGTTTTCTAAAAGAAAACTAAGTAGAGTTCGGGATATCTACAAACTTACAAATTTTTTGGCAGTAACATCTACATCTTTATTAATATATCCATCTTTTATTGCTCTAGCCTTCTTCCATAATGTACCCATATTGATGGACGAGGTACATGGATCAAAGTCTTGGGCTATGAGTTGTAAATCAAAAAATAATCTTACATTAAAAATATTATTATAACATAACACTTTTACATGTAAATAGATAAATCAAAATCTCATACCAACTCCTCTTTAAGGCCTGCATAGCCTTTGTGAGTCATATTATGCTAGTATTTATTTTTCTTAGCAATCTCTTAATTCTTAGCACTTTTTTCCTATGTTACAAGCCAAAATATAGTCACATATTTATTTAAATATCAATGAAATATTCTTAATCAAAAATTTTAATTGTTATCTAACAAATACCTTAAAATCCTCCGAAAGACGATATGCAATAAATTGGTTCCAACTTTCTTGATTAATGAAACCATATCGTTTGGGTGGGTTCCGCTGTAGAGAGCCTCCCTCTTTTTGTAAATTTTTCTACAAGCCAAGTATGCCCTAAATGTTCTTAGACACTCCCCACAATGTCTAAGAAGCCATTTCTTCCTAGTCTTCGGGACATTGAAGACTCTCTACAAAATAATACATATAGATGTATACCGATGTTAATGTATTAAAATTAATAGCATTTGCCATAAAAAAATGATTAAATAAAATAGCATATTTATCATGATTTCTTGCCAAATATGCTCCTTGTGACCCTTTGGAACCTGCTTCCAGTTATTATAAGAGATAGGAACATGGTCACGCGTGATGAGTGAAATGTACGTCAAAAACATGTCTGCGTAAGGGCCGATGGAAAGATTATAAGTATTCCATCCTAACTCGACTAGTTCTCCTCTATTCCGCATGTCCGTGATGATTCTTATAATAGTAGGTCCTCTCTTCCTTTCTTCATCACTACTATCCCTATCAACTATTTTATTGGCCATATCTCTACAAAAAATAATAAATAAATTATGTTAGAATGTTTTGTATTGATCATAATGTACCACTAAATTAATTTTTGATACAATAAATATCCAATGAGGAAGGTCAAAAAATGTATTTAAAAAAACAAGCACACATATCATATGTTATAATATTATTACCCTTATTGCCTTCTTTTCCTTCTTTTTTCCCCTTGTTTTAGGATTGGTTTCAGGATCTGATATATATATTACTTCACAATGGTCATCCCTGACATATATTTCCTCATCATTAATTTTATTGTTATCATTGTTCAATAATTGAGTTGCTTGCACAACTGAGACACACTCTTTATTCCAATTGGCATCATTTTCATCATCACATTCATTAGCATTTCTTTTCTTTGTAGATAGTACAACATACCATCTATTATCAGCAGGATTAGTGACAAAGAATACTTGTATCGCTTGTGATGCCAAGATGAATGGGCCTTGTTTATGCCCTGCCTTATTGAGATCTACTAATGTGAATCTATCTTCATATCTAACCCTATAGCTATTATCAACCCATCTACAATCGAATACAGAGACTTTAAATACAGTGTAATCTAACTCCCATATATGTTCAATCACACCATAATAATTCATATCTGTATAGGTTGAATTCTTTTCTTTCGCACCAGCAACATGCATTGCCTCAGCCACTAAAACCACCCCACTATTAGGCATTGTACTCTTCTCATCTTGTTGTTTTGTATAAAAAGTGTAACCATTGATCACATAACTGGTATATGAAAAAACTTCATAATGAGGTTTCTGAGACAACCAATGCAGGGTCTCAGAAATTAAATTTGGGGGATGTCTGATGAGTGGAATGATACGATCTCTTATCCAATCTATAAAGGAAAGATTATGTTTATCGATTATCCATTTCTCAGTCTTTGATGGATTTTCAATCTGTAAAGAAAGCATAGATTTTCAATATACAACTGAATATCATCATTGTTGTGTAATACATATAGATGTGTTTTACAGAACATGTCAGGGTCTACACGCCCAAACTGTTTGCCCCTAATACTTGGTCCTTCGATTTTTCCTACATGTCGAGACTTAGGAATACCAAGAGCTTTATTGTTTGACAATTATTTTGTGCAAAACTCAATTGCCTATTCTACAAGGTAACTCTCAACAACGCATCATTCTTGCCGATATTGATTCTTCACATAACCTTTTATCAACTTCATAAACCGTTCAAAGGGGTACATCCAATGCCCATAAATAGGTCCTAGCATTTTTATCTCATAAACTAAATGAACAGTTAGATGTACCATAATGTCAAAGAATGTGGGTGAAAATGTAATCTCCCAAAATTTTAAAAACCTATAATTTAATAAATAGCCTTTATTTGGGATAAATTAACTTTTAAATTTATTTAACTTAATTATTTTATGGATTTTTTAGTATATAAAATTGGATAGAAATATTTAATAAATTAAAATAAATATTTTATTATTTTATCATATTCATTTTATTTAAATAATTTTCCAAACCAATATTTTTCTAAAGTTAACCTTTTTAAACTCATATATTAAATAATATTAAACTAAATTATTAAATTTATTTATCTACCAAAAATATTACATTCTATTATTTTATAAATTAAATTATTTTATTTTTCCTATTTTCCTTTTCCCTTTTCTTTCTCCTTTTTCTCATTTCTTTCTTTTTCCTTTTTCTTTCCTTCGGGCCGCCAGTCCACGGGCTGCCCTCCTCACCCCTCACGCTTGGGCCTCATGCCCATTTCTCCCCTCCCCTCCTTCTTCTCCCACACGATTGGCCCAACCCTTTCCTTCCTTCCTTCTTCTCCCATGCGTTGTCACCCGGCCCATCCTTCTTTCTTTTCTTTCCTTCCCCCTGACCGGGCCAACCCACTTCTTCTTTTTTTCTCCCTTACCCGGCCTACCCCTTCTCTTCCTTCTTCTTCTTCCTTTCTTCCTCTGCCATGCCTGACCACCCCGAATGCCTACAACAGTAACTCCTCCCTGCCACCACTGCAACTCTCCCCCTCTCCCCCGTCCTTTTCTTCCCCATTTTGGACCCAACCGACCTTGCACCCCAACCTGCATGCCTCTTTCTTTCCTCTTCTTCCCTTCCCTCTCCCTGCCACCCGACCGCCTCCCTACCACCCTACAACTGCCCCGACAGGCCACACCTACTCCCCTCTCCTCCTTCTTCTTTTTCTTCTTCCCTTCCTGCTTCATCCTGCCCATTTTCGAGCCCTTCCTTCCATTTCCTAGATTCCTTTCTTCTCCTTTCATTCCCCCTATTTTTGCACCATCGCCCCCTCCGCCACTGCCTTTGCCTCACCAGCCGCTTGCACCACCTTCTGCCACCCCTACTTCATCCCTACACCACCATACTACCCCTCGAGCCACCATGCATCCTACCTCCTTCCTCTCCTCTTCTTTTTCTCCCTTCTCGATAGCCACCTTGCACCTCCTCCTTCCGTCGTCGTCCCACCGACTATGCCGCCACCCGAGCCACTAAACCACTCCCTGCAACCTCCCCTACCATCCCTCTCCTCCTTTGGATGAAACAAACACCTTCATCCCCTCATTTTCCTCATCCCTTTTCCTTCATTCTTAGCCACCTCCACTTCTGTTGCCACCTTCGCAGCCTTGCTTCTGCCGCCACCTCCACCCTTGGCTGCCGACAACCCATCCTCGACCACCACCTACACCCCCTCTCCACCCCTACACCCTTCCTTTGCCCTAACTCTCCCCCACCTACCCTCTTTCCTAGCCCCAAAACCTCAACCCGAAATTGGCTCCCCCTTCTTCTCCTTATGCCACCTTCGACCCTTTTTCCCCTAGCTCTGCATGCAGCTCATGCAGCTTGAGCAATGTGAGTTGCCGCATGCCTTGGGTTAATTTGGTTAATGGAATTTTAAGGTATAATAATAGTTAATTTAGGTATTTTATTAATTAAGTTTTTATAAAGTCTTATGCTTTTGGTTTTCTTATTTCTAATATGATAAATATTGATATTATTTTTAGGTATTAGTTTTACTAATTAAAGCTTAAATCTTTAACGGGGATACCGGTAAGGTTCAATTTTTGAGAGAATTAAGGTAATCGTTAAACCTCACTTAAACGTATAGATAAACATATGCTAGCACATTAGGGTTTTGAATATATTTTTATGCATGGTATATGTTGTTTAATATAATATGTGTAGTTGCTTAAGGGTAAAATGGTAATATAATAATGGATAAGGGTAAATTGGTAATTATAATAATGGAGAAGGGTAAGTTGGTAATTATAAAAACGGAGAAGGGTAAAATGGTAATTATAATAATAGAAAAGAGTAAATTGGTAATTATAATAATGGAGAAGGGTAAAATGGTAATTATAATAATGGAGAAGGGTAAAATGGTAATATAATAATGGAGAAGAGTAAATTGGTAATTATAATAATGGAGAAGCGTAATTTGGTAATTATGATAATGGAGAAGGGCAATATGGTAATTGTGATAATGGAGAAGGGCATTTTGGTAATTTAGCTAACTAAAGGGTAATTTGGTAATTATGATAATGAAGAAGGGCAATTTGGTAATTTAACCAACTAAAGGGCAGTTTGGTAATTATAATAATGGAGAAGGGCAATTTGGTAATCAAACCAACCAAATGGGAAATATGATAAGTTTAACCATTATGAAGGGTGATTGGTAAGTGTGGAAGATGACTTGGTAACTTAAATCGAGTAAGGGGTAATTTGGTAACTATACAACACGGAGGGTAATATGGTAAATTGGCAAGTAAAGAAGGAATGACTTAATAATTATTCAAGCAAGGGGTAATTCAGAAATTTTATAGAGATGAAAGGATAAATCAGTAGTTCGTATATGATATATCGATGGGATAACGAAGTTCATAATAAGACTCAAGTAACATTGAATAGCAAGATAAGGGTATTTGACAATTAGTAATTTTCATGAGAACGAATCCTAAATTGGAATTGGATGAGATAATGATGGCCTTAATGATTCCTCTAAGTTATCTTGGATAATTGTATGAATAAGGAGTACCTAATGATATCAGAAACAATTGAAAGTGAATAAGTATCTGATTGTTGTACTTTTTGTGACTACCTTAATTAAGACACTAATAATTACAGTGAAAGACCTCGAGATTGATAATGGTGACTCTTTAGGGATCGCTACCCTAAAGACGTGGTTTAGCCCACGATTATTCTGGTATTTGCTGGTGTGCCTTTGTGCCCTAGCCAGACCATATATCTTACTTTATCTATCTCTATGGACCTATTTAGGGGGTATGTATACTTATGGATTAGGTATTCTTGTCGGTAGGGTACTGAGTAGCCGTATGCACCAGTACGACTAGGGTACCTTTGTGTTCCTGGGTTGATAGTTGAAGGGTACAGTGTAGCTTGTATGCACCAATATGATTGGTGTACCTTTGTGTCTCGGGATCTTGATCTCCCCTCCAAGGTAAATAAATGGATATGTTGTGATAATTAAAAAAAAAGGGAAAACACTAATCATGAAAGTGAAATAAAATTGAGTCGGGCCTAGTTGAATTATATTATGAGTACCGATCCACCGGATATAATAGTGTCCCAGAAGCGTGTTGCCATGGAAGATGTTTATGAGTACCAGTCCACCGGATATAATAGTGGCCCAAGAGCGTGTTGTCCACCGAATATAATAGTAGCCTAGAAACATTTTACCTTGGAAGATGTATATATGCATTCCAGTACACCGACTATAATAGTGGGGGTACCAAGCTCAATAAATCCAATTTGTATGTGAATAAATTATGAAAAAATACTAGTCACATATACTGGAACACCATGTGAGTCGGGGCCAGACCAGTCCACCAGTGAATAATAGTGGCCAGGAGAGTTCTACCTTGGAGACCGGTCCACCGACAATAATAGTGGTTAGGAGCATTCTGCCCTGTATGTATTCTGGTCTACCGGCTATAATAGTGGGGTTCCCACACTCACTGGTGTGACCGTAGCCGGCACGCAATTTAAACCCTCTTGTTGTCAATTGTAGCACTGGTAAATAGGGTATCGTTCTAGCCGGGGATTGAGAGGGCTCACCTCTATCTAACTAGCTTAAACTATAAACAAAAATAAAAACACTAAATAACACACAAAATAAATAAATAAGAAAATAAAATACTAATGGGGGTTTATAAAAATAATAATAAAGGAGTAAATAAAATAAAGTAAGCTAATAACGATAATAATGAAAATGATAGGAAACTGCAGTTATGAGAAATATGTTAGGGAAATAAAAATCCACCACTAGATTAGGTTGAAAATATAATATTTATTTCTAAGTCATCTTTTAATCATGAGAAAGAGATCGACCAAGTTGCACACCAAAAGCAGGTCTATACACCTTATATTACTTCCCTTAATTAAATTAATACGACAAAGCGCCAATATTAACCCTATTAAATACTAGCAGTATAGCAGCAACAAGCGGCTCCTATATTTAACTAGATTTAATGCATTAAGTGTAAGTGGAAGGCTGTCAATCTAAGTACCCAAACTAGTACAAAAAGCATGTCTAGCTGTATTTCCTTTCCTTGACCCACACGTATCGAAACGTTTTACCACTTAGGTTAGAATCACAAAACGATTAGGTGAATTGTTATCTAACCTAGCTACAATTTATACATATAAATTCTAGTATATTTAAATGGCCACCTAGCAGGCAAATAATCCTACATACTGTCACTTATGAGGAACCACAACAAGGCATGCACCAAATAAACTATACTGGACAGAATTATACATATAAACGATAGAAATTAATATAGAGTCAAGAAACAATCTCACGAAACAAAGAAAATAAAATTATAATTCAAATCATAATCTAGGGTTTCAATTCATTCCCTAACAATAAATAATCAGCCACTCATAATTAAAGAATTAATTACACAAAAATTTATATCTAAAATATAAATTGAAAATAAGAGAAATAAATAACCGAAATTAATTTTGAATTAAAGATCAAGAATTTATTCAGATAAAAATTAATTTTATCTGAAATAAATTCTACCGGTATAAATATTTCTTCTTATTCTCTCTTCTCTCTCGGCTTTGATTTCCGTGCAAAATTCTTTCTTCTTTTTCCCGGCTGGCGGCTGGCGGCTGACGGTTGACGGCTAACGACTGACGCGTCGCTGCCTCGTCGTCCGAGCCTCTGTCTTCTCGTCCTTTGCCGCGTTCCCGCACTCGTGACTATGCTTTTCGTCCCACAGAGCCTCGGAAGGATCTGCCGCTCACTCCTCTCTGTCGCATCTTTTCTTTTCTCTATGCGGCTGCTTTTTATTTTCGTTCCTGCCCCAAGCCACGTCAGCCCTTTTTTTTTAAAAATTTTTGTGCGTGTATCCGTCTTACTCCTGTGTGCCGTCTTCCATGCTCTCGCTCCGACCTTTCCACGTCAGCCCTTCTGCGGCTGACTTTTTCTTTCATCTCGCGCCTTTGATTTTCGAGCGTCCAGCCCTTTTTCGCCCGGCCTCTTCCATTTTCTTTCCAAGTCAGCTGAGCCGTTAGGCTTCGTTTGGTTTGCTCCAGGCCTTTGGGCCTTCGGCCTTTGGCCGTTGGTCCAAAGGTCTTATTTCTTTTTTTTTAATTTTCTTTTATTTAAAAACAAAACCTGTAAAATAAAATTCAATAAATATTAATAAATAATATTTTACTCTAAATTTACTTAATTTATATCATTTTAGCTCAAATAATAAAATTTATGCAATTTTTACCACTTAAGCATAAAACAATAATTATTCCCCTATATTAGTTAAATAAACTACCAAAAACTAAGATTATAAGGGTATAAAATGTGTCAAAATATGAACTCATCACTCATATAGATATTTTATTCGAGATATGATGGAATTATGATTGATTATTGGCTTAATGCCTAAAAGTATTGATTTCACGTTGTGACTTATTAATGTGTGATGGACTTGTTAAGTATGTGGATGTTGTGTATGCATCTCTTCTTATATATGTATATAGTTTGTATCATGTGTTGCATTGCAGGCCTACTTTTCAGTGTGGTTTAAAGGGTTACTCATTACCATAGTACTGAAGGGTTCCATTCATGAGGCCCCTGCCTATTCAATGGGCAGTGTCCCTTGCAGGTCCTTTTTAGGTGCTATTCCAACGGGCAACAGGAAAGAGTGTAAGAAAATATCTATACCTTTAGGGTTTCACTCCTCTTTTAATTCCTAGTTTAAACATAATCTTTGTTCTTGTAACCACCATTGGCAGATTTTATTCTTGTAAATGTTTATTTATGCTACTCTGATTTTAATATGGTTTGAATTTCTAGCAATCCGTATCTCTTTCTTTTAGCCTTAGCACTTGGTACTGGAACGGTATGAGTGAACCGGTCTGGTACTAAGTGTGGTGGTAATATCCCCAGAATTCACAGTTTTACTATTTTGCTTCCGCTAATTCTTTTAAATAAGACGAAAATTTTCAGTAGTGAATTTTAGGAGTGTTATAGGAAAATACATTTCAAGCTGGTACAAAGTAATCAAAATCCCTCTTTGTAAGGTATCCAAACTATCAAGATGTATGATTTTAGAGCAGATGGCATTAAATAACCATCAAAGCCTCGTGATAGTAATTTGAATACACTTTGGAAAAATTCTACGTATAGTTATCGGCAACAAGTGCTGCATCAAAATATAACAATTATGAGACTTTATGTTAATTAGTTTCAACTCTTTCATCAACACGAGCCTTCTAACATTTGAAGAATACCCTTCCAGAACCTTGACATTATTAAAGAATTTGCAAAATAAAATTTTCTCTTTTCTTGAAAGAGTATGACATGCCGGTGGTAAATATGTTCTTCTTCCATTGTCTCACGGTGCCAGTTCCTATCTAATACTGATTTCTTCCATATCCATTCGAGCATTGATGCCATCTTTAGTCTTTCATGGAACATCAAGTAATATACCAACAAGACTGTTACATATATTTTTCTCGATATGCATCACATCAATGACATGTCTCACTTACAGAGATTCCTAATAAGGAAGGTCAAAGAATATTGACATCTTCTTCCACCCAACTGATGGAGGCTTATCTTTATTCTTCTTCCCACACTTAATACTAAAATGTTTCATCTTTAGCTACACTATTCGACCAATCAACCGGATTGGTGCATGCCCTTCTTCTCGAAAGGCATTGAACGCTTTTCTTTGCCAACGATAATGATGATTCTTCGGTAAAAATTGATGATGCCGAAGGAAGACAATCTTTTAGCCATGTGTTCGTTGAAAAAATGAAGTATTCTCCTCACATATTGGGCATGTATAATGACCTTTCACACTATAACCTAACAAGTTGCCATATGTCGGAAAATCATTTATAGTACTGAATAACATTACTCTCAAAGTGAATTTTTTTCACTATATGCATCAAATACTTCAACGCCCATGTCCCACAAGAACTTCAAATCATCAATCAAATGTCCCAAATATACATCAATATCATTCCCCGGTTGGTTTGGCCCCGAAATGAGTAAATATAGCATCATATTCTTGCGTTTCATATAGATTCACCGAGGTAGATTGTATATAACCAAAATCACTGGCCATAAACTGTAGGTGCCTTGATTGTGCGGATTCATTCCATCTGCAAAAAGCACAAGGCACATATTTCTTGCTTCTTTACCTAATTCAAGGAACAAGCCATCGATTATCATCCACTGTGGAGAGTCAGATGGACATCTAAGAAGCCCGCCATCTATCTTCTCATCAATATGCTATCTCAAGTTCTTGGCATCTTCAACATCATTAAACATCCGCCTAAATCTTGGTATTATAGGAAAATACCATAACACCTTAGCGGGCACCTTGTTCTTCTTGTATCGTGGTGCTTTGCATTCAAGATTAGGACAACTATCCAAAGACACATTGTCATTGCGAAATAAAATACAATAATTAGGGCATGCACGTATCTTCTCATAACTCATGTACATAGAGGAAATAATCTTCTTCGCTTCATAGGTAGGATCAGGTAGAACATTGTCATTAGGAAGCATATCCTTTATAAGTGTCAATAATTCCGTGAAAATCTTATCACTCCATCCATTACATGCTTTTAAGTTGTACAACCTTAAAGTAGTGGATAATCGAGTAAATGTCTTACAATCACCGTACAAAGGTTTCTCCAAGTCATTCAATAACTTTTCTAACATTTTTGGACAATCACAAACACTTTCCTCAACCTTTTGAGTCATCTCCTCTAATGAATGTCCCTTATAGTTATCAAATGATGATCTACTACTTTCCCTCCTAACATCCTTATTATCATATTTAGACTTTGTCTCACCATGCCATATCCAACAAGTGTAACTTGTATCAATTCTATACACAACACAAATGATCTCTCAAATCATCAGCGGTGACACGCTGAATATAAGCACATTTCAAACAAGGATAGACTATTCTAATAGAGTCCCGAGCATGTTCAACTGCAAACTTGATAAAAAACTCCACTCCTTCGTTATATTCTCTAGACAAACGATTTGCAGACAACCATTTCGATCTATAGTTTTTCAATCTAGATGTATCCCACTCAAAGGTAATTATTACAAATTAATTCAATTATAAGTTTAATAATTCACAAATCGCTCATGGTTAGAAAGAATTAATCTCAAATGTATCATGCTATTCTGTATATATATATATACGAATCATGAGAACACGTTTCTAAAAAGATATTAATACTTAAATTGCTCATACTTAGAAAGAGTTCACACACACGCGCGCGCGCACACACACACACACACACACACACACACACACATATATATATACATATACATACATATATATCAAAACATTATATAATGGTTCAAATTACAAAAGATATACATCCTATGGGATTAAAGCAATAGTAGCACTATATACATCAAAAGGTTGCTAAAGCCCAAACACCTAACTAAGAAAAAATCATAACCATAAAACTAAATCCCTTGGTAGCCTCATCGAGCCTAACTAACAACTATCACTCTCAAAGTCCACTCATCACAATATGTCATCTGTTCCCTCATAACCAGAGAGTCTAGTCACAGATACTCTAGGGTAACTGGGGTGGATACTCGAAGGTAAGCTATGACGAAACCTCCACTCATCATCAATCACCATTAGCTCTCTAAATATCTAATCATACTCTCTAGCAAACACCTCACCCTCAATAAATCTCGGGTGTGGTGCATCCGTGTGGTGGACAAACCAATGCAAAATAGTAGATGTAGCCAATGACTATGGCTCTATCTGAGGTAGGGTCAACAATAGGTGATACGATATGAAATGGAAGGGGTGATAGGATGCATTGCTTGCATACAACCAACCTAGCTCGTTGTATAAACATAAGACATGATCAGTAGATTAGCATGTGGCGCCATGCATAGATATGGTGGAGGGTATGTCATTTCACTACCTACAAATGAGAACCACTAAATCTTATCATCAAGGTTGTTCACGAAAGGATCTAAATTACAGAATATGTAAACTGATCTTGAACTAGCTAGATAAATCATAAATATATTCTACTAGATCTTAACCAACTATGTAAAGATAACAACATACCCACATAAGATACTTATCATAAAACTTATAATCTTGCATCGATTTTTATTTATTTCTCAATTGATATAAACATGTCATTAAATATCAAGAAAAGATAAATTACCAAACACATCCTTTCATTTACTCCCACTAGATTTATCAATAAGTTAAGTTGAATCAAACTTCCTCTTACTATACTCGACATATTTAAAATAAGGACATAATCTATATTTAACAAATCGGTTGAACATCAAACTATCATCAAATCGTTCAAGCTCTGCATAGTAAAATCAAGTAGATATTAATAAGATAATATATATAGGTTAAGTATAATAATATGATATTATTAAAAGTAGAGTTGAGAATAATGTATATAATATTTTGTTATAAGAGAACATATTAATTATTATATTTAGTAAAATAAACACAAAACCCTAACCCTAATCCTATCCCAAACCATAATAAATTATAATAAAAACTAACCTTAAACCTAATAAACACTAATGCTAAACCTAGCTAACTATAGTTAAACCCTAATAAATCCTATATTATTATTATTATTATTATACACAATAATTCCTCTATATTTAATTATTCACTTTTATATTTAGTATAATAAATGATAAACCCTGGCCCTAACCCTAATAAATTATAATAAAAATTAACCCTAAACCTAATAAACCCTAATCCTAAACCTAGCTAACTATAATTAAACCCTAATAAATCCTATATTATTATTGTTATTATTATTATACACAATTATTCCTCTCTATTTAATTATTCACTTTTATATTTAGTATAATTAATGCTAAACCCTAACCCTAAACCTAATAAATTATAATAAAAACTAACCCTAAACCTAATAAACCCTAATCCTAAACCTATCTAACTATAATTAAACCCTAATAAATCCTATATTATTATTATTATTATTATTATTTTATTATACAAAATTATTCCTATCTATTTAATTATTCACTTTTATATTTAGTATAATAAATGCTAAAACCTAACCCTAACCCTAATAAATTATAATAAAAACTAACTCTAAACCTAATAAACCCTAATCCTAAACCTAACTAACTATAATTACACCTAATAAATCCTATATTATTATTATTACAAATTATTATTATTATTATACACAATTATTCCTCTCCATTTAATTATTCACTTTTATATTTTCTTTATTTTCTATTTCTATTTAATCCTCATCAAATAAAAATTATTAACATGTATCTCTATTTGAAAATTTTATTTAATGATGTGCAAATGTAAAATATATTTTCATTTAATTATATGATATTTCCTAACATCTTATTGTCCTATACTTATTAATGAATATATATATAGTTTTTACGAGTGAAATTACTAATATTTTTAAGTATTTTATTTCTCTTGGTAATTAAGCACTCATGCATGTTATATATATATGTATGGTCTCGGCCAACACAGTCATGCATGTTAATATGTAACATTACCGATAAATTCAACAATGAACAACAACATTTTTCATCAACACATTCAACCACACATTTTTCAACAACAAACTGTAATTTTTCAATAACAAAGAATGCATGCATATATATATATATAAGAAGAGAAAAAGCTACAAGTGGAATTAAAAAACCATACATAAAAGGAGCGGTGGCGAGCAAGAGAACCAGCGGCAAGCAACAGGAGAGCGGCGACCACCTACGAACACGGTGGAGTAAGAAGGACCAAGTGCAGGCAAGGTGCGCAAGAATGGTAGCACATGCAACACAAAGAATGACAGAGGTGTGGTGGTGTAAGCGAAAGAGTGGTTGCTCGGAGTTGGCGGTGAGAAAGAGAACAAGTGGTGGTTTTTTGGAGTTGAGAGGAGCCGGAGTGGTGGCGCACGGTGTGGTTGTGCGAGGGTTTGCAAGAGAATGAGAGGAAGAGAGGGAAGGTGCAGAGAATGAGAGAGTATGAAATTTTTGGCACGAAACCAGAACTGAACGAAATAAAAGGCAGAAGATTGGGGTTTTAATAATGGTTCTTACAGGAACTTTTATTAAAACATTGGGCCTTTTAACAATGGTTATTATAGAAACCGTTATTAAAGGAAATTTTAATAACAATTTTTCATATACCGTTATTAAAACTATCATGTATAATTTTCACGTATTTGACAATGGTTTCCTAACCACCGTTATTAATGTTCTGTTATTATTTTTTATTTTTGTAGTAGTGAGGGTTGAATGCCAATCAACAACTCTACTTTAATGAGGACACCTCATCTTCTATATGGGTGAAAGATATGGTAGGAACCTCTTATTGTTAGGTGGAGGGACATTCAGACCATGCAGGTTATATCTCTCATGCAATTTCTACGTCCACTGAGACATCAAGGATTGAGCAAGATATGATGTAGAAGACCCTCATAGAGACCCTGACTCAGGTACTTCCTTCTACACCGACCATCTACCAAAGACCAAGCATGAACAACATGCCATTTTCATTCTTGATCCCGGAGGTTTGAAGGCAAGTGCTATACAAAGGGGAACCTAGAAGTGATAGTGTAATACCTCAAATATTTCTTACCTTAATTACTATTAAATTAGACTTGTAATCCACTTCAAATATTTCTATCATGCTTTATCTAGCCATCTATATTAAATTCCATCTTCCCAACACTTATTTTATTCATTTGTGGAAAATCACACTTTGATGCAAATTCTCTAATCGTTTAATTTTCACTAATTTTGATTTATTCTAAACTTGTAACTTATTTTTTAAAAATATTTCTAAGCATATTATTTTATTTCAATACTTTCTACATAAATTTTGAGCCTTTCACTAATTAATTATTTGCTTGTAGAAATAATTTAGTTGTTTGCCAAAAATAATAATTTATGCAATTTTCTGTTCCAAGCAATTTCTTGCTGGTTTTGGTTCATCTAAAATTTCTTATTAGTTCTAAAAATATTCTAATATTAGTTACGTGTCTTAGACATTTTTAAGCTTGTCTGTTTCTTCCTAGTCATTAAATTGTAAAAAATTATGTTTATGTAATAAGAAAATTTTAAGCGATTTATTCATTTAAATTCATTTAGCTTCAAAATAATTTTGAATTCAAATATTTTTAACATATTTAAAATTATAATTCTCATCTTTTCAAACCCTTTTGGATCCTCTGGTATTCGCTTCGTGTATTTGCAAAAAATTGTGTTTTTCGTATTATCGTTTTTTCTTTTTTCATTTCCCATCCATAGAGATTCAAAAAAAAAATCAATACCAATATTTTTATATATTTGTATTTCTAAAACTATATCTCACATTTGCATAAATTTCCATAATTTTTGGAGTCCAATTGCTAATTGTTTCTTCAAAAATATCTATTTGGGACATTCTTTATAACTTAATTTATTAAATTAAGTGTAACTAAATTTCTGCTATCTCATTTGATCCTAAACAACCTCTATCTAGATCTCAAACTGATTTTCCTCTAACTTGACCTCGATTAAGCAAGAATTTGGTTAAAGTTACCCTAATCATGCCTTTTACCTTTTAACCTCTTATACGCTTAACCGCCTTCAATCAAGTGTTAAGCAAGCCATCATTCCCTCGCTTTTTTGTATGCCGGACCTAGTTAATGAAGAATAGAGGAGAATCGGGCCTTTTAATCCATGCTCACCCCTCTTTCATTCATTTTTCATGCAGCCCAAGACTTTTTCAAGTGTGCTAATCATTGTTCTGTCCTTGTCTGCCCTAGCTTTCGCAACCCCAGTGGTGTGCTCCTTTCTCTGGATTCTTCCTTTTTTTCTTTTTCATTAAACCTTCCACAACATCCATCCATCCTTGCCTCCAACCTCCTTGTAGAGTTCATGGCTTTCCCTCCATCTTTTCCCCCATTATCGATATGCATTTGCTGTTGTGCAGCTGATTTTCTTCGTCACTTCGCATGCCTCTAGCAACCTCATTCCTCCTTTATTTTCCTTTGTGTTTGTTGGATTGGAATCCTTTAATTTCATCATAAAATAACCACGTAACCATGCTCTTTAAGTAGTGCTTTTGATCCCCTTTTCCAACCCCAACATTCCTTTTCTACTATTATTTTATATGAACTGCTACTACTGTCGGGCCGAGTTTTTCGTGTTTTCTTGCCATAAGTTTCCATTTGGTGTTTTCGTTGGAATTTATTCCTTTCATCTTCCACTTCATTCCCCATCCATTAAATTCCTACGTACGTGCCTTCTTCCATCTTCTTTTCCCCTTAAAACTCCCCTACCGAGCAATCTGACATTACCATTTCATGCTGTTGTTGTGCTGTTTTCCAGCAATGCTGCTGTTGCTATTTTATTTTTCCAGTTTCCCCTTCATTTCCCTTACATTTTAGCCCCCACCCCCAATCCTATCTTGGTGGTGTTTAGATGGTGTTTGAGTGGCGGAAATGTGGGTCGTTTTGGGGGCAACTTTCTGTCCAGATTTTCTCATCCTCCTTCCTCCTCTTTAACCTTGGTTTCCATTCTCCTAATCCCTTCTCTCTTGTCTCTTATATATTTCCTTGCTAATTTCCGTCATTGCTAACCTCTTGATGTAATATTTGTAGCAGATAAAGAGGTGGTTGATGGAGGAAGTGAATTAGGAGTATTTTTTTACTTGCTTGAAGATTAGCTTAGAAGTAAGCTTTGCTTACTCACTTGATACGGAATTTATGTGGTAATATATGTCTTAAATTTCTAGTGTAAATGATCATGTTGTATTATGTGGTATATATGCTATTTTCCATGTTCTGCATGGTATTCTATATTTTAGTATGATTCCATGTACTAAGCTTTTATTCATTTATCGTTTTATGTGAAAATGTTTTTTTTTGGGTAAATAAGTAGATTTTTATTACTAAAAAAATGAAGATATATACAAACTAAATTAGACCACCAAAGCATCTAAACAATCTTTCCATTGGTCATACTTATTGTCACGATGTGAAGTAAAAATCCTACTTGACACTACAAAACAAATGTCTTTAAGAAGCGGATTAGAGTGTCAAAATTTATTTCTAAATATTCTAGCATTCATTTCCTACCAAATAGATCCTATGAATAGGGATGACAATGGGGCGGGTCGGGGACAGGAACCCCATCTCCATCCCCGAATTCGATAAGAAAAATAATCTCCGAATCCGACCTGATCCCCAATTTATTTTCCATCCTCGATTTATTCCTCGACCCGATCCCCGAAACCCGACTTTATACCCGAACCTCAATCCCAAATTTATTTTCCATCCTCAATTTATTCCTCTACCCGATCACCGAAACCCGACTTTATACCTGAATCCCGATCCCATCCCTGATCCTCAAGCCTTTTTTTTATATTATACTTTTAATTTATATTCTATATAAAAAAATTATATATATAATTATATAAAAAAAATATAAAAAAATTTATTCGGGGCGGGTTCTAGGATGGAGACCCCAAACCCGTCCCCTCCTTATCCTAAAAAAAATCCATGTTAAGAATCTCATAACCCGAACCCGATCCCCGAATTTTCTCCCCGAACCCATGGGGAAAGTTGCCATCCCTACCTATGAATGTGACAAAAAGGGCTCTGAGCATGTCCTTCTTTCTCTTGCACTGCTTTGTGTTCTTAACCAAGATTTTAAGTTCTGACTCCTATGATTAGATATGATCTCTCTTGTTAAAGGATTTCCTAATCTTCGTCTAAATCTCTTGACTGTAAGGGCAGTCAAACATAAGATGCTTGGTGTCCTCCTTCTGTCTTGTCATGCACAAGATGCATTCAATATCTTCAATAAGATTCAGCAACTTCAATCTCACCTTGGTCATCAACCTGTTTTGAATAGCAAGCCAGGTAATAAATTAGTGTTTGGGGGCATCCAAACCACACCAAGGAATAGACCACCACCAAAATTTTTCACTATGGTGCCTAGTAAGATCCATCATGCTTTATGATTTTTTCCAAAAACTGAGAATCAGAGAAGAATTCATGAAAATGATGTATGAGTTTGAAGATTTGCTGCAACTGCCAAGAGAACTTATAAATTGAAGAAAAGGACCACAAAGATTGAGAGCTTAAGTAGATAGAATGAACCCATTTAGCCCAAAGGGAGTCCTTCTTGTAGCATAAGTTCCAAAGCATCTTCCCCACTACCACTTTATTTCATTGATAAACATCAATTAAACTCAGACCTCCTTCCTTTTTAGGCAAGTAGACCTGCTTCCAAGCTACCAAAGCTTTCTTTGAAGAATTTGTTTTCCTAGTCCATAGGAACTTCCTACACATACATTCAATTTGCTGGATCAACTTCCTTGGGAGAATAAAGACTTGAGACCAGTAAAGCTAGAAACTAAAAATAACAGAATTCAATAGTTGTGTTCTACCAGCATAAGATAGTAAATGGGAATGCCAGCGAGTAAGTTTCTTTGCTATTTTTTGCACCAGACCTTGGAGCTGGGAGGTTGTGAGCCTTGTAGAGGATAGAGGAACCCCTAAATATGAGAAGGGAAAGCTACCCTAAGAGAAATTAGTTTGGTGCAGGATATGAGACCTTGTTGCATCATCCACACCTCCAAAATATATGCTGCTCTTTTGAGGGTGAATAATAAGTCTAGACCTATCAGAGAAGTATTTAATTACATTGATGAGACTATTAACCAATTTAAAATCTCCCCTATAGAAGAGGAGCATATCATCTATAAAAGCAAGGTTAATAATCTTCAAATCTTTACATTTAGGATGACCTTTAAAAGCCTTATCATGCCACAAAACTTGAGAGATCTAGTAAGGTACTCAGCCACCAACACAAACAAATAAGGGGAAAGGGGGTCCCCTTGCCTTAATCATTATTGATATTTGAAAGGTTTGGTTAGCTCACCATTTAAAAAAATAGTATAGGATAAAATGGTTACACATGCCATTATCCATCTAACAACTTGGAGGGGAAACCATAAGCATGGAGGACTTGGTGCAAAAAACCCCAATGAACCGAATCATATGCTTTCTTAATGTCAACTTTAATCATACACCTAGGAAAATAATACTTTTGAGAATATTTCCTAACCAATTTAGTAGTTAGCAAAACATTTTCACCAATATGCCTTCCTTTAACAAAACCAGATTGAGCTTGATTGATGAGATAAGGCATTAAGGTCTGCAGTCTAGTAGTTACAAATTTAGAAATGATATTATATAAAACACCACAGTAAACAATAGGTTTATAATCACTTACTCTAGTAGCATTGCCTTTTTTTGGAATGAGGGTTACAGAAGTGATATTGAGTTGGGGAGGAAGATATCCAGTAATGAAGAAATTTTGGACTGCATATATGATATCAGTCCCTATAATCTCCCATGATTTATTAAAGAAAGCAGCAGTAAAACCATCAACACCAGGGGATTTATAATCTCTAATAGCAAACACAACATCCTTAACCTCTTGAGAAGAGATATGAGAGAGGAGCTGATACTTATGATTATCAAGAAGAATAGGACCCTGAGAAATAACTACAGGGTTAGCCAAACCTGTGTTACTCCCTTTATATCCAAGCAGCTCTTTGTAAAAGGTGAGAAAAGAATCTAAGATACAAGTAGGATCAGAGGTGAAATTCCCAGTATGCAGCTCAATCTGTTGAATAGAATTCAAATTTTGATTCCCCTTCAATCTAGCAAAAAAGTATTTATGGTTTGCATCTCCCATATTCAACCAGTGAATTTTGGATTTCTGTTTGAGAAAGCATTCATAACTTCTTGATATTTTGTTGAAATGGTCTTCACACTCATGCATTGCAATTCTGAGTTCAGTATTACTAATGTCCAACAGAACCTTCTACTGAGACTCAGCTAAATCCTTCCTTGCCTCCTCCATTTTATGTTCTAGGGACCCATATTTAATCCTATTAAACTCTTTTAGGATAGCTTTCAATCTTTGAAGAATATTGAAAATATGCAGCAGAGGGTTACTACTTGAATGTCCATTCTAGTGCGCCCTTATGATGTCCAAGAAATGAGGGTCTTCATCCCAAAAATTATAAAACCTGAAAGGTTTCTTCCTAGTAGAATGAAACCTTGTATGAACTTGAACAATTCAATGATTTGATAACATGGGAGGGTTGAAGGTAACTGAGGAATTAGTGAACAAATTAAGCCAGGGCACATTCACCATTGCCCTATCAAGCTTACAAGTAATAGCATCATCCCCACTCCTTTTATTCTTCCTTGTGAAAAAACAACCATAGCCCTTAAGATCTCTCAGACCCAACAGATTAAGACAATGAGAAAAATCAAGCAAGTTCTGAGTAGAAGGATTGTCCCCTCCTTACTTTTCATAATGGTGAAGGATTATGTTAAAATCTCCCATTAAAATCATAGGTTGTGAGATGCTGTTATTTAGTTCTAACCAATTCCACAAACTCTTCCTACCTGAACCAGTGTTGAAAGCATAAATAAAACCCATAGCAAACTGCACCTTACCATCAAGAGTCTTGACATCACATAAGACACCCTGAGTACAAGAAGAAAGGTGGTTCACAGAACAAATCAAAGGATCCCAGAGCACCCACACTCGCCCATTATCATGACTTTGATAGTTATTTAACCACATCTAATTTCTTATTAAACCTGCTTTAATATTACCAGCTTTATTGAATTTAATTCTAGTCTCCAATAAACCAACAAGGGAGCACTTTCTTTTTTTGATCCATCCACAAACCTCCCTTTGTTTGGATGGATCATTAACGCCTCTCACATTCCAACTAGCAATCATGGGCAGTTGGATCATGAGGGTGCCTTGTCACCTCTTGGATCTGACCTAGGGAAAAATCATCATTAAAATCTCTGAGAGCTTGAAATCGATTACCACTACTACCACTGTTAAGGACATCATGAGAACTGGAGTCATTATCCTTTGGGAAAATAGAAGAATTAGTCCTATGATCTTTCACTGATCCAGGAGATGCAAACTCCCTCTTCTTAGACTTTAGAACCCCTTCATCTGCAGAACCATCCTTATAATATGAAATATGTCTTCTGTCCTTGACTACCTTCCATTCTTGATGAACTCGAGCCACTATAATAACAGTTTTCTTATGAAGTTTCCAGCATTTTTGATCATTATGGAATGGATCAAGGTAGTGATGATAGAAGGATGGTTCCATTCAAACCGAACTGATTGAGTAATAATAGAACCATCAGGATCTCTAATCAAAATGGACTCACACAAAGGTTTTTTAATAGCAACTTTCACTAACACCCTAGGATAAGCAATCCTATCCTTCCTACAGGTGATAGCATCAGTGCAAATAGGGTACCCTATTGAGCTAGCAATCATACTCAACAATTTAGAAGACCAATATTCTAAGGGTTGTTGAGGTAGTTTAACCCACAAAGGAACAAATTGCAATTCAGATTTTGAGAGCTTCAACTTCCTTTTCCATCTTTTTAGAATTAATGGCTTGCTGTAATAAGACCAACATTGTGATAATATCCATTCACAATCTGTAGCGGAAAAAAATTTAAATAAAAAGAAACCATCATCATGGCATATAATTTTAGGAGGAGCCACACAATTCCATTGAGATTTAATAAAGCCTACCATTTGATTAAAAGTGAGATCCTAAACATAAACATAACCTATCAAAGCATGCTGCCATTCCTCCAATTCCTTATCAACTTCCTCCTTAACCAAATTGACCACAATTTGTCCCTCTTCAATCTATGGAGGCACATAATTTAGGGGCATACATTGATTGGGATTACGATTGAAAGCAATTTTTTCCCACCATGAAACACCAGTGGCAGTCCCAGATTGGTGATGAATCAGGTTTTGATCAGAAACATTCACACCTTCCTCAATTCCAGGTCCTCCAACCATTTCAGTATAGTTCAAATACACAGATGAATTAATAGGTAAACCTACAGTATTAATCAAGTTAACTCCTGATTCAGGTAATACAACAGTCTTAGGAAGTTTAGGCATCAATTTTAAATTCGAAGGATGATAAGAAGAAATAGGGTTTGGACATTGATCATGGAATTCAGTCCTATCCACAGGAACCCCATTCAAATTTGCATTAGGCATACTAGGTCCATCAAGAATACATCCACCTCAAACAAGAATAGGACTAGAAGAAGGCGACGATAAAGGCTTATCACCCCCTTCATCAAAATCATCATTAATTTGAACCTTCACCGCATCTAGTGCCTTGTTCTCAGATTTTGAATTTCTCAATACTCGCCGATGGCCGCCTTTACCAAACCCAGCCATTGACTTCCTATTCTTGGCCATTAACTGCCGTGAATTCCGCTGAAAGGAACCAGAGCAGGCAGGCATTCTACTTATGTCATTATTAATTTCTCTAAGTATTCTTAATAGTATTGTGAAAATGGTTTTAGTAGCAAAAATATTTATTATTTGGGCCAGAATTTAATTTAGTTGAAATTATATTTTTAATATAATCTATTTTTATATATTTATATAAAAAATACTCTGTGTACCGATATATCCCACCCACCCGGTCACCCACCCCTTCCTTATTTTTTCCCATCCTCTCTCCCTATTTCTTTCCCATTTTTCTCTGCGGTGCAAACTAATTTTGAAACCCTCAATGTAACACCCCCATTTTTACTACAAAAAAATTCATTTGGCGAAAGCGTTAATTAAAAAAATTTATGGATGTTCCCGCCACATTCAGTATAAGTTTGACATCCTCTACCATTCTTATACTAAGTGCTAATGTTAAAACATTTCTCTACTTAAATAACCTTTATAACGAAGGCAAGATAGAAATTTTATTACAAATTATATTTTCATAATAAATATAAAAAGATCAGGTAAAAATTTACAATATAACAAAGGAAAATAGCAAGGGACTTAAGAGTCCACAAAATATCCGGATCAAAGATGCTGTGGCAAACACCGAATAGTCCTAACTCTTAACCCTCTACTAAAATCCATCAAACCAAACTCTCAAAGTACTCTTGTAGGGTCATCACTACTCGTTGAATAGGTAGAGGACCATAAAACAGAACCTATCAGTACTATGGTACTGAATAACATTTTATACCAAACTAATATGAAAAACCAGCATGAGACATATGCAAGGCATACAACTAACATAGTATAAGACATATACATACACATACGAGGATTGAGATATAATAATCATTTAGATAATCAAATTCCATCAAGGTCATGCACTGCTCATATTCATTTATCTGAAACCACTGAAAGCTTACCAAATGAACATGCCAGAGATGCTCTCAGAAGTAATAATTAGAACCCAAACTCCAACATAACAATCATAACATTCACAACATGACTTATATCTCAGCATTAATCCCAACCAAATTCATAACATCACAGGTATGTTCATAGGTATACTATCATAAAATCAATAACATCACAGGTATACTTACAAGTACAATATAATAACACACCTAACATCACATGTATACTTATATGTATAGTATGATAAAATATATAACATCACATATATGATTACAGGTACAGTATAATAAAATTCATAACATCACCGGTGTACTTATAGGTATAATATAATAAAATACATAATATCACAAGTATACTTACAGATATAGTATAATAAAATCCATAACATCACTGGCATGCTCACAGACATTATACCAACACAAGTAGGTATAAAGGCTGCTACCGAAACTATAAGTAGTCACAAAGGTTACTACCAAATCGCAGGTAGGCACAAAGGATGCTACCAAAACCACAAGTAGACACGAAGGCTACTACCAAACCAACCCAATATCTAATAATAATCATTCCAATCAAATCAAATCATTTTCATTTTTATTTATTCGAGGGAGATACAACAATAACCCAAAGACATAAAAGTGCCCTGATCATACCGATGCACAAGACATCATGCTATCCTCCAACCATCCAACCTAGAGGCATAACAACACTCTGGTCATACCGATGCACAAGACACACAATACCCTCATCACCTCAGACACCTAATCCTTAAGTACTGATACCCCCTATACGGCCCGTAGGTTACCTATAGAGTAGACTAGGGCTTTACTGAGGCACAACCGACACACCAAAAATCCAAACAAATCGAGGACTCCTATCTCGTCTCTAGGGTAGCTACCCTTAGAGAAAAATCATTCCCTAACTTGAGGTATTCCATTTTACGTATTAGTATTTTATAAGGTGATCACATATAACACATATTGTACAATTATTTTCATTTCCATACTTATCCATTTTTTCTTTATTTTTAATTATCCAAGCTAACCCTAAGGTCAATGATCCAAAAAAAGGTCAAAGTCAACACTAAGGTCAACCTATTAAAAGTCTAAGGCCATTTTATGTCCAATTATTCACATTTGGGCACATTAGGTCAAAATGACCAAAATACTCCTAATACCAATACTTATCATATTATCATCCATTTAATTACTAAATCAATTTTATTTATTAATTTTCCATGAAAAGGCTAAGACGAAATGATTTAATTACTTATTATGCAATTTAAATTATTAGCAATGTCAAAAGATCATTTTGCCCTTACACTTGTTTCTGCATACAAAATCCTATTATACACTTTTGAAATGTACAAAACACATAATTGCATAATCAATAATAGATAATACATATTAGATATGATTTTTAGGATAAATATCATAATACACTAAAAATGACTAAATTGCCCCTAGAGCACACATCCATAATTATGTCTAAGCATGCTCACCCTATTATTTTATACATACTTATCACACAAAATATTTTTAAGTTATTAGAATCATTTTAATCGTACTTTATTACCCGAAATATTTTACATCAGATAACATGCTCGTTTTACTAGTTTTCATGATAATAATAATTAACACATAATTGTATCCTAACAAATCATGCTTAACATATTTTCATACACCAAAAAATCTAATGTGCTATCATGCAATATTTATAATTTTAGTAGGGTATAATAGTTACTTGAATTCCAACAAAATTATAAAATTAGCGGTATCTACTAAAATTCTTAGGTCCCGCTAATCAAACTTTTGTACCTAAAAAAATATACCACAATTAGTGAATCAATATCTATTAGATAAAATAATAATTCTAATATCAAAATATTTATTTTTTTAAAATTACCTAAATACCATTACATTTAACAATAGGTACCAAAATTTATAAGATAAAACAATTCACTCACGCTGCATATGTAGCATGAGGACTGCACGAACCAGGGGACTGCATGTTGCTTGATAGTTGCAAGGGTGAGGCAGGGAGAGGTGGTAGCAGGCAGTGGATATGGTGGTAATGGTTGGTGGTGACCGGGTGGTGCTGTCGGAACTAGGGTGGTGTGGGCTGGCTGTGTTGGAAAGGCTTAGTGGTGATGTGCAGAGGGAGAAGGGGAGGCTACGGGCAAGAAGAAGAAGGAGGTTGGGGCTCAGTGGTGATGGTGGGATGGTGCTCGGGTGACTCGAATGGGCAGTGCAAAGGGGATGGTGATGCGTTTGGTACCGGGGTGGTGGTGGCTGGCAGTAGGAGGCAGAAAGAAGGGGAAAGGGGCTGCTGGGATGGTGGATGGTTGGGATCGGTTGAGGGTGGCAGAAGTGGTTGTGGAGTGGTTGGGCTGGGTGACGGTGATGGTTGTGGACTATTGGGTTGATCAGGGTTGGGGTTGTGGCGTGTGCATGGTGCTTCTGCTAGGGTGGTTGGGAAGTGCAGAGGGAAATGAAGAAGGTGATCGGGTGCTACAGGGTGTTGGATGGTGGTGTAGTGGTGCCGTAGGGGTTGTTCGGGGCTGGGAATTCGAACAACAAAGAGGGGGAGGAAGGGGTTGGGAGCATGGGTAGGGGCTGCAGGTTTAGTTGGGAGTGGGTGTGCTTGAGTGTATGTATACAAAAAATATGTAGAGCGAGCATGTGGAGTGAGATAAGGAGGGAGATAGGGAAAGAGATTTGGGGGAGGTATTTTGCAAGGTAAAGGTAACGTGAGGGAGAGAAATGTATGGTAAGGTAGAATAGGTTTATTTTGTATTTTTTTTGATAAGTAAAAACAAATTTATAAATGAAACAGCTAGAAGGCTATAAGTACAACCAACACATTACAGGACCAGATTGTCAATACAATGCTGCCATCGATATAGTTGCTTTTACGATCCAAGTACAAACATCTACTAGATATAATAAAACTAATGTCTCTTAGCAAACTGCTACTAGTGTGGGCTAAATTACGAAAAATTCTTGAATTACGTTCATACCAAATTAAAGGAATAAAGGTGACAAAGGAAGCACGTAATATAGCCTTCTTCTCCTTGGGTTTTCTCGTAGAGCATTTATTTTGTATTTTTATTTTAGATTTAGTTTGGGTAGATTAGTGTACCAGGTAGAAAAATAATCTGAAAAAAATAATTTGAATTAGGATAGGTTTAATGGAACGAAAAAAGATAAAATAATTGGGGATCAATTTTAGGAAATTATTTCTGATTATGGGTCAAGAGTTGTTAATAAAATAATTATGATAAGATTTATGGGTATAAACTAGGGTTAAAAGTAATAGTCTAATTTCTATCAAATCTTAACCTGATTAAATTTATATATAAAACGTTATAATAATACACATAATAATACGTTTAATACTAATTCTTATAAAATAATAATTATAACTAATCATACGTAACTATTAATTTATAATTAAAGTTTCTAAAAATGGGGTATTACACCCGAGTCCCAGCCCCAACCTCTTGCTTTGGTGCTTCCTACTCCCTATGTGCTCCCTTATCTTCCTTTTGTTTTCAGTCTACCCACGCCACCACCATACCACCTTGCCCCGCCACTTGACCACATCACAACAAACACCTCCTGCCTCCGAGCTCTAGCACATATGACAACAGAGGACGATAACAGATGCCATACCACCTCGCCTCGCCACCAACAAACGTTCCTTGACCTCCGGTGAAGCTCCACTGCCATTTACCTACTATATTTTGGCTGATTGCAGTGGGTATATTTTTTTTTTTCCAAATCCTAACTTTTATTTTGATTAAATTTCTATGATTTGCTTATGATAAGTTAAATTAGTTGCTGAATTGGTGATGTAATGTAGTTTAAAGAATTGGATTTGATAGAATCCAATTAATTTTTTTGATGTAGTAGCTTTAATTTTAGTTTTAATATCAGATATTTGTTGAGCAGGTTAAATATTTGTTGAGCGGATCAAATATTTGCTCAGCAAATCAGATAATATCAAATATATTTGTGATTTTATGTTTTTTTTTATATTTGAAATCTTATTCGGATAATATTGGTTATATTTAATATTCGAAGTTTTGGATCAAATATCAAATATTATTTTCAGATATCCGAAGTTTCGGTTATCTAAAATATTGGATATTTGAACCGTGAATAACCCTACCAACACCACATAATATATTAATTTAGTCTTTAGATTCGATAGGATTACATGTTAATTTATCAAGATTCATACATAATAATAATGAAAAAAGGTACTTGAGTCCATAACACAGTAATATCCATACTTGGATGCAGGATAATAACCTACTGGTGTTAGTGCAATCTTCTAAATCAGACATACATTCGTAACTGATGTAAATTAAATAGGACGAAATATGTATGTCCCAATTACTAAAACACTTTATATAGACAATTAACTAGTTATTTAATCTATAATACTCAAAAAATCTACATATATGGGTTTATATTTAATTAAATATATTAAATTTAAATAATTTATATATAAATATGATTATTTATGTACGACCAACTTAAAAAAAAATAAAATCCAACATTGCCTGGATCTTGACAGTAGAGGTGGCAAACGGGTCGGGCGGGTCGGGTTCGGGTCGGGTCATAGCGGGTCGGGTCATTAACGGGTCGGGTCATAGCGGGTCATTTGACTATTGCGGGTCGGGTGCGGGTCGGGTCGGGTCACTAACGGGTCGGGTCATTTCGGGTCAATCAATTTGGCGGGTCGGGTGCGGGTCGGGTCGGGTCATTAACGGGTCGGGTCATTTCGGGTCAATTTGTCGGGTCGGGTGCGGGTCGGGTCGAGTCATTAACGGGTCGGGTCATTTCGGGTCAATTTGTCGGGTCGGGTCGGTTGCGGGTCGGGTCATTTCGGTTGCGGGTCATTTCGGGTCAATTGTCGGGTCGGGTCGGTTTTGGGTCGGGTCATTTCGGTTCCGGCCTCCAGGTCATTTCGGGTTAATTTGTCGAGTCGGATTAGGTCCGACTATTCGAGTTAAGAAAACTCGGATTCGGATAATTTTGGGTTAAATTGATTGGTGGTAGGGTGACTAGGGTCGGGTTGGTTTCGGGTCATTTTCTAGTTCACGTGAGTAGGTGGCTTCGGCCGGTTCAGGTCATTTCATATTTTCATGTAATAATATAATATGACAGGTTAGTTATGTTCGAGTTGTTTCGAGTTAAATTGATGGGTGGGGTCATTTGACTCATTTCATACAATTTGACGGGTTGAATTCAATTAGTTACGGGTTAACTTAATGGGTCGAGTTTTGACGGGTTTACTCATATTCGAGCTTAAGTAATTATCATTTCATAAATCATAAATATTAGAGACAGACAATCATAAGATTAATATTGCAGATAAAAGAATTAAAAATATTAAATGCGCTTTATTTTCACAAATAAATAGTAAAGATATTTATAAATTTTAATAATAAAAAATGTTGCGCTTTGAATCAAACAAAGATATTTATCATTGATTATAATTTATTTGATAACTTAAAATATTTAATTACTTAAAAAAGATAATTTTATAAAATAAAGATGATCAAAACAAGATTATACAATGTATAATTAATTATCATTTATTACATTGTATATATTAGATACAATAATAAGATTACTAGTAAAGATAAATAAAATAAGAATATTATATGTGTTTTATTTTTACAAAGGTAAATAATAAAAATATTTATAAGTTTTAATAGTATTATATTCGATTGCTTAAAATATTTATAAATTTTAAAAGTAAAAATATTAGATATCTATAATATATTATATTTACTTAATTAGTTAAAATATTTGATTACTTAAAAAAAGATAATTTTATAAAATAAAGATGAGCATAACAAGAATAAACAATGTATAATTATCATTTACTACATTGTAAATATTAGATACAATCATAAGATTATTAGTAAAGATAAATGAAAAAAGAGTATTATATGTGTTTTATTTTTACAAAGGTAAATAATAAAGATATTTATAAGTTTTAATAGTATTATATTTGATTACTTTAAACATTTATAAATTTTACATGTAAAAGTATTCGATGTTTATCATATATTATATTTAATTGATTACTTAAAAAAAGATAATTTTATAAAATAAAGGTGAGTATAACAAGAATATATAATGTATAATTATCATTTATAACATTGTAAATATTATATACAATACAATTATAAGATTACTAGTAAAGATAAATGAAATAAGAATATTATATGTGTTTTATTTTTACAAAGGTAAATAATAAAGATATTCATAAGTTTAATAGTATTATATTTGATTTCTTTAAACATTTATAAATTTTAAAAGTAAAAATATTAGATGTTTATATTATATTATATTTAATTAATTAGTTAAAATATTTGATTACTTAAAAAAAGATAATTTTATAAAATAAAGGTGAGCATAACAAGAATAAACAATGTATAATTATCATTTATTACATTGTATATATTAGATACAATAAAATCATAAGATTATTAGTAAAGACTAAAGATAAATGAAATAAGAGTATTATATGTGTTTTATTTATACAAAGGTAAATAATAAAGATATTTATAAGTTTTAATAGTATTATATTTGATTGCTTTAAACATTTATAAATTTTACATGTAAAAATATTAGATGTTTATTGTATATTATATTTAATTGATTACTTAAAAAAGATAATTTTATAAAATAAAGGTGAGCATAACAAAAATAAACAATGTATAATTATCATTTATTACATTGTATATACTAGATACAATACAATCATAAGATCACTAGTAAAGATAGATAAAATAAGAATATTATATGTGTTTTATTTTTACAGAGGTAAATAATAAAGATATTTATAAGTTTTGATAGTATTATACTTGATTGCTTTAAACATTTATAAATTTTACATGTAAAAATATTAGATGTTTATTGTATATTATATTTAATTGATTACTTAAAATATTTGATTACTTAAAAAAAGATAATTTTATAAAATAAAGGTGAGCATAACAAGAATATACAATGTATAATTATCATTTATTACATTATATATAGTAGATACAATACAATCATAAGATCACTAGTAAAGATAAATGATATAAGAGTATTATATGTGTTTTATTTTTACAAAGGTAAATAATAAAGATATTTATAATTTTTGATAGTATTATATTTGATTGCTTTAAACATTTATAAATTTTACATGTAAAAATATTAGATGTTTATTGTATATTATATTTAATTGATTACATAAAATATTTGATTACTTAAAAAAGGATAATTTTATAAAATAAAGGTGAGCATAACAAGAATATACAATGTATAATTATCATTTATTACATTGTATATACTAGATACAATACAAATATACAATCATAAGATCACTAGTAAAGATAGATAAAATAAGAATATTATATGTGTTTTATTTTTACAAAGGTAAATAATAAAGATATTTATAAGTTTTGATAGTATTATACTTGATTGCTTTAAACATTTATAAATTTTAAAAGTAAAAATATTAGATGTTTATCGTATATTATATTTAATTGATTACTTAAAAAAAGATAATTCTATAAAATAAAGGTGAGCATAACAAGAATATAAAATGTATAATTATCATTTATTACATTATATATAGTAGATACAATACAATCATAAGATCACTAGTAAAGATAAATGAAATAAGAGTATTATATGTGTTTTATTTTTACAAAGGTAAATAATAAAGATATGTATAAGTTTTAATTATATTATATTTGATTTCTTTAAACATTTATAAACTTTAAAAGTAAAAATATTAGATGTTTATCGTATATTATATTTAATTGATTACTTAAAATATTTGATTACTTAAAAAAAGATAATTTTATAAAATAAAGGTGAGCATAACAAGAATATACAATGTATAATTATCATTTATTACATTATATATAGTAGATACAATACAATCATAAGATCACTAGTAAAGATAAATGAAATAAGAGTATTATATATGTTTTATTTTTACAATGGTAAATAATAAAGATATGTATAAGTTTTAATTATATTATATTTGATTTCTTTAAACATTTATAAACTTTAAAAGTAAAAATATTAGATGTTTATCATATATTATATTTAATTGATTACTTAAAATATTTGATTACTTAAAAAAAGATAATTTTATAAAATAAAGGTGAGCATAACAAGAATATACAATGTATAATTATCATTTATTACATTGTGTATACTAGATACAATACAATCATAAGATCACTAGTAAAGATAAATTAAATAAGAATATTATATGTGTTTTATTTTTACAAAGGTAAATAATAAAGATATTTATAAGTTTTGATAGTATTATACTTGATTGCTTTAAACATTTATAAATTTTACATGTAAAAATATTAGATGTTTATTGTATATTATATTTAATTGATTACTTAAAAAAAGATAATTTTATAAAATAAAGGTGAGCATAACAAGAATATACAATGTATAATTATCATTTATTACATTATATATAGTAGATACAATACAATCATAAGATCACTAGTAAAGATAAATGAAATAAGAGTATTATATGTGTTTTATTTTTACAAAGGTAAATAATAAAGATATGTATAAGTTTTAATTATATTATATTTGATTTCTGTAAACATTTATAAACTTTAAAAGTAAAAATATTAGATGTTTATCGTATATTATATTTAATTGATTACTTAAAATATTTGATTACTTAAAAAAAGATAATTTTATAAAATACAGGTGAGCATAACAAGAATATACAATGTATAATTATCATTTATTACATTGTATATATTAGATACAATACAATCATAAGATCACTAGTAAAGATAAATGAAATAAGAATATTATATGTGTTTTATTTTTACAAAGGTAAATAATTAAGATATTTATAAGTTTTGATAGTATTATATTTGATTGCATTAAGCATTTATAAATTTTACATGTAAAAATATTAGATGTTTATTGTATATTATATTTAATTGATTACTTGCAAAAGTATTATTTTTTTATCCAATAATTTTTATATCATTTATTCTATCTTTTTTTTCATATTCATTTCTCTATATAATTTATCTTATTAATTTCTCTAGTTGTATTTATTTTATTAACATTATTATATTTATATTTTTATTATTTTTATTAATTATTATTATTATAGTAAAAAAAATATAATAAGTTATTTTAAACATAATTTAAATTAAATAATAATTTTATATATTTTCATTAATTATTAATTATTATATATATATTCATATAAATTAAAAATTAAATAATATAAAATATTAATATTAATATTATAATTAAAAAAATAATTAGATATTATAAATTTAAAATTGATGAACGTAGAATACTAAATTATATTTAAAGTAAATTAATAATATTAAAAGAAAAAATATAACTAAAACTTTAAATTTAGGGTTCTAACGTGGGATACTCTTGATACGAGGTATAGTTATTATTTGTTGGATTTTGTAGGTGATAAGTGATAAATTGATAACTAATAAATGATACTATTATACTTCTATTAAGAGTTTCTTCAAATAGATGGATTAGTAGATGTAATGAACACGTTTTGAAAATCATTTTATAGGATTATAACTGGATGTTTGTCTTTTTTATTTTGGTTTTTTTATTAATAATATATCTTATTAGGATATCATTAGTAAATAAGAATGGCTAGGGTAAAATTATGAAAAATAAGTACAATTTATAAAATACTATATTTTTTAAAAGCTTTAAATGAATAATAAAATATATGTAATTTATTATTATTATTATTATTATTATTATTATTATTATTATTATTATTATTATATATTTTGATGTCTGATCAGGTTAATATTGAGTCAGATCGGGTGATTGTCGGGTCGGGTCAACGTTGGGTCGAGTCAAAGCGGGTCGGGTCAATAACGGGTTGGGTCACTATCGGGTCGGATCAATTACGGATCGGGTCAATGACGGGTCGGGTCGCTATCGGGTCGGGTCAATAACGGGTCGTGGGTTGGGATCGGGTCGGGTCGGGTTCGGGTCGGATTGGGCGGGTCGGATCAACTCGGGTCGGATTGGGCGGGTCGGATCAACTTTTGCCGGCTCTACTTGACAGTAGGAAGGTAAGTCTTATGATGGTATGAGTCGCCTCATATCCTTTTCGATGCTTTTTTATGGGTCTCCAGGTTAGGTGTTTCGACCTCAGAGAGGTCTACGACAGGGAGATCAAATTTCACCATACCTCTTCTTATTGAGTGCCAAAGCCCTCTCCGATCTTATCAGCCGCCAAGCGAGCCGTGGACATCTCCATGGTATCATGGTTCGCCGCAATGCCCCTGTTGTCCCTCATTATTTATTTATTTGCCGATGGTAGTATTTTTTTTGCAAGGGCTACCAGAGAGGAGGTGATTTGGCGGAAACAAACTTCTAATATCTGTAGCAATGCAGGTTGTAAATTTTGATTAAGTTTGCGATGATTTTTAGCCCCAAATGTTGCACATACCTGAAGAGACGAGCTTACAGATCTCCCTGAAGTTTTGGAGGTTTAGTGCTACGATAAATATCTGGGTCTTCCAACTCTAATAAGCAGGCTGAAGGTACAAATCTTTGGACTGGAGTCATCAAAGAACGACTATGTCAGAAGCTTATGAGTTAGAAGTACAACCGTTATATAGAGTCGGTAAGGTAAAGGAAGAATTAATTAAGTCAGTTCAATTAGAAAAGCGGGTAATTCTTATT
Source organism: Tamarix chinensis (assembly GCA_030549775.1). Classification (NCBI taxonomy): domain Eukaryota; kingdom Viridiplantae; phylum Streptophyta; class Magnoliopsida; order Caryophyllales; family Tamaricaceae; genus Tamarix; species Tamarix chinensis. Next base: position 106,052,622 of record CM060174.1, on the reverse strand, counting down.
CCACTACAAGTTTTGTTTGTTGTAAGAATGCTATTATTAATATTTTTAGTATATTAATTCGTACATTTAATTAATAGCACTCCGTCAGTAGTATAAGTCTATAAGAACAGTAAATTTAATAAATCAAATATATATTATATATTATTATTTAATGCCAATTATATTGACGCTTAATTTGAATAGTATTATTTTGTTAATTCCACCTGTTTTTATTCATTTATAGAATTTATATCATTTTTCGTAAATTTATTTTCTAGGTATGTCAGGATAACCAACTACACCAACTGATAACTAATAATAACACCTTTCCTAAACCATATCTAACTATCCTAATTATATGCTTTTAAATGCATGTTGTCATTATTTAATATAAAAAAAAGCATACATTTTATGAGCCAACATTATCCAAGATATATAACAGTAATATTATCGAACTAACATTGACAAGATATCAGTGATCTAAATGTTGTTCTTTTAATTGCATCATATTATTATTCAAAATTGAGAAACATAGGTCGTTAAGGTTGGTATTTTTAATAACGTGTGACAGGCAATATTCAACACCAATAGTGTCGATTTTGTTACCATTTTTGATTGGGCTAACTCATTGTTGTATAAATCCTTCCTTTGACTAATTACTTGTGATGAGGAAATCCCACCTACTCTTCGCCACTTCATCACTGACCCCTAACGCGAGACGGTCGTGTTCCCTCCTACCACCAGTTGCCCAAGGTCGTACGTATTACGGAAGTCGACAGTAGCCATGGCCTGCTCATTCGCCTTTTAACTTTCTTTATTAGCTACTTAACCTTACGCATTCATTCACCCTCGACTCGAAGTCATCTCCCTCCTCTCATTCAATATCCCTCTCCTCGCGTCATAACTATCCTGTAATCGGCCATGCCTCCTCCGCCTCTGTCTCCAGAGATGGATCCCGCGATCTGGAGCCGACTACCAGAAGAACTTCTCGAGTACATCATCTGTTGCCTTCCTCCGAAACACGTCTTTAATCTTCGATCAATCTCCAAGCACTTCAAATCACTTATCTTCAACCCATCATTTCTCTCCAGATGTTACGCAACTTCCTCGCCTCCTCTTTCGTCACCATCGTTATCCCCTTTCTCTTCCTTTCTCTTACTTTCTCACCCTCAATTCCGGCTCCATTTCCCACTCTACGATTCCGATCGACGAGATTGGCGTAAATTCTCGGTTTCTCTCTCTAGCCTCTTCCCAAACACAAATTCTGCTCCTTCGCTCCTCTCTACCTCCAATGGTCTCCTCTGTTTCTCTCTCCCTTCATCACACTCGTTCCTTATCTGTAACCCCCTATCCAAGACCTCTAAACTGGTGAGATTCCCTCAACTCCCCTTCTCATTCGATTTTCTCGAACTCATTTCAACGTACAATGAATTCAAAATCTTCGTCATCTCAACTGGCTCACCCTCATCCTCATCCTCAAACTCCGTTGTTTTCCTCTACGATTCGAAGACCGAGTCTTGGTCCGAATTTTCCGGATTTGAGCCGACTTTATTCATTGATAATTACTACCAACAAGGGGTTCATAGAGACGGGTGGTTGTATTTTACAACTACCGAGCCATTCTCGGTGGTTGGGTTCAATCTTGGGACAGGAAGTTGGGGAGGGAGCAGCCTGAGTGGTGCTGATTTGCCAGAGGATCTGACTTTTATCAGATTGGTGAGTAGTGGTTGCTGCGGCGGCGGCCGTGGTGAGGAAGAGAGATTATACATGGTTGGTGGAATCGGGAAGAATGGGATTTCTAGGAGTTTGAAATTGTGGGAATTGATGGAGGAAGGTGGGAATCACTGGGAGGAAGTCGGAACGTTGCCGGATTTGATGTATAAGAAATTTGTGTCGGTATGTTATCATAATTATGAACATGTTTATTGCTTTTGGCATCAAGGTTTGGTTTGTATATGCTGTTATACTTGGCCTGAGGTTTTGTATTATAGAGTTGGTAGGCGGACATGGCACTGGTCTCCCAGGTGTCCCTCTCTGTACGAGAAGTGGAGTTGTGGATTCCGTTGGTTTTCCTTCGTTCCTCTTATTTCTGTTGCTGTTTGATTCATTTTTATTTCTCTATGAATTTGATGCTAGGGGTGGGATTTTTATTTATATTTTAATCCTGCGAGCTTGTTTGGGTGCTCATATGTAGTACTCTACTCAAGATTATCTCTAGCGGTATGATCGCTTCTGGTAGAAGTCAGTGATCGCCCTGAGTTTCCCATTAAGGGCATACATCACCCTTCAAAATAAAAGATCTATGCACCAGGTAGTTGTACTACTAGTATTTCTTGATGTATTCAGATGTATTGAGGTTTATTTATGAGAATTATATTGGCCTTTCAACTTGCTAGTGCTTATAGTTTCTGTATTTGTTTCTCTTTCATTTCCGTGAAGCTATCAGTTTTTGGTTGGATATATGCCCTAGTTTTAAAAATTAGACCGCTAATCACACCGATTACCGTTATTATAATTGATATAATGGTCCGACTAGTAGTCTGTATTAGGTAGAAAAAATATGAAATATATAAACAGTTCAACTACATACAAATCTTATCGATTCTTGACTGATCCTACTGATCGAATATTTGATCGGTTTATCGGTTTTTATTGATCCGGCTAATTCAGAATCAATTTTAAGTTCTTGAGGACATATATATATATATATATAAATTTAAGCTCTTGTACAAACCATTACTTAAAATATAAATGTAGGAACCTTTAATTACCATTAGATCTAGAAGATTGAAGGGTCAAAATTAAAATAAATTCAAGTTAGTTATTTACTAAATTTTGACCATAGATCAAATACTAATCTAATGGTTATGATTGGTTCCTACAAACGTATTTTAAAAATAATGTGTACGGGACCTTCACCCTATATATATATATATATATATATATATATATATATATATATAACGGTAATTATACCCGTAGGACCGTTCTAATCCGGATCAATTTTTAAAATAATGGGATATACACTATGGAGAGAACTCCATCATTTGATGAGATAGCTTTTTATTTTGTACTGGTCATGCACATATGGGATGCGTATAAAAAAATTATTATGCAAAACCAACCTTTCTTAGTTTAGTCTTACATCTTTTTACCATTTTTATTTAACTGTTGGTTCAATATTATGTTTGTTTACAATATATATATATATATATATATATATATATATATATATATATTTAAGATAATAGAAATTACATTATGATAAACAAGCCAAATACTAAACCCCAAATGAAAGAAAAAATAAAATATGATAGCTATATATGAAACATCAACATTGGAGAGATAAGCAGGTATTTAATAATATAGGATCATGAACATTGACAATGCCATCATCCACCCTACAAAACCAACATTTCTTAGTTGGTTTATATATTAAAGAAACACCCTACTTAGACTAATAGATCACATTTACTGTAAGTGAAAAGTTACACAGCTAGAATATAATAGGCAGTTTCTCAGGGAATAAATATTAATATACAACTGTCTATAATGACTATTAAAATCCATCGACAACCTCACTATTGTAGAGATTTAGCAAAGCAAATATATCTTACATTTGAGATCACTTATTGTCAAGTAACTCTTGCCACCAAAATACTAACACGACACCTATAAAGTGTTTTTGAAGTAAAAGGCTTTTCAAAGACTTGTTCAAACACAGATTGATGTCGTAAAGAAAAAGAAAAATCCATTTAATTAATACATAACTCATTTATAAAAAAAATTAAGCATATATTAGTATGTTAAACAAACCCATTACCTTGGATTTGTTAAAAAGCATAGAATGTCTCATTCATGAGATGAAGTAGCTTTTGAGAGATAGTTGATCAAATATAAATTCTTACATCTTATTGATTAATATCAGTATGATGTCAGCATTTAAAAAATAAATAAAATATCATCGGGATTATTAGAAAAAAATTTACCGTAATGTTTGTTGAATTTTTCTCTATAAAGTAATACCTATATTGATATACTTTTACTTTAAAATATATATATATATATATATATATATATATATATATATATATATTATCATACATTTAAATATCTTCTACCACTATTAAACTAATATTTTACCATTATTAGATTAAATTTTCACTAGTGAGTTTCTCTTTTACCATCACTCAACTTAAAAATAATCTTTTATCGCTAATATATTAACTTTTCACCATTAATGTGTTGATTTTCCATCACTAATGTACTTATTTTCCATCAACAAATTAATCATTCACCACTATTACTATTTTACTTAAAAATTGATCTTTCACCACTAATATATTGATATTTCACCATTAATATATGATTATATATATATATATATATATATATATATATTTACAACTTACTAGGTTCTGTATCCTATTGAAATCCAAGGTAGTATAAAGGTTACTTTTATAATATAGAACCTAGTACGTAGGTTTAAGTCTTGGCAAATTCTTAATCCTTCTTTTTATGTGAGACTAATTAATTCACCATATGTGAACTTATTATATGGGATTTGGTTTCCATGAGTTTCTTTGATTTTGTTTCTAACTCTTTCACCTAGAAGGGGTGGAAGTCTAGCTAGAAATTTTTCTTTCCAAAAAAGCTAATTTGAATAATCTCTAAGTATTACTCTGGTTGGGAATGTGTTTTTGTACCATTGGAAATAACTTAATTGTTTGCATCTAAGATTTGAAAGCAATGATTTGTTTTTGTCTTTGAGGTGTGAAGGCTCACCCACAAAGAGATTGAAAGGATGAGGGATGCAACAACATTAGAAATGGGTTCACCATTTTCATAAATGATTTCTTCATTCTCATCTATTTTTATGGCATCCAGGATTTAATTTTTTCCCTTTGTTGTCAAGTGGAAATCCCACCAACCTTTTAATTGTCCTGAGAACTCTACTATTAGAAGTTTTGCTATGGCTCTATCAGAGGTATTTGTCCGGGTTTTGTATGCATTGGCTGCCATTGTCATTTGTGGAAGGAAGTTCAGGATGTTATATTTTGACATCCCATCAATATTCCATTCATACGAGAAAGATGTCTTGTAGTTGGGTTAACCTAATTTATTTGGTCTAATTTCTAAGTTTAGATCAGGAGCTGTTTGTCTAGGGATTATTGACCTAGATGTTGAAGGGTTATAGATATGAGCTAGGATTGGTTCCTGACTTCCTGAGACTCATCATTATCTATTTGATCAGTTTGATTCATCATATTTATTTGGGAATCTAATTTAGGAGTTTTTGGAATTTGAATTTGATTTGATGAAGTCATTGGGATGATTTGGCTCAACTTATCCTTAATTGCCTGAAGGAATTTAGTTTTTCCAGCTTAGATACTTTGTTGGCTAGGTTTTGAAATTTCAAATGGTTTGAACATAGACATTTTCTTTTGTCCTACATTTTGAGGCGCAGAGGTAATCTGAAATGCCGGAAGAATTGCTTTTTGAATTTGTTTGTCCAATTTGGTCAATTAGGTTCCTATGGTGTTCAAATGGATATTTGTATAATTGTTTTGAAGGAGAATGTTTTTGACATTTTTAGTTTGTTCTTCTTTTGGTACTCTTAATGGTTTTAACTCCAGTGTGTTTTCACTAGAGGTCATTTTGATATTTTGCGGAGGAGGATGCTCTGCTTCTATTGTTCCTCTATCAGTTTGCCATCTTTTAGTTTTGTTGCGAATTGTGACTGGGGTTATACTTTTAAATGGGTATTCAATGTTTCTTTGTTTTATAACTATTTCAAACCAGTCGAAGAAAATTATTTTAATTTTATTATTATGCATGAATTCATAATAATCAGTTTGAATTTCTTGTCTCTGTTCTAAGAAATTATTAAATAACTATATTATCTTTTTTGTATTTTTATCAGAATAGAAATATTTTTTGAAGAATTCTTTGTCAATTATGAATTCCTTTTTAAGGACGTTTAACATATTTTCTGTTATTTCTAAATAGGTTGGAGAATCTGGAGGGGTGTTTGTTTTAACAGATTCTTCATTTTCAGAATTTTGATACACAGGTTTAGGAATTCTAGTTTCATATTTTGCACCTTGAAATGAAATTCTAGGTGTTTCCGAGATTGAATTCCTTTTTTGATCTTTTTGTTCCAAGTTAATAATTTTGGGAAGGTTTGAAACTTTTCCTAAGTCTATTGTTGAAGATGTCGAAGCATCATCTAAATGTCTTAGGCTTTGAGTTCTTCTAAAACTTAGTTTTATAGTTCCATATTCGAATTGCGTTACTTGGCTTATTTTGGTATTTGGGTTAGGAATTATGGGTTTCAGTTTGTCTTTTTGGAGTGGTAAAGCATTTTCTAATGAACATTCTTCAGGAAGGGTTATTTCATTCCATCTTATTGTTTTTGTTATAACTACATTTGATTTTTCCGAATCGGTTTGAAGCATTAAAGTTTCTACTTTTATGCTTTGAATTTTTGATTTAGTTTTGAATGCAGTTTTCATGACCTTGTAATGAATCCTAAAGATCATTGCTATAGGTATTAAATCTTCTAACATATCGTAGCCATATGTTTTAATTTGTAAGTTCAAGGCATGCATGATGTTTGGCTCATCTAAGGATGGTAAAAAGTTTGGATAACAATTAAAAAATATTGGAATCATTAAAGTTTTTTAACCTACCATCTCACAGGACTGTAAGAATGGAAGTGTTTAACCCCTCTCTGGTTAATGGTTTGAATCCTACTTGGATTAATCCTAAATGGATGTATTTGAATCCATCTTTCCTATGTTTTTTAATGGATTGTTTTGAAAGTAATTTGATTGTTTCGAAAGGTTTTGTTAATTGGATGTCACATGCTTCAGTTTTGATCACATAATTTGTTTGAAGTATGTTCCAATTTGATGTTTTGTAAATAATTTCCTTTTAAATTTTGGGAAGTTTCCAATTATCTACCGATTCTTGAAAATATTTGAATTCATATTTTTCAGTGGTTTCGTTATTTTCTCTAAGTTCTAAGGAGTTCCTAGAACTAGAACTAGAGGAAGAAGATGATAGGAAAAATAAGTTCATGGTGTTTTCCTATCATCCTATACCTATAATTGCTAAGGAAGTCTAACCGTATATATTTATTGCCCTAACTCACAGAACTTACTCCCAAAACACACAAGCAAGACTCTAAAGGGCTCACAATTACAGGTAAAAATAGACAGGATAGACAATAAACTTATTTTGCCTCACGCCTTTTTCCCTTTGGCTTTGATACCAAGAGACGCCTCAGGGGTAGATTTTAAATATATATTAAAAGATATAACCTCTAGGAAATATATCATATATATATTATCATACATTTAAGTATCTTTTACCACTATTAAACTAATATTTTACCATTACTAGATTAATTTTTCACTAGTGAATTTCTCTTTTACCATTACTCAATGTAAAAACAATCTTTTATCACTAATATATTAACTTTTCACCATTAATATGTTGTTTTTTACCACTAATATATAGATTTTCTATCAGCAAATTAATGATTCATCACTATTACTATTTTACTTAAAAATTGATCTTTCATCACTAATATATGGATATTTCACTACTAATTTACTAATCTTTCAACACTAGTGAGCTGATTTTTCATCATTATTCTATTAAAAATAATAATATTTCACTACTAATATATTAGCCCTTCACCATTAATGTATTGATTGTTTCCACATTGATCTTTCACCATTAATGTATTAATCTTTAACCACAACTACATATATATATATATATATATATATATATATATATATATATATATCATCATCATCATATATTTTAAATGTCTTTTACTACTATTAAACTAATCTTTCACTATCAATGAACTAAATTTTCATTAGTGTTGATCTTTCACCGTTAATGTATTGATCTTTTACTATTAATATACTTGACTTTCACCATATATATATGTATATATAAAATTTGACTATGACATAATTTGAACTAATGTCCAATATATATATATATATATATTTACCACTATTAAACTAATATTTTACCATCACTGAATTGATTTTTCAATAGCTTTAATCTTTCACTATTATTTTACTTAAAAATTACCATTTATCATTGATATACTAACCTTTCACCATTAATGTATTGATTTTTTACAAACAAATTGATCTTTCATCATTAATGAACTAATCTTTTACCACTAATGTACTGACATTTTCCTATAACTATATATATATAAGAGAAATGAAAGGCTTTATCACTTTTCCACTTATCTAAGAAATCTATTTCTTAGCATTTTTAGAGAGAGAGAGAGAGTGCGCTATGCTTAGCTGAGGTAAGTTACTTAAAAAAAGGTCTTTGGTATATATTTACTCATACATTCAACTATCTTTTACCACTATTAAACTATTCTTTTACTATCACTGAATTGATTTTTTACTAATGAGTTGATATTTTACTATTATTCTATTTAAAAATAATATTTAATTACAAATATACTAACATTTCACCACTATTATACTAAATTTTTACCACTAATATACTTATTTCCCCCCACTAATGTATTGATTTTTCATGAGCGATTTGATATTTCTCTACTTTTTACTTAAAACTGATCTTTTACCACTAATATACTAATCTTCTACTACTAATACACTTTCACTGCTAATGTATTAATTTTTTACTAATGAGTTGATAGTTTCTTATTTTTCTATTTAAAACTAATATTCCACCACTAATGTCTTGATCTTTCACTAGCGAGATGATGTTTCATCATTTTTCTATTCAAAATTAATTCTATACCACTAATGTACTAAATTTTTACTAATATTTTTAACAAAAATATAATAATATAGATCTCAATTTATGAATTAACATTTTTGAAACATGACGACATTTTTTTAATAAACCAAGGTTAAAATAAATTAATTACAAAAAAATACATAATGGTTTTACTGTAGCATTTATTACATGATGCTAAACCATGCAACATGTTGCAGAGTATAAATTCCCCTATATGAGTTTCAATGATTTATAGAAATTAGGGATCTAAAAGTGTAATTTTCAAATATCTAATGATAGTAAAGAAAGAAAGAGCAACAGATAAAGAAGCGACACATACCTTTATTTATCATGCATATAAAAAAAAGGATAACCAATTAATAATATGTAATATGTAATACCATAATTATCATCCACCTTGGTCTTTAGTTTTCTCTGTGGTATACATTACCTCTTTGAATTGTCATCATCCAGCCCTTCTTCAATAACAACTTCAAAATCTAACGAATCAAACAATCAATATCTATCGACAAATTATCACTTAACAATCCCAATGTTTCCAAATCTCATGGTATAAGAATGTACCCTCTTATACAAATTTCCTTTCATCTTCAATTAAGAATGTTTTCATAATATATTAGAAATCAAACTCTGATAACTATACTTAGATCACAAATTACATAATAATTAGCAATATTTCGAGTGCGATTGTAAGAAAAGTAATAAAACTTAAAATAGAAGAAAGATGATCATGAGCATTAATTATACTTACTATCCTTCTTGGTAGAAGAGTGCTCATCTGATCACTACTAGTGGTTTTAATCCATGTCCCCAATTATTTAGTTTTCTTTTAGTATGCTTTTATTCATGAAAGTACCTCTCTCTATTGCATCTATAATGATCCATGTATTGTAAAAGATACCATTATAGAAAGTGTGGACCAAGAGTCATTCCTCCAAACCATGGTCTGGACACATTATAAACATATCATTGTAATATTCCCATGCATCATACAAGGACTCACCATTTTTTGTGTGACTAAAACTAGTTATGAGATTCGTAGGTTGAACTGTCTTGAATGGTGGGAATATTTGTTGAGGAAAACCCATAAAAATTGGTCTCAAATGGTGATGGAACAGGGAGGAAGTAATTGCAACCAATATCTAGTTATGTCCCTTAATGAGAATAGGAATAATCATAGCCTAATTATGTCATCAGACACCCCATTCATCGTCAAGGTGTCACAATACTCAAAGATTATAAAGATATGTAAATTTGTGTCCTCCATTATTCTTTCATCGAACTGATTTTGCTACACCATATTAAAAAGTGTAGGTTTCAATTTAAATTATTGGCAGCTAAATTGGGCTTTTGTATGCTCGATTGTGTCCCATATGCATTTGGAGATGCAAACTCCATAAGAGAGTGATTTTGTTCTTCCACTTATTCTTTGTTAGCCATGATTTCTAAGGTGGTGTTTGCTCGGGTCTCACGTACCCATTTTCTTATTTCACTTGATGTCCTCTCAATTTTGGGGATTTAACTTAACTAGAGGTCCAAGTTGAAGAGATTTTGCATAAAAAAATACTTGAAAATGCAAACAATGATCTATCAAACATCAAAAGAAAAAAATACTAAAATGAAAAGAAAATAGAAATATAATCTAGATAGATAATAAATAATTCAATATCAACCATTGAAGTCCATGTTAAAAATGTCAAAAACTTGATAGCTTGAATTTGCAAGCATATTGACTTGTTATAGCATGCCAATATCGTATTCCACATGGACTTTACTGTTAAGTATTGATCTTACTATTTCAACTATCTACATAAATCAAAATTTAATAGTAGAAAATGAATAAAAAAATAAAATAAAATGATAATGTTAACGGTAGTAAAAAAAAATATAACAAAATCCTAGGATTGGATTATCATCATAAGTTGGTAAGTAATGAATAATAAGTTTAATTTTCAACAATTACTTAAATATAAAAGGGTGAAATAGCCTAAATTAACTAATAGAATCTTTCAAGGTCTAATAGTCGTACTTATTCAAATTTAAACACCTATTTTTATGGTATTAAATAAAATTAAACCCATTGCATTCTATATTAAATTAATACAATTTTCAAGAGACTCTAGTCTACTTTTGTGGTTCAATTATCCCGTTCAATGGTTAGATTTTTTTTATTAATCTTCACCTTTTAGTTATTCAACTAAATACCTATATATAGTCAATTTGGTGATCAAAGAACTCAACCACCATTACTAAAATAACAATTGAATTCAAGATTTCAAGCAATTGAAATAAAAATTAAACTAATTTATCATTAATTAACAATTTAGACTAGATCCAATCCTAGAAAAGAAATCTACTCACTCATAACAGTAGTCAAATGAAAAATAAAATAAAATGTAGGAATATAAAAACATTAAGCATAATAAATAAAAAGATAGAGATAAAAATATAGAACTGTAATTTAGTAATAGAGCTGTAGATTAATAATGTTGGAATCTGTTGTCAAAGATGAATACACCAACTAAATCTGAAACTAAAACTAAGGTTTGAATCTAGGAATGAAAGTTATCAAGACCATATATCTGTTCTACAGTAAAATGAAGAGGGAAAAATGTAGATGCCCCCATTACCCTTCTTTCATTTAGATGAAAAATCTACTATTGATGTGGGATGAGTCATGCATCTGATCATGGAGTAACCAACTATCACATGATTGTGCCTATCTTACACGGCTAGACCATGCAACTTTGTTACTCTCGGCCTATGTTATGTTGTGAGGTTTTATCATCTTTGCACGACCGTACCACATGTCATTCTAGTTCTCTTAGCATTGTAATGCATAGTTGTCCCAACCTTTCATAGCAAGACCATGCTTTCCTGTGTCTCTTGTTGAACATTTATGCATGGTTGTGCCTCATCTAGTGAATTGGATAAATTTTAAAAAAATGCTCATAACTTTATTTTTTAGAGTTGAAACAAGGTGATCTTGGATGAGTTAGAAATTTGAGAAGAATATATCTAACTTTTGTTCTTTGCACTTCTCCAAATTGAGATTGTATATAAGAAAAAAAAAATCTTCACATTTTCGATTAGATTTAATCGTCTCTTAAATTAATGAGGCCATATACATGCTAGGTTCTATATATTGCATGCTCAAAGCCTTCGTATTGATTCATCTTAGCCTTTTTTCATTTATTAAGTGCACATGTAAAACAAAATACCAAATGATGTTGTATCAATGAATCTAATAGAAAATCTAACAATATGCATAGAGAATTCATGAAAACATGTATATATCAAGAGTGGAAATTATTTAAATATTAGTCATTTTACCAATTTATCAATAAGCTTGATATGAGCTTTTATATGGCCATTTCTTGGGGAATATTTATTGTATTAAAGAGTTTGGCTAATCAATCTAGTTAGGCTTTTTCCATCATGTTGGGATGTTTTGTCTTTTACTTACTTAAAAATCTTGGCACTATTCTTGTATTTGCTTTTGTGAACTTTATCATACATCTATCTCCTTTTTCTATCCCTCCCCCCTCTCTCTCTCTCTCACACACACACACATTTTCTCTCTTGTGCTATCTTCAATTCTCATTCATGGTTTTGTTAAACATTTTAATATTCCATCAATAATGAGTTAAGTGATAGGACACACCTCTATTAGGTTTGAAGTGGCGATAACATCCATTGGTTTGGTTTTGCATCTTCCACATTGTATTAAAATAAAAATAAAAATTTGTTATAAAAATTGAGGGTGTTACAATCATTTTGGTCAGGGATCAGATGGTGTGGTTGGATGTCCTTCATGTGCTCTTCTAAATGTGATTAATAAGTCAGAGGTTGAGTGCTAGGCGGATGTGGTTACTGGTAAGCTTACTATTTCCTCTCTACCAGCTTTTGTTTTTTTTTTTAACTCTGATATATTTCTCTCTTTTGTCTCTTCTACATTTATTATTAAAGATGCCTTATCTCCATTTTTTAGTGTTTCTACTTCACTTATGTTATTTTTGGGAGGTATAATTAGTTGTTATAGACTCTATAAATATGTGGTATTGATTGTTAGTGGTATGGGGTTTCTGTTTAACCTTGTAAAGCTAGAGATGCCTAGTTTTGATGTGATTGTTGGTATAGATATGTTGGGGAGGTATTGTGTGATGATAGATTGCACTTAATAACACATGGTACCTTGAGGACCGAAGGGTTCTAGGATCTCTTATCAAAGATACAACCCTAAGCCTACTGTGAATGGTTTATTTTCTATCACCCTTAGCACTCTTGTTTGAAAGGATTATCCACTTTTCTTGTGTAGAGTACATGATATTAAGGCTGATGAGGTGAGATCGGAGTATGTCCTGATAATTCAGAAATATCCAAATGTTTTTCCTCAGGATATCTTGGGTATACCATCAGTTCAAGATGTTTAGTTTACCATCGACTGCTTGCCAGGGATGGAGCCCATGTCAATGGCACTATACTGGATGATGCTCGTAGAGATGAAGCTGCTTTAGGCTATGTTAGGGGAGTTGTTGGGAAAATTCTACATTCAACCGAGTGTATCTCCCTAAGGAACACCAACCCTCTTCATTAGAAAGAAGGATGGAATTTGAGGTTGTGCATCAATTATCAATATTTGAATTAGGACATGGTGAAGACCTATTATCTTCTTCTGAGTATTGATGACATGTTCGACCAGTTAGAAGATGTCATGGTGTTTTTGAAGGTTCATCTTCTGTTTGACTACTATCAATTAAGTACTACTGAGTAAGTCATTTTGAAGATAAATTTTCAAACCATATACAACTATTATGAGTTCATATGTATGCCTTTTTTACTCACTAATGTGTCGACAACATTCATGGATCACATGAATAATATCTTTAGGCAATACTTAGAGTATATGATCATAGTGTTTATTAATGACATCCTCATCTACTATAGTAGCCAAGAATAATACCAGCAACATTTTAGATAACTATTAGCATTGTTAAGAATGCATAAGTTGTATGCCAAACTATTTAGGTGTGACTTTTGGTTAGATGAAGTCACTTTTCTTAGACATGTGATTTTGAGGGATTATGTTTTGGTATCCTTTAAAGATCAAGGTTATTTCAGAGTGGTCAGCTTCGAAATCGGTTAGAGAGGTGCATAATTTTCGGAGTTTGGTATGCTAGTACTGCTTATTTGTATAGGGTTTCTCCAAGATAACTCGCCTATTAACAAATTTATCGATGAAGAGTACACATTTCTAGTGAGATGAAAAGTGAAGTGGGCCTTTAAGGAGTAAAAGAGACAATTAATTTAATCCCTATTGCTTATGTTGCCTAGTAACCTTAACAATTTTGAGATGTATAGCGGTATTTTTTTAAGAATGTCTTAGGGTATGTTTTGGTGTAGCATAGCAGGTTAGTGGCTTATGCCTTTTGTTAGTTGAAGTCGCATGAGAAGAACTACCCAACTCATGATTTGGAGCTCATGACATTGGTATTTGTGAGCATTACCCCTATGGCATTGAGTGAAAGTTTTAAATAGACCATAAGAGCCTCAGTTTTATTGTCACCCATAGGGAGATGAACTGGAGGCATCATAGATGGTTGGAGCTATATAAGGTTTATGACCTAGAGTTGGCCTACTATGGTGTTAATGCCAACATAGTGGCATATGCCCTTATTAGAAAGATGTCACATTCCTTTAGTGTATTTATGCAATAAAATCCATCGTGTCAAGCACTCAACAAGATAGACATTGAGTTGATCATATTCAATAGTTTGGAGGCGAGGATGAGTGCTTTCACCATCATGCCTGAAAATTATTGAGGGTAGAGTTGATCATAGTTAGCTTGGTGATGTCAAGCTTGAGAGGATCTAATGTGGTATTTCCGAAGGTAGAGTTAAATGATTTCATATTCATGAGGATGAAAACTTTAGATATTGGGGGAGATGGTGTGTGTCATAGAGTTATGTAGAGTTGAAGAGGAAGATCCTCAAGGAGGGCAACTGTGCACATTATTCCATCCACTATGGAAGGGATAAGTTGTATAAGGACCAAAATAAGGTGCACTAATAGCCTCATATGAAGTGGGAGCTTATAGAGTTTGTTTCTAGATTCTTAACTTATTAGAAGGTTAAGATTGAGCATAAGATATGGGAAAGGTTAGTATAATATCTTGAGGTCCTATAATGAAAGTGGGACAACATCTCCATGGACTTTGTGCTTGGAATTATAAGGACTTGTAGTGGGTTCAACTCAGTTTGGGTCATTGTTGACCAGTTAACTAAGTTGGTTGTGTTTATTCCAATGAATTAGAATTTTTGTATATAGAAAATGACTAGTGCTTATAGGAAGCACATGGTGAGATTACATTGGGTACCCAAGGACATTTAATCAAACTGTTTCAAGGTTCTTGTTGTACTTATGGTGGATGTTGTAAGCTGCATTTGGGAAGTAATTAAATATGAGCACCAATTTTCATTCAACTATTGATGGTTAGATAGAAAGTACCAGTCAAACATCATAAGACATGCTCCAAGCATATGTATTGGTTTTTGGTTGTATCTGGGAGGATCATCTTGATTTGATTGAGTTTTCCTACAAAAACAGTCATCTATAATCATAGGGATGCCACCATAAAGACAACACCATTTGAGGCCTTATATGGTAGGAAGTGTCACAATCCCTTGTGTTAGAGTGATATTAGAGAGAGGGTTGTGTTTTGACCAGATATGACTGAAAAGACCACAAGATTGATCAGAATGATCCAGTATCATATGAGGGCTATCCAGGATTTGTAGAAGAGTTATGAGGACTTACAAAGGAAGATAAATAGATATGGGGTGGATGATAGAATATTTTTGAGGATCAATGGCTATGAGATTTGGTAGGAACAGGAAGCTTAGTCCAAGGCATATTGGCCCTCATAAGATCTTGATGCGAGTTAATGAGGTTGCATATTAGGTAGAGTTACCTATAAAGTTTTCCCATATACATAATGTCTTCCATGTATTTTAGTTGAAGAATTACATTACCTATCCTTGTCCAATTATGGATAATCAACTATATAAGTCCAGGCACTTGGGGCACACCATGTGTTGTATCTAAAGGAAGAAATTAAGGTGAAGATTGTAAAAGAATCAACTACTCCTCTAATGAAGGTATGAAAACATTAAATGTTATCAGTATGATCACCACTAAATAATTGTTAAATTCAATCTCAACGAAGAACAAATGAAGTGAAGGCATTGTAAGCACATCCTAAAACGAACAAGCATTGCTCCCTATCTTGATATTGATTGAGCATAACAAGGTCGATCTCATAACCATAAAATGAGTTCTTCATAGAAGGAAACCCAAGTTTTATATTTTTCTTATTTGTTTCCTTTTTTTTTCATTTGATTGTTGTCATATAATAGGTAACAAAATCAATATACATCTCACTTAGATTACTTTGAATTGCATTTGGTAGAGGGGTAGTATGGAATATCTTTGGATTTCATTTGCTCTATAATGACCACCATTGATTACTAGGGATACATGATGTACTGCATAATAGGTAATCAAATTGATATACATATGTCTCTGGTTTCATTCGAACCAACAACTATCATCACAACACCTAGCCGCCAACAACCACCAAACCACCAAGCACCAAGCCCACTATTTTCCCCTTGAAAAACACAAGAATTGCCTCCCCATTAGTTGCCCTCATTGTCGTCCAACCATCACCACCTTAAATCCTTTCTTGTCTTTCCTTTTTTGTGATCACCTTTGAGATTTGTTAAGGTGCACGATTGTGCACCTTTGCATGCACCGCTCTCTCGCATAACACATACATGACCCTTACATAGTCCATGCGCTTCTCTTCTCGTTTGTTTCCTCACACGCATGTGCACTTCTCTTCTTGGTTTATCCTTGCACGCTTGTGTGGCTTACTTATAGCCTATGCGTGCTCGACCTCTTTAACCCATGCATACACTATAGGCAAAATCGTGCCTTCGATCTTTCCTTTGCACGGTCATTCTTAGCCCATGCCACTTCTTCACCTAGCCTCCTTTTGCATGACTTGTACCATTTCTTCCTTTTCTCCACTCATTTCTAACCCTTTTCCCAAGTTGGTTTTAGTCGATTTTGGTTATTGTTGTGTTATATAAGATGATATTATATGTGTTGTTGGGTGTTGATTGCTTAGGTAACCCTTAGGGTATCGTAGAGAAGATGATCTGTTGTGGTTTTGTATAGCTTGAATTTAAGTAAATTCAATCGCCCATGAGACGGTAGAATTTTTTTTTTCTTTTGTGAACATGATAGGTTGTTAGATCTTAAATCATGTTAGGGTTTTATATTATGTAAATGTTATGAAATGCATGTATAAATTGATAAATGATAGCGTATTCATGCCTAAGGCTTTGCTAGAGTTTGAACCTTGCCAAGATATTACATTTATGCTATGTTAAGTGTTCTATGGCTATTATTTCATGCGTAGCTAGAGTTGATATAAATAACATGAAATTATGAATGCATGATTAAGGTTAAAATACGATAATAACTATTCATATGTTTTAGGGTAGAAATGCTCCCTTACATGCATTATGATGATAATTGTCATTTTAAATGTTCTATGATGCTAAAAATATGTATTTACGTGTTTCATGGAATGCATGACACATTTGAAACATATGATCAGAATTTGTACATGTAATTTGCTAAATGCATGCTAAATGGAATATATAGTCAATTGCTAAATTTTAATAAATACCTACATGCTAAAATATTATAAATTATTGTCTTTTATCCTTTTTATGACAAATTCTCATAATAAAAATTTTTTAGTATGGAAGTGGATAATAATGGTGAAATTGGGGTTTTGAAAATATTTGGGTCATTTTCAACCTAATGTAAATAATTGGACATAAGATGACCTTAAACTTGTGAGACGTTGACCTTAGTGTTAACCTTAACCTTGAAATAAACCACTGACCTAAGGGATTACTCTAATAATTGGAAATAAAGGAAAAATGATGAAGAATGGAAATGGAAATTTTTGTGTAATGTATGATATTTATGATCACATCATAAATCATTAATGCTTAAAGTGGAAGACATCGAGTTTGGGAATGATTGATCTCTAAAATTATCTAACCTAGAGACGAGGTGTAGCCTTTGTTTGAGTTTGTTTTTCTAGTGTGTCGTTGTCCCCTATAAAGTCCCTAATTTATTTTGTAGGTAATTTATGAGCCCTATAGGGATATTAATACTTAACGTCTAGGTGACCAAAGTTAGAAGATATTGTGTTGCTTGTGTGCGCTAGTATGACTAGGCATACTATAGTGTCCTTAGGTTCTAAAGTAAGGGTATGCGTACTTATATGATTAGGTGTACCTCTGTATCCCTGAGATGACTGCATCCCCCTCGAGTAATTAAAAATAAAAGTAATTGTTGTGTAATAACAATAACAAAAATGGATTTCAATATAGTTATTACAAACTTAAGATGATGTCAGTTGGTTAAGTATGATTGACTGCTAAGCATGATACTTTGATGTTGTATATATTATTTCACGATTATTGTATATTGTTATGGTGTGTGATTTGAGCATGCTTTTGGATCATTGTGTGACATGCGCAATGTGAGCATATAATCTCTTGTGAAGTATTTTGATTTACTCAGTATGAGAAGTCATACTAATAATATATTTATAGATAGCTATGTGAGGAGCATGGAGATGTTCAAGGCATATAATAGTGACAAGGATAAATGGAGCTCTTAGGAAGATTTTTCATTCTTGGAATGGAATTATAGATTTAAGAGTTAGGGTAAGCCGATGTTATACCTCTGGGTTTTGGTTTTTGTTGTAATCGGTTTTCCTTTAGACTCTTATGTCCCTTATTATTTTTATTTTTATTTTTTGGTTATATGGAGACTATTTATTTGTAACTTTTATCCATATTATTATCTTGTATTTTCACTACATTTTTTTTAGTATAACTTATTTTGAACCTTAGCACTTGGCATAAGAAAGGTGGAGGACCTAGACTTATACTAAGTGTGGCGGTAACACCCATTATTTTTGATATTAAGTAGTAAATTGGAGGTGTTACACAAGGCATTTTTCTCTTCCCCATGAATGAGTCTCCATGGTATGTTCCCTTTTATAACAAAAATTTCTTAGTTGATACTTTCATAAACATTAAGGGGTTGTCCAAAAAATTATTCCTAATACTACTTGGATAGAGTAGATAGAAGGATTGCCCATCACTTGGAAGATATGCCTCCACACATTTGAGGATGATTTAACACCAAATTTGTTATGCATGTATAATAATTCAATGACCATCCACTAAGTAGTGGGAGAAAACTTACAGATAGCCAATTAGTAGAGGTTAACAAACTCTTTGACAAAACCTTGAATAATCACCCTCATACATGCATGGAAATAATCCAGATATTAGGTAATGAAACCTTAGATAGGCTTAGAAAAATTTTAAGACTTCATCATTGTCATCTGCTATTAATAAAAAGTAACTAGAGAAGGCTTTGTATAAATAGAACTTATGAAGTTGAAATAATACTTATGTAGTATAAATAATACTTATGAAATCGATGTGTGCATGGGATTGTTAGAGGATACATGACTAAGGTTGGTGTTCAAATTTTTTTTAGGGATAGAATTAGATTTAGGATGATTTATGTTGACAAGATTAAATCCAATTGAGCTCGTAACATAAGGGGGTCAAGGACAAAAGAAGCATCTCACCCTAATTTGGCAAAATTGATCTCTGATGATGGTGTATTAGAATTTAATGACAAATTAGAAAGAAATTTAACAAGAATGGAAGTGCATTTACCTACATCATAAGTAAGGCTGAAAGATGAGGGATCAATGAGTGCCAAGCAACTTAAGGAGCCATTTGGTAAGATTAAGTGACAAATGAGGGAGGTAGCTTCAGTGGTATTAGCAACAAGAGACATTAGAGTCTCAACATTTTCTTGAATAGTCAAGTGAGGAGGATATAACTTTCAAAAGAGTAGAGTTGCATATAAAAAAGTGAGGAAATATAGACCGGGGAAGAATTATTTATAAATCTAGAACGTCTCTTCAAATTATTACCTTGAGGGGCTATATTTGATGTATCATTCATGGATTTTCCAACATAATTAACAATCATAAATCTTGAAAAATAATAAAAACTAATAGCAAAATCAATTTCTTAGCCTCAATTATCATGTTGATTGATGGGAAAAAAATTCATATCACCCACCCTAATCAATGAGGAGGAAGAAAATTTTGTGGCATGGGGAAATGTAGTGGCCATTGAGAAGTCTTTTCAAAAGGCTTATGAACCAAGGGAAAAATAGTTCTATGATTATAGTCCATTTCTTAAGTTTCCTACACAAACCACCCTTCAAAAAATCATCCGCATTAACAATTTTAACCTTAGAAATCCTTAATGGATGATATTGACACTTGAGGCCTTATGCCTAAATAAAAGCTAGTGACTGCGGACACACAGGGACTCGGGTGAGAAAAATTCGGAAGGCCCATTAAGGTGGTTTTTTTTCTTCTTCTTAGTGAGTAGTGATAAGATAGTCCATGTAATACCCTAAAAGTAAGTAAAGTATTATAATGATTGATATGACTACTTACATTAATATAGTATAACATTCTTTTGCTAACTCATTCCTAAGAACTTCACAATTAAGTGAGTTGGTCATGAAATTATTTTTAGGATGGGTGACCCTCCTAGGAAGTTTTGGGAAAATTTCAAAACTTTTTGAGAAGCACATGAGTGAGGAAAAAAGAGCATCGAAAGGAATCACGTGGATTTGTAGAGCTATCGAGGGATCCGAAATATTCTAAGGTAGCCCCACAACCGTTGTGGGCTCAGGTGGCTACCAAGTGACCTTTGTGTGGACGTATCAATTCAAGATGTTATAGTCCAACACTAATTAGTTAGGCTTAGAACCACTATATTGTAAGTCCCATGAAGTCTTTACCTCTTCCCCTACTATAACCTCTCATATAATTAGGGATAGTTAATAACCTTTTAAGATAACTAATAACATTTTCTTTTATATCATGTACCTACCTTCTCTCTCTACTACTCCTCATATCCTTATACCCCTCAGTTACCAACCATCAACAATACCTTAGAATATAACTTTTAGGAATCTTGTCTGCCTAATAATTAAGAGCTCTAATATTTTAGTTCTAAGAGAGGAAAAATAAAATAAACAACAACATTGGGTTGTTTTGGTAAGAATCAATGAGATCAATTATTTTGTTTGCATGACATAGCCTACCTACGCGTCAAGATATGTTTCAATTTTTTTCTACACTTTTAATTGTAAAATTTTGACTTTGTACAATTATTTATATATTTAATGAATAATAAAACTTGAGATCCTTAAAAAGAGGGTTGATCTACCTAAATTGGATATCCCCGTATACTTTTTATAAAAATTTTGAAATATGTATAATTAAGGTTTCAATAAATACCATAAATTAAAACATAATACAACATAGATAGTTTTATGCTATTAACTTTAGCGTTATTAATTAATATTATCGTCACTATCATCTTACTAACTTAAACTTTATTATTGTTGTTAATTATTATATTATTGTTTAGAAATAATTATTGGTGGTGCGATTGTTTCCTTAAGAATTGATATCTTTAATATTATCATACTAAATTTCTGACTATTACTTTTTTCCTTTATTATTATTATTATTAAATATTATTGTAATTGAATATATATTTTATTATAATTATCATAATTATAATTGATAAAATTAATTGCAATATCTAGGAATATGATTTATAATAATCAATACAAGTTAATAGTTATAACTGAAAAATGTTTTTTTTTTCTTTAATTGTAATGAATATTATTAGTATTTTTATATAATATAACTATACTCAATAGTATTATTTATTAGATTATAGTATAATATTTAGTAACAATAGTAATTAATAATACTATAGAAGTAATTGTTAATGAATAATAATAATAATTAAATAATTTTGTAGATAAACTAGGTGGGTATGGATCGAAAATAGGAGTTATTAATAAACAGGTGCAAACTAGATGAATTCTTCAATAGGTTTATAATATCTATTCGTGACAAAAAGTAAGATGAAATCTAAAAATAAGAGTCTTTGATGTATATGTTCCGAAAAGCAAGCGAAATAAAGTGAAAAAAAGGATATTTTTAAGCTACCCAAGGGAAGGAAGAAGGGAGCAGAAAAAATCGAGGTACACTTAGATTTTATTCCTTTTTTTAGCATGCAATTTTAATGGCTGAAGTCAAGTATTTGATGCAGCACGTAGAATTGTAAATGAATAGAGTAGAGTGGAGGCGGTCGATATTGATATTAGTGCTTCACTCAATTAACTAAACACACAGATAAGTTTAACTCACGAATCTAATGCTTAAATGAATTGAATTCATGAACTAACTACTGTAGATGAGTCAAATTTAATTTTTGTTGTTGATCGGACTATACTTATTTTAAGTCGTTTAGCAAATAAGTATAAAATTAAATTTTAAGCTTGATTCATTTAATTCAATAAACAAACCTAACATAAATTAGCTCGTGAATGATTTAATTTACAACTCTAGATTTACATGAAAGAAATTTAAGATTTAAATTGACATGATCATTTTTTTGGTAATATAATGCTTTTACGATATTGTTGGCTACCCAAATAATAATTTGTGCTGCCCGCAGACTTCTTATTAATAAAAAAAGGGAAAAAAAATGGGTTTCTGAACCTAAAAACTAAGCTTCACTCGAAACAATTAGAGCCTGATTTGATGGGCGTCAAAGTTTTGCCTTTAATTTTTTTTTCTTTGACGGAGAGGACGGCATTATGTCCGGTTAAGTTTTGCCTTTATTGTAGGCGGATGGTAAGCATATTAATATGTGAAAAGATGCAGCCTTACTTCTCTCAAGCTTTAATCGCGGAATAAACGACCAACCTTTCCACGTTAGGGTAAATCGGGTATTTAGTTTAGTTGACATGACAGATAAGTAATCGATTATTAGATGCCTCACGTCATTTGACACGAGCCATATATGATGTCAAATAGCATACACAACTCGCCTGTTTTCTGTTGTTCCATGACCGCTCTGTTGAAGGGGCTAGCCGACTTTGGATAAATCATCTAGGACATGAATTGGGGGAGATATAAGTCGTCATGTCTTTGTATCTAGTAATATTGCAGAAGATGATTGCATTTGCATGTACTAATATTTTAGCTTTCAGAAAGAGAGAGCGAGGCATCCAAGCCTATCTCCCTAAGTTTTCGAATAAGGTCTTCTTCCCAAAGCGCCTTTTAGGAATCTTATCTCATAGAAATTTAAGATGGTCCATGGCCGCGATTAGTGGTGACGAGAACCATATGTGTTGAGTTTATTACGCGTCGGTGGAAGCCATCTAACATTTATTTATTAATTAATATATCATGATAAAGAGCTACCATAGATAGCCTCTTTTCCTTTTGGTATGTGATATAATCGGGCTTTAAGAACGTACGTTGCATTATATGGATAAGCTATGGGCGTCTCGATCCATGGATCACAATCACCATAGACTGCAGGTCCCACTACATCATTTCCCTACCTTAAAAAAATATGGATGGGAAAAATAGTCTATTACCAAAAAAATGAGGGACAATTAACTGATGCTTTAATCACAAGGTTTCTACACGTAAGTCATTATCCGGTTGAAGATTATATCGGGTAAGTTGTCTGCATATTAATACTTAATTAATACACAAGTCCCTACCACATGTTTTGGATGGCATACAGCAATAGTGAACAAAAGTACGATAGTGCTATGATCTGATTGTAGTTAGATGAGCAACCTAACGTGCCACAACCTAGTCTAAGTACATGTTCTCAACGGAAATATAATGCAACTAAAAAGGACAAAATTTAAGTGCTGCCAGTAACTCGTTGAAAAGTCTAGGTGTGTTCTCCTCGGTTTGGTACGGGATAATTAGGGTAGAAAAATTATCCTATATTTTATATATCTTATATAATTTATTTAAAATTAAATATTTTTTATTTTAATTAATACTCATTTTAGATCTTAATTTGATCTAAAATGAGTATTTTATTAAAAATATATTTATTTTTATTAAATATTTAATATAATTAAGAGATATAAAATAGAGAAAGAAAAAAAATTCCGTTCCTCTTACCCCGTAGTGATTTTTCCTCACCATAAGGGCTTAACCTTTCCTACCTCGAGACTGGTAACAAATCATGGGGGATATGTAATGCCAATACAATAGTTGTATGCGTTGGTATTCACAAAGACCCCATTCCAACCATGTCATGTTGGTAGTATTCACCCTACGGCCTACGACTGTAAGCATCTTTTTCTCCATTGATGACATATTCTTACTCTTTCACTAAGTAAGTTATATCCCGGGAAGAAAGTAGGTGTATTTGATGCTCTCAATGATGTGATTGATGCTAATTAACTCTGTAATTAATATTTTATTTAGGATTTATTTTGATAAATTAAAGATTTAACGTACATCAAAATTTTAGTTTAGGCTGTTTTATCAACGTATATATCAATCTAGATTCATAATATCTTTCTATATACATATTAAGTCAATTAAAAAAATTGAATAGACATTGTAAGTTAAGATGTTTACATAATATGCTATTAATATCAATTGATTAGTTCGGTATGGAATTGTACCTAATAAATATGTAGATAAATGTACTATATATGTAGATGAAGATGATGTTATAAGTATCTAATTATATAAATCTAGTTAATTATGTGCTAATTTAGTAAGATACGCATCCAAATAATCAGATACACATAACTAATACAATATTATATTTATCGAGTAAGATAAGCATCTTTGATAAGTTACGATGGTATCATTGTTTACATTTGTAGTATATTAGCTTTGCTAAATAATATTATTCTTTAGCATCAACATGTAGATATTAAACGTTGTGTTTTTGATATACTATAATAGTATTATCAATTAATGTTAACATTATATTAGTGATCCTATACATTTTTATCCATATAATATAATTATTTGTCATAAATATAAATTTATACATCGATAGTGTGTTAATTAGTCATATAATGTCACCGGAAAAAATATCAATCTTTTCTCCGTAGTGCATAACATTTATGGTAGAAATATTTTTCTTTATATTATTTGTGATTCTGCAAACATTATGTAACTATTTTAATTAACCGATTAATGAAAATTATATTATATTATAAATCAAGTTTAAAATATGAATTATGTGTTTATTAAACGATCTAAAATAAGCAAGAAAGCAAAGTTTGAAACCTTAATGAGAAAATAGAACTAAAAACCAACCTATTGTATAATTTTCTATAATTCTTTTTTGATATGGCTTTTTTTTTCTTTGAAAAATACTTTTTGACCAAAAGATAAATATATTATTATTTTTATAAAATTAATTAGTTACATCATCTACAATAAAGTAGTAATCTTCCTACCAAACTTGCCTACACACAAAGATAGAGCTAAGACTTCTCAATAGTGTTATGGGACAACATAGAAGCTAGGATAAGAGTAAATAATGCAATTTAATAACATAAGTTGGTGGTGGCTTAGTTTCTTGAAGGTGAGGTGATAAGAGAAGTTTACAATGACTTAGTGGCTTGTTGAAGAGTTACACCCATAGATATTTATTAGAAGACTAAAGCTTGAGTCAAAAGAGGTGCACTGATTTTGTATTTTTCGTGGATGATTGATAATGTGAGAGATTATATTAAAAATAGTTAAAAAGAGTAAGAATCTTGCTTATCCTTCTTTGTAGAGATTTATTCTCGAATAGCTCATCCATTAAATTTTCTTACAATACAAGTGATATTTAGTTATTTTTTTAGGGAAAATGTTTTTGAAAATTTCAAAAAGGTTTATAATTAGTCTTATCTTTGTTACAAGTTAATATAAATTGCTATTATCATAAAAAAGTATTTATTAAACTACCTAAAAATAGTAATATAAACTATTTTTATTTTTATCTTATTATAATATTTATTGAAATTTAATAAGATAATACTGAATAGTGACGCCATGGATCTAAAATTGTAGCTCTGCCATGGGCTCTCAAGGACATATTGTTGTTTGCTTCATTTTTTTTAACGTGGGGACTTATGAAGTAGTGTATTCATATTCATTATAGAATAAATATTTAACTTATCATATTTATAGTATTAAATTATGCTTGCTAAATTAAGTGCTAATTGAATATAACATAAAGTATTAATGTATTAATATTTTTTCTTTGTGCATGTGTGTGTGATAATAGAGTTACCCAATCAACCTAGAATATTTATGCTTCACAACTCTTGTCATTAATACCACTCCATAATCCACATGGTTCTTGAATTTCACTTAAGCATAGCCTATACTATCGTAGCTTGTATTAAAATATATGATTTCTTAGGTTTATTGGCATAGAAATCATTAACATCACGTTTTTCTTCATTTCTATTTTTTACCCATTAATCACAAATAAATCAAATACAATGCTCTCTTTCCTTACCCTTTGTTTTTTGTGTAACTCTAAAAAATGGGAGAAAACCAAAAACTAAAAGCTAGTTTAATAAAATTTTATCTTGATTGGAAATGACTTTATTCTCTTTTTCCTCTTTAAGAACAAAATTAATGGTTTCTACTCTAAGAGTAGCTTAACAATTTTTTTTCAATTTAAGGAAAAAAAAAACAAGTTACCCAAATGCTACTCTAACAAAAATTACTTACAATGGTGAGACAAACTCCAACATGCTTTTTATATCCTACCAATTTAATACCTTAATTTTATTTTTATCTTAATTATTTTAATAAATAATTTTTTTGTTGCATACTAGAAACACATAATAACAAATTAGATCAATTAACAATCAACTTCAAGAAAACCAAACCAAACTATACAAAAAAAATTAATAGAAAATGTATATTAGGGTTAGGGTTTGATGTTAATAGTGATTTATGATGGTATAATTAAGTGATGCTTGAAGTGATTAATATAGGACCAAATGAAGGATTAACATCCTTAATGATTGGCATTGATGATCATTGTGAATGGTGGGGTTAGGGTTAGGATTTTGGAGATTGAAGAAAATGAAGATTGATATTTTATGTAGTTGACTATGGGGGAGTGTGTATTAAGGGTTATGGTGTGACTATGGATGATTATGGGTATGAATAAGTTAGGTTTTAACAAAATATTTTATCAACTTAAATTATAGAGAAGTTAAGTAAAGAAAATTTTATTATGAATAGCATAGAAATTATAAACAAAGAAGAAATTCATGACGGGATTCAATGGTGATTCAACTTGGATTCAATTGTATTCACTGATCTTCAATGTTGGTTCACTTTAGGTTTATATACTCCAAATCACACCTCCTTGTTCTAATTATTTCACACAAAAGATAACTAAAACAAAATTCATATAATATCTAACTAAGTTCTTGCTACTCATACAAGAAAAATAGAAGAAATCATGCTAGTACATGAATTAGAAAAAAACAACGACCTAAATAATATGGTTTAAAATTGAGTTGTGCATTATATTTTGTAGTAAGATAAATTATTGAGGGAGAATATTGGAATTTAATCAGGATATATACACTGAGGTTTTGGTATATAACCACCATGCATACCTTTACCAAAAAAATGATTTGTTTTTATAAGAATATATATGGTAGTTCTATAATATAATTATCTTGTATTATATTATTGATATTTAAAAAGGAAAAATGAGAGTATACATGATGGTTTTGTTCTAAAATCGCCATGTATACCTTTATATACAGTTTTATAATCGGTAAGGGTATTCACAGAGTTTTTTTCCTAAACTTTCCATGTATACTCTTGTTTCCCTTTTTATTATAAAGAATATAATGTACGGTGGTTCTACAACATATATGTCATGTAAACCATGTTCCCCCTTCTTCTTTTTTTACTTTGTTTCTCTTTGACCTAGATTCACTACTAACTTTTCATTTTAACTTGTTTGCTAATAAGAAACCAGACAATGGTCATTTGAAGTAGTAGCCCCTACAACCACCACTGTCTTTCTATCTTCTATTTGTTGGAAATCATTGTGGTCATTCCTCTTTTTTAGTTAACTGTCATCTTCCTTCTCTCTTTATTCTCACAATATGTTCATCATTCATGTGTTCTTCCTCTCTTCAATGTTTGAGCTTGTTAGTGTATATTTCTCTATTTTTTGAATTTTACTTTTGTTTTACATATTCAAACTCTTTCTTGTGTGTTTATACTATATATGATGTTGTGGTGTACATCTAAAAGCTGTATGCTATTATTTTTTAAGTTGATATGTCTTGTGGGCTTGTAAAATTATCTACAAGCAATATTATCAAACTATTTCTAAAAATATAGAATATGCAACCAATAGATAGTATTATAGAAATCATGGGATTTCTACTAGTGCAAATGTTGTTGTAGTGTATATATATTTCGCAAATGTTGGTGGTTTTTCAATTGACTTAACTAATATTGTCAGATATTCCATTTTTGTTTTTAATTTAGAGGTTAGAATTTATTTACTTCTTTTTATGGATTGTAAGTGGATACATGCAAGTAGGTTGTCTAAAGAATATACAGATGGTGTTCAATACTTTCTTAAGATAGTTGTTAAATATTCGAAAGATCGTTTGTGGATATCTTACCCATGTTTGATTGTGAAAATATGATAAGAAGATGGTAAATGAGATACGATATCATCTCATTATTTGTGGAATTAATAAGAATTATACTAGATGGATATGGCATGGAGAGACACTTATTGTAACACCCCGAGACAAATTTAGTCATGTCCGAAATTATTTTTCTGTAAATAAAAAAAACATACAGTAGAATAAAGCTGATTTTGGAAAGAAATTCCTGAATACGTCTTCTAAATTTAAAACTTTCCAAAAATATTAACAATTGAAACGAATAATTTAGAGTCGAAAATATTTTCTCCTGATAAAATAATTACAATAAATTTAACTATTCAATAGGAATTATATAATTTAAATAATGTATTTTGTCAACAAAATATACTTCAAAACAACGTCGTAATCACATGACAAAGTTATAATAAAAATAAATCTAAAATATAAAAATACGAGAAAGAACGGAAATACATATTATTAACCAAAAATCGAACTCATAAGAAATTTAATTAAATTTAACTATGAATTTGAATCGTCGATAAATCCATAAGACAAATCGAAATTAAAATAATTAATTATGTACATCAAATTACGTTAATAAAATCATTAAACTTAATAAATCTGGATTTTAAAAATACGGGGTATTACATTACTACCCCCTTAAAAAGGAACTTCGTCCCCGAAATTCAGGGAAAATCTAAGTAGCGTAAACTTGACAAACGATTGCATAAAATATTGATCGCCATAAATAGGTTAAAAGTAACTCCGAAGAAAATAAAACGATGTTTACAAAAAAAACAAAACCAAGTAAATTTGGGTCTAGCAAGGTACGCCTTAAGGTTATCAATCCACTAAACCTGTAGGACTAGGGTAAACCTAGTGGGGTTACTACTCCCTTAAGGACGAACTAATTACAAGACCATAATCACAGCAGCAAAACACAAGGTCACTTATGCTACCCCATCGTACAATCCTCACAAGCTAATCCGGATTTTAAAATTTACTTGAAACAAGGTAAATAAATTTTCAGTTAAAACATTTAGGATCGTGAGAACTGAATCTCTAACCGACACACGATTCTCAACAACCAAAAGCTTTGATACCACTTTGTAACACCCCGAGACAAATTTAGTCATGTCCGAAATTATTTTTCTGTAAATAAAAAAACATACAACAGAATAAAGCTGATTTTGGAAAGAAATTCCTGAATACGTCTTCTAAATTTAAAAATTTCCAAAAATATTAACGATTAAAACGAATAATTTAGAGTCGAAAATATTTTCTCCTGATAAAATAATTATAATAAATTTAACTATTCAATAGGAATTATATAATTTAAATAATGTATTTTGTCAACAAAATATACTTCAAAATAACGTCGTAATCACATGACAAAGTTATAATAAAAATAAATCTAAAATATAAAAATACGAGAAAGAACGGAAATACATATTATTAACCAAAAATTGAACTCATAAGAAATTTAATTAAATTTAACTATGAATTTGAATCGTCGATAAATCCATAAGACAAATCGAAATTAAAATAATTAATTATGTACATCAAATTACGTTAATAAAATCATTAAACTTAATAAATCTGGATTTTAAAAATACGGGGTATTACACTTATTAATGAACATAGTGTGGCTAATCATGATGATGCTAAAGCTAAAGATGAATTTGCTTACATGGAGGGTTTGACAAATAATGTTGAAGAAAATTTTAGAGACTATTTGAAAATTTCTATTTTATTTTATGCATAAAGGTTAATTTTTTATATTTTAACTATATCTCATTGCATATTGCTTTAATTAATTCTTATGTATTGTTTTATTTTATTTTTTTGTATAAAGGTTTATTTTTTATTATATATTTTTACTATATCGTATTGCATATTACTTTAATTAATTCCTAATATATAATTTTTTTAATCTTTGTTTCAGGTATGGATGAAAATTAAGATGATACATATGCTCAAGAAGTTAGAAAAACATAAAAAATGGGGAGAATTAGATTGATATAAATTGCTAAAAATAGAGAAAAAGAAATTATGCTTGATGACGATTTTAATAAATCTAGGTATCTAGTGGGAAAGAAAAAGGATTCATTCATTGATTATTATAACTTTGGGGTTCGTGTGCATATCCCTGTCATTTATTGCACTTAGAGGGATGCCCCAAAATAGTTGAAGGGCATGGTGTAAACTGACATTATGGTTTGGTGTGAATATTAGAAATATATATGACCTTTTTTTGTTATTATCTTATGATAATTTAATTATATGCATATTAACTATTTGATTCTTTAATATTGTAGCAAGGATTTTATGTTGGAAAATAACATAATAAATTTTTCATGAGTCAACCTTCAAAGTCCTAGACTGATTGGAAGTCATGGATGGCCAAAAACCATATGCACACAATTAATGGTACTATTATGTCCACGACCCAAGATATCTATAGGGAAGTAATTACCCTCAACTAATGAAAGGAGTATTTTTCATGGAGGATTTAAAAGGAATATGTAGTATGTAAGAACATATTATTATTAACTTTTTAATATAGCTAGAGTATACTTAGCTTAAAATTCAAATTAATACAATATCTCTATTTAATGTGATAGGCAAAGAGCATCAAGATCAGAGCTAATGCAAAGAAAAATATTTATGTTCTATTCCATTCTTATATGATCTAATTTTATTACTAAGTATTTTTACAAGATGTAATATGAGAAATAACTTATGAAAGAAGTATAGCTAACTTAGACCCCATATGTACCCCTAGAGTGAGATGAGGTTTAAATATATGCTAGTGTAAAGTAAGGGAAAATGAACCAACTAATATATGGTTGAGAAAATTACAAGGCCCACTATATTTCTCTTTACTTGGTTTAATATAGTCACTTATCCCTAGATATTTTCTTACTTTAAATAAGAGGGTTTGAGAAAGAGCTCTTTAGCTGGTGCTTTTGACAAAGAAGGCCTAAACAACCTTTTGACACATGCATTGGGAACTCAAGAGCATGGTGGCCAATTTAGGACACATAAGTGTAGGTTCAACCTATATAAGGCTTTTGGATATTACTTTAGTTCTCATCCTTCGAAGGAAAATTTTGAATAGATGGAGAAAGAAGTGGCAGCGGTAATGGAATCACAAGAGCTAATCATTAATAGGTTAGATAGTATGCCATCCTATTCACAATGTCCAATTCAACCCTCCACATCTAGTGTTCTTATACCTTTTCTAAAAATTAATGAGGTCATATACTACACTATACTCATTCCTTTTCTAAAAATTAATGAGGTCATATACTATACTATACTCTATGTACTTGAATGTTTTCTTTTTTATAAAATATAATCTAAATTTGACTTCATGGTTATAAATTAAACTTTTTTTTTACCGCTACAGGGTCAATATCCTTATGACTTTCAAGCCATAGAGGCTAGCCTATTGTAGCAAATGTTATTGTGTCTCATTGATTCCAATTCAACCCTTCATACTTGATAAAGTTTGAGCATCAATTTATAATATTTTTGAGGCATATTTAATGGATTTATTGCTGGTTTGTGTGGTATATAATCATGAAGAAGAGGATATACCCACCCTTTCCTTACTAGCAAGACAATTTGTTGGATGGTCGAGTAACCTTGTGATTAACAATAATAAGGTAATCCAATATTTTTTAATTTAAGGTTACATTCTTTTTACTTAGGGTGGTAATATACGATCTACTCATTGTATTTTTTACTATTTCTTACTTACTTAGGGAGATTGTATTACAACAATAATTACTAATAAGAAGGAAATAAAGGATATAGAGCATGTGAAAGTCCAAAAAGCCTTGGAAATCGAAATAATAATTAAGTTTCATGACTTGTCACCTCAATTTAAGTTTTATTTTGATGTGGCACTATCTTTGGATGACAATTCTATTATAATTCCTCTTCTAACGGATTTTCTCATGAAATTAGAGGATTTGAGTATCTAAATTGGGATAGAGGATATCCTACATTTGTTATAAGGCGACATGTTATAATGTCAACATATAATAACATATATGAGGTAATTTAAATCCTTTCATATTTGAATTTATTTTAATTGCTACTAGGAAGTAATATTTTGATATTAAATATGTAATATATTATTTTATGGCCATAACTTATTAAAAGAAAATTTATTATTTGATGCCTTAGACGGGTCCAATGTCTATAGATTTTTATTCTTAGACTTGATATTCAATGAAAATAATAATATTGAATGTGTTCTATATGTGTCAATGAGATCAATATGATTTTGTAGTCCCACTTGACATGCATTAATTACTAGTGATATTCTAGCCATCTTTAGGGACCATATATTGGATGAATTCAAATTATGAAATCCTCACCCAAAATCATTTGTTTAATGGTAAGTATTTATCTATATAATGATATTAATTAGAATCACACACCCCCCACAACCACACCGTATAACTTGAAAAAAAAAATTAAAGCTTGTAGTTTTTAGTTTTAAGAATTATTATAATTTAATTTTATGTATTTAGTATGAAAAACTAATAAGATAATATAATTTATATTTTATTTTTTAGGGTTCATAACAATATGATAATTTATGTTGTGGATACTGCATCATGATATTCATGAAGGAAATTATTTGCATACATTGGACTAGACAAGGAGAAGTATGCATTTACTTTGTTTAGTTCATATTAATTATGGTTAGCCATATACATTAATACTAACTAGGTACTTTCCATCTTTTTAGGCCTATCAACACTTTGCAATACATAAATTTGATAATAACAAGATTAATAAAGTTAGAAAATAATGGTAAGATTTATTTATAAGTTTTTATGATGATCATTTTTGGGATCATATATACTCATTTAATTTCTTATACCTAGAATGTAAATATAAATGAAAAAGAATTTTTTATAAGATTTTGTATGCAAGGTACATGCTCAAAGTATAAAATCATTTATTTTGGTTTATTATAATGTGAAACTTATGAATTTTGGCTAATTGCTTTGGATGTGACTAATGTTGATGCTAGTGACAACTTTCACATCATGTACAATTTTTATTTTATTTTATTTTTTTATGTGGTATGGCAATGATCATATAATCTCCATAAATAAGCAATGGGGGGTATATAGTAGTTATTACTCAACATCGTCGTGTATACCCCTAACAAACTTACAACACGCTAAGAGGGAATACATAATGGTTTTGGCTAATAACCATCCTTTACTCCCTTTAGTGAAATATTTTAGTTTCTGTATTGAGTATAAATGGTGATTTAGGTTCATAACTGGCATATATATTAATATTATAAGGTAACATTTTCATCTAAACCACTATATATATTATAGCACCAATAATTTTCAAACTACATTTAATAAATTATACAACAGGTTTTAGAACTAGTGTGTATATTATATGCGATAATGGAATGGGAGGTAGTTCGATACCGCCTCATATACCATTTTTCTAACCGTTGCCTATGTATTTTTCTATAGCGGTGCCACTCCTTAACAAGATAACACTTTTACTAATAATATTGTGATAACTAAACTCCTAATTAGCATGCCCTAGCCTACCAAACTTTGTATAATGACCCTCAAGTTGTACTATAATTCATGCTTAAACAAGTAATCACTTCATTTGGCTCAGTGGTGCTAGTTTCGCACAATTCTTCAACCATGGGTAAAATAACGAGCTTTAGAATTACGTAAGTCAATCCTTTATGTGTAAAATTTTAACATCATGCTCATGCATCATTCTCCACTTACCGAGAAGAACTTTTCCTCAAATTTGCACCATTATATTCTAAAGAAAGATCACCCATATTGAAAGTCCTTAAAACACACTCGTAAGAATTTGGTAAATAAATCTCATAGGCACTTTACTAAAACTTTGTAAGGACTCAAAATGAGCCATCTATCTTTGGAATGATCTTATTATTCTTTAATTAAGGGAAAAAAATTCCTTCCTTAGGTGTAACCATACCAAATCTTTCAAAGTAAACACGTATTATCTTTTATTCTTGTTGGCTCTAGCTTGGTACATAGAATTAATCTTCTCTATGTTTTATGTAACTTTCGCATGTAAATGTTTAAATTATATTCTACTCTCTTGTAGGCCTCATAGGTCTTCAAATCACCCTTCTTCAAATACATCAAATAAATGGACATGTATGTATTTGTGCCATAAACTACTTCAAAAGCATGTGATCTTGTATATTGTGCAGAATATGGTTGTAAGCAAATTCTACATGTGCCAACTTCATATCCCAACACCTAGTATTATTACTCACCAATACTCTTAGTAAGGTACAAAGTGTCCTATTAGTCATCTTTATTTGACTATTAGTTTGTGGATTATGAGAGGAACTGTATAGAAGATTAGTTTCTAGAAAATATCATAAGGTCTTCCAAAATTACCTTTAGAACTTTAAATCTTTATTACTCATGATGCATTTTAGAACACCAACCAATCTCATGACCTATTTGATATAGAGATCCCTAATATGAGTAGCATCATCTATCTTGTAGCATGGAATATAGTGTGTAATCTTAGAAAATAATCCACTACAACCATGATCAAGTCTTTGATTCTTATACTCCTTGGTAAATCAAGTATGAAATCTATATTAAACCCTTCCCAAGGTGTATTAGGTGTGGGTATTAGTACATGAAGACCTTTTTGGAAGAAACTTTTGGTCTTTTCAAAAGGTGTATTAGGTGTGGAATAAATCTTTTGGCTTGAAATTTGGGGTGCTATATGAATGTTGTTTTGTGTGCACACAACACATCATCTATTCATGTTGATTGGTCCTTTCTCATATGGGTGTCAAATTTATCCAAAATCCTCTTGATTTCCCTATTTGAAAGCTCAACTTATCAACTTGTATAAGGGTGATAGGTTGTGGAAACTTTATGATTCACTCTATATTTTCTCAAAATTTGGTCAAATAGTTTGTTACAGAAATGAGTGCCTTCATAAATAAACATGACTCTAATATTTTGAAATATGGTGAGTATGTTAACTACACCAAAGTTATTGGTTGGTTGGGTTGATACATCAATCCAATTTGACACAAAGTCAACTACTGCCAAAATATACCAATGTGAGGTATCAAAAGCAAAAATAACATATATCAACTCCTTCTCTATGATAATGTAATTTAGCAAAGCCTCGTATTTTTAATAGTATAATAAATACCACAAAAGAGTTTATTCTTCCTTTGACCTAAGAAAACCCCAACAACATAATCACCTAGTATCACACATGAGTTCAAATGTTAGGATCTAGTTAGGGCCAATTATAGGGGTTATAGTCATGGAAAGCTTGATTTTCTTGAAGGTTTCCTCACAGGTCTGATCAAAATCAAACTTTCTATCTTACTTAAGCAACATGCAAAGAGCTTTTTTAATTTTTGAAAAATCTTTAATAAACCTTTAGGTCTCAAAAACCTTCTCGTGCCCTTCACAAAATAGGGTAGTGGCAACTTCCAAATAACCTTAACTTTAGCCTTGTCAACTTCTATACCATCATGAGAGACCTTATGACATAACATGATGCCCTTTTGAACCATAATGTGGCCTTTTCTCTTAATTAAGCACAAAATTGGTCTCCTCACACTTGGTCAACACCTTCTTTATATTTTTGATACATTCGTCAAAACTATACCCCAAAATAAAAAAGTTCAAATGAATTCCTTTGAACAAAAAAAGTTCCATAAGGGGATGAAAATGTTGTTTTTGCTAGTCTTTCGAATCCATGTCTATTTTATTATTCATAGAATATCCATATAAAAAATAATATAATTATCTAACAGCTTATCTATCAAACATTTGATTAATAAAGGGAGGGGAATTTGATCCTTTTGGGTGTATTTTTTTTAACTTTTAGTAATCCATACGAATCCTCCACCTATTGAAAATTCATGCAGGAGTCAACTCATTTTTAGATTTTTGAACTACAATCATACCTATTTTCTTTATGATGCATTAGATCAAGCTTACCCAATTACTATTAGAGATGGGTTAGATGACATATGTGTCTAGCCACTTGATTTCCTTTTTAATAACCTCCTTCATACCCAAATTGTGTCTCCTTTTCTTATTTTACTGAATAGCTTGAATAGTCCTACAATAAAATATTATGGATTTATATGCTTGGACTAATCCCTTAGATATATGCCATCGTCCATCATATGGCTTTCTTGTGTTGTAGTAGTTTCAACAATTGTTCCTATTTTTGTACAAATAGGGTAGATGTTATTATGATAACCAAATTATATCCATTGCAAGATAAATATATTTTAGATAATAGTGTAAGGGTTTGATTTCCATTTTAAGAGAGTATTCCACTAGTATCTTGATAGGCATGACTTCCCTATCGCTTAGTTTGAGAGGCCACCAATTTATAGCATAGTTGATCCAATTTAACCTTTCCACATTATCCTCAACCTATAGTTTAGAAAAAGGGTGCAATATAGCTGCTAGTCATATGTGTGTTGTTAAATATACTAGTTTCCTTATTGGGTAAATCTGCATCAATCTCATTAAAAACAACAAAGTTAATACTATAACTCTTAGAACATTCCTTTAAATCCTTCTCAAAAAATTTCATTGCATTGAAAACATTGAATGCCACCTATTTCTCATTTACCTTTCTTGTTAGCTTTATGGTTTAATACAATGAAACCAACTGGGAATATGAATCAACCCACTTTCATCAAGACATCTTCAATTTTTTTGCTTAGGTGGACATAATAGAGTGGTGACGGTATGCCTTACCTCTTTGATGCCCACATTCATACAAAAAAAAATACATTGAAATAAGGTTAATATTGACAACTAGTTCATAGAGGGCCTTTTTACTATACATGTCACCAATTCAGCAAGGGACAGTAAAACTCCCTCTGTCTTACATCTTCTAAGAAATATTTATTGAAGAATGGTTCTATATCCTTGGGCCATTATAACAATTTCAATGTCATAATGATAATTTTGCATAATTGTGAATTTGTTGAAGAACTTCCACCAAAGGGATGTTAATGCGCATTTGCTCGAGAATCTCTAACAAACCATCAAACTTTCTGTTGTGGTATTATTTCTTAAGTCTTTGTGGGAATGGTAGAGTTGGCTTATAACTAATAGAGGCACGATTGAAATAAGTATTGGTTAAATTTTTGAGTTCCTTTGATCTTGGGTTTATTTCTTTTGAGGTGGTTATAGGGCCTGGTTTAGGGGGTAAAAGTTCACATCTTGCAAGTGTATCAATATGGTTATTATGTTCTTCTTTACTAACAATGTGGTTTGTTTTGTGATTCTATATATTCTAGATAAGTATGTCAACCTTCTTCTCTGATTTGAGGGTTATGGCTTTACATCGTTCCTTTTCTTCCCTCAAAGGGTTTTCTATATCACTAGGTAGTGGACCCTACGGTCTACTACTCAAGTTGGTAACTAGCTTTCCCATTTGAGTTTTAGGGTTCTTAAGGAGGTTGTATGGCCTCAACTGGTGGTTTTTATCATTGCATTATATTCTTTCAAAAGGTTTTATATTGAAATAGAACTACTTATTGCTGTTGGGGATTATTATGAGGTTAGTGAAGCTGATTGTACCTTTATTGTTGGTATTGATTAATAAATTTTTGGGCTTTATTCTCCTTTAACCAAGATAATTTTGGATGTTGCTTCCAATTGGGATTGTATTTCTTTCTATAGTGTTGAGAATCTTTTGCATGATTCCCCACATAATATACTAAGATAATCTTGGTAGTGCATTGTTTGAAGAGATAGTCTCTCCATAATATATGCTAGATACTATAGCTGTTGATACTATAGGGTGTTCATCCACCTTTAGTTTAGTGATTTACATGTTAGTAGGTGACATATTTTTCAATAAATTAGCCATATATTATACCTTATATCGTAGGGTATTTAGGGTATAAACTTTAAAAACTTCAGCCACCCTTACTTTGTGAATGATACAAGCCTTGTCCCTTTATCAATTATTGCATGTGATGGTTTCTGTTATGTCGTAGCATTGATCATAAGTTTTACTTAGTAGGGTACCATCAGCTGATGCATCTATAATATTCTTTGCTATATGATAAGTCTATAGTTAAATGTTTCAATTTGTAGCCATTGGGGGATTCCATGGTTTGGGAATTTTCACAAAAGTTCCTTCGAATAATTCCCATGCTTCATCATCTTCTTTCAAAAAAAGCAGTGTTGATATGCCTTAGCTTATATTTGGAGGAAAGCAATGTGTTATCATGTTCTCTATAAGGCCATCCTAGGCAGTTATGGTGCTAGTTGGTAGTGAGGTAAGCCACTCTCTCACTTGATCTCTTAGAGAGTATGGGAATAGCTTGAGTCTCAAGGGACCTTAGGTACTCCTAGGATATTAAATATATCACTCACTTCCATGAAGGCTTCTACGTATAAATGGGGGAATTTAGTTTATTTTCCACTAAATTACCCAATGTGTGGAACAAATGGAACATGATAGGTTTAAGCTAAAATTATATGGCTTGAATTTTAGAAGGAAAAAAATAGGGTTCAAATTGTCCTATACCAATATTGCATAATTTTGGATGACTCGATGTTTGTCGTCACCTTGAAGAATGAATAGTAGTCCTACTAGAGTCATGATGTTTGTATGAGGATGTAGGACTATAGGAAGTCCTTTCCTTTTATTTTTCTATTGTTACAACGTTAGTACATTATTCCTATTTATGTGTCACAATTGTTGATTTAGGGTCTCCATATTATAATATCATTGAAATGGGTTTGTATCTTTATTGTTGATACTAAGTTCACAAAGCACCAATTCTTCTCTATAAAGTATTTTAGATTTTAAGGTCACATGAAAATAGTTTAAGCTTGTCAATAGGACTCATGCACCCATAAAATATAAATAATAAAAATAGAAAAAAGAAATATACTAAAACTAAATAAATCTTACTAAACCTAACAATTTCATAGTATCTTTTCTCTTAAAATACTTTTAGTTAAGTTATATCCCTAACAACGGTGTTAAAAACTTATTATGTGTCATGGTTAACAATTCTTTGATAGTACAATACCCCAAAATTTTAACCTACCTTAATTTTAGGTAATTAATATCCTAATTTCATCTCTGATCCATTGGTTCATATTTTAATTCTAAATATAAGCCTCGGTGTCATTTCCCTTTTTCTTCCTTTTCCCTTTTCCATATATTCTCTCCTTATTTTCTCCTTCTCATATGGTTCCCCATACCAACCGATTGTGCTAAATTTGGTTACTCAAACCAAATTTTCCAACCTTAACCAAACTCTCACTCTAGCATCATTTCACCCTAATTTTTACTACCCATCCTTATCTCTGCTCTCCTTATTTTCTGCACCCAGCTCTACTTCTCAACCTTACTCCCCGATTATTACCATGTTATCCTTCCCTTAATCATTTCACCTTATAAACCTCTATCCCTTTTATGGTCATTTATTACAAGTTAACCATAACTCTTTTATTTTTCCTCTAAAAGCTTCCCCGAGCTTTAACCCACTTATATGTCCCTTTCTTTCTAGTTGACTTTGCCATCCATATCATCAACATCATCATCATCATTGAAAATTTATAGTGCATTACGCTTATCACAATATTTATAAGTCATGGATAACAACATATGATCATAAAAAATAATAAACTAATGGTGTGAGATGCTAGATAACTCTAGGATTCATTCCATTTATCCAATCATGAGATTTAAATCATAGAATTATAAGGTAACTAACTCATTTCATTATATTTTTCTTCATATTTTTGAGAGATGGGATGGATTATCCTTTATGAGCTCTCAACACCTAAAGAAGTCAAACTAAAAAGCAAAAGATAATAAGTCTGGTTGAAGTCAAGAGAACCATCAATGGACATAAAGTTCGGTCAATGTTAACTAAACCACATGTGTAACTATATCCTTTAGTGTCAATACCCCCTAGTATATCATTCATGTCTAATGTAGAAAAGGCACTGGGATAAACTAGGATACTGTCCGAAGGTATCCGTGAGGTAGACTCACCCTTGGTAGCTAGTAAAGAATCGAATCATGTAAACCCATGTAGTGCTCCATGATCTTTCACTTTAAGTAATTGATGTTTTATTCACCAATTCATATACCATGTAATGCCCACATAGTATGAAAAAATAAATTATATCCATATAATCATTCCATCTTATCCATCATAACCCACCAAGGGTACTTAGTAATAACATCATCATTTCGTCCAGATAAACAAGACGTATTATATCATAACTCGTTCCTGCTAAGAAAAAAAGTGCAGCCCTAATAAATCCATGAGAAATTATCTGTAAAACGGCTCCATTGAGTCATGTATCGGTTATAGAACTAATTCCTATAATTATGAAACCCATGTGAGATACAGAGGAATAGGCTATTCTTTTTTTTTTTAAATTCCGCTGTCCGAGAGATGTTAAAGCTGCATAGATTATTTGAATTGTGCCTACTATCAGCAACCAAGGAGAAAATATAGAATGAGTGTGGGGTAATAATTCCATATTTATACGCACCAATCCATTAATTCATGCCAAGAATTAAATTTCCATCATTCAATAATTATACCAAATATAATATCAAGTATCAAACTATTACATGGTTAAAGAGAGACAAAAATAAATATTCTAGCCAAAACCATTCGATTGGTTAGACTGGCTTAGCACATCCAAACCTTATCATTCTCGTCAAGACTAGACAATCATTTTGACCAAATCAGTTAATGGTTTAAAACCAAGACTAAACCAAAGCTTATCACAATGGTACAAGTCGATCAATTTTGATTATCAGTAGACTATTCTTAAGATAAGTTAATCGGTTGGGTCCAGAACAATCGATGGGTTCACATAGAGTAAAAAGGTCACTACATACAAACTAGTCAATTAGTTTGACTAACCTAATGGTTTAGCCCAACCAATTGATTCGTGTACATAAACACATCACAATTTGGTATTTATAACCATACTTTAGACTCTAGCTACTAACCACATCACAGCCATACCATTAAACATTACAAATACTAAGAGTAGCATGCTCAACTACTAATTATACTATATTTTAAGGAATCATCAAACATTTACATGAGTTTGCATTTTTCTCTTCATGTTGCACAACTTGAGACGTGATTCAACACAATCGTACTATTATCATGAAATCATGCAAAAACCAAAAGTTCATATCTATAACAAACCACATGCTCATTCACTCCACATTCTCGGTTAGAATAACTCACTTAGTGAAGCCCAAGTAAGAAAAGTTTAGTTGAAAAAGATCAAATCTCAAACACCTTAAAAGAGAACATTAAATCTCATAAAAGTCTATTAAAATCATGTAAACTAAATAAAATATGAATTTGGAAGAAAATGGAAGTTACCACCTCTCTAAAGTGGACAATAAGGAAAATCAACTAAATCCTCAAAAGGTTTCCTAAATCTAACCCTATCTTGCTTAAAAATAAAATAAGAATGAGTCATAGGAATTGGGAGGGATAAGTAAAGGTAAAGATGATAAAAAAAAATGAGAAAGGAGTGGAGACACAATGGAAGGAAAGACAGAGTAATTTGGTGATAGAGAGAAAATGTGAGTCCGAGCCATAAATATATTCACAAATTGTTGAGTAAAAAAAGGGAGAGGTGCATCTAATAAAAACTCTAATTGGCCTACTTGATATTGAGCAATGAAAGGAGAAATTATCAAGAAATGGAATGACTTCCCCCATGGCCCATTGATGATAGCTGAAACATTATAGGTTAATGTACCATAGAAGGATTTTAAAACAAGAAAGGGAAAGAGACAAAATGGGATGGGGAAAAATATCTAAATGTTGTGATGATTCTCTGGATGAAAACCATTTGTCCTAGGCTGCATAGAAGAGAGAGGAAGAAGGATACAAAGGTTGAGTCATCCTCCTCATTTTTTCATCTCTAACCTCCAAATCTATTTGAGATTGAAAAAGGCTCAGATTAGCAGTCAAAAATCACCAATGATTATTAGAAACCAATTGAAGCTTGATTGCCAAGATTTAATATTGTCCGAAGAATTTTCTCATCAAAGTTGAATTTTGAAATTACATAGGTCAAACAAGCCACTCAATCAGTTTGGTGCACCCATTAAATAGTTATAGTCCATTTGATCAATTTCCTAAACAAGTCAGCTTGTTTTCCTTAAACCAAAACTCAAACTAAAAATAATAGATTGGTTAATTGATTCATAGAGCTAGTCAACTAGTATGCTTGAAAAATTAATTTCTTCCTTATTTTCCAAACTTTTCCATTTTCTTTTCAAATCCAATCTAACATGCACTTCCAAATTGATATCAATATTCAACCAATCATCATCAACAACATAAATTTTCTCATACCATAGATTAAATTTATGAGTCATTACAGCATAATCCCCATAAAAGAAGTTGTGTCCTCAAAGCTTGCTTACATAAAAAATAAAGTTCTCACCTCCTGACATATTAAGGTATACATTTCATTTATCATAAGAAGGTAAAAAAAGGTTTACTACCCCATTACAAGAAAACAATACACCATATGATAGCACAACCTACGACAACAAATTGGGATAATTCACGCAAATCTCAACCTTCACCTCCCAAATAGTCTCTTCGATACCATATTGTGACCAATAAAATTTACTATTAGAATGGTATTTATTCGCATATCTTTGGTCTTCGTGTCTAGAATGTTTACCAGATATTATTCATAGATCAGAGATTCATCAAGTTATGTCATCTCTACCTGGATAACATGTGAAGGATTTTTAGCATACTTCCTCAACTACAAGATATAGAATATGTTGTGCACATAGGACAATTCCAATAGCAAACCTAAGAGATATCACACCTCACTGACTTGCTTTAAGATCTCGTAAGGCCCTATATGTCTCAAACTAAGCTTCCATTTCTACCAAGTATCATAACTCCCTTAGTGTGAGAGAAGGGTTCTATCTATAATACTCTCCTTTTTTTACTACTTAAAAATATCATTTTGTAAAAGATTTAATTACCAAATTAATAGGTGTTTCCACCAAAATTAGTGTAAGTTTAGTTCCTTTAACTTTCTTATGCCAAGCACTAAGGCTCAAAACAAAACACAACTAAAATAAAACATAAGAAATGAAAGATAATGCATAAATATGAGGTATGAATAATATACTCTATACAACAATAAAAATTAAACTACACCAAGGGGCATATGAGTCCAAAGGAAAATTGATTACATCAAAAAAGGCACCTAAATGAACAATACTAGTTTGCCCTAACTATTAGACCCAAAAGCCCATTCCATGAATGGAACTTCGTCTAAAGGGCTCCACTTATCCTTGATTCTATTATATACATCAAACCACTCCATTCCCTTTATATATTTATCTACAAAAATAGTATCAGTACAACTTCCTCGTATTAAGTAAAATAAAATACCTCAGAAAAGGTAGCATAACCATATTGCACATAAACACAATAATATAAAAATCACACTCGAGTAAAAAAGCACAAGCCATAGCAATAGGTAATACTAATAGGATATTATATACAAATATTGAGTCTTATGCTCAATAGTCAATCATACTTAGCTAATTCACATCATCTCAAAGTAGACAATATTTATATCAAATCCATAACAAAAAATGACCCATCAAATCAATTTAAAACATAGGATAGGGCACTAAGATAACTATCGAACCCGAAATCTAATACATACCAAAGCCATCACCAAATACATCATTATTGTTTATCTTACTTGAGGGGATACAATCAATCCAGGGATATTTACTTACATCCAGTCATATTGGTGCACGAAGGCAACACAATATACTTATTTTAGAACTTAGGGAAACATTAGTACACCTAATTATATTGGCATACAAAGGTAATACAACATCCTCCAACCTTGGTCACCTAATCTTTAAGTATTTATATCCCTATAGATCCCTTAGGTCATATATAGAGTATATTAGGGCCTTATTGGGGTATGGTGGTACACCATCAAACCAAAATCAACGAGAGTTGTACCTTGTCTCTAGGCAAGTTAATCTTAAGAAGCAACCATTCCTAACTCTAGGTATTTAACTTTAAATATTAATATTCTATAAGGTGATCACAAATGTCCTATGCTACACTATAGTTTTCATTTCTATACTTAA
Organism: Tamarix chinensis; assembly: GCA_030549775.1. Classification (NCBI taxonomy): domain Eukaryota; kingdom Viridiplantae; phylum Streptophyta; class Magnoliopsida; order Caryophyllales; family Tamaricaceae; genus Tamarix; species Tamarix chinensis. The sequence continues at coordinate 106,007,889 of CM060174.1, read as the reverse complement.
TCATTTTCTCTTTAATTTTTAATTATTTAGGTAAATCCTAAGATCATCGATCTAGATCAAGTCAAAGTAAATACTAAGATCAATTTATCAAAAGCCTAAGGCCGTCCTAATATCAAATTATTCACATAAGATGTTGTAATACCTCAAAATATTATTTAATATTAAACAAAATTTATTTTTTATATTAACTTAAACATTAAATATTAGTTTACTTATGTTGTTAACATTTAACCTACAAATCCAAATCAATTATTAAATTAATTAATCCTAATCGTTTCATCTTTTTTTTTTAAAAAAATCTAACCTAAAAAACTAAAAACTTTACCCTAATTTATTTTTTCTAATTAAGTACCCAAAACCTAGATTAATTAATATTATATTAATCTTAAATATAAATCTAATTCTAATTGTAAACCAAATTTTTTCTTTCTTTATCTTTTTTCCTATTTCTTTCTTTTTCCTTCTTTTTTTCTTTTCTTCCCCTAAGCTGGTGCTACCTTCATCTTCCTTTATTTTTCTTTTTTCTTCCTTCTCCCTCAAACAGGCCACCCCTACACACCTAAACATGTCTCTACTTCCCTTTGCATCACCCTTACCTACTTTTTCACCTTGTCCGTCCTTTTTTTACCTAAACTAGCCCTTGTCCTCTCCCTTATGCATGCCCATTTACTCCCATTCTTGGCTCCCGATTCGTCCCTCTACCCAACTTGCACGCTAATCTTCCCCTCTACTACTGCCTATACCTCGTCGAGCCCCTTGCCACCGCCTACTCCTGCCTGCCCACCCAGCATGCCTAAGCCCCCTTCACCCCCAACCATGTGCGCGCACACACACACACACACACACACACACACACACACACACACACACACACCCCTTCCCTCATATTCTCTTTTCCTCATTCCTTTCCTCCTCCCTTCTCTACCCTCCACACCATAACCACTTCACATCTTCCTTCCAGCCTTTTTAGCCTCCTTACGCCACCATCAACCACACCACCAACTGTTTGTCAACCACATTTATCTGCCTGTGCATTTCCCTAATTCTTCTTCTTCTTCTTTATTTCTCCCTTCCTTCTTCTTCTCTAGCCTACTACTAGTTTTATCTTTCCTCACCACCACCGAAGCTAATGCACCACCACACCACACCACTCCTATTGACTTATCTCTTTATCTTCTCTATCGTACCTCCCTACCTTGCCATACCACAACCCTGTAGCCTCCCTACACAATCGAGCCACAACAACACCACCACCTAGCCATCTCTAACCCTGCATCGTGCCTCCTTGCCTACCATTGAAGCCAACCCATTTCCCCAACTACTCTAACCCCGCTAGCAGCCTCCCCACCATTGTGCACCTCACCCCTAGCCACAACCTCCGATAACCATCTTCTCCCCCGATAGTTCCTTGCATACTTCCTCCCCTCATGCTACATGCAACGTAAGCAACGCCTATGTGTGCATAAGCATATTTTTGTCCATTTTCAACATCAAGGTCATTTTGGTAATTTTACAACTTAATAAATATTTTAATAAAAAATTATTTTTATTATTTTAAATATTAATTTGGTTAATATGGTATTATTTTTAGGTAAAAAAATTTAATTAGTGGAGCTTGATAAATTTTAATAGGTTACCCATATTTTATGCTTTTACTAAAAATTACGTAATCCCTATCTTCTACTAAAATGTGAGATATTTCATGATAGAAAATTAGGGTTTTTGATATATAAACTATGTTAAGCATTTTCACTACATTTTAATTATCTCCATAAAAGTGTTAGCATGGAATTTGATAAAAATGGAGCATGCAAATGTGTAAATTATTATGTGTACAAACATGGGTTACAATTGGTTAAATTATGGAAAGAAATTATATATGTCATGTATATCTAAAATAATAGGTTGAGCATGCTTAGGCACATTTTTAGCATAATTATTACTATTGTGTGCCCTAGGGCAATTTGATCATTTATGCGTATCATAATATTTGTTCTAGTAAGAAGGTCTAACATGTCTTAGTTAATGTTAAGTATGGATTTTTATGATTTCATATTTTAGAAACACGTGTTTTAGCATCATCATCATCATCATCATCATCATCATCATCATCATCATCATCATCATCATTATTATTATTATTATTATTATTATTATTATTATTATTATTATTATATGCCTTAGAGGTATTTTGCTCATTATCATGATTTTTATTTCAATAAGGGTGCCTATTATGAGTTATTTATTATGGATCATGGGAATGTATGATTTGATGTCTGAGGAACACATGCTAGAATTTTACGTGCAAAATCATGTGTAGGGGTAAAATAGTCATTTGGCATATCTAGTAATTTATTTGTATGTTATGTACTTTAATTATTATGTTTCAGTCTTTTCATGATAAAATGTAAAATAAAATAAAATTAGTATTTAAAATGGATGATAATGTGGTAATAACGATCTCAAGGGTATTTTGGTCACTTTTGACCTAATACTTCTAACATGAATAATCAGACATATGATGGCCTTAGTATATTGATATTTTAACCTTAGTGTTAACTTTCACTCAAACTTGGATTGTTGACCTTAGAGTTGACTTGAATAATTAAAAATAAAGGAATAATGGGTAAGTATGTAATTGAAAATCTTTGTGCAATATGTGATGTTTTGTGATCACCTTTTTAAGATATTAATACTTAAAGTGAAAGACTTCAAGTTAGAAATATTATCTCTAGAGGTAACTAACCTAGGGATAAGGTAGGATCCCTAGATTTGTTTGGTTCACTGGTGTGATGTTGTGTACCAATAAGGCCATAGTCTATTCTACAGATAACCAGCCATAGTCTATTCTATAGGTGACCAAAGCCCTATAGAGGGTATTGATACTTAAATATTAGGTGTCCTAGGTTAGAGGGTATTGTGTTACCTTGTGCGCCAATATGACTAGAGAGCTTTTATGCCTCTAGGTTGGATGGATGGGAGGGTACTGTTATGCCTTGTGTGCTGATATGACCGATGTACTTTTATGTATTTGGATTTATTTTATCCCCTTGAGTAAATAAAAATAGAAATGATTATTATTGGATCGAAATGGTTATTTGATTGGTTTAGTGGTAGCTTTGGGCCTACTTATGGTTTAAAATTGTGCCTTTGAGCTCTACCGGTGATATTACATATATTATTAGTTTGATATTAAGACATGAGATATATTATGAAGATTATGCTTGTTGTGTTGAGATTTTTTCTAATCCTCACTTTAGAAAGCATATCTTGTATGCTTGGTTGGTGAACTTCATTATGTTCTAGATGAATGAGTATAAGCGATATGTGGTCTTGGTAATTACTAATTATCTAATATAATTATTATAATTTAATTATTGCATGTATATTTCAATATCTCCTACCATATTTTATTGTGATGCCTTTGGTATGTTCCATGTAGGTTTTACATATTATTTTTTTTATAATGGAGCACTTAGTACCATAGTACTTACATGTTCCATTTCATGGTTATCTGCCTATTCAATGGGCAGTATTTATCTTGTAGGACTATTTCGAGGGTAAGGTATGATGGCTTCTTATACGGGTTGAGAGTTAGGGTTGTCCAGGGGTCCGCTCGACATCTTTTGATCCATATGATTATGTACTCTTATTCTCTTATGTATTTCTTTTCACTAGCTTTTATAACCATTGATCATTGGTTTATTTGGAATGATGTTAAGTTATTTTAAATCTCTTTCCACGCTAATTATGATAATTGTATCATTAAATTAAGTAGATAAAGATTTAGCCTTATCATTTAGTACAAGAATGATAGAGGATGCCAGACTTATACTAGGTATGGCCGTAACATCCACTATTTTTGTAACCAATGCTTCCACAAAATAAAATTTTTAAATAGTAAATTTGGGGGTGTTACATATGTATTAGGTTAAAATTTTCCAATATTCCCTTAAAAGAATAATTTCATCATTTTATCTAATGTCACATCAACCATTATTATTATGAGAAATTTATCATAAAAAGGTTAGAAGAGAATAATTTATATTATTTTAGTACGTAGGTAATCTTTATGATTTAGCGATTAACTATATTTTCCACTTTTCATGCATATAGTAAGTAGCACCCATAAACCCTAATCATGTATTCCTTAAGTGTCTTAAATTTTATCCAACATGTGCATACATTTTATGTCATGATATGGCAATTAATAAAGCAGTTAATGCCATGGTGCATGTAAAGAAATATTTCTAATCATAGAACATGTGAATAACAATTATCATATTCTAACCTTAATAGTGCATGGATGTTCTATTCTATTTATAAAAACACTAGCTACCACGCAATTTTGATCATGATATAATCATCATGGCATTTACATCATCAAGTTATAGCATTACAAACTCTAAGAAAACCCTAGACATGCATACATAAGTCATTTACCATATTTCTCATGCATATAGCTTAAATTTAACAACAATCGTACACACTATTTAGCATGTTATGACTTTATCTTACATGTCATAATACTTGAAATATATAAAACTCTAGAATGATTCTAAATCTAAACAATCCTAACATGCTCATATATAATTTATGCCATCTCATAAGTGATTGGATTTACCTAAATCTAAGTTTACACAAAAAGTACAAAATCCATTTTCTCTAAGATCTTTGAGGGTTACCTAAGAAATTAACACCTAATAACACATGTATTAGTATTTAATATAACATAAATATAACACAAAATTTAATTAAAACCTCTTAGAAAGAAGTGACTAGGGAAACAAGAGAGCAATGACAACAAAGGGAGGAGAAATGGTGGATGTTGATGAAGGAGAGAGGTGAGCAGCGGTGTCTTTTACCATTATTAGGGGTTATTGATAGGAACACTAGTGTAAGGGGAGGATCTAGTTGAGGAGGACGCAGAAAGGTGGAGGGGTTTAGCATGAATGGCTAAAGGAGAAGGGAGGTTATTGATGGGTTTTGTTGAAGGGGTTGGGGTGCTTTGGTGGGTTTGGGCGTAGATTGGTGGTGTCTTCAACAAGGGTTGCTAATAGTTAGGGTGAAGGAGTGGTGGAAGTGGATGTTATAAGGGGGAGGGATCTAATGGTGATGGATGTTTCTAAGGAAGGAGTAGTAGTGGCAACATGTGTTACAGATAAAAACATGATGAAGAGGAAGGCAAACAATGAGAGAAACGATGGAGAGTGGAGCGGTTTTCTTGCGTGAGGGAGATTGGGAGAAAGGATAAGGACATAAGCTTCTCTTGGGGCTATTAAATGACAAAATATGGGAGGATGGAGGGTTTAAGAGTAAAGTGGAGTGAAGGGAAGAGTTGAGCAAAACATGAGAGAGGGAAATATGGGGAAGAGGGAGACATGTAGGACGTATAGTGCAGAGGAAGGTCATTATAGGTAGAGGGAGTAGGACATGGTTAGAATATAACATAGGATAGGAAAATAATTTAGGAAGGCTAATAGGGCAAAACATCCAGTTACTGGGAGTAAGGTTACTCGATTTCAGTTGGAGTCTAAACTAGGATTAAACTTAGTAACTGAAATTCTACAATATGTTAAACTTATTTAAATTTATATATCTAATTAAATTCTATAATATTTTAACCTAATTTAAAAATATATATAATATGTCATAATAATACATATATTAGTAACATATTTAATACAAAACACCCTACAATAATTATTACAACTAATTATATATAATTACTTGTTTATAATTAGGATTTCTAAAAGTGAGGTATTACATTACTATCCCCTTAAAAGAGAGTTCATTCCCGATGTTAGGAAAAATAAAACTAACTCCTTATGACCTCGGGTGGTTTTCAAACAAAGGTTTGACAATCTAAGGGTCAATACTCCCTTAAAAGAACTAAACCCAAATCATGATTGATACTGACACATAGACATGTAGAGAATGAACATCAATCAATCGGACACATGTATACAAAATTAACAAAGAACTATAAACACTCAAAAGCAAAATGGCATACCACTAGTGCACTTGGCAATACAGAACCCTCCAACCATCTAACTAAAAGGCATAACAACACTCTAGTCATACTAATACGCTCTATAGAACTTTTAAGTCACCTAAAGAGTAGACTTAGGCCTTACTGGGGCACAATGGCACACTAGTTAACCAAAGAAATAGAGGGATCCTACCTCATCAACCATTTCTAAATTTGAGGTTTTCCACTTTAAGTATTAGTATTTTATAAGGTAACCATAGAAAGCACATATTACACAATTATTCTCGTTTTTATAATTATCCATTTTTACTTTATTTTCAATTATCCAAGTCAACCCTAAGGTCAACAGTCCAAGTTAAGGTCGAAGCCAACACTAAGATCAACCTATCGATATTCTACGGCTATCTTATGTCTAGTTATTGATGAAAGATGCATTAGGTCAAAAACAATTAAAAGGCCCTCAAAACCCTAATTATATATTTATAACATGTCATATATTTTATTCAACACCTATTTACATATTTATAGCATGATACACCATTTACTAGGCAGCTTACAACATGGTACATGTAAGGAAATATTTCTAACCCAAGAACATGGGAATAATAATTATCGTACTCCATCCTTATCATGTGTGCATTCTTTCATGCATTTTATTAATCCCTATATACCATGAAAAGATAATCATGGTACACCTATCATGGCATTTACATCATAATTTTGACAAGATCAATCATAACAAAACCCTAAGCATGCATACGTTGATCGTTTAGCAAAATACACATGCATATATAACACATCAAATACATGGTAATAATTTAATATCATACTTTCATGTTTCACACCTATTAATAACACTTTCTTACCTAATGTAAAACTTTAGCGTATAACACATATATATCCTTTAAAAAATCATGCATAATTCATACCTTAAACATATAATAAATTTTATGTGTTGCCACATGATTTCATATCTTAGTAAAGGTTGTAGTTACCTCTTATCCAATATTGGTCTCCACTCAACCTCGTCAAACCCTTATATCAGCAGACATATAACACATATATTAGCATTTTAATATAACAAAATCAACAACCAAAAGTCATTAAAAATGATTCAAAAAAGATTAGGAATTTAACCAGCCAATATGATGAAGTGGTGCAACAATCGAGGAACACCACGCAGCAAGGGAGGCAACTCTAAGGTGAATAGTGACCACCACTAGGTCGGCTCTATTGAACACTCATCTGAGCTCTCTTGTCACCTTCATGATGATGAAAGCTCTTTGCTAGCCTCTTAGTCCCACTAAGGGCCTTATTAGCCTCCTGGATCCTTCCTTATGCCCTATCATACACTATAAGTAGATCTAAACCTTGCTCAAAGCAATGAACAAACATCTCCTCACTACTATCTGTCTTTGGTGCAAAAGCAAGAAGATTATAGAACTTGAGGAAGTAATCCTCTACCGATATACTACTTTGCTGAAGGGTTAGAAACTCAACATGATTTGCATGAGCACATGTAAAGGGTAGTATAATGCTCTCAAAGCTGCCAAAATACTTCCCAAGTGTATACTGGCTCAACAACTTGAAACTGGTATCCTCTCTGCCATCATTTACCTTTCCTTATAAGTAGAATGTACCAATGTCCACCTTATTTACATCTGAGCAATCGGAGGCCCGTAAGATATTCTCTAGCTCGCTAATCCACCTTTCTAACACTGTCAAATCCTTGAATCTATTGAACACAGATGGATGATGGAACCCAACCTCTCTAAGCCAGTTCTCAACCTCAATAGGTGTCGGAGGCGATGGATAAGGTTATGGTTGTAGTTGTGGTGGTGGTTGCAGCTCTTTCATTCTCTCAAATGCTACAATAAGTAACTCCTATATACATGTGAGATTAAATTTTTGATCCATAGTGATAAAGGTAAGAGAGTAATAAGGTTACAACCACAACAAACAAAATCCAATGCTACCTATAAGAGGGTTAAGCACCCTACATCATTCAAATTCCAACAAAAAAAACTAACAATTATCAAAAAGGTTGCACAACATCTTACACATAAGTTAAAAGGAAGTATAAGCATTCATAATAAATGTTCATACAACATTCATGATTATAAACACTACAACTATAATACCCTGTACTTTTTAGAAACCCTAATTATTAACCAGTAAATTCTGTATAATTAGTTGTAATAATTATTGTAGGTTGTTTTACATTAAATGTATTATTAATATGTTTATTATCATGGCATATTAGATATAAAGATAATTAGGTTAAAATTTAATAGAAATTGAGTTATGAAATTTTAATCCTAGTTCAGACACCAACTGATATTAGGTAACCCAAGTTTGAGTAACTAGATATTTTTACTTTGTTTTTTTCCCTAAATGATTACCCCTACCTTGTAATAGATTGTGACCATACCTTACTCCCTCTACCCATTATTGTCCTTACTCTATTCCACACCACCAAACCTTCTGCAATGTGATGCCCTCTCCTCCATATTTCCCTCCCCTTCTTTTGCTTGACAATACTCTTCATGCCAACACCCATTTAAACCCTTCCTCCTCTCATTTTGTTTTCAAGCATTAAACCTAAGAAAAACCTATGTCCATATCCTTCCTCCCAAGATTCTACAAGAAGGATAAAAATCCCTATCGTTCACTATCATTGTCTCCTGCATCTTTTACATTTTAACTAGTAACACCCACTCCCACTAGTCACATCCCGTAGCTTTAGCCACTTCCACTAGTCCCTCACCCCCTCCTTTTACAAATCTTATTGAAACTGCCCCAACCAATGCACAACCTCCCCGTAGAACCCTAACTTCCTACACCCAAACCCTTTATAACACCCCCTTCACACCTTTGGCCAAAATCATCAAACCCTCCCCCTTTGGCTTTGACCATTTCTACCTAACCACCCCACTTTACTTTACCCTTATCTGCCACAACCTCCCCCTTCCGTCGGTGCTCCCTTTCAGTTATTCCCTTTATCAAAAGCCAAAATCACCGTTGCTCACCTCCCTCCTATAATAGCTCCCATCGTATCCTCCTCCTTATGTTTTGTGAGTTTTGTTGTTTCCTTGCTACCTTTTTTGGTCGGTTAGTTGTTATTTGAGTTGGTTTAGTTAATTTTGGGTTATTACTGTGTTATATTAAATGTTAATACATGTGTTATTAGGTGTTAACTTCTTAGGTAATTCTTGATGATCTTGGAGAAGATAGTTTTTTTTTTCTTTTTGTGTAAGGTTATATTTAGGTAAATTTAATCACTCATACGATGGTAGAGATTATATGCAAGCATATTATGATTCTTTAGATTTAGAATCATGCGAGGTTTTATATCTTACAAGTATTAAGACATGTATGATAAAGTAATAACATGATAAATAAATGGTATGTATGAATGTTGCTAAGTGATATGCATGAGTAACATATTATATGATTTACATATGTATGTCTAGGGTTTTGCTAAGGCTGTAATTTTTTCATGTTGTAATTCAAATAATGTGCTAGTGCTTCTAGATTATCATTGCATGGTAACTAAGGTTGATATAAATAACATAAAAACACGCATGGATGATTAGGATTAGAATACAATAATTGTTATTCGTATGACCTATGGTTAGATAATTTTTCCTACATGTACCATGATGATAATTGCCCTATTAAATGTCGTATCATGATATAAAATATACATGCATGCTGCATGGAGTTTAAGACACATTGGAAACATATGATTAGGGTTTGTAGACACAACTTACTAAAAGCATAAAAAGTGAAAAATATAATCAATCAATAAATAGTAAAAGATTACCTACATACTAAAATAGTATAATCCTATGCCTAAAAGATATGTGCATAACCCCCTACTAGCCGTAACTTGGTAGAAAAAGAAACATATAATGAGTGAAAAGATAAAAACATAGGATAACCTGTCCACTAACTTCTAGGTAGCTACCTTGAGATTTAGGGGAAAATGCTCAAACAAAATCTTAATTCATTAATATTAATTAACAACTGATATTACAAATTATACTTTAATTCCATTAATAACCAATTGGTGTTTCCAGCTGATGACACTAAACACATCACAAGACATGTAAGCCACTAATTTGGTGCTTAGAGGTGACACCAAACTTAACCAAATCAAGGCCCAAATATCATCATTTTGATCCATATTAAATTCAAGTTAAACATGGTTGAAATAATGAATAAAATAGTATAATTACATAGAAACATTAGCATAGAAGGCCAAACAAAATATTATATATCAAGAAAACATAGCAAAAACATATGGATCAGTCGATCGGTCCCTGGGACCAGTCAATTGGTCTGGTCAAACCAGACTTGAGAAGAAAATGAAACTAACAAACCAATCGACTAGTTGTTCTCACCAATTAACTATTCATAGGAAACCAATTGATGGGTTTTACCAAATTGGTTGATGGGTCTAACAAAATATTAAACCACTTTGGTCACAAGGCCACCAGTTGATGAGTTTGGTAAACTGATTGTCTATTTATAAGAACTAGTTGCCTAGTTTTATCAAACCAATCTACTACTCTCACAACCATCCAATCAAATTTTCCACACCGAGTGACTACTCACACAACTAGTCAATCGATCCAATAAACCAATTGACTGGTCTGGGTGAAACATCACCCAAACCTACAATCCACTTAACAAAATTTTACCCAAATTTACAATACCAATCCCAACACGCTTCTATGTTATAAAGCACATAAAAGGACATGTTTCACATATAGAATCACATAGATTAGTAGAATTATCACTTATCAAGATCATGCTCATATATATCAAAATCATGTATAACAATATAGAACTCAAACCATGCTTAACTTAAAAGCTGAAAACTTCAACACATGATCAAATCCAAGAACTCCATTAACTCATACACAACACAGAAAATAAACTAAGAATATAAAACTCCAATAGACAACAAAAGACTTTATTCATATTAAAGATAAGATTGCCTTACCTTCAAGTAAATCTTCTAGCACAAAATACTCCTAACTTGGCAACTTTCTACCAAGACCTTGATTCCTAAGAGAATCAATAATCAAAACGATTAAAAACTCTTTCTCTAAGACTTAAAACAATATCAAAAGAAGAAGGAAAATTTTGTATCCCAACCTTTTTAAAAAAATATAACTCCAAGGAGAAAGAAGTTAAGATCTTCAACATTTCTCTAAAATTTAATCCTTCCTTGCATAAGGAAAAAAAGGAAGAGTTAAAGATAATATTAGGAGAAGAGAGAAGGGACAATAATTTGACTAAAGAATAAGGAACAAAAGGAAAGCCTCTATTTTTCTCAGTATAGGAGAAAAATAAAGGAAAGTGGAGAATTCCCAACACTTAGATAGTTTTTACAAAGGAAAAAGGAGAGAATAACCAAATGTAGATGATAGGAAGTGAATTAAATCAAGAATGGGGTGTATAGGTGGGAGTGTTGGTCAATAAACACAAGTGGGGGGGAGAGAATTTTGACTTGTTTTGAGTGTAGGCAACTAAAGTGTAATGAAAACACATGATGAGGTAACAGAGGTAGACGGTGACCGGAGAGAGGAATGATAAAGGTTTGGTAAGTCAAGAAAGAGGTGTATAAATTTAAACATGCAGCCATGGCTACCAGAAGAGAGAGGAAATTGAAGGAGAAGAGAGAATGTGAGAAATGTTTCAAAAGTGCTTTTGAAAATTTATATCTAAATAAAATCATAAAATAATCTAAATAATGTAAAAATAATCCCAAAATACCAAAATATACTTATAAGCACAAATTTATTCTAATTAGAATTTTTCATCAACATTAGAAATATATTTGAATCTGATTCATAAAAGAACCTAAAATCACAGGACAACTAGTTAAATGGTTTATTAGAAAATAAAATTGTTAATTCCTGAATATACTATTTGATGAATTAGAGAAATCAATTGATCGGTGCTGGTGAAATTTGAAATTTTATTCAAATCTTGAATCTTTCCCAAAATCAAAATTCATCTATTTTATATCAAAATAATTTTAAATACAATTTAAAGAGTTTTAGGATGGGATGCAAAAAAAGAAGAAGAAGAAGAACACACAAACTCTCATGCAAAAATGGGAGAAATGCAAGGTTCAATTTGGTTACAATAGGTTGGGTTTCTAGTTGGGGGCTTGGTTACACAAACCAAATCAAGAGAATAAATAACCGATTGGGCAGGGTTGGGCTCTATAATTGAAAACAACCAAGGATAAAACTAATCCTCCAAATTCTATTAAAGTTTAACCTAATTAAATTTATAAAATATTTTCCCATAATAAATACACATAATAATAATAATAATAATACATTCAACCTCACAACAATTACTATATTTTATTACAAATAAATAAAATTTTTATAGTAAGGGCTCCTACAAATAGGATATTATATGTGGTAAGGCTCTTTGCTTCCATACATGTCCGTCCTTTAACATTTGATGAATTTAATAAATTTTTGTGGCTTCTTGATTGAATCTTAGTGGAGTGTTGATGTGTTTTTGGTATAATTGATGAGTTATAATTTGGAACTTTACCCATGATGAATGATCTCTTTAGCATAACCCAAAAATTTAATTGAAATCACACATAATAAGATCAAAACAAAATATAAGAAGGAATAGGTCGAAAACTTAGATTATGGTTAAGGTTAGGGTTTTGGGCATCACTTACGGGATAAAGTTTATGAATATTTATGGGGGTTTAATTAAGATATGATTGGTGTGATTAATATTGGAATTAGGGAATAATTGTGTGGATCGTGATTGGTATTAATGATTTTTGTAGACTTGGGGTTAGGATTAGGGTTTTGGAGATTGAATAAGATGAGGAATGTTATTTTATGTGGTTGAATAAGGAGTAGTGTGTATGGATAGGTATGACATGGATATAAAGGATTGTGTGTATAAATGTGTTACTTTTTTAACATGAGCTAATCTATAATTAAATTTTGCATTATTAAGAAGATAAAACTTGATTATAAATTGCATAAAAATCATAAACAAGGAAGAAAATCATAAAGATAATCTATGAAGATTCAAATTGGGTTTAATTATATTCAATGATCTTTAATTTTGGTTTACATAGGTTTATATACTCTAAATCACACCTCTTGATGATGAATATTTCACATAAAAGATAAAATAGAACTTAACAAGAAAATTCATATAATATCTAACTAAATTCAAGGTACGTGTAAAAGGAAAAAAATTAAAACACTCCTTAACAAGATAAAACGCCGACTAATTATCTAATGACTACTATACTCCTAGTTAGCATGACACATATGGCCTTCTTACGCACGTGGATGTCTTCCTCAAGTGTAATACTCTATTTCTTGAAAGCTAGTCATTGAGGATTTGTTTCACTAAATAAAATTACTTTTTTGCTAAGATTATTACTTAGGCAATGTGGAATGGAGATTTCATTAATGAATAAAGTCATTAACACATAACTTGGAAGACCAAGATAGGGAATATATAATCACTTATGTGGGTGAGATAATCACTTAAGCAAACAAATAATCATTTAAGTAAGCAAGATAATCATCTATGATTTCTATGTGTTTTGTAATTCTAAATAGAGAATTTAGTACCAATCTAACTTCATCAATGAGATAATCACTTGCGCGGGCAAGATAATGACTTATGATTTCTATGTGTTTTGTACTTTTAAATAAATATTTTAGTATTAATCTAATTTCATTAATGAAATAACTATTTGAGCAGGTGAGACAATCTCCTATGAAATCTATGTGTTTTATAATTCTAAATAGATATTTTATTACCAATCTATTGTCATAAATGAAATTAAGTATACTAATCTAATACTACATTGGATTAAAAATAATAATAATAATAATAAGGCATATTTAATCTAGTAAATCTATTTAGATTTGTAACAAGAAAAGATAACCTAATACAAATTTGAAATAAAAGAATAATACTTTTTAGATTTAACGCATCGTTCCCATAAAACTTGAGGAATAAAGATAAGCTAATTGTAATACCTCGAATTTCATCTAACCCTAATCATAAGTAATTAGTATTTTAATCTCTCATTAGTTCTTTATCCCAAAATTAAATCTCACTTTAATCCTAAACCCAACCTTCTTTATCTTCTTTATCTTTTTTCCCTTTTTATTTATTTTCCTATTTCCTTTTGCTCTTCTCTCATTCCCGTGTGACTTCTCCCCTTGCCAACCAAGTTGTGCTCAATTTGGTTAGTTAGACTAGACATCCCTAACTAAAACGAAGGCTTCACTCCTCCACCATCATTTTACCTTAGTCAAGTAATTTGCATGCCATCACTTTACCTCATGTAATAGACCTTATAAACCTCTCTCTCTTACATTCATTTATTCCAAGCCCACAAGAACTCTTTCCTTCTTTGAAAACTTTTTCCATTCTTAGACCATATTCTTTGTCATATTCCTACCACTTATCTTTTCCACCATTGTGGTTATATTGTAGTAGGTGTTTCTACCCTTTCCCTTATCAAATCACCCAACTAATCACCACCCAACCTTCTCTAACTCCACTTCGTTGTTCGGCATTCATTTGTCACAACTTCTACCATTAATTTTAACTCACTTGCTCTCAATTAGTGTACCTTTTTCTCCCTCTTTTTCAAGTTGTGTTGTTTGCCTCATTCTTGACTAGTCTTGCTGAGAGGGTTGAACTTGCTGAGTGACTAAACTCACTGAGTTGGTCAACTCAAGTGCAGGTTAGTGCACGGAGTAGGGTTTTTTCTCCCTTGGCTCTCGATCTTGGTTGTCATACCAAACATGTTCATTATCTACTCTCCTTTAATGCTATATCGAGCGTGTTTGTTTCTGAAACTAATTCTTTTCCCTCAGCCATTGGCTAAGCCAATTTCTTTCCCCTCAATCTTAGTTGGTTGTGGACCCTTATCAAGTGCACTTTTCTTTTTCATCCTTCTTAGCCAACCCAATCGATCTCTTCCCCTCCTATTTCTTTATCCATTTACCTTTATGACCCTTTTTTGTTTTCCTATATTTAACATTGGGTTCTTCTTGGTTTTTAGGTGATTTTTGGCGGTCTTAGAGGATGAATCTTATGGTTATTATTGCTTAAAGACTAATGATATTTAGGTAATGACATATGTCTTAGAATAGGACTTTGATATTATGTGTAAATTGTATGTAATGTCATGCTAGTATAGATTTGTTTTATAATTTATGTTATTGATGTCATACCACGATATTGCTGCATTGTATTGTGGAAAATGAATGTTATGTGAAATCATGATTTACATGTGTTAGTGCTTAGTTATGCTTTGTCTTGTAACCCTAACATGCTGCCATAATCTATTATTTTAATTGAGTTACAAAGAGTGACTTGTTAATAGGGTTGAGTTTATGATCATGATATATGTTAGAGGTTGGAAGTCAATGTGCCTTGCATATCTATGATAAGTTTGCATGATATTATTGAGAAAACCAACAATATAATAATACTAATTTTTAAGTGAAATATCACCCAAGTTAGGACTAGTTGTACTTATTTATTCCACCAAACTAGAATAGTAGCCAGGAGTGTTGTGTCCTATGGTCGTACCAGTCTGTTCCATCAAACAAGAATAGTGATTTGAGTGATGTGTGTTGGGGTTATATAAGTTGACACCATTCCACTCATTTTAAATATTAGGGCTCCTAAACTTAAAAAAATAGAAATATATAATCATTGATCTTAGAAATCTTTCACTTCCAATTAAAAACCCTCTCATGTTTTTAATTAATGTGCATGCTTATTCCTTTAATGGAACCTTATGTTTATACATGCCATGTCCTATGACTTTATTATTATCTTATTTAGTACGTGATGTACTTATCATTCTATTTACGGGTGTTACTTATTCCCATGAACAAATGACTCATGTTTTGTTGTGCAAGTCACTAAGGATTGTATTAATGATTTCACTACTTATGATATACTGACTGTGGAGGAGTAATTCTTTTTATCGATTAGAGTTTAGATGTAAAGTTAATATAATCTGGTAGCTAGTTTTTATCTAAATACATTTTGAACTCTTAGTTTTGTTAGATCCGTTTTATTATATTTTGTTTATGTTGTAATCGGATTTAATCACCAACTCTTATCTAAGTTTGTGGAAGTTTCTCGTACTCTCTTCTTATTTTATTTTAAGTTCTAAATAGTTTGCCTTGTATTTGATGTAAGGATGGTACTGTAAGTCAACCTTACATTGAGTATGGTAACAACATCTAATTATCTTGATATTACAGTTTTGCTAAAATGACATTTTCATGTGGTAAATTTCAGAGTGTTACACTAATTACCAACATAAATATTTCAATACCTTTACGTGTTTAAATGTTATTAAAAAAAACCAACCTACAAATATACAAAAATTATTTAAAAATTTTTCAAAAGAAGTTTGAGGTATATTTCATAAAATGATTAAAATTAGAATGGGATGATTTATCCATTTTATTTAGCTTAATTTATGTAAGTCTTACATGAAAAAAAAACCTCAACTAAGAAAAAAAATCAGTGCCAACGAAATAATTACTTGAGCAACCAAAAATAGTCATCAATTAAAAATGTGGCCGAGATAATCACATAAAAGGTAGGAATAATCAAATGAAGTTTTTTCTTTGGGTATATCATCAACACATTGTAGGGAGCTTGTATAGTTACATATAATTCACATACACACATATTAAATTCTCCTTTATTGTAGAAGCATATTTTGTTAACTCCATTTACTTACTTTCAATAAATACAACAAATAATTATGTCAAACATTTCTAATAATCATCTATATCAAATTCATCTATCAATGTTGAGTTTTTTACCTTTCAATTATATTTAAAGCTTTCAACTAGTTTTAAGAAATACAACCATTATTCTTTTCAACAAGATACAGGTGACCATAATTCAACATAATAAGTATGAGGTAATGTAATGAATCGTTGACATATATATGATGAAATAAATAACTGGTTTAATATCTTGTCAAATAATATAGCAATGCTCTATATAAGTTGTTTAATTGATAATATTCCTCTATGTGAGTTTGGATAAGATAATTTTTGAAGGTAAATCTTTTTAAAATAACATTTGTGAGATTATATAGCATTAGTTCTTCTTTTTATTTCAAAAGGGAAGTTATAATGTTTTAATAACTATACATTTTTTTTAGATAAGATATATTTGAATTCTACCTAGTAGATGAAATTTCAATTAGCATTTAAAACTTATAAGAAAATCACTTTATAAATTTTATCACGTTTTAATCTTTATTTATTTAAGTTAAATTTCTTTCATTTTTTAAGTTTTATTATCGATATTATCTTTACAAGTTTTATCATTATTTTATTAGCTCATCCTTAGAAGAATGTTATAAATACAAAAGCTAATAATTTTTTTTTAATAATATCTTTAGAAATGATAAAAAAAAACAATATTTTTAAACAAATGCTTATTTTAATTCAAACACAAATATAAAATAAATGTATTTTGAAAAAACAAAAATCCATTCAAATAGACTATATAAAATACTTAAATAATTTTTTTCTACCATATTTTCCATACCAAACTAGATCCCTGTACATGACATTTGTTTACGCGAGGGGTAAAGGGTATCACGTCCATTTATTTCCATCACTATCTTGTTTTCTCAATTTTCATTAACCCCCCGCCCCCATAGGCATTCATTTAGCTAATAGCCGCCTCCCCGAGTTCGCCCGTCCACCCAACAACTCACCTATCCAATTTTCAGTTTTCTTCCAAAAATACCACACAGGAATAAAGATAAATTATAAACAAAATTTTCGATATTGATTCATCTTATCTATTTCAGATGAATTGATATTTGTTTTATTGGAGTAATCTGGAGATGGAATCGGATAGTCCATACAGATACATGGGCCGGACTCTGACTGAACTCAGCACCAATGATGACTCGTCTTCCGCCTTCAGCGACTGCAATAGCGATCGTTCCGGTGAATTCACTTCGGGCTCCACACAAAGCCGCCAACTCTGGCTAAGCTGCACCGCCGAGAAAAACCCCGACGATCTCATCAGTCAACTCGTTTCTGACCTCGAATCTTCATCAATCGATGAACAAAAGCAAGCCGCAATGGAAATCCGATTATTAGCCAAAAACAAGCCGGAAAACCGAATCAAAATCGCTAGAGCCGGGGCAATTACACCAATAATTAATCTGATTTCATCATCTGACACTCAACTCCAAGAATACGGTGTCACGGCGATTTTAAATCTCTCACTCTGTGACGAGAACAAGGATTTAATTGTCTCTTTGGGAGCGATCAGGCCATTAGTGTGGGCGTTGAAGACCGGAACCTCAACCGCGAAAGAAAACGCCGCATGCGCTTTATTCCGACTCTCTCAAATCGACGAGACTAAAATCATGATCGGACGTTCCGGAGCGATTCCATTACTAGTGAATTTACTCGAGAGCGGTGGGATTCGCGGCAAGAAGGATGCGTCAACTGCTTTATACTTGCTTTGTACGGTCAAGGAGAATAAGATGAGGGCGATAAAGTGTGGGATTATGAAGCCTTTAATTGAATTGATGGCGGATTTCGGTTCGAATATGGTAGATAAGTCAGCCTATGTATTGAGCTTACTGGTTGGAGTGACGGAAGGAATGACGGAGTTGGTAGAAGAGGGTGGAATTCCGGTACTGGTTGAGTTGGTTGAGGTTGGGACTCAACGGCAAAAGGAGATTGCAGCGGCGATTTTGTTGGTCTTGTGTGAAGATAGTATTGCTTATCGGACTATGGTGGCGCGTGAAGGTGCCATTCCGCCGTTGGTCGCGCTTTCGCAGTCGGGTACCAACCGTGCAAAAAAGAAGGTTAGTTATGATTTTTCCTTTTCTTTTATTTAATGAACAATTGCATACATTTTACATAATTGGTTTAGCAGATACGAATCTTTCTGCCTTTTCTGTTGTCGTTAGTACTTGTTAGTGGCTGTTTTTCAGTAGTTGGTTTAGCCGTTGCCACATAATTGATTTTCAGTTGGTTTAGAAATTAATTAATTAATTAATTATTAAGTGATAGTGTTTGAAGCAGACAGGAGGGATTTTAAAGAAGAAAAAAGAGGGACGCACTAATGACTAATATGTCAGTATTACTTGTCTTGGTGAGAAGAAGTATTTTCTGTGCTTTAATACGATCAATCTTAGATGGTTGATTAGTCGTTATGAATTATGAAATTAGCTCTGTCAACGGTGAAAAGAAAGTTAGTTTATCGGTCCTGTTATGCACGACTTTTTACCACACCATTTGAAAGAAGAGAAGGGACGTTATAAACCTAAGAGACAATTTCCTTTTCTTATTAATTACGAGAAGATAAGATTAAATCACAAAGTAAAAAAGCCGAAGGCAATCTAAGTGACTTGAAAGAGCACGAAACAAGCAAAGTATGTATCTCACTAAAGATTGCTTGATTCGTACTTCTGTGAAAAGAGGACCCCACAACAATTTGAAAACATGTTATTTATATTTCCGGTTTTACAATCAACATTTATTAGAGTTATTAATAAATATTTAATTTTATTTTTAAAATAATATAAAATTAGAAATGTATGTCACATGTACAAGTTTGTGGATTTTATTAAATAATAATAGCTATTTTTGTTTATTATTTCTTAACTATGACCGTTGTTGACATTTTTCTTATATTTATTTTATATATATATTCCCCCTCTTTTTTCGCTGTCCACGAAATTTATGCAAAGCCCCAAGTGAGTGAAATTAGTGAAAGTCTGAAAAAATACTTAACTTTTTCTTTGAATATGTCGATTTTCTTGTGGTGCATCCGTGCATGATTGCAAACCGCCAGCAAGTTGTTTGCGCATGGTGTATTATGTAACAACCCACCTGGATACGTGATTGTGATTGCGTTGGATCTAACTTCTAAGAGAGCTACAAGGAGACCCAGCAAATCTGACCTAATCTAGATGACCTCGCCCGGATAATCTGAATATAAACTTAATTTTGATTTGAAAATTTTAATCCTATCTCTCTTCAAAATTCGAAATAATTCGAAACTTGCTCACCATATCTAAATGTCCCAACTCATCTTACTTAAAACGGACCCATATTTGAATATAAATATGTTAATAACTTCTGTCTAAAATAATTTAACTTAAGATTTTCTGATCCAAACTTAATCTAAAATATAATTTTAAACTTGATTTAAATTAAAATCAAATTTCATTCATAAAATTTATATTTTAATTCATATAAATTGTAACATAAATATCAATAAACTAATTAATAAAATCTATGCAGAAATATATAATACATAATTCATATACCGACAATTAAAACTAAAATAATAAAAATATGTTCTTGACTTTATTTTTATATCAAATTAGCATTAATCACATTATATGATAGTAATTATATTATTGTTATAATAACTATTATTATAAACATAAAAAAATTATAAGTATAAATATTATAATTATAACTATTATTCATATTATAATAGTTAAAGTAATAAAATTTATATTTATATTTTAAATAATTATGATTATTATTATTATTATTATTATTATTATTATTATTATTATTATATATAAAGATAACAACAAGTCAACAACAACAACAATCAATCAATCAATCAATATTATTGATTATTATAGTACAATAGTTGTTATTATTATTATTATTACATGACATTAGTTATATTTATAATAATATTTATAACATAATACTAATAATAGTAATAATAATTTATTATTAGTATTGCATATATTATGGTAATAATAAATCATAAAATTTAACCTTTTTGTTATAATAAGTTTATAACACTTGGTATGAATATTAATTCTAAACCAAATTCATCTGGCCTAAATTTGATTTAAAATTTAATCCGACCAGGAGCGTAGGCTCTAGTCACACCAATTTAAATTCAATTTAACTTAAAGTCTATAGACTTAAATTAAACTCAAAATTAAGAAACCTAATGGATCATATCCTAACTAAGCTTGATATTCATTAACCTACCATTTTAATTCAACCTTATTTCAAATCCAACTTAAACTATCCTAACCTAAAACGGATTTGAATTTGGGTAAGCCTAAGCCTCACCTGATTGAATAATAAATTTAATTTTAACTTGATGTGACTGAAATAACCCGTTTCTACCTCTAGCTTATAACATTAGATGCCTTTTATTTTTATTTGGACTATTACAAGTCGGACCTAACTGGGATGGACGGTTTAAGAGGTGAACTAATTACTCATCAGGTATAAACCAATTTGGCCGGTTTATTTTTCCAATTTTTGTATCAATTTAATTATACCTTCGTCAATCATTTACAGAAAATGACCGTATTGTCGTACGAGGGGAGGTACAGACTATTGTCTAGGTAGAGTATATTCTTATTCTCTTTAGTTTCATACTTGTTTCTGCCATTGTATTGCGTCCGTGGCTGTAGTGGCAGAGGCTGACAATCATACAAGAGACGGTAACATGAATATTGGCAGTGACTGACATATATCATGCGAGTTCATTTTAATATTCTTGTTGTCCATCCCTCCATCTCTTGTATTACAAACGCGACCGGATCCGGTGTATCAGTAATGATTTTCTAGATTTCAAAATCAGAAATTTTTGATTGAATTAGTAAAAATCTGTAAGCTTGTCAAAATATTGATTGAAAACTGGTAAGTAGTTTAAATTTTTACTTACTTTAAAATTTTAATGTTATGAATAATAATTAATGTGTCACTAGTTAATTTTTAAATCTAATATATACCATTAGTTTAATTAATTAAAACTACTGTTTCAACTAATAAATCAGTTATAATATCAATTTAAATATATTAAATTTTTATTGATATTATTATTATCATTGTTGTCATTATTATTACTATTATCATTATAATAATTTTTTTATACATTTTTGTGCTATAATTTTTTAAAATATTTTGTATGGCTTTTAGTGTTATTATTTAATTATTAATAAAAATAAAATTTTTGTGTGTGTGTGTGTATTTGCTTTTAGTTTGGATTTTAAATTTAAAAAGTTAAAATGCAAGGCGAAAATAGCCAACATACAAGCAGCTGGCATCAAATTTGGGCGGCTGCAAATTAGTGGAAGAAGACTACGCGTATATCGTATGTGGATGCGTTATAAGCAGCTGCATTGGGCTGTGGAGTTTGATTCTGTGTTATGTGGTTATGACAGGCGGAGGCATTAATTGAGCTTCTACGGCAACCAAGATCCGGCAACGCCGCTGCCGATGATATCTGACGTGCCTATCCTTCTCTGTCTCCACATGCCCTTGTTCCTGCCATCGATGTCTCCTCGTCTTTTTCTACATTATTAAAGGGAAAAGAAAAAGACACAGGACAGTACCAATGATGCATATTTTCTCCCAATTTTTTTTTTTTTTTACTTCCAAACAGAAAAGGTTGGCCGAGACCGAACGAAACACAATGATGGTGGAATGGCTAGGGAAGGCGGCATAAGCAAAGAAATCACAAGATCATTGGTTGCGGACCGACAGCGAGTTATGTGCACCTATTACGGAATGCTCCCGAAGTTGAATGAGTACACATAACAGTATAAGCCTGTTTTAACTAATAAATTTTTCAAAAATGATGATGTGTGGATTGGTAAATAGAAGAAAATTGATGTACAAATGTCCATTTCCCGTTTTTCGCTTTTAAATGATGTATTGTGAATGAGGTTTGTAAAAAGAAGAATTTGTGACATATGTTGTGGAGTGAATCGATTTTGCCATTCCGTCTCTCTATTTTCTTCACATCATTAAGCATATAATATATGCACATAAAACTTATACTACAGAAGAATGAGTAAATAAATAAAAGTTGACACCTCAAGATAATACCTTATTGGAGTTTCCCCAGCACTGTAAGGTATGTCCTTTGGTTATATGTTGATTGGCTATGTGTTAACGTAAGAAAGGCATTAATCACCAACTACTTAACCAATTGACTAGTATATGATATATGGTTGTTGCAAAAGAGAAAAAAAATTATGTTTATTCTTTCCATCCATTTAAAATATTGACCGTGTTAAAATTAGAAACTTAAATCGTCAACGAGTAAAGTCGTGTTGATCACAAAATTCAATCTATACTTATTTATTAAAAAACTGGTATTAAAGTTAAGTTTATTAGTTAATTAATTGGAACAAAAATCAAGCCTGGTTGACTTTTTGTATTTCTTAGGCTAGAAACTTGATTATTGGTTTGACTTATGATGTGAAATCTCATCTTAATTTATTTTTGAACTCAATTACACTTACCTTATGTATGTATGTATATATATAGATTTAGGTTCTTGTATAAACTATTATTTAAAATATAAATGTAGGAACTCTTAATAACCGTTAGATCTAAAAGATTTAAGGGCTGAGATTAAAATAAATTTAGGATAGGTATGTACTAAATCTTGACCGTTGATCAAATACTAATCTAATAATTATAATTAATTCCTATATATGTATCTTAGAAATAGTGTGTATGAAACATTCACCCTATATATATATAATACAATACTTAGTCTAAATTAATTATTGTGATACATACATATACATATACTAGGCCTGTATATAATTACACTATTTAAAATGAGTTTGAAAATGATTATAAAGAAGTTTGCTCGCAAACAAATTGTTCGAACGATCAAAACTAGCCGACTTATTCTCAACTCATGTATCGACGAATTCAAAAATAAACATTGAGCTTACTTTTCTTGAGCTTGTCTCCCAACTCATTTATAGGACTGTGTCTTCCTTGTGCCAACATAAAATTTGGGCATTTTTTGTGACTTTTTTATTCTTTCGATGATGCAAGAGGCCTGACTGGCGTTCTCATTTCTATTCCGAGTACAGTCCCTTTTGACAACTTAGGAGTCTTTCAAAATTAGGACATCATCCGAGTGCACTGATACGCATTCAACCAATTTAGCGGATTAATGAGCAATCAAACTTTTTTGACCAACCATTGACGATCAAAACATGAAAAATTACTTTATGCCTATCATGCTTATTTCTGGCCTAATAATATTAAATATATCTCCACTCAAGTGTTCGGTAAAGTTGGATGGTTCTCAATTTTGTAAAATAAATAAATTCAACTTGTTAATGCTAATATGTCTTGGCATAAACATTGGAATCCGACATAATTATTAGTTAAGGGGAAAAAACATTTGAAGTTTGTTTCATATATTTTAGAATTCACAATAAAAACATAAATATTTTAGTTTTAGTCTAATTAAGGAAGTTCTACATTAAAATAATATTATTTTAATATAAATATTGTATTGTAGATATTATAAATATATACATATAATTATATCCGCGAATACTTGCTCAACGTACTAATCAACTACAAATTCATCTAATATTTAAAAACATTATTTCCTTTTTAAAAATTAAAAATATATTTAATAATAAAACATAAAAACTAAAAATTAAAGATATTTGAAAATCAAATATTCCTAAATTAGAAAAAAAAAATGCATATATGAAAAAGAAAGTTATTGGTGCTATATGAGTATTTTGGTCATTTTAGAAATTATAGAATTTTTAGCAATAAAAACATAGTTAAAAGTATCAATTTAGATGTTATTTAGTCATAGTATAAATTTTGTACTAAAGTTATATGCTATGAAAAATTATTCCAATTTCTAAAAGGAAAAAAAGGTATACAATATGTAACTCGATCTAGGCATGATACTCGTATGTATACTATATTATTGAAAATCTATTCGATATATGTTCTTTCCCATAGCAAATACATATATCCACTTAGTGTCATAACGACTTTATCTTGGATAAACTAAGAAAAAAAATTTTAAATATGTATTTTATTTTTTAATTAAAATTATTTAAATTCTAGTTCAAATACTTGGTCGAACATTCTATAAAAAAAATAGACAATTTGATTCATCAACTCTACTAAACATTTTTATTTTTATATTTTTATTTTATTATGAGTTAAGTTTCAAACTCAATCTTTGTTTAATATTTTTAGTTTTTAACTTATCACTTTTTAAAATTTATTGTTTTTCAAAATAAATGCATTTTTTTATTAAAATATTAAATAAATAATAAGATAACAGTATATTAAATTAATTAATAATTATTTAGTATATTAAGTTTGAATTAATGGATATTATGGTATGCATATGTTTTCAATGTGTACAATACCTTATTTATACAAAAATAATATTAACTTAATGGAAAATTTTCTTAATTGGAACAAAACTCAAATGTTTATGTTTTTATTATAAATAAAAAATATTTTTCTTTAACTGAAAAATAAAATGAAATATTTCTTCTTTAATTGATAATTATCTCTATTGAAAAACACTATGAAGATATTGATGGCACTAGTGTTATCACATAAGATAGGAACAAAATCCCTCTTAACACTAAAACAATAAGTTGATGACTAGTCCACAACATTTGAGTGCAACATGAGTGATGAATGACAATAGCATTATATATTCAATAGTGGATAATGTAAAAGATTATTTTCTTCTTTGAAGCCCATCAAATCAAGTAAGGTGTATTGTTTCATTTTTAAGAATCATGATTAAATTTAAATTGCTTTGTTCAAAAATGAAAGTTTATTTTTATTTTTATATTTATATATTTTCACATGCACCTTTTGTGGAAAATAAAATTAAGAGTACAATTAAATTTTTCGTGTAGGGTCTTCATTAACTCCTTTTATGAGTTTATTTTTGTAAAGCTTTTTAAGTCACTTTGAGCTCTCAAAACCCTTCTTTATGGAGAGTATTTGAATCTCAAACACTATTTTAAGTCCTGTATTTTTCAATTTTGAAAGAAAGGATGAAGTATTTTATTGAAAAAATATTGTAGATTACAACCAATAAAGCAAAACTTGTCTATCAAAGAATTAAAATTATTATATTCAATAAACCTATAGTTGTTTGTGCATCTACAAGACAAGCACTTTGTACACTTAAGAGTATCTAGCAAGATGCTTCTTGTGTTTCATATAGAAATAAAAAAAGAAAAAAGTGGTGATTATACACTCACATATTAGTGATTATATAATAATAATAATAATAATAATAATTCATTACTAGGCTAATCATTATTATATCACTAGAAACTTAATTAATCTTCACATGAAAATCAAATAATCACCAACATATAAATTTTCCATGAAAATTAAATAATAAACATATAAAAAAGAAAAGAAAAAAATTATATTAATTATAAATATTCTTATATTAATTACTATAAATATCATAAATATAGTTATATTAATTAAGTATAAATATTATATGTGTATTTATAATTATAATTATGTTAATGATAATTATTATAAATATAATTTTAAGCCAATGTTATTATAATTATAATCATTTAATTTACTTAATTAGTGATAATTAATTAGACATGATGATTATTCATTAGAGTGGTAATTGTCATATAATAGTTTAGTGATTATCTTGATTATTATTGTATCGTATAAAAGGGTGATGATTTTAATCCAGGTTGATAATTATCCTGTCACAAAGTTATGGTTATCATTTAAAGTATTGGCGATTATTTTATCAAAGATTAGTGATTTTGCATATATGACAATGCTTTGCTATTAGCTTAGTTATTATGATAACATATAATAAAGTGACGATTATTCTGTAAGAGGGTGGTAATTATCACATAATAGTTTTGTGATTATTCTATCACAATGTAGTGATTATGTAATCTATATCGTGTTTGTGATTATCATATCACATCATAATGATTATCTATTATTTGTTGGATTTTGCTAAACAACTCTATGACACAATCTATAAATGACTTTTTCATTTGAGAATACTCCATGTCACACTACTTTTTCTCTTAAACTTTATTTTTACAAACATATAACTATTTAACACACCTTAGCTTATCCTATAAGATACACTCAAGTATATCATATAATTTGCCCTGAGCAGTTTAGACTTAACAAGGAAGCCTAATGATAACACTTCTTATTGAAAGTATGATCACTTTGGGCTCTCATATCTTCATAATTTCACATGAGGAATCATCTCGACAAACAACATTTTTCCTTAGATCCCTACTATGGAAACCACATTTAATAATAGAATATTATTAATGATAACAACAAAAGTATTATGATAACCATGAAAATTTTGTAGCACGATAAGGAATTAATGTTTTAACAATGGTTTCTAGAAATAATCACTATTAAAAATTATTCAATAATGGTTACTTCATAGATTTGTTATTTTTGTGAACTTTTGATAATGGTTTTGAGACATAATGGTTGTTTAAAATTCATCAATAACAATTATTTCAAATAACTATGGTAAAATCCCTTCCCCAACACGTTTAATTCACTCCTCAATGTATGATAATAGCATAGAATTTTTGGGTTTTAACAAATGTTGTTATTAATAATAGTTTAATACTTATTCCTTATTAAATTTATCTCTCTCTTGCAAAGGTTCTCTAAGTTTTCAACTATTCCCTTAACTCTTTGCTCACAGTGCCCCCTTCTCCCTCAACCCCTCATACTCTTAGCTCACAACACTTTCTCCCTCCACCCTAGAACAACATTATACTTTAGCCACACCATTCTTCTTAACCATTATCTAATAGTGCATTGTTGGGATATTGGTCCAATGTTCCTCCCTCGTGTATATCTAGCCTATTGGCATTATATCTTTATTCTCCAATACTACATTTCTCTTTTTTTTCTTCCTCACCTTTACCATCGTGCGCCACCATTAAAGAGATTGAGTTGTTATTCGTTGGTATGATTCAATTCTATTCACTATTGTTTTCATCATCTTATTTAGCTTTTAATTTTTAAAATTTTTGGTTTTATCCTTCTTGATTCTTGTTAATGATGGATCAGTCATGGGACTTGCGAGTAGCAACTAGGTCACCTCTTAAGTTTGAACCTCAAGTCTTCTCTCTCACTATATTTTGGGATTTGTAGCGAATTTGAAGTTTAAGTAGTAGCAACTTGCTTCTTCATTCTAGTCACAACTTTGATGGGCATTAACCTTAATTTGTGTTCATTTTGTAGACATTTATGCCCCTTTTTTTTAACTTTGTCACAATGCATGTCATATTTTTTCCTTATTGTTGCTGATTTGGTGTTGAAATAACTCTCTCTGATAATCACTCTTAATATTCCTACATATGCTCATAATTTAGAGCATGTTTGGGAGATTTTTTTTCTATTGCTTATTCTTGAAATTGTAGGGTTTCTTACTACTTTATTACAATATTAGCTTTGTTTGATTTTGTATTTAGGTCTTCTTATTAAATATGATGATCTTGAAATGTTAGGAGAATGTTAGCCTTGTCAGATGTAGGGTTTTTTGTTACTTATTTGATTTGTTGTATTGTTGTTTCTTGACATGATATTTCTTACTAGTTATTGCTACTACAAAAACATGGTTCAATAATGATAATAGGACAATGGTTGCATAAAATTGGAAAAAAAAAGTATGGAAATGTGAGGGTGTGCTAAAAATAAGGTTTTGATAATGATTATTGTACAAAATTGTTGTTAAAATTTAATGAGTGCCATATATTACGATCCATACTTTAATAATAGTTTTTACTAAAAACAATTATTTATCGTTAGCATTTTAATAACAATTGTTTAATAATAACTATTATTAAATGATGCATTTACTTTCATTTTACTTCCTTCCTAGAAACACTATTACTATAGTTATTTTAATGCAAGTTTTAATAACAGTTTTTTCTTAATAACGATTATTACAAATGACATTTAATTTCATTTTAAGTTTTTTTTATAACTTTGGCCCAACTTTTAATTATGAAAAAAGTAATTAGGAATTTAATGTCAGTTATGAATACTTGTATGTTATTAGGTATTACTCTTAAATAACCATCACAACCTCACCTCTATTAACTAGATTAAGATATGATATGATATTTTTATAATTACTTCAATTGAGGAGTTTACATATTTTGGAATTTAGAAGAGCTAGAGAGTAACATTGATAATAAAATTGATTGGTTGTTATCTTTTGTAGGTAGCAAGATGTTGTGATTGCCCCCTTTACAGCGTTTGTAGATGTTACCCTATGCGGATATTATGATTCATGTGATGTGGCTATATGAGGATTTATGCCACTTGATGGAGAGAGATTCATACTTTAATCTTTATATGTTCAGATCATATCACTTGCTATTGACCATGTCTTCGATGAAGCTATGGACAAGGATTACAACTAGTTATCTGGACTTCTTTATCATTAATATGCCATGTATGAGATTTGTTGAGGGTGATGTGTTTGTGAGTTAATGATTATATAGCAAGAGAGTGGATGGTGATAGATGACCATTAGAGGTTTAGTCATAGCTTACCTGTGAGTATCTACCTTGGTTATCCTAAAGTTTTTTTTAGGGTGGATGGATGCTTTGATGAAGTGAGGTAGAATATGATTATTTAATATGAGTGGTATTTATAGAATTTTAAAAACCTAGTGGCATTTTTAGAATGTTTAGTATAAGACTCATTGTCCTTTCTTGCGAAGTTGTGTTCCATGAGACTTATAAACTACTTTTAGGCTCTGAACTATTTCTAAATTCTTGTGTGTGTGGATATTTGATTTATTCAAAAAATTTGAGTCTTATAGGATTTTTTTTAAAATGTCAAATAAATTTTTCGGCAAAAAGATAGTATTCATTACCAATGTAGGCCTTAATCACATTTTTAAACGTTGTTAAACTCTTTTTGGTTATCAGAATTTCTAGAAACTTTGAGGATAATTCTATTTTAATAGTATTAAGCTAAATATGTTTAAAAATATATTCCATTCTCATACATATTATTTTTAGAGTACTTTAGATATTATTGGGCACATATATGTCATTAAATCTAATTTCTCTTCCTCAATTCTTATCCAAACTTTATAAGAATGCATATAAGCCTTTCATTTGTTTATCATAACACATGAGAACCCCTTATTTATGCCCTATAATTTCGTGTATCCATTAGTGGTGGAAATGAACTTGGTTTTGTCTTCTTTCTTAGATATTTTGCATAAATATCTTTGTCTACCCAACTTTTCTTCTTTCCTAATCCTCCTCTAATTTCTTTGGTGTGGTGGCTCAAGGAGAGCCACTTCTTTTGAGCTTGAAGTAGCCAATTTTTTTTATATATCCTAAGTAAATTTACCCTTATACCCTTGCATTATTAACTTAACACTAAGGTTTCTAACTTAACAACTTTGAGTCATTTTTTTTCTCCTTCTTCTCTCCGCCACCAAAACCTTCTTCCTTCCTTTATCTATCAAAATTATGTGGCCTTCATGGGTATTTCTAACCATGGTTGATAGCTTGGAATATTTCAAGATTTGATGACAAGTTCTTATATCCATTTCCCTTTAATTCTTCTTCGTTGATTTGGTTTTAAGGATTATATTTCTCTAATATTTTCTATGGTATTTCTAGGTTATCCTTTGGTATTTCCTTAGTGTTAAAGATTAGGTTAAAGGTAAAACTCCTAAACTCTAAGTAAATAGAATAAAATTGTGTTATATGTTTTTGCTTAATTTAAGCACGTTTGGATCTTATGTTGATGATTGAATTTTTTTGCCATACTTTGTGATTTATGGGATTTCAATTAAATTTAAGTAGATCATGATTAACCTTAATGTTTTAGGATGGTTTTGGTACATAACATTTTGTGATTTGGTTTTTTCTAGCATGTTTTATAAATGGTTGAGGATTATCATGCTAGAGGCTTTTAATTTGGTATATTTAGTTTTAGAGCACTTTTGGGAATTGTTGTTGTTGTTATTTGACTCTAACGATAACAAGTTTTAGTGATTATTAACTATTATGGTGGTTGTGTACCTTAGTGATCTATTAGGTTTTACTATGTTGTCATTGCATGTGAGTGTGTTTGGCGAGCATGTTATTTGTTAAGGGTTAGGTGTGTTTATTCAATACTTTTGTACTGAATATATTATTTTTTAGTTATTTTGAGTGTAGGTGATCTAGATATTGTTTACAACATATCCATTTTTAGCACTTAATTACAAAAGATAAAACATTATAAATGTATGGTATTACCGCTGCACTTAGTATAAGTTTGGTTTCTTCTACCATTCTTATACCAAGTGTTAAGGCCTAAATGTTAATCCTCTTAAGTTATGAATAGAAATCATAAGAAATAAAAAGAGATTACATTACATATTAACATTTGTTCTGATATAACCAGATCAGATAAATGTTACAAAAGTCAAATGAAAATAAATACAAAAGGAATATAAGAGTCTAGAGATATTTGGATCAAAATATATTGGAGTAAACTCTAGATAGTCCTAACTCTCAAACTTCAAAATAATAACCTTCAAGCTAAACTCACAAACAATCATATAAAGTGACAATTGCTCATTTAATAGGCAATGGACCATAAAATGAAACCCATTAGTATGATGTTACTAAGTAAACTACTATACAAAACTAAGCATGTAAATTTCACATATAAAACATAAAAGGTATCACTAGTAAAACATGACACAAACATAATGAATCACACACTTGATAATAAAATAGGATAAGCATGTCATAACATATACATTACCAAGGTACATTCTCATCATACCATTATACTTGATTATTTTACATAACAATTGTCTCATAGCTTATAAATCTCAAAAAACTATACCAATAATGTAATACCCCAATTTGAGCGGAGTATTATAAGGATTGATTTGGCTACTTATATCAACATGGTATACCATCCTTTTGGTGATTCCATCCTAAGAACTCCACAGTTAAGCGTGCTGGCAGTGGAGCAATTTTAGGATGGGTGACCTTCGGGGAAGTTTCAGAAATTTTCTAAAAATTTCTTGGAAAGTGCGTGAGTGAGGACAAAGCGTACTGAAAGGACTCGTGTTGATCTGTGGGGCCAGCCGATCAATCCGAAAGCACTTCAAGGTAGCCTCCACGTGGTCGTGTCGACTCGGGGTGTTACAAATAAACTCCAAAATAACACATGTAGATAAAACAACTCAAAGACGTATAAAGTAATACAATTATACTAGCGCACTAATGATAGCACGCTACCCTCCAACCATTCCATCATAATTAATTCATAAAACACATAGGTAGGCACAAAGGCAATTACCAAATCCTTAATCAAATATAAAATTGATAACCATACATTAGTTAATTCCATTTTTATTACTCAAGGGGATACAAGAGACAACTTGAAGACATATAACGTACATTGGTTATAGTGGCACGCTTAGGCAATGCACTACCCTCCCAACTATACAGCATGGTGATATGTAAGGTACATTAGTCATACTGGGACACTAAGGCAACATAATACCCTTCAACTTAGGTCACATAATCTTTAAATATCAATACCCCTTATAAGGTTTTCAAATCACTTATAGAGTAGATTAGAGCCTTATTGAGGAACTAAGGCACACTAGTGAAACCAAACCAAAATAAGGATTCCTACCTTGTCTCTAAAGTAATTAACCTTATAGAGTAAACCATTCTCAAATCTCAAGGTCTTTTACTTTAAATAGTAATATTTTATTTGGTGATCACGAATATCATATAGTATCCAAATTGTTCTAATTTTCATAACCATTTTTTCCAGTCGTTCAAAAAAAGCCTAAGGTCAATGGGAAAACATAGTTAGAGTCAACACTAAGATAAGGTTATCCTATATCTAATTGTTCACTCTTATGCCCATTAGATCTTAAACGGCCAAAATACCCTCAAAACCAAATTACCATGATATTATGCATTTTAATGCTAAAATTTAGTTTTAATTAAAATTGATCATATAAAGTATAATTTAAAATAATTTAGCATGCAAGTAAATTACAAGATATGACAAATGGATATTTTGCAGCTACACATGATTAAGTATATAAATTTGTTACATACATATCTAACTCATTATAAATTATATGCTTTCATACTTAATACCATGTGATACATGTTAGACATACATATTGGGATAAAATAAGCATGATATACTTAAAAGAAAATGTTATCCTTGTGGCAGACAAATAATAATAATAATCATGTAAAAATATGCCTAGATATGTTCAACCTATCATGTTATATATATATATATATCATGTATAATTAATTCATAACATGAAACCTATTATAGTATGGTTTCATATATGTAGTATTTTAGACAATTTATCATGCTCAGTTATACATAATTTCATGCTAAACTATTAGGAAAATAAATACAACATAACAAGTCATGCTTAGGATAATAATTGTAATTTAATACATCAAAATATTGATATGCTATCATGTATTTTTACAATTTAGCAAGGCATATGGGTAACCTTAACTCCAAGAAAAATAGCAAAATACATGAATAGAACACCACACTAGCCTCTACTAAAAACCACTTTCTTTACCTAAAAATAAAGCCTAACAAAACAAACACACACACACACACACACACACACACACACACATATTAGCAACTGACTAATCATAAAATAACATAACAATTAACGAATCAACCAAATAACCCATCAACCAAGGCTGGTGACTAAGGATTGTTCACACAACTTAAAGGGAACATTGTGAGATATTCATGCTGAGGTGGTAAACAAATGTGAGCTCAAAAAGCTGCAAGGCTCACACTTAGGATAAGCCTAGCAATAACAACATATGTTCAGCAAAAACAACACAAACTTGGCACACAAAAACAAGCTCAACAACATAGTAATAATTTTGGCGATACACAACACAAGCTTGAGAGTAGCACAAGCTTAGTAATGACAAAACAAGCTTGGTAATGGAAGCATAGAATTAGCACATAATTACAAGCTCAGTAGCACAATCTCAACAACACAGTACTAGCTTGATAACACACATAAAATCTTATTAATACACTCACAAGATTGAAAAAGGTAAAGGAACACTAAAGGGCTTAGTTGTGTGAGCTATTCATGCAGAAAGATAGGGCTGAGCATAGAGGAATGATGTAGCTAGGGTGGTGTAGCGTGAGGATTGATGGGGGAGGTTATGGTTTGAAGCAAAGGAGGAGGTATTAGGTGACATCTATAGTTGTGAAGACAACCAGAAAAGGTTAGGCATAAAGATAAGAAATTTTGGTTTTTGAGTGACTATAGATGTAAAAAGGGGTGATGCAAGGCTGGGGGAATGAAAAAAAGGTTGGAAAAGAGAGTAAGTTATGGGTGATGGATGAGGATACACTAGAAAGGTGGTGAGAAGTGTTGGGTAGTGCACTGGTGATTTAAGGCTACAAAAATGGAGCACAAGATAAAATATGTAGAGGGATAATAAGGAGAAATAAAGGAGAAGGGAGAAATGAGAAAGGGTATTTCAGTTGGTTGCAAGGCTGATCAAAAAATATGATAGAGAAAAGGGGTAATTATAGGAGGCTGGGGTTGCATGCACAATAGAGGAAACATGAGGGAGATGGTGCATGGGAAAATGTGATGGCAAGGGGATTTAGTGAGGATAATCAAGCATATATATATGACATAGAAACCAAGCAAGGCATAGGTTGTGTTTGGTAAGAGAGTTGTGGTTAGCATAATGCAATACATGAAGGATGGACAAAAAAACTATGGTAGATAGGTTAAGTAGTGTGTAGAATTTAAATTATGTTTGGTTGGAGTTTCAAATAGTTAGGCTCAATTTTGTTAGCAAAACCAATCAAGGAAAACAAATGATTAATGTAAGAGGTAAGAGAAAAGAAAATAAAATGATTAGGGTAAAATATCTAAAAAATGGTTAAGGTTATGGTTTACATATTAAAAGTGATAAGTAATCTAATGTTTAGGGTTAAGTTTTGAATAAAAGGATAAACATCTAAAAAATAATGGTGGAAAAAATCTAGGATGTTACATTTTTGGATCTTGAGTCAGAATGAGAGAGTAAGATTTTTTTTTGTTCTATATTAGAACTTTCTAATTTTTGGTTATAGTTGATGTGATTCAACTTTGTAACCATATATTAAGCTTTTGTAATGTAAATGTTTTCACCTTTCGTTGTGTTTATGTTTCTTGTTGTTTAATATTTTCATACCCAACCTTGCATCTTTTATAAGCTAGGTGAACGCGCGCACCTCTCCTCATGATAAATGTGGCAATAATATCCTTCATTTTTATTTTTTGAATATGCATGGTTCTTTCAAAATAAAATTTTAAAGTTGAGAAATTGAGTTTGTTATAAGTAGACTCTAAGAGTGATACCTGATGGTGATATATGACTCTCTATATGATATGTCTTATTAGCGTTTAGACTATAGTAACCTTTTGATGTACATATTATTGTTTTTACCTTAGGGTTCTTGATAGTTTTTGTGCCTTATTTTGACTCCATAGTATTTATACCATTTGTAGTTTAAACCCTTGAATGAAGTTTTTTGTATGTGGGTGTGTATTTACGTAGAGGCATACAAGTTATATCACATCTTAAATTAATTGAAGGGCAAGGCTCGATATTTTTGGAATGGTTTCTATATATGGCACATGATTTAGTAGAAGAATTGATTTAACTGTGCTAAGATTTCACTGGTAACTAAATAGTGTGATACATTATATAAAAAAGATTTGTTTCTAAGCATGAATGGTTTATGAATTCTTTTTAAGAGATCTCTAATATATATATATATATATATATATATATATATATATAAGAAAATTATGGCTTGGAAATGTTTGTATACATATCGTAGGTATAGGGAACATGCGGAAAGGGTGGAGTTTTTTTTTATATCAAGTTTGTAATGGAACATACTCAAGACTCTACTAGGCTAGTTTATCTTTATTAGGTATGAACTTATAATTAATTTATTATTGCTAATGAGTTGAGAAATCACACATTTGTGAATGGAATGGATAGAGTTTATAGCCATTGGGTATGGCATGATATGACATAGTTTAAATATAACAATAAGGAAGATATGAGGGAAAGTAACTGACCATTTGAGAACTATGAGGGGTATTATTTATAGGTAATGAATTGAAAGGTTGAGAAAAATGTTGAGGATAAGCTTAAAATGTTTGAGAAGTTACTGAATGGTTCAGAAAACCTTTGTATGGTAAGTCTAAGACGTTTACTAGTTTATCCGTCGCTTTAAAGTTATATAACCTGAAAGCATGTAACGAATAGAGTGATAAGAACTTAGTAGATCTATTGGTATTTTTGAAAGATAAGCTTCTTGATGATGATTTTTTTACTAATTATATCTTTAAAGTAAAAAAATTCATTTTATCCATGAGCATGAGTTATGAGAAGATACATATATGCCATAATGATTTCATATTGTTTCATAAAGAATATGTGTCCTTGAATCATTATCCTGACCCCAAATGCAAAATACCATGATATAAGAAGAAAAAGATGCTAGCTAAGTTGGTGTAGCAATTTCATATAATAACAAGATTTAGGTAAATGTTTGATGATGTTTAAGATGTTGAGAACTTGAGATGGCATGTTGATGGGAAGAAAGAGGAAATACTTCTTAAACATCCATCTAACTCTTCAAAATGGATGGTGATTGATGACTTGTTCCCTAAATTTGGTTAATAAGTAATAAACTTGCATCTTGATATTTTTGTAGATAAATTGAATCTTCACAATCAAGGTACCTACAATATATAGCGGGTGATTTTGCTCATTTACAATCTACCACTATGGATCTACATGAAACATAGTTATATAATGTTGTATTACCTTATAGCAGAGTTAAACCAATCAGAGGATGATATTGATGTTTATTTAGTACCTTTGATTGATGATTTAAAGTTTTGATGGAAAATGAGTTTTAGGTTATTTGATGCCTATCGTGAGGAGAATTTCATTTTGAGAGTAATGTTACTCTGTACTATATATAATTTTTTGAGATATGTCAACTTGTTAGGTTATATTTTGATAAGCCATTTTGCATGCCCTTAAACCAAGATACCTCATTCCAATAGTTAGAGTATAGCCAAAAGACTTTCTATCTTGATCATCATAGATTTTTACCAAGAAATCATCATTATCATAGGTAAAAGAAAGCATTCAATTAGTTACTAGAATAAAGGGAATCACTGATTTTGTTGATGTTCCAAAAAGTTCATTTGAAGATGCAAAGTTTGAAATTTAAGCTGGGGAGGATGAAGAAATATAATGTTCTATCAGTTGGGTGAAAGAAGATGTTTATATTCTTTGAACTTCCTTAATGGGAGTCTTTGTACGTGAAATATTCCCTCAACATAATTCACATTTATAAAAATATATATGATAGTATTATTGATACATTATTAAATATTCCATGAAAGTATAAATATGGAATCAATGCTTGAATGGATGTGGTGAACATGGGCATTCTATAGGAATTGGCACCACATAGCAATGGAATAAGAACTTATTTATAACCAATTTGTCAAATTCTCTCTAGAAAATTAAAAATTAAAATTTCTAAATTCTTTAATTGTGTTGATTAAAGATTTAAAAATAATTAACATAAAGTCTCATGATTGTCATATTTTAACGTAACATTTGTTGTCAATAACCATATGTGGGATTTCACCGAAGCATGTTTGAATTGTTATCACTAGGTTTTTGTTGGTTCTTCAATGCATTTTGCTCTGAATTCATACAACTTGATAGTTTGAACTCCTTGCAAAGAAGTGTTGTGATTAATTTGTGTTAGCTTAAAATGTACTTTTCACCTTCATTCTTTAACACTATGGTACATCAAACCATTAACTTAGTTCATAGGGTAAAAGCAT
Organism: Tamarix chinensis; assembly: GCA_030549775.1. Lineage (NCBI taxonomy): Eukaryota > Viridiplantae > Streptophyta > Magnoliopsida > Caryophyllales > Tamaricaceae > Tamarix > Tamarix chinensis. The sequence continues at coordinate 105,970,061 of CM060174.1, read as the reverse complement.
TAGGGCTTATTCATAGGCATTGGATATACTCTTTTAAGCCATTTATGAAGTTGATAAAAGGTTGTGTGAATAATTGATATAGGCTAGAATGATGCAATGTTGAAATCTACATATGAGAATAGGCAATTGATTTTTTTTTTAACAAATTACTTATATAATGTCGAAGTTATCAATGTTCCTAAGTCTCAACATGCATGAAAAATTAAATGATAGGGGAATAGGGGAAAATTGTTTGGGTATGTAGATTATGATATGTTCTATAAAGCACATATATATATGTGTCACATAACAATGATGATATTCAACTATATATTGAAGAACAAGTGCATTGTTTTTATGATGGACAACCCATCAAAGAATAGAAGTGCATTATGGATAAAGATAATATTTCATTCATAGATTATCTCAAAGATTACATCATTCAATTCATTGGACATTCACCAACCCTATTTTATGAGACATTGTATTAGCTATCCCAAAAGCTTTGATACAATATGTCATCAACGGTTACACTTTCGATATGAAATATTAAGGTAAGAAAATTATCATGCAAAATAGTGGTGTGTTTTTAGTGGTTGAGACAATGTATATTGCTAGTGAAAAGATAAGAATCCAACATATACATATATGAATTATTATGGTGTGATTGAACCAATACATCAATTATATTACACTATATTCAAAGTCCCTATTTTCAAGTGCAGATGGTTTGATAATAATCATAGGGTTAGATATGGAAATGGGTTCACATTAGGAGATCTCAAAAGGTTAGGGAAAAAACTAGACCATTTTATCTTAGCATCACAAGTAACATAAGTTTTCTTTGTCACTAATCTTGCTGATAAAAGATGGTATATGGTACTGCCTATGAAGAAAACAAAATTCTAATGATTGTGACAAGGATGTTGATTGAGGGAGAAAGTGTATCATGGTTGTTCAATAACCTCAACCATTCAACGATGATGATAATGATGTTTTTGAGGAGGAAATATATATAAGGGATTATTATTTGTAAGTGATTTATGTATTATATTGGGAAATCAATCCATAATCATATGTGAAGAAATGAAGGAAAAGAATATAATAAAGGTAATTACATGTTATTCTAATATGATATGAGTTAAAAGTATTATTATTATTATATTTATGCAATGTATGTGTGATGTGTTAAAATATTATGTTAATTTAGTTATTGTGATATTGTACTAATTCATTATTGATAAATTTACAAAGACATGAACATGGAGAAGAAGGTTGTTAATAAGGATAGTAGTGAGGAAGAAGGAAAAAGGGGACCTATGGTTATGAAGATGATCATAAACATGAGAAATAATGGAGAAGAGTGGAGTTGTAGTGGAACACTAGAGGTCCTCTTGTTGGAAAGTATAGAGAATTTTTTCTTACTTGGCATTGGTTACCCAAAATTGTGTCTCTATCAATATATCAAATTAGAAATAGGTTAAAAAAAGGTGCAAACGAACATATTTATCAAGAAAGTAGGGTAATTTTTTTTTGTTTGTTTATTCATTTTAGTATGTTGAATAATGTTAAATTCAATACATTAACTTTAATATTAAGGTTATATAAATATGTCTTATTTTGTAGAGAGTATTCATCATCTCAAATGAAAGGAGGAAGTCACTAATACAACAATGCGGTGAGCGCATGAGAGCTTTTAGGTCATACTTGGAAAAGGAAAATATATATAGAATGAGAGATGGAGTTTTACACCCAACTCCACCTAGGCGTTATCATTTCATTAATCAAAAATCTTGGTACAAAGTTTTGATATATTGCCTAAGCAAAGAATATATAGTATTTGTTAAATTGAAATTCTTATTTTTTACTAGTAATTTTATATTATTATTTGATATTTCATTGCTATTTTATCTTCTAATATAGGAGGAAAGTGTGCAAAGCTCAAAAAATGCTAAGAATAATAGATTTTGCCAAAATATAGCTCACGAAGGGTATGCGGGACTTAAGGAAGTGTTGGTATAACAATATAATTTTTTTTAAATATCTAAGTCTAATGTTATAATAATATTCTTTGGAGTGACCTTTATGTGTGCCTTATGTGTATACAGCTGAAGATAGAGGAATTAGATACACATACCTAATTAATCAATGTCAGTATCTTATGGGGAAGGGTAGAATAACACCCAATGGAAAGTATGTTAATGAAGATAGGCAATAATTTGTCAAGAAAAGTGTAAGTTTAAAGCATGTTTGTAATTATGTTGTGAGCATAAGTCTTGTATATATGTGTGTAGACTACCTTGGATTAGTATGTGCAAGTGTTTGGTGAAGTTTGGGATGAAATTAAGATAAGGAATGGAAACACATGGGAGGGTGTGTGTTTATCAACATGATTCATGTTTCATTAGTCCTCCTTGGTTTTGCTCAAATTGGCAAAGTCTAGAGTTATGGAATAAACATAGGGCACTCGTGTTTGCTAACATGGTCCATATTTTTCTCTATTTTCTATCTTTGCCTCAATTTTGTTAGGGTTTTTTTCACACTGCTATAACTTGGTGTGATTGGTAACCTTAGTTGAAGTAGAGGCCACCGAACTTGTCTAAACTTTCTCCTCTTATATTCTCTTGTGTTTATTCAAAGAATTGTATACTTAGCAATATTATGGGGATGGTTTGATAACCCTTAAAATCACTAGTGTTGTATGTAATAAAGATCATCATTGTTTCCACCATTCTTCTTTTTTTCTAATTGTTTTATTAATTACATCTTGGAATTTCTTCATTGCTTTTTAGATCAGGGCATAAGTGTTCACATTAGTAAATTATCAGCATTATTGGTATTAGAGTGTTAGGTGTATGGTTGATATACATCAAGATGGAATTTTAAAGATTTGAGATCAATAAATTTGATCATTATATCAATTTTGGTTTATGAAAAATGAAGATGAAAGTGATCCTTATTTAGAATAGATTAGAGAAGACATTATCGGGGAAATCAGAGAAGCCTAAGATGATGTTTAATGAGAAGTTTAAGGATATTGATTTGAACTCCCTATCCACCATACAACTCTGCCTATCAAACGAGGCATTGTGGGACATGGTTAAAGATACAATTGTCACCACCTTGTGGTTGAAGTTAGAATCTCTTTATATGATGAGATCTATGATGAAATGTCTATTATTGAAGAGTTTGCCTCATGATTTGAAATTAAGTGAGGTTCAATTACTGAAATCTCATCTTGATGAATTTAACTATATAATTATGGATATACAGAATGTGGATATCAAATTAGATAATGAGGATATGGCTATTATGTTGTTGTGTTCTCTGCATGTTGCTTATAAATAATTTTATGAGACTATATTGTATGGGAATGATGAATTAGGTTTTTCATATGTCAAGGGCATCTTGTTACAATGTAAATTGATTGAGAATCAAATGTTTGGAGAAATTCTAAGGGAATCACATAACAAGGGGCTTGTAGAAAGGGGCATAGTTATAAGAAAAAGTCTAAATCGAGGAAAGACGTGTTTAAGACTTTTATCTTCCATGGGTGTCGCAAGAAATGCCATATTAGGAAATACTGCCTTAAAAGAAAATTGAAAGATATTTTTTTATGGTGTATCTGATGAGGGTGAGGCTAACATAGCTAAGTGTGATGGTGATGGTGATGTAGAGACAACCGTGGATGGGCATACCATATCGGCTTATAGGTAGATTTTTATTCTGGGTACTTCTACCATGTTTGTCCCAACGGATGTTGGTTCTAGACATATGATATGGTTTGAGATGGATTTGTTGTCTTGGAAAATGATTTTTTGTGTAGAGTTGTTGGATTTGGAACTATGAGGGCGAGGGTGCATGGTGATGTGGTTAATACATTGTCCAGTGTTTGTTATGTTCCTAAGATGAATAAGATCTTAATGTTATTATGCTCCTTTGATAGCAAAGGTTATGAGTATAATACATCATAAATTTTGGTTTTTGATATATGTTAGATCTTCATTTGAGGCATATTTGATCTTGATTTGATGTGTGTTTGGGGTTTGATTTGATGAATATTTGGATAAATTGGAAGAAAAATAGGTAAAAGAGGTCTTGTGGATCATCAGTCTATGGGTTATCCCCATAGCTTGATGTGCACACCTATTTAAAAAAATTCCCAGATTTGAATAATGGACAAACCAACAAGATATATCAATTGACTAATTATTAGAGAGACCTAGTGATAGATGAGATTTATATGTTATTTTGCTAAGTAAAAATGTCATTTATTCCTCATTACTTTTATAACATGTAATCTTTTCTCGAGTTTTTCTCTTTTGGATAGATTTTGCAGGAAAAGATAAAAATAAAGAAATTCAAAGGAGAAATCGATGGAAAGAGAAAAGGCAACAGAGAACACATCAATAGATATGGAATCAATGGAAGAAAAGACTGGAAATGAAGAATATATATCAAAGGGAAGATTGTGTTGAAATTTCATGAAGAAATAATGAAGGAACAAGAAACACGCCCCCCCCCCCCCCCCCCCCCCGTGTTTCCTAAACACGACCCGTGTTTTTCTATCAGCACACAAATTTCAGCACTTAAAATTCAGCATTTGGCCGAGAGTTCAAGGAAAAACACGGGGGTACCGTGTTTCCTAAACACGGACCGTGTTTTTCTCAAATTCTGTAACCGTTCGCGCAACGTTTCCCCGATATATTTCTAAAGTTTGAACATTCGAGGGTGTGGTTCGGGGGAGTCCGAGAATGGGATTTTCTCTTTCTCTCTATACTCTCTAGATACCACATGTAATTTGTAATTCTAATTCTATTTCTCTCCATTGTATTCAATTGAACAATCAACACTCTGCAATTCAATTCGATAAGTTCTTCTCCATTCCTCTTTTAATTGCAAGTTTTGATTTTTGATTGAATGCAATTCAATTCTCTTTGTTGCATTATTATTTTTCTTGTGTTTAGTATTTCATTGTTAATTTATTTATAAGCATTGATGTTAATTATAGATTATTGCATTTAATTGTGTGTTATTGCAATTATGTAGATAGTATAAGGTAGGAGGATTTGATGATGGAATTAGGGTTTTGGATTTTGAATTCATGATTCTAGATGGAATTTAATTGAATTGATGGACGAAATTGAATGATCTCACATCATAGATTAAGAATTTAAACTAATTAGACTGATCACCTATCTAGTTTAGATCTTAATCTACGCTAGGATAACGAAATTAATACGTAATTGTTAATTAACGTTTCCAGAGTAGCAAAAGATTAATTATTAATCTTGTCCATTAATTCTTACGATTGCATGACCCGAGCTTATGTGATTATGGTCGTAGTTGACTGCTTTCTATTCGTAATGCTGCCATTAATTGAATCTAGCGTTCTTAACCTAGGTTATTAATTGGTTAGGTGATAAATTGAGAGCTTATTCAATTTATTAGAATTGAGAGAAATCAAAGAAATGAATTATTATGAGTTTCTACAGGTCAACGTTAAATCATTTAGAATATTTCGTTTCTCCATGATTATTTGATATCCTAATTCCATAATCAATACTTCCTATCCTTATTCATTAATTAGTGAGTACAGTATTTTATTATTTATCTATAGTTTAGATATTGATGATAGAATTATATGTTATTACATAGCCAGGGTTTTAACATCGATTACAGAATTATTGATTATATACCATTCCTTGTGGGTTCAACTCCTTCTTGCCATATACTACATATTTGGGAATTAGGATTTATTTATTAAATTTGTTGTGCATACGACAGTGCATCAAATTTATTAAGGTTGAGAGGAAGTATAGGAATTCGTTATTCTGAATTTCCTAAGTCAACATTAAACTGTTTAGAATCATTTCTTTTTATGTGAATGTATGGCATTTTAATTCCATCACCAATTCAATCCTCCCCTAATTGTCAATTCGTGATTAAAGATTTAGTATAATCGAATTTATTTTAAGAATCAATGAAATTGTACAAATAGGGTTATAACATCAATAGCAAAATTAGTGATTAAAACGTCATTCCTTGTGGGTTCGACTCCTTCTTGCCATATACTACGTATTTGGGAATTAGGATTTATTTATTAAATTTGTTGTGCATACGACAGTGCAACAAATTTTTGGTAGTCTAGCTACAATACCAAAATTCCATCCCACCTTAGAACCCTAGCCCCACTACAACCAAATTTAAGACCTTTTGATTCTTATATAATTTATTTCTTTTAGCGGTGGCGAATTGAGAATAATGGCAAACATATGGGTGATCATCATCATTTGGAGAGAATTTGAGAGTAAACACATCATACCCTATACACTAAAGAGTGAGCGTTCCCACATTCCGAAAGTAAGAATTTACCAAATTGAATTTCATTAGTCTTGATCTAATTTGCATGATGAGATACGAATTATTATAATTTTCGTTCTTAAACCGTTTGAGCATTTGATAAGACTGTTTTTAAGGTGATTTAAGATGTGATCCAAAAATATTTTATCAGTGATATTTCATGATTTACAAGTATTTTTCAGTCCCAGTCCAAGTTGAACTTCGTACATGAATAATTCCAATCTAATAAATCTTGGGTTCCATGATCTGTTTCTCTTACGTTTCTTGATGTATTCATGTGCATGTTATGATATTGCTTGAGGACAAGCAATAATTCAAGTATGGGGGTATTTGATAGATGAGATTGATTGATTATTTTCATGTCTAAAAATATCATTTATCCCTCATTTATTCTACTAGATTTAATCTTTTCGTCGAGTTTTCCTCCTTTGAATAAATTTTACAGGAAAGAAAAGAATTGAAGAAATTCAAGGATAAATCAATGAAAAGAAGAAATCAAGTAGAGAACACATCAAGAAATGCCGAATCAAGGAGAGCAAAGTTGGAAAGGGAACAAATATATCAAAAGAAGCTAAGCTGAAACTTTCAAAGGAATTGAGTGGAAGAATCAAAAATACGGGGGTCCCGTGTTTCCATAACACGGACCGTGTTATTTATCTCGAGTATCGGTATGTAAATCCTTGTCAGCAGAGCAGTTAGAAGAAAACACGGGGGTCCCGTGTTTCATAAACACGGACCGTGTTTTCGATTAAAAACGTGTAACTGCCACGCGACTTGTTCCTGATAAATTTGATATGAAAACAGAGTTTGGGAGGGAGGAGAAAAGAATCGAAAAACATTTGGAATGTATTTTTCTTCCTTTATTCCTTTAGAACATACATGTAATGCACAATTCCAACCTTTGATCTTCTTGAATTCTATTGATGATTTGACATTCTGCACTTCAATTGATAAGTTTCCTCTATTCCTTTGTAAATTTCTGTATCTTCATTTTGCAGAATCTAATTAGTTTTTGTGTAATTTTACTTGTGATCATTTCATTATTATCTAATTGTTGAAATAATAGAATTTGTGAATGTGTTATTGTCATTAATTTTTAATATTTCTGTATAATTGTATGAATTGTGAATATGCAGAAATTTGAGTAATTAGAACAGGGTAGGGTGAATTGAAGATGGAATCATAACTTAATTATCATTTCATAATTTAAATGTTTGATTCTACACGAGGTTTAATTGAATTAATGGTTTGAATTGAATGATTTCACATCATAGATTAAGAATTTAAACTAATTAGACTGATCACCTATCTAGTTTAGATCTTAATCTACGCTAGGATAACGAAATTAATACGTAATTGTTAATTAACGTTTCCAGAGTAGCAAAAGATTAATTATTAATCTTGTCCATTAATTCTTACGATTGCATGACCCGAGCTTATGTGATTATGGTCGTTGTTGAATGCTTTCTATTCGTAATGCTGCCATTAATTGAATCTAGCGTTCTTAACCTAGGTTATTAATTGGTTAGGTGATAAATTGAGAGCTTATTCAATTTATTAGAATTGAGAGAAAGCAAAGAAATGAATTATTATGAGTTTCTACAGGTCAACGTTAAATCATTTAGAATATTTCGTTTCTCCATGATTATTTGATATCCTAATTCCATAATCAATACTTCCTATCCTTATTCATTAATTAGTGAGTACAGTATTTTATTATTTATCTATAGTTTAGATATTGATGATAGAATTATATGTTATTACATAGCCAGGATTTTAACATCGATTACAGAATTATTGATTATATACCATTCCTTGTGGGTTCGACTCCTTCTTGCCATATACTACGTATTTGGGAATTAGGATTTATTTATTAAATTTGTTGTGCATACGACAGTGCATCACCTAGTTCTTTAATTCTAATTTTAATCTGAGTTGTTTTCCATCGATTTGGTGACTTGATGATGATCCTTCAATTTTGTTGCAGACTACTTTTGCAAGCATGTTTACCTTGTTAAACTTAATTTAGAGGCTTTTAGGTAGAGTTGGGGATTTATTTACTTATATTTATAATGGGGGAAAGGTGGTTCTTCTCCTTTTGGTCTTCCTTTCTTTTCCTTTCCTATTTAATGAAGGTAGTTAGGGCTCTAGACCTTCTCTTAGGGCAAAAGGTTATGCCTTTCTCCTTTATGCCCCTTACCCTTTTCATGTTGAACCTTTTATAGCTTACCTTACTCATATGGTTCTAGCACCTCCATTTCACCTCTTTGAACATAGTCAGGCTGGTTTCCTTAGCAATAAGGCTCATGGAATTGATATAAGGATGGAGTATTAGTGCTACGAATTACTTATAAGCCTAACCCTCATTTCTTAATTAAAATCCACAACTTACATTATAATTTCACTCTATCCCTATTGTACTCCCAAGACCATTAAAAACACAATACCCATTCTCTTTTTCTTATTAAAATCCAAGTTTTTCTTTTGTTTTCCCTTATTTTGAACCTCTACCTAGTACTCCTTTGTTTTATTGAGCAAAAGTAAACTAGATTTAGGAAACATTGAAGGAATTACATTCTCCTCCTATATTCTCTATATTGGTGGAAAGATTTATCTAAATTTCCCCAAGTTTTCTCTTTTTTTTAAAAAAAAATTGTATCTTAATCCCTATTTTGAATGGTTTTTTTAGAGTCTCTTTGTGTGAATGTTAAAGGTGTTTTATAATATTTAAGGTGGTGAGTGATAGTGATAAAGCCCTTAACCCTATGCAAATTTTCTTTCTTTTGTGAGGTAAGTCATTTTTATCTCTTAAATGGAATGAGTGGACATAAGCTTGTTGATGCATTAAATTTGTTGAGATATGTGAGAATTTTCATGCTAGTGATTTCACAAATGAGAATATAGCTTGATAAAATATATGGGATCATATGGTGTAGAAATTATATTTTAGGAATTTTATGCATAAATCACTATATTAACTTATGAACATGATTTGTGTTGATTAATGGTTTTAAAGCATGAAAAGATGTTAGAAGTATGTTCCAGAATGAGAATAATGCATACTAGTTCATGTATCCATCTTTTAGAATGAAGGAAGATTTTATAAGTGATTTTTGAATTTAATTTTGCAACATCAGTATTGTTAATCGAATGGGGTGCCCCCATTACCCATTAACTGATGTGAAACTTTAGTAAATTGATGGTGTTTTATCGGTCGACTGATATTACCCTTTGGTCGATTAATTATTGTTTCTCTAGGATGCATTATTTGCTTGGTGGTTGATTAGTAAACCTTATTGATCAATGGATGGTGTTATTCCATTGGTCGACAGATATGCCATCTTAATCAATTGATTGTCTTGTTTTCTATACTACTATGCTCTCTGTAATTTGACTATTTTTTTGTAGTTTTTGAGGACCAAATATTGTTCTTTAAGGCTTATTTGGGAATGCTTGACCATTATGCTTGTTGGTTGACTTAGTTACTATAGGTTTGATCTAGAATTTGGTTAGTAAATACAATGGAAGAATAAATGGAAACTAAATGACAGATTAAGCTTGCGTATATGAATGGATAATATGGATATAGATTTTCCCTTCAACTAAAATTGGTTAATTAATGATGGTTATCACCTTAAATACCTTTAATGGAGAAGTATGGATACTGTGAAACGGTTTATCGTTATGTTAGGATTATGTGGTAAAAGACCCTTGGTATGTCTTCAACTATAAATACAATAAGATACTAAACACTTAAAGGGAAAGAGAATTTGAAGGATCCTATGTTTCATTGACTCTCAAAGTAGCTAACCATGGGTAGATATTGGATCATGAAATCATTCTTTATGATTCTAATATATTTACATACCCATAGAAATCCATAAGACTCATAGAATCACACAAACTACCTATACTATGAAACATAAAATCATATTTATAGTTGAGTAAGGATAATCTTACCTAAGATCAAGACAACTCAATAGTAATTAAAGAAGGGTTAAATCCTTCAAACCCCTTCTTGATAACCTAAGAATAAAAAGTAAAACATTAGAATTTCATACTTAAAGATATAGAAAAGAGAGCAAGGAGGAGTTGTCGATTAATTTATAAAAACCATCCATCCTTGTTGTTCTCAGAACTATAGATAGGGGCTTTCCCCGTAACTTGAATTACGTCTTTTACCATTGTACCTTTACCATCTACCTGAAAGTGACCTCGATCATCACTTACGATGATTTGAGAAATCTGTAACTTAAATGTTTGAATATGTAACTAAAACACTAGACATTTAATAGGCTGTAGGAGGCATGTGCTCGGGTGAGCACAAGACTCCGGGTTATTAGTAGGAGTGAGTGAATGACTCCTGCCAGTACCATCGGAAGCTCCAAAAAAGTGTGAGGTGGTGCTGGACATGAGGAAGTGAATGAGCGACCCAATCTGTAGCCCTTGGAGCCTGCATAAATGAAGAAGAAAAGAAATAACACAACTTGTAAAGCATGAAGGTTTGCTAAGCTTGCATCAATGGAGTTGGTGGGAGGCTAAGGATGAAGATGATGTGTGTTTCATGTGAGAGAGTGGAGTGAAGTTGGTGATGAGAATGGTATGACATGATTAGGATAAGTTTAAGTGAATGGAATAGTGTGGAATTATGTGCATGTGTGTGAAGCGTAAAATGTATGGGTTTGTGTAGGAATAATATCTAGGTAATGATAATATTTTCCAAATATCCTCTTAAGAATATGGTATCAAATTTTTAAGCTTCAAATAGGAGTGGTGAAATTAACGATGATGTCAAAAAGTTGATGTACTCTATCCACAAGTGCACAGAATAAGAGTAGTACTCAAGTCATCGTCCCATAAGAATTGGAGAGTGAGCACCGAATGATGGTAAAATTTCCTATGTTTAGATTATTGTTAAATTTATTGATGGAATAATTTTGAAAAAACATAAAAAAAAATCCAAATAAAAGGACACAAAAAGAACACACAAATTCTAGCAATCAATTGGATTTTATATGAATGAAAGTAATGGCTAAGGTTCTGATTAAATTCTCTGACTTAAAACATATAAAATAATTCCATAAGTCCTACCTAAAAATTAGTTCTTAGTTTTCAATAGGGATATATATCATTACAATCTCTCAAGCCACATCAAATTATCGTCAATTTTATATCCAACTATCTCCATCCTAAATTCACATAGTGAAAAATTCAATAAAATTAACTATCTACCCTTTTTATAGTATAGATTAAAATTTACGTATATCTACTTGTTAATTATCAATCTCTAATTTCATTACGTAGATTTACCGCCATTTCATCTCTCGATATCAATGGAAGTTCTCCCACTCAAAATTTGATCAAGCTTTTGACTATGACATTCAAATAATAATGCAATTTACATGATTGCAACTTTAAATCAAGATGCACACAATAAAATTCAACGAATCAGGATCAAATAATTATCTTTTCATCTTAACACATGAGCAATTTGCAATTTATGAATTGATTAAGGCACAATATAACAAAATCAAGGACATGCATCATATTAAACAGATAGACATATAACTACTTGATGGTAAACAATACCTTTGCAATTATAATTTGAACAAACTTGGATCAACCACCTTCCCTTTGGATTACAATTTTAATGGAATGGTGAATCATAGCTCAACGAGAATAGGGAAGAGGGGATGGGGAATAAATAGGGCAACAAAGAACCTTAGATCCCTATTTTTTTTCCTCCAAAAACCATTCTCATTTTAATCCCCAAAAGCTCATTTTTAAAAGCAAAATTTGTGCATTTATTTTTCATCACAATAGGTCAATCACAACCATGCTTGTGAATATAGTCAGATCGTGTCACTCCCAATTTATTGATTTTTTGACAATTTTGATAGATTATGGTATCTTAGCCATAATTTCTTAGTCAAAACTTTGATTGAGTTGATTTTAGATGTCTTATAAAACTAAAAAAAATATATACAACTTTGATGTTGAGCATGTTTCTAAAATTAGATCAAATATTCATATAAATCCCACTTCTTTTTCACTTGTCTCATTCCTAATCATACTCTTGGTTTCTTTTGAGCTACTGATACATTGTCTTCCCTCCATTTGATCTTTATATTCTCCAAATACCTACCAAATTGATCACAAGTAGTAAGAAAGAACGAATAGACCAAGACATGCACTAGTAAACGAATTCCCACCAAATAAGAAGAAATCATAACCAAAATTCAATCAAAATTCATATCATGATTTATGCTTTTCAATACACAATGAATAGAGTAGAATAAATGAAGTCATAGTAGATTAAATGAAATGAATGAAATCTTGTAATGATTATAAAATATTCTCTCAAGATATGGTAGACTAGGTGAAATGAATTATAAATGGTTGGAATATTGTATTTGTGAGGTAAGAGGATGAAGTAGAGGGGTTTAACTCATGTTTAGCTCACCACATGGAGTACAGAAAGGATAAGATATAATAAACATAGCATGTGACACAATTCTAAGTAATGATTAGAGAATATTCAAGAAATATTTGGTTTATTTAGTTCATGCATAAATGGGATAATTCATGACAGAGTTGGGGCTAAATCAAAGCTAATATTTGATGATTATCATGACTAGAGTCGTTGGATTAAATATCAAGTGGTTTAGATACTTGTGTCTTACTTTGCTTAAAAAATGGCAAATTATCAAATAATAATAAAAATAAAGGTAAATTATTTTTAATTCATTTTTAACTTAGAATAATAAAATAAAATAAAATAATCCTTGAAGCTCTATAAATTTTAGATATTTAGAAAGAACATTTTGAGGCACAAAGTAAGATAAATGGAATTTGGGGTTTTCTTCAAAAGTTTTCTATTTTAGAAAATGGCTAGGAAATTTAGAAAAATCTAAGAAATTCAACTATAGATTAGTTGGAATGATCTAAAAGAAGTTGCATAACTAGAAGTGGCTTAAAAATTTTATAAGATTTGAAACTGTAAAAATGATAAAATAGTAAATGTAAAATATTTCAAAAGCGTAACAATGGTTTTGAATTTTTTAAAGGATATAGGAAAATATTCTAAATAAGATATAAACCTTTCAAATCCCAAAGATTTTGAATGTGTTGGGAATTTCAAGAAATGGGGTATTACAATAGTTTTGGCAATATCCAGTAGTAGAGGAGGAAGTACAGGATGCCCCTATTTTTTTTATACAACCTATAATTTTCTTTTTTCGTGTTCCAACATCATCTTAATCTCATTATTAAATGATTCGTATTATATAAATAAGACATGATTGTATCCAAATTTCATCACGGAGTTATTATTCTCCTGTTTAGAAATCTAGAACTAGTTTTTCCTATGTTCTTAAGAGAGAACTTGTATTTTTGAGGAATCTTATAGTAAAAATTATTGGTTTCTTCATGCAATCTTTTCCTTACATTCATAATAAAGATCATATATTTTTTTAATTATGTTCTTGAATGATTTTCTCTATTAAATTTTAACAATTTTAAATATATTAAGTTAGGTTATGTGTTCACATCAATGAAAAACTAACAATATCTATAATATGTGGGTATGAGTAAAATATGGACTATACAACAAAAAACTCTCTTAAATCATCGACAACATTATATCCCATTTTATCCCTCATTTTATTTATATACAAAATAATATTATAATAATTTTGTCTCCTATTTCACTTTTTACCCTTTTTTATCTATAGATTTTATCTCTGACATTATAATAAAACATAAATTGTTATTTCCAATATAATAATAAAGGATACAATATATATCCTATACTTTTTTTCCTTTTTTTTTCTTTTTTTTTTTGTGTATCCTTCTCGTCTGTCCTTGCCACTCTTTTGTCGGGAGCTCCATAGACCTCGTGTGACTAAAAAATTGCCTCCCTTACACTTTTGCTCCCAAAAATGTGGGTTGTCATCAAAGGTATTCATATCTCTCCCTCTTTTCATTATATTCTTGTTTGAAAAAATTAATTCTTGTTTGAAAAAATTATCGTACTTGTTATTTTATTATATCTAATATATAAATATTGTAAAATTAATATATATTCAAAAATATTACAATCTAAAAACCAAGATTTAAAAATGACTGAATAGCATGCCCCACCACTATCGAACGGCTTGCGAATCCCATGGGACCTTTATGCGGGAATCGCGTTTTCTACCTGCTTCTGAAATTTAATCTGTCTCGGGTTAGTGGTTAATATGTACGGCAATGTGGTATTATTCCCAACTCCAATCAATCTTTCCGCGTTGTCTTAATTTCCCGATTAACTAATTCGATGCATATGCAGCGAATTATTAACTAATAATACTCTCATCTTCCACCTCGAGCACCACTAGTTGCAGCAGCTAGATGTTTCCAACACTTCTACACAACGCCCGTAACAAATGCCGCAGCCTGCATCCATAATAAAAGAAAACCCAAACATCAGCATCAGCCGTCGCTTCTCCTTGTGCGATCCGTGTACTTTCTTCAATATCGACCGTTCACGTTCCTCCAACCTTTGACTTCCACTCAAATAGGAGTATTATATTTTATCTGACTAGATCGGACAGTGAATCCGTTGCCTTTCTTTTTCGTTTTAGCTGAGCTGATCGACGGCTGAGATCGTTGTTATTCGAACAATTCTTGTCCGCTAAACTGTTCGCAATACTATTAGCTCCGTTCAAACGAGCTTTCGTGAAAGCTACGGCATCAGCATGACGGAGATGAAAAGTTGAAGAACGCTGATCGACCGACGTTTACTGAAATGTACTTGATTATTACAGCTGCTGCGATTGAACTAGCTTGAGATTCATGATAGGAAGAAATTAAGGAGGAGAGTCAATCAGCTTTCTGAGCTTTTGAATCTGGTGCATGTGAAGACTGAAGAGGGAGAGAGAAATGGAATATTTTATGGATGAGAAATTCGGACAAGTGAAGCCGAAGAATTCGTCAGAAGAAGCGCTTCGAAGATGGCGGAAGCTTTGTTGGTTGGTCAAAAATCCTAAACGTCGGTTTCGATTTACTGCTAATTTATCTAAGAGATCGGAAGCTCGCGCTATCCGTCGCTCTAATCAGGTCCGCATCTCTCTCTGTCAACTCATCTATAAGAAATTGTGTGTAAAATTTCTGATATGGCAATTGTTCCCAATCTATGTGCAAGTATGAGTGAAATATTTTGTAATATGGTTTCCATTTTCGGCTTCTCATAAGCAGGATTAGATCAAGTTTCAATTACTTTAGATTTTGTGAGATACGAAAGATAATAAAGCAAGCGGATGAGTGATAGCTGAACTTCTCAGGATGAGGGACTGATAGAAAATTTGGGCTTTAGCATGTGTTATCAATCTTCAAGTGCTAATTTGCCAACTCGTTATAAGTGGAAATCGCAGTCGTGCTACTCGCAGTTGTTCGAAATCGCCACTTACGTTGTGCAATACCTGATCTGATGCATTGAATTTGACAACTTATTCTATATGTTGGTAGTAAACGTGCCTACAAAGTGGTTGAAGCTGAATGCTAGTGTCTAATTGTCAACATCTGTATGTTTTCTAAGGCAGTTCTGGAAAGCTTTCAAAGCCCAAACTTGTGGTAATTTGTATTTATTTTAGTAAATTTACTTTCTAAATGCATACAGCGACTAACTTCAACAATCAACGACAATTTTCCCAAATACTCTCTTAAACATTTGACTCGTCAGCCACTGATCGATCACTCGTCCACAGAATTTTCGGCTAACGATGTTGGCATTTGATATGATGATTTGTGGTGGAATGTAGATGTTTATTTGGATAGTTTGTTTACTGTCGGGAAAGTAGCCAGAACTTTTCTTTACTAGAGAGGGGTTACATATGTTTCAGGAGTGAGGTACTTGCGCTCCATTTTGGAAATATAGTCAACGTGGTGGCGAAATTCACTTAATTGGCAGTCAAAGATTGACCATTGCATGAGTAATATTGATACCTATGCATTATCATCTTCTACACCGGATTTACACTTCTATAAATATATTGTTAAGGAACTGCTTTAGCTAAAAGATTAAGCTATAATCATTTAGGTCCAATTATTATTATTATTATACACCCTAACCCTTGACTTGATGAGTGAAGATTTGAATACTAGACCTCTTGGTTGTAGGAGCTCTGATATCATATGAACGAACGCAAGTTGCAGAGAACAGGCTTTAAACCACATTACTTCAATGGTTCATTTGTATAGTATTTATATAAGTTTACAAGAAAATATTTTCTGTAAGTTATAGGAACTTGATAGATATTACAACAACTATTTGAATTTGAATAACAAGCGGTTGAGATTGTAAAGGAGGAAGATAGTGTGGCTTTCAACGAGTTTGTGAGATTAAGTTTACATAAATCTTCATTTGTTGTGGTATCTATCTGAGTTGTTGGAGTTTAGTTTGGATATTCACACCCCCACAAGCTAATGGAGCATGCGTGGATTGTAAGGTTGTTGGCTAATTGTTTGTAGAGACTAGCGGATAAGTCTTTTTAAATACCTTTAGTATGCAAGTAGCAAACTTTAAGCTCCTTTTGAACCACCTTTTCACAAGCATCATGATAATCAACCTCCAAATGTTTCATCTCCAAATGATATAGCATATTGGAAGCAAAGGAAATTGAGCATATATTATCATACCAAATAAGCAAGGTGGTCAATCAAGGAACACAACCATGAGATCTATGGTGCTGTGTATGGAAACTGACGATACTATGCTTTCATCTTGGATCGAGGAATAGTGGTTTTTTTTTTTTTGGCACTCATGAAAATTGGGTTGCATCCAAGATATGCAATAGTCTTCGGTGGAATAGTTATCTTTTGGATTCCCTTCGTAATCAACATTAAAGGAAGAGTAATTAGTGGGAAATTGAGATGAGCCAATGTTTTTAATATTCAAATTATGACTACTTTATCTTTCTTTTGATATTCATCATGGATGGCAAGTTTAGCAAGATCAAAAGTGATATGATTTGATAATAGTAATGGAGATTTAGGCATTATAAGTGTTATTAAGGGATGCACAAGCAGTTACTGTAGAAAGCATTTTGGTAAAAACAACCTTCATACACTTCCATGTGTTGATGGCAATCGATCAAATTGTGTTGTGGACGGTTGCATATTGACACACATGTGGATTTCAATTGGCAATCAGGAGGCAAATGGTAAAGGAGGGATTAGGTGAACCACAACCACAACCACAACCTTGCATGTAAGTGCCTCGGCTCATGACTCAGGTAGCCCGGTATGATTGTTGGTGCGGTTCTTTTCTGAGCACACAAGGTAGTAGACCTATTTCAATAGCAGGTGCATTTTGAGCGTTGTGTCTCATCTCAACATCAAGAAGTGGACAATAAGGGAGTATCTCGTGCTTGCAAAAAACTCACTATTGCTTCACATGTTTGACCAACATTATTCATAATGATAGTAATAAGATCCTCGTCAGCAATGGGTTTGCTGGCTCAAGAAATATTATCAGCAATATGATTGAGTTTGTCCGCAAATTCATAAATTAAAGGCTTTCACTAATGGTGGTAAATATTTCATTGTGGAGTTGCATAATACGAATGTGAGCTTATCTAAAGATTGCCAGGCTTCTTGTGAGGTAGTGAATCAAGTAATTAAGGATGACAAGAACTGTTGATCCAATTCAAGATCATTTGATTGTTTTGTTCCCAACTAATATATAAGCTGGATCCTCATTGGTGCTAAATACATCGACAATATGTTTATATTGCTTTGGACATGGATTTATTCATAAATCCCATGATATTGTTGCTTTTTAGAATTGGAGAAATTGGAGCTAGTAAAAGATGATAATTGGTAGATTGATTGATATGAATCCAGAGAGATTGGGTTGGAGCTAGATCTTTCCATTACCTAGGCTCACACTCGTAGTGGCTCCAATACCATGTCAAGGAACCAGTTTATCCAAAAGCTTAAGCTGATGAAATTTGTCCAATTATAGTATATTCTAATTTTTTCAGTACAAACATTGCTTGATAAACATATACAGGTTTGATGGCATTGTGCTATGCTGACATATTCATGAAAATATTTCTACTTTAAGTTATTCTGAACCATCCTGATTTGTTAGCTAGCTTTGATGTGTTTTCCTTTTTCATTTATCTCTTTGTAGGAGAAACTGAGAATTGCTGTGCTGGTATCACAAGCTGCCCTTCAATTCATCCATGGTACCAAGCCTTTGCTTTTCATCCCTTTTCTTCTTTTGGCTTTGATATGCAGAGGTGACAGTGTACTGCATGTGAGGTGTTTAATTTACAAATTGCTGTTTCCAGGTATATCATACACCCCGCCAGAGGAAATTAGAGCTGCTGGTTATGAAGTATGTGCTGATGAGTTGGGATCCATTGTCGAAAATCGCAGCATGAAGAAGCTAAAGGATCATGGTGGGGTTGAGGGTCTTGCAGAGAAGCTCTCTACTAGTCTTACTAATGGGATCTCTGTAGATGAGAAGTTGAAAAATACAAGGCAAGAAATATATGGGATTAATATGTTCACCGAGAGCGCACTAAAGGGCTTTTGGGTTTTCTTTTGGGAAGCCCTTCAAGATATGACCCTCATGATACTTGGTGTTTGTGCATTTGTTTCACTTTTAGTTGGCATTATCACGGAAGGATGGCCAAAAGGTGCCCATGATGGACTTGGAATAGTAGCTAGCATTTTGTTGGTTGTATTTGTCACTGCAACAAGTGATTATAGACAGTCGCTGCAATTCAAGGACTTGGACCGGGAGAAGAAAAAGATCTCTGTTCAGGTCACCAGGGAGGGATGCAGGCAGAAGATTTCTATCTATGACCTACTTCCCGGTGATATTGTTCATCTTGGTATTGGAGATCAGATCCCAGCTGATGGACTTTTCATATCTGGATTTTCTGCAGTTGTCAATGAATCAAGTCTGACCGGAGAAAGTGAACCTGTTCATATAAATGCAGATCATCCTTTCCTTTTGTCTGGAACTAAAGTCCAAGATGGGACTTTCAAGATGCTCGTTACCAATGTTGGCATGAGAACTCAATGGGGTAAATTGATGGCTGCTTTGAGTGAAGGAGGTGATGATGAGACCCCTCTTCAAGTAAAATTGAATGGAGTCGCAACCATCATTGGAAAGATAGGCCTTTTCTTTGCTGTGGTGACATTTGCGGTTATGGTCCAAGGATTATTAACCCGTAAGCTGCAAGATGGGTCCCATTGGATTTGGTCTGGAGATGAGGCGTTAGAGATCTTGGAATACTTTGCTATTGCAGTTACTATTGTTGTAGTTGCTGTTCCAGAAGGTTTACCACTGGCTGTGACATTGAGTCTTGCATTTGCCATGAAGAAGATGATGAATGATAAGGCTCTAGTGCGCCATCTTGCAGCCTGTGAGACAATGGGATCTGCAACAACTATCTGTAGTGATAAAACTGGGACACTTACTACTAATCACATGACCGTTGTTAAAACTTGCATTTCTGAAAAAATCATGTTGGCCAGTGATCTTAAGGGGTTCCAGCTTCCAGATTTTACTCGGAAGATGCTCCTGCAGTCCATTTTCACAAATACAGGGGGTGAAATTGCAACGGACAAGGATGGAAGGATTGCAATCTTAGGGTCTCCCACAGAAACTGCTCTTTTGGAGTTTGGACTGTTACTTGGTGGAGATTTCTTGGCAGAGCTAAAGGCAACAAAAATTGTGAAGGTTGAGCCTTTTAACTCATTGAAGAAGAAAATGGGGGTAGTACTAGAGCTTCCTGGAGGTGGTCTAAGAGCACACATCAAGGGTGCATCTGAAATTGTTTTGGCTTCATGTGAGAAAGTCATTAACTCAGATGGTGTAGTCGTTCCTCTTGATAAATCATCCATTGATCATTTGATTGTGACTATTGAAAATTTTGCTAATGAAGCTCTTCGAACTCTATGCCTTGCTTACATGGAGATTGAAGATGATTGCTTAGTTGATAATCCTATCCCTTCAAGTGGATACACCTGCATAGGTATAGTCGGCATCAAAGATCCTGTTCGTCCAGGTGTCAGGGAATCTGTGGCAGTCTGCAGGTCAGCTGGGATTACTGTGCGGATGGTCACCGGAGACAACATTAACACTGCAAAAGCAATTGCTAGAGAATGTGGGATTCTGACTGATGGAGGTCTAGCTATTGAGGGGTCAGTTTTTCGTGAGAAGAGTGAGGAGGAGTTGGCTGAACTAATTCCGAAAATTCAGGTTCATATAGCAGGCCTTTCCTTTTTTCCGATTGAGAGGCTAGTTTTATTAACATACGTGAAGTTAACCATATAAAAGCCATATTTTAGAGCGGCTGTGTAAATATATCATGCTTTTCCCAAATAGTTTCCCTTGTACAATATATTGCCCAATCTTCCGGGGTATAGTTAAAGCTGGAGTGCCACTGAGGAAATCATATCCCTTAACTAAATTCGTCCATTGAAACATCAGAATAGATGCCACTTCTTGAACTGAGATAATGCGTATCATTGCTTGGAGAAAATTCATGGCTATTTTATAAGAATTACAGGCTTTTGGGGGCTTACATGAGCTATCCATACTGAAATATTAACTTAAATACTACTGGGTGCTATTTGACTAGGTCAAAATCATGGAGAATGTTGACAGCTCAGTACTGACTTTATCATGTAACAGTCTCATGATTGTGTTAGGAAAGAGAGGATGATCTCTGGTTTATCATGCCTGCAGGTTATGGCCCGATCTTCACCAATGGACAAACATGCCCTTGTAAGACATCTGCGGAAAACCTTTCAAGAAGTTGTTGCGGTAACTGGAGATGGTACTAATGATGCTCCAGCTCTGCATGAAGCTGATATTGGGCTTGCTATGGGCATTGCTGGAAGTGAGGTGCTTCTTTCTCTTCTTCTTCCCCCTCCCCCTCTCTTTTTTCCCCCTTTTGGAGCAGGATTATATTTGTTATTGTCTGCCAGAAGTATTCCAATTATAGCGAACCCAGAAAATTCAAAGCTGAAGTATTGTTGTCTATCGTTTCCTTACGCTATAGCTAATGTGCATGAAGATTGGAAAACATGTGCTGGTTTGCGCTAAGATAACTATTTTTCCAATTGAAATCGATCATATCTCTTCATGGTGCAAAAATTGAAAAAATAATAATAATCGCTGTTTCCTGTTAGGTCTCCTGGACACCTCTGAACTAGCTTTAGCTTCATATTTCTCATCTGCATCTGCTTTTCACTTTTGAGTTTCCATTCAGCGACTTTTATCAGTCTAATTGAACCTGTTTGGCCCTCTTTATTTGAAGATTTTTCATAGTATACAGAAGTAATGCACTATATTGATGCTTCCAGGTGGCGAAAGACAGTGCTGATGTGATCATTTTGGACGATAATTTCTCCACTATTGTGACGGTGGCCAAATGGGGACGATCAGTTTATACCAACATTCAAAAATTTGTGCAGTTTCAGTTAACAGTCAATATTGTTGCCCTTGTTGTCAACTTCTCGTCGGCCTGTATGACAGGTGAGGATAACCTAGTGCCGTGCTTAAAGTTCCAGCGAACCCAATTCTTCTGTGTCATTGACCCATTGGAGAGACTACTATCCAAACTCAGCCAGTTCTATTCCCGTCTCAACTTCTCATTTCTTCTTTTGCTAATAAGACTCATTTGTCAGGAAATGCTCCACTGACTGCCGTTCAGCTTCTATGGGTCAACATGATTATGGATACACTTGGGGCGCTTGCTCTGGCCACAGAGCCTCCTAATGGTGAATTAATGAAGCGACCTCCTGTTGGTAGGAAAGGAAGCATTATCAGCAATGTGATGTGGAGGAACATCTTGGGGCAGGCCTTGTATCAGTTTTTTGTCATGTGGTTTCTTCAAACGAGAGGAAAGTTAGTTTTTGGACTAACCGGCCCAGATTCTGATTTGATCCTGAACACACTTATCTTCAACACATTCGTTTTCTGCCAGGTATTAGAATATGTTTTCCTACCGATGCTTCTTCTTATGGCTAAACTGACATTTCACTGATGTCTGCTATAGATCAGATTTACATATGCTGTGCTTCAGATTATTACTTCAGAATCACTGATTCATCATAAATTTAACTTTTGCAGGTCTTCAATGAGATCAGCTCCAGGGAGATGGATAAGATTAATGTTATTGAAGGAATCCTAAATAACTATGTTTTTGTGGCCGTCCTCACTTGCACCGTGATCTTCCAGGTCATTATCATCGAGTTTCTGGGTGCATTCGCCAACACGACTTCACTGACTTCAACTCAGTGGTTTCTCAGCATCTTCCTAGGATTCCTTGGCATGCCAATTGCTGCTACTTTAAAAATGATTCCGGTACGCTAGCATTGAAAGGGGAAATCGGTATTTGCTGGGAGTTTTGGTGATTTACAGCAGCAGATACATTTCCACATAACATTTGTCTGTGGCATTTTTGTTACCCTGCTGGGTGCCAACATCTGCGCGAACATGATAGTTAAAATGACCGCGGAATGGATAGAGGATCTTGCTGTTAAAAATCATTAATGCAGAAAATGCCTGCAGCCATACTGCAGATGATTCGTTCCCCATTCGCTCAGCCTGCTGTTGTGATTGTTAGCTAAGACAGTACTTTTTTTTTCTTTTTTCTTTTTCTTTTTTTCTTTTTTTTTTTGCCCACTAGTGTCTAACTTTCAAAGAATATACTCCTTGTTGCCGAAACCTATGCTTAGATAATGTCCATCACCATACAGAAGGGAAGCTGCAATGTTCCATTTTCTCTCATATGTTCGTAATTTATTTTACATTGATCCAATCCTTAGGGTTTATTATTATTATTATTATTATTAAGGAGGCTATTATTGATTAGCAGTCAGAAGACCGAAATAGCATTATCTTTGTTGCCATTGCTATCTGGCTACTTGGCATAACATACAGTACTGGTAGTCCATAATACTCATTGACATAATTATTTACTTTCTTGTGACAAATTGGGTTTGGCTCGGGTAGATTTAGGTTTATAGACTCCAAGTCGTGTAGGATTTGGGTTAAGTTAATTCAATTTATAATTTATATTAACATTTGTAGCTATCAATTTAATATAATTAATAAATTAAATTTTTTGATTTATTAGTATTGTAATGATTATCAAAGTAGTTTTATCATAATATATTTAATGATATAACATATTATTATAACAAAATATGTAATAATAATAATAACAACAACAAATTATTATCATTATTAATATTATTATATTTATTGTTATAAATATAATTATAAATATTATGATATATATATATATAAGTATAAATATTTTTATAATAATTATAGTTATCATGTTAATAATAATAATAATAATTATTATTATTATTATTATTATTATTACTATTATTATCACTTTTAGAAATATAATAATCATTATTATTAGTAGAAATGAAAATATCAATTTTATATTGTTATTGTCATAATATATATTACAATTATAATTTGTATGTTTATAATAATAATAATAATAATAATTTATGTGATCTAATCTAATTAATGATAATATAATATTAAAATAAAGTGAGGAGAATAGAGTCTTACTACTTTTACTTTATTTGTTGTTATATGGGTTGCATAATTTTATTTACATAAAATTTTATTAATAATATAATTTATTAGTGTTTATGTATTACTATATATGAGATAAAATTTTATTTTTGTGGATTAAATTTGACTTTAATTTCTATCAAGTTTGAAATTATATTCGAGTATAGATTAAATTCAAGTCAAATTATTTTAAATTAGATAAATTTGGGTCAAATTATTATCATATTTATGTACATGGATGGATTAAATTTTCTTTAAATTAGATTATTTTAGTTTAATTTATTTCAAATATAAATTACTATTAAGTTTTTTTAAATTTGGGTGGGATTTGAATTATTTTAGATTGATACTAAATTTAATTTTGTAGATTCTGATCGACTCTTATAATATTGAATTATTTGGACCTAATAGCCACCTTTATTTCAGATATTTATTCGACGAGTTTGACTTGTCATCGACGAGTTTGATTGATCATCATGAACTAAAAGGGTAAAAAACAATATAGTACTCTTGTAACCTTTCGCCCAAAAATAGATTATCTAGAGCCAACGAAAGCAGCTGGAGACAATTGTACACTATTTGTCGCCTGTCGGCACGAAGTGGCAGTGTACCATGCCTACATTACTCAGGCACGCCACGGCCAGCTGTTAACCACACAGCAGTGATCTGTCTTCAGCCCATGATTTGATTGGATGGATCATGGCCGAGAGCTGAGGAATCGATACCAGAAGATACCTTCAGGTTACACGGGGATGGGACGGCACTGAAAATGAAAACAGAAAGAAATTTAGAAACCTTATTTTGTTTTAAAATTAAAAAAATAGATTAAATCTACTAAATAAAATAAAAATTAATATTTAAATTAATTAATTTAAATTATTAATAACATTTTTTAAAATATTAATTAAATATTTTTATAGTAATTTTAATACCAAAAATTTTTCAAAACATAAGATGTTCCCTACTTTACCGATTACCTTTACATGAACTAAGTAGGGTATTTGAACGGATCTTTGAATTTTTGTTAGTTTACAGCCTAGCCCCACGTTTCTACCAATAGCCAATCTGTTTAAATCTTTCTCACCGAAAATTCCATTAATGCTTCGTATGATTATTTTAAAGGAATTCGATATTTTACAATATGATTGGTTGAGTAACTTTATGGAAAATGATTGGTTGACCTTTAGGATCGATACTTGACAATCACATAAGGATCTGACAACTAAAATAATATATATATTATGGGATTTTTATTGTCCAACTGTCTGTTTTTATAACCATCATTTTTTTTTATCTTTTCCCCCCTAATAATTAGATACGGAAATGTAGTTTATAAGAAAATTTGCGAAGATAAAAGGTAAAATCTTATGACTCAATGCACTTATATATATATATATATATATATATATATATAGATTTAATATTATGTGCAAACTTTTTTTACTATACAAATATAGGAATATTTTTCAACCGTTAGATCTAAAATAGCTGACGATTAAAAACGCATCCCGACCCTCCTTATGTCTCCATCCCTACCTCTCTGCCTCTCTATCCTGCCCCTTCAATCTCAATCCCTACCTCTCTGCCTATCTATCCCGACCCCGACCCCCCTTCGCACTCGTCTCCCTCTCTTCATCGCACCCGTCTCTCCATCTCTCCATCGCCATTTCTGCCTCTGCATCTCTCCATTGTCATGATCCGACCTACTCCTCTCAGATGCTGAGAGATCTAGCAAAGTAACCGGCCTCCCCAATTTCTACTCCTTCTCCACTTTGACAAGCTTCATAGACCAGCAGACGGCAGCAAGATCTGCCAGCGCAAGTTCAACCCCTATTCACTTCGACCAGACCTCACCTCCTTCATTCTTCAACCTTCCTCTACCTTCCATTGACTTCAACCGCCACTACACTATTTTTCCACACAGGGGACGCGGACAAGCACCACTAGTGGCGCAGCTAGAACAACCAACGCAGCAGTTCAGCACACAACCTCCACGACCGCCACCTCCACTCCACACCGTTGCAACAATCAAAAACGCTACCAGACGCACCGGATAACCACCGATCCTCCTCCCTACCTCAGGCTCAAGCGAGCTTGTTGTTGCTCAGTTTCCATCGTTATAATTCTGAACTCTCTCCTCCAATTCGTAAGTTTGTTTGCATGATTTGGCTTTTGTTAAGCCAAATTAGTTGATAGGAGGAATAGTGGTAATTAAGTAGTATGTGTCAACAATTAAGTAGTAGGTTAAAAAAAAACTCAAAGTAGTGATTGAGTTCAGAACCTAGCAAGCAGCCAGCTTGTGGCTACAGAGCCTTCTAAAGGACTATCTGATGGGCGGATTGGGAAAAAAAATTTTATTATGTGTCCATGCGAGTGCATGTTGTACTGTGTCTTCTAAATCTTTATAATACTACTATGTTAACTTCTTTCAGGTTTCAATTACTGGATCATTGTATTGGTTACGGTAATTGCAGTGATCATAAACTTGGCCAAGACAAAAGGGATAATTAGCTCCCTTTTTGTTTATAAAAGCTTTGTGTCTATCTGCAAAAACAAATCAAATAAGATTTTTCGAAGTTAGTTGTGCTGTAATAAATTTTCAACTAATTACCGTACGTGGATGGATAAGAGTGGTAGTTGTGTTTAGTATAGTAGTGACATAATATTACAACCGATACATCTACCTGGATTAAGTTGTCCATGTAGCTTAATCTATGGTGTATGACTCATGGGATCACCTCTTCCCTTTTTTTCGATAGTGTGATACACCGGTTCAAGTTTTCAGACATACCAAAGTACAACATTGGCACTTTTCGTACATTCACCCTTTTAACATATCTTGCTTAAAATGGGTTTTTATGTGACTCATTGACGACTATATGCTCAAATACTCTTCTTGAATTTTCTCAGATAGTGAGGTGATCGATATAGAAAAATTATTTTCCGTATTCTGTATCTTTTGTATGGTAATATCTACGGGTGTTTATAATATAGTCCAAATCACAAATTAAATTGTAATTTATGATTTGATTTTATTTATAATTTAAAAAATTATACTTTGGTTTGATATTTATTAAAATTATTTAGTTACAGTTTGAGAATTTAAATACGATTTATAAGTTGTACATTGTAAGAATGTAATTTGGGGTTTGGGTTTGTATGGTTTGGGGATTAGGGATTAGGGTTTGGGTTTGAGTTTGAGTTTAGGGTTTAGAGTTTAGAGGGTTTAGGGTGTAGTGTGTTGGGGGTTTAGGGTTTAGGGTTTAGGGTTTAGGGTTTAGGGTTTAGAGTGTTTGGGGTTTATGGTTTATGGGTTAGATGGTTTAGGGTTTATGGTTTAGATGGTTTAGGGTTTAGGGTTTAGAGATTTTAGGGTTTAGGGTTGTGCTATTTTCATAAGCATACGGATTCATTATAATATTTCAAGTTCGTATCTCATAAATACTTCATAATTGAATATACCTCTTTACTATTTTCACTATCTAAATCTAAATAAATCGAGGGTATACTATTGGATAAAAAAATAATTACAAAAAGCTTTCTAAATTGCAAATACTAAATAATAAAAGTGAAACCGAGGATTGGACTTCGATCTTCGAATTAATAATCAATAATGAAACAACGTTTATGTCGTAGATTAATTCGCTAACTGTGGATAATTGGTCATATTATATTCATTAGCCTCTCTCAAGGTCTAAGAACGTATTTTATCTAATTTGCAAACTACTTTCATGACTCATAAATTAAACTAAACACATTAAGCGCCACCAATTCTAAATTCCCTAAGAATTAAACATCTACTTTCGTGATTGCTTAAATTTCCGTATATATGTTAATTTTCGATAATAATCTCAGCCTTTCAGTTGTAGATTATATCTAAAGAGGTCGGATTTCATCAAATCTATTTTACAACAATTAAATCTAGCATATGCAATAGTATAAACAAATTAAACATACAACATAATACTTTAATTCATTATATTGATCACTAAAACGGTACCTAGTTCAATCCTAAAAAATAGATTATTCACTCATATTTTCAAATGAAATTAAAAAAATAAATAACATGATAATCATAATAAAAATACAAAGATACGAAGAAGAAGAATTAGATTGAATTAATCATAATCCGGAAGAGAACGGTGTTCATTCCGAGTCGATTGTACACGAATTATACACTTGAATCTTCAAAAAAATCAAAACTAAAGGAACAACTAATTACCTAAAGTTAAAGCTTGGTATTGAGGGGTCTAATAATGCCCTAAAACCTCCTCTCTCTCTCTCTCTCTCTCTCTCTCTCTCTCTATCTCTCTCTCCTTAAGCATTCCTCGAGGAATGCCATGAAAAATCCCATCATGCCGACCATGTCTTGCATGTAAATTGTGGGGAAGACTATCGCTACACAGTTGTGCGGCCTTTGCACGGCCTAGCCGTGCAATTTCTCAACTCTCGGCATTTTGGAATTTTAGATCGTGTATGTTCATGGAGGTCTGGCATGGCCTAACCATGTAATATTTTAATCCTCAACTTTTCAACTCAAAATTTTGCACGAGCGTGCGATCCATGCACTTCCTGGTCGTGCGATTCTGTTTTCTTCGATACTAACAGGGGAGTGTTGCATGGTTGTGTAGCTAGGTGTGTAGCCAACCTGTGTAGATTCCTTTCCATGCTTCTTAAGGCTTTCCTAGCACATTTTTGGCTCGCTTAGCTTCAATATACTTCCATAAACATGTCGGGTCGATATACTCTCCTCCAAACTTTGTATGCTAGGTCCTTTGCTCAAAAAAATAACTAGTTCTTTCTCAGATTTGGTGTTTTGGGGGGAATTCCTATAACACAAAGCTCAAGAAAGCAGAAGTATAAATAATAGACTAGAACCATAGCCAAATATGTAAAAGAGATTAAATAAAGTCTCAAAACGAAGGTAAAGAGAGGTAAAATTATGAAAAACATTCACCTTATCAGTTCTCAATCTAATGCATTTATGATCATCTATTCCTTTCTCTTCATATTCCCGTCTAATTTCCCAACATATACATAACTTCTCTCTTCTTATAGTAAGCAATCACAATTGTGGTAGAGGAGAACAAATATTAATGATAAATGATTGTGGCAATAGGCAATGCATTCTCCAAGAATTAAAGTACTATAAATAATTTTAGATAGATATAATTTCATCCAAAATAATTGTCATCATTAAAATTAACTACTATATATTATTAACACTGTCATTTCATTAATTTCTAAAAATAAATCTTTTTAGATTAAAATTTTTATTTAAAAAAATATTATTATAGAAGAGTGAGTATCTATTTTTTTATTTTTACTCCTATTTCTCCCTCTTCTATACATTAATTCTATAATATTTTTTAATAAATAATATAATTATATTATTATTGTTATATTTATTACCTTATAAAAAAGTATATAAATTACTAAAACGATTTATTTTTCAAATCAAAAGGAATATTATTTATTATAAATAGTAAGTGCTTGTACCACTTTTTGTTAGTACAAATACATCTAGAATAGTTTTTAATGAAGCTAAAATCATCAACATGATATTACACTACTCTATAAACTCAATTTTTTATACAATGTATAGAGGTACCCAATCTTAAACCAAATTAAATAAACCTTCAATAAATATAATAAATCCTAAACAAATAAAATTTTAAAATAAATAAAATAAGTTCCAAACCCTAAATTCTAAATCCTAAATAAATTTAAAAACTTAAAATAAGTGGAATAAATACTAAACTATAAATAAATTTAAAAACATAAAATATATGAAGTTAACATTAAACCCTAAACTATAAATAAATCTTAAAAAAAAACCTCAAATAAATTGAATACATCCTAAACACTTAAACTATAAACACTACACTATAAGTAAATCTAAAAATGCTAAAATAAATGGAATAAATCCTAAAATCTAATATATATATATATATATATATATATTTATATATATATATATATATATATATATATATATATATATAAACCCTAAATTCAAACCAAATAAAAAAAACCTAAAATAAATGAAATAAAACTTAAACCCTGAACAAATCTTAAAACTATACAAAAAATATATACTATCTAAAACAAATGGAATAAACTATGAACCCTAAACCCTAAATAAATATAAAAATAGATGGAATAAACCCTAAGCTATAAATCAAAAAACCTAAACCCGAAATAATAAATTATAAACCTTAAACACTAAACAATTCTAAAAACCTAAAATTAATAGAATAAACCCTAAATTCTGAATAAATCTTGAAAACCTAAAATACACATAATAAACCATGACCTTAAAACCTAAACAAATTCAAAACCCTAAAATAAATGGAATAAACCATAAAACATTAAAATCTAAACCTAAAACAAAATGAATAAACCCTAAAATAAATCAGTAACCATAAACCTTAAACCAAAATGTATCATAAACTATAGTTCTTCATAAACCTTAAAGAAGAAAAGCATAAAGCATAAAATCTAAATCAGATAAATTTACTTTAAATCATGAAATCCTAATTCTAAATGAATTTACACGAAAACCTAAAAAAACCAAAACTCGTTCCTAAGTCAAACTCACCCTAAAAACATAAGTTCTAAACGTAATTATGAATTTATAATAATTTAAAAACTAAGTATAAAACCTAAACCGAGGTGAATTTAAATCCTAGAGCTGGAAAAAAATCAAATTAAACAAAACCCAAATCATTAAACTTAGGCATATATAAAAATATTGAATTTAAATATATATTAAGTTAAATAAGAATTAACCCCATGCTAAATTAACCCAAAATTTAAATTAAATCTATACATGTGCAACATTGCATCTACGGGCATCTTCCACATTGGTAATTTCCTTACCTAACTTCTTCTTACACGTCTAATTTTCTAAATTCACACCCTTATACCCCCCCCCAAATTCCCTACCTTTTTCATTTTAATTTTTTATCCCTAGTTCCAAAGCCTCTATCTTCTCTTCTCTCTCTCCCAACCCAACTAATAAGTATGAATTATTATGCAAATTTTGGTTATGATTTCTTATTGTTTGGTGTGAATTTGTGTACTCTAGTGCATGCTTTGGTCTATTAGTTCTTGTTTACTATTGATTGTTAATTTGGTAGGTATTTAGAGAGAATAAATATTAAACAAAGCAAAAACAAATTATTTGGAGCTAAAAAGAAACAAAGAGTGTGCTTAAGAATGACACAAGTGCAAAAGAAGTGAAATTTAGATGAATATGTGATCTTATTTTGGAAACATGTTAAACATATAAGTTGTAGATCACATTTTTATTTTTCCAACTCATCAGAAATAAGCTCAATTGGAGGTCTATCAACTAAATTTTGATAAAAACACCAAAATATGTCAAATATATCACAACAACAAGAATCCAAGAGTGACACAACCAAGCTTTGTTAAAAAGCATAGTCATGTCAACCCGTGGTGATTGAAAAAAAATGCAAGGTTTCACTTTAAAAGGGGGTTTTGTGGGTTTTAAAGAGGATGATTTTTTGTAGGCACAAAAGAGGGATCTAGGGTTCTCCATTCTCTTATATATTTCCCATTCCTCTTTCCCATTCTTATCCAACTTTGATTCACCTTTCCATTACAATTGTAATACAAAGTGAAAGTGATGGATCAAATTTTGCTCAAATTACAATTCCAAGGGTATTGCCTATCATATACTATTTATATATATATCTACCTTTTTATATATGATACATATCTTTGATTTTGTTATCTTATGCCTCCATCAATTCGTGAATTCATAATTAATTTGGCGCTAAAGTGAATGAAATATTCCCTAATCTCGGTGTATTGAATTTTCTTATATATATCCTAATTTGAATTTTTAATCATGTATATTGAGTTAATGTTTGAATTCCATAGTTAAAAATCTGATCAACTTTTGATAGAGAGAACTTCCATTAAGATTGAGAGATGAAATGGTTGTATATCTACATAATGTAATTAGAGATTAGTAATTAATAGGTTAATAGATGTTAATTTTGATTTCTACAATAAAAAGGATAAACATCTGATTTTATTATGTTGTCATTTATGTAAATTCAAGCTAGAGATAGTTTGATTTGTAATGAGTAATAGATCATTGTGGCTTGAAAAGTGTAATGATAATTACCCCTATTAACATATTGAGTACAAAATTTGGGTTATTTAACATGATTTAAGTTGGGAAACTTAAATAGAACCTCAGTTATTACTTTCATTTAGTTAAACATCAATTGATTGCTTGCATTTTTTTTCCTCTTATTTTCTAATATTTTACATTTTTTTGGGAATTATTTCATTAATCAATTTCATGCTAACCTAAATATAGGTAAATTTTATCATCATTTTGGTGCTTACCCTTTAGTCCTTCTAGCATGATACCTTGAGTACCATTTCTATTCCGTGTACTTGCGGATAAAGCAGACCACCAACTTAACAAAATTCCTCCATTAAATATAAGAATCAAGATTTTAAATGTACTTGTAATACTCCTTAAATTAGGCCTATAATGTGTGAAAATTGATATGTTAATTATTATTTTAGAAATGTATATTAGGATTTTTTTCAAAGGATTTGGAAATTTTTGGAAAAAAGAGGAAGAATATGGTTTTATGGTGCAATAGTTGACTAGTTGTGTGAACCAATTTATTATTTTTCGGTCCCAAGTTAGAGTAGTTTTTGGTCCACCAACAATAATAGTGGCCAGAAGCCTTCTTACCCTGGGGTATCATTTTCAATCCACCGGCTATAATAGTGGGGCTTTTGAGCTCAATAAACTAAACTTTGTATGGTAATAAATCATGGAAAAGACGCCAACTACTTACAGTAGAACACCACATGAGTCGGGGCCAGGTTGGGATAATTTTTGGTCCACCGGCTATAATAGTGAGGTCCCTGTACTCATGTGGATATAATATGGGAGATGTGTAAAGACAAAAATAATGGCCTATATCCTAATAATGATGGTGAATCTCAATGAAGTATTGTAACACCCCCAAAAAATTATAGTTGAAATTTTTCAGTTAATTAAAACCATACACAAGGAATGGGGGGTGCTACCACCATGATTAGCACAAGTCTGACCCTGCCCAATTTTGCACCAACCACAAGGCTATAAAATAATTTTACAAGATATTCAACCAATTAAGACATAGAACCATAGAAATCTGAAAGATTCATAAATAATGAGAAAAATTAGAGTGTGTGAATTAAAGAGTCATTATAGAATTAAAAACAGTTACAGTGCTAAGACCCTGAGGGGAAAGAACAATACAACAGAGATGTAGAATAAAACTAGAAAAAGGATATTTTAGACGACACTTGCTCTAGGGCCCTATGCCAAGTCCCATAGGTCAGAACTCAACCCCACCTGATGCCTTAAATGCGTCATATGCATCGAACACAACATCTCCTACTTGCACTAACTCAGAAGGGACCTCTGCTCATGGGAATGAGCAATACCCATGAAAAGGGTGATCAATATTCTACGTACTAAGTAAGGTAACCATACAGATAAGGCCATACATGAAAGATAAATAACCATGCAGATAAAGCCATACATGAAAGACAGATGGTACAAGCCGTGATTCAAACTGATTTATCTCGATCGTTAGATCTCTAGTCATTATTTCCATTTCACACCATTCTCATTATAATTCTATGCTAGTACGGAAACCCCACTATTATAGTCGGTGGATCGAAAATATCCAAGGTAGAACATTTCTGGCCACTATTATTCGCCGGTGGATAGGTCCCCAGGCCAAAGTTCTCCTATTATGCCGGTGGATTGGTCTAGGTTCATCTCAATAATCTTATACTTTAAATGGTTAGTGTCCTATCTGTGTCTTATTTAATAGATAATTTCACCCTATACATGCATGCCTCTTAAACTAACTGCTCACACAACTCGTCTACTCCTATTCTCCTAAAAGGCTCGTCCTATATCTCGGGACTTCTACACGTCCTAGTACATCCAAATGTCCTTTCCTCTTTTTCCTTACTTACCATGAATACCCAGCTCCTATGTGTGTGGGTCGAGGCCCACTTTCCCATATCTCTGGGTTAACTCACCATCGCCCTCTAGTGTTTTCCTCGAAAAACCCTAATCTGGCCTATATAGTCCAACCTCCCTCGAACATGCACAACCTATGCTCCCTTTGCCCCAACTCATCACCTCACTCGATCCACCCCCAAACATCCCACTTTACTTCCCAATTAGCATGTGTGGGCACAAAATCCTAGTTGGCAACCCCAAACCCTAGCACCACTCTTTTCTCATATGTTGTCCCTCCATCACTCTCACTTACCATTCCTTCTTCCACATGAAACACATTCACCCTCCATGTGACATCCTTACACTCTCACCCTATACTAGAATCCTTCTCATTATTTCTCCCTTCCACGATTTCTCTTGCTTAGGTTTTTCCTCCCAAACCCTATCCAAGTCCCCTATGCACCCTTATATCAACTCATGTACTATTTTTCACCTATGGACTCTAATCACCCCAGCAACTCTTCCCTCATCTTACCAAACCCTCAAGTCAAATTTTTATGTAAAGATAATCCCCATTCAAAGATTATCCATCCCATGCAATCCCTATACTCCCCATGTGAGATTTAGCCCATCCTCCTAATTTGTTCATATTGTCCCTTAGATGTCCACCTATAGGTCATGAGATTCTTAGGCCATCCTTAATTCCCTCTAGTTAACTCACTTCCTTTACTACTTTCATCTTCTCACCAAAACATCATATCATTTAAATCCTCCTAACATGCATTTCATAAAGGATCATATTACATAAGCACCACAAGTACCAGACACATTATTGCATTACACATTGCCATAAAGAAAACACCTACAACTCACCTTAGCTTCATGCTTAGAAAACTTTGCTATAAGTACATAATTCATAACCACATAATTTATACACATATACCCATCACACATAACATATAATACACATATTAGGCCTTAACCACATCCTTACCTAAAACGACACCGGATTTGGAGCACGCTTCTAAGCCTCCTTAATAGTCAGACTTGGCTCACCTATAAGTGGGAAACACTAGGGTTAACTTTTCTCTTATTATTTTCATTATCTCCTACTTTACCTTTAGTATGAACTAGTATTAGGGATAATAATAACAATAATAGCTTTAGTAGTAATAATAAGGGTATTATCCTTAAAGTGGTTAACAATACTATTAGGGGTAATATTAGTCAAAATAGGGTTAGGTGGTCATAATAGTCATGGTGGAATATTAGTAACAATATTAGAAATAATAATGATAATAACTTTAATAATAATAATAATAATAAGGATAAGGATAATAATAATAATAATAATAAGGCTAGAATAATAATTATGCCTAAATAATCCACACTTAAGAAGTATAAACGGTTAGGGCACAATCTAGTGAATGTGGCAGCGACGGCGGCAACGACAACGGTGGTAGACGTGGTAGTTTTGGGGAAGGTGGGTCTTTTAGGGCTGGAAAGGACAAAGAGAGGTGGTAGTTATGTGGTGGTAGACTCTCTAGGTTGAGAGGGTTGTAGTGGTGGTGGCAGCGTGGTGGGGTGGCAGCACAGGTGGTGGTGGTTGTGGCAGTCAAGAGTGGTAGAGAGGGTGGGAGGAGGAAGCAGAGGAAGAAAGGAAAAAGGAAAGGTAGGGGAAGGTGGAGGAGGGTCTGATGGGTTGAGTGGGTGGTAGGAGGGGTGGTGATTGAGGCGGAAGGGGCGACGCACGGTGGTGAGATAGGGGTGATGAGGTGCAAAGGGGAGCTTGAGCTACCAACTTTGTACGATCAGGGTGGTTTGTGTAGGGGAATTTAGGGGTGGCAAGTGGATTGGCTTGGTGGAGGGTGATGCAGGGAAGGGATTGGGTGGCGTTTTGGGCGGTAATGTTACACGGCGACAGCTGGGGCGGTGTTTGAAGTGGCGGCGACAAAAATGGTTGGGTTTTCTGGGCAGAGCAAAGGAGGGGAAAATGGGGGTTGGCATGGGGTGTTTATAGGCCTAGGGAGGGAGGAGAAGAAAAAAGAAGAAGAGGAAAAGGGGGCAGGTGTGGCTGGAGCTTGCCAGCTAGCGATGGTAGGTGAGTAAGAACCTATGAATGGTAGGGGTGCAGGTTGTAGAGGGAGAGAAAGGAAAGGGGAAGGGGAACATGAGGAAGGAGGTTTAGGGACAGGTTGGGCTTGAAATGGAAAGGAAAAGGATGGAGGAGAGAGAAGGGGAGCAAGTTGAGGTGGTATGGTGGCAGTGTAGGTCGGTCGATGGTAAATTTACAAGCTCAACCTGCAACGCGAGGGAGGGAGAAGGGAGGAAGAAGAATAAGGGGTTGCATAGGCCGGTCGGTCAGGGGAAAAGAAAAGAAAGAAAAATTGGGCGAGTGAAGGGGAGAAAAGAAAAGAAGATAGGTGGGTTAGGCTATGCGGGGAAGAGGAGAGGAGGGGGAGGTTGGGCCGCACGTGCAAGGCCCAACTAGGGAAAGAAGAGGAGAAAAAGAAAAAGGGGAAAGGAGAAAAAGAAAGAAGAAAAAGGAAAAAAAAAGGAAAATAGGATAGTTGGAGTGTTTAGGGCATTTTAGTGTTTTTGGATATTTGAAAATAATAGAAATTAGTAAACTAATAATTAATTTCCTTTTTATATTAATTTATAAAATTTGAGTAAATCTTCCTAAATTTCATTTTAATTAGCAAAAGTTTCCCTAATATTCCCTAATTAAGTTCTTTATTATTTCCCACTATCTTTGTCTTCATTACTCCCATTATTTTATTAAAATAATATATTTAAATAACTCACCAATAAATTTCTATTTTATTATAATTTTCTAAATTAGGGTTTCGGGGTATTACAAGTACTGTATGCATCATTTGCTTATTTACACTTGCATGGTCTTAGCCATATGGTTACCTTACTCAATACGTAGCATACTAATTACCCATTTCATGGGTGCTACTCATTCCCACAAGTAGTGGCCCCTCCTAAGTTTGTGTAAGTAGGAGATGATGTTTGTGATGACTTTGATGCCTACGATGCTTTGGGCGGGACTGAGTGATGGCCTGTTGTACTTGTCATGGGGTGCGAGATGGTGTCATTAGGACTTACCTTTACCTAACTTTCTTATCATTTTATTTCCCCTATAGGGGGTGTTGTTATACTTGCTTTCCATTTCTGTATTAACTCTGACACTTGCGCACTCTATTTTATTTATAATATGTTGGAACTATAGTGGTTTTATTTATTACTCGTATAAATAATTTAAATTTTTTTAGCCTTGTGGTTGATATGAGATTGGCTGGCGGTCAATCTTGTGCCGATTACCACGGTAGCACCTCTAAAGATGGCAATTTTCCCCACCAGTTCGGGGCCCCGTCGGGGATTCCCCGTTCGGGTTCGGATTCGGGGAAGTATTTCGGGGATCGGGTTTGGAAATTTTTTTTGGGGATTAATTCGGGGACGGGTCGGGTATGGGTTTGGGGTCCCCGAACCCGCCTCGAATTAAAAATTTTCAATTTTCATATTTTGCCAAATTGAGATTTGGGCGGGCCGGCCGAATCTCAATCTCACAACCTGTACTTGTGAGTCTGTGTCTTCGATCTTCCTCCCCGACTCCCCATTTGGCTTTGGCAGTTGGCACCCCGCAGTCCCGCCGCACGCTGCACGCAGGCCGCCGCTCTCGTCTGAGTCGCCTCTCCACTGTGACGCTGTTGGTTGTCCGCATGACCGCACCTGTAAGTCTGTAACCTTATTACCTTAACCTAATTTTTCCCCGTAGCCCTGAGGCCCCTCAGCGAGAGGCCTCGATATGAGCTGTATTATGAGGACGGTGGTGCTTCTGGCTTGAGACCTTTACCTCCAACGATGTCAGAGTTCTTATTAGGTTCAGGATTTGATCGATTGTTAGATCCCTTGTCTCAAATCGAGACTAATGGAATTGGGCGCCCAGAACATCAACCGGCTTTGAAATTTGCAATTGAATCAATGCCGACGGTGGAAATCGTGGAATCGCATATTGAGACGGAGTTGCACTGTGCTGTTTGTAAAGAACTGTTCGAGGTAGGCTCAGAGGCTCGTGGAATGCCATGCGGACATATCTACCATTCCGATTGTATTTTACCTTGGCTTGCCTTTCGGAATACTTGCCCTGTATGTAGACATGAATTGCCTCGCGATAATAATAGTACGTATAACAACATTGCTCGAGGAGCTTCGCCGGTTTCGAATAGAGGCCGCAGTGGAGGTCACGGTGCCTCAGGAAATGAGGAGGAGATTGTTGGTTTAACCATATTAGGGGATTGGCCCGATTGGGGATCTTATCGGGGATTGGGGACCTGGTAACGGGTATCGGAGATTTGGGAGTTTATAGGGGATCGGGGATCTTATCGGGGATCGGGGATGGAGGATCGGGGATCGGGGCGGGTATGGGGATTGCATCCCCGCGGGGATCGAGTCATGGATTCCCCGTTAAGAATTATACGGGGATCGGGTCGGGTTCGGGGATATTTTTTCTTATCGGGTTCGGGGATGGGGTCCCCGTCCCCGACCCGCCCCGTTGCCATCCCCAAGCACCTCTTACTTTAGTGTATGATTTTTTGCATAAACGAAAATTTTCAACTATGATTTTTTAGGGTGTTACATGGCTAATTTTTGTATTGGGCTTGGGGAAACCAAGTGTGGATGTTCCAATAGATGAAATTTGTTGTTCCTTGAGAGACCTAAAAATTTTCTTATTTTTCTTAGTCTTTGTGTACAATTTTTTTTATATCTATGTTTGTTTAGACCCAATATGGTCTTGGATGTGTACACCCTATCACTTATTATATTTTATGTTTTCTATTTTGTGCAATTTTTTCCTTGTGTTTGTTTGATTAGATACTTAGCCTTCTATCTAACATGGGATGGATGGTGATACCTCTATTCAATGTTAGGTATGTTGGTAACACCCCATTTTTCTTAGAAGTGTTTTTGCATTTCTACTTCCACAAATACTTTTTTTTACATTCAAAAATGGGAGTGTTACTGATGAGTTCATATTTTGACACATTTTATACCCTTATAATCTTAGTTTTTGGTAGTTTATTTAGCTAATATAGGGGAATAATTATTATTTTATGCTTAAGTGGTAAAAATTGTATAAATATTATTATTTGAGCTAAAATGATATAAATTAAGTAAATTTAGAGCAAAATAATATTTATTAATTTTTATTAATTTTATTTTGCAGGTATTGTTTTTCTAATAAAAGAAAAAAAACCGGACCTTTGGACCAACGGCCAAAGGCCGAAGGCCCAAAGGCCTGGAACAAATGGTAAGCCAAACAAGCCGCACAAAACGAAACAAAAGAAGAGGCGGCAGCGCAGGGCTGACGTGGAAAAAAAAAAGAACGAAAGCCGCAGAGACAGAGGTGGCATTAATTAGAGAAAAAGGAAGCAAGCAGAAGAGAGAGGCGTCTGGGGGGGCCCGTCCGTAGACGCCGCGAGGCATACAGGTGTGCGGTAGAGCCTTTATAGGCTCGGGAAAAAGGCCACAGAGAAGAGGCGTGCGGCAAAGCCACAGAAGAAAGCAGAGCCTTCCTTCACAGGCACAGGCTCGGACGACGCAGGGACACGCACGCAGAACAGCCAGGAGGGCGGCACGGATTTCGAGGCAGCGGCAGCACAGCGACGCACGGACGACGAACGTCAGCGCCGTCAGTCGAAGTAAAAGAAAAAGAATAAGAAATTGTTGCACAGAAATCAGCGCCGAAATAAGGAAGAAAATTTTGAGGAAGAATCTAATACCCGGTAGAATTTATTTCAGATAAAATTAATTTTTATCTGAATAAATTCTTGAAATTTTATCCAAAATTAATTCCGGTTATTTCTTTCTCTTATTTTTAATTTATATTTTAGATATCTATTTCTGTGTAATTAATTCTTTAATTATGGCTGGCTGATTATTTATTGTTAGGGAATGATTTGAAACCCTAGATTATGATTTGAATTATAATTTTATTTTCTTTGTTTCGTGAGATTGTTTCTTGACTCTATGTTAATTGCTATCGTTTATATGTATAATTCTGTCCAGTATAGTTTATTTGGTGCATGCCTTGTTCTGGTACCTCATAAGTGACAGTATGTAGGATTAATTGCTTGCTAGGTGGCCATCTAAATATACTAGAATTTATATGTATAAATTGCAGCTAGGTTAGATAACAATTCACCTAATCGTTTTGTGATTCTAACCTAAGTGGTAAAACGTTTCGATACGTGTGGGTCAAGGATAGGAAATACAGCTAGACATGCGTTTTGTACTAGTCTGGGTACTTAGATTGACAGCCTTCCACTTAGACTTAATGCATTAAATCTAGTTAAATATAGGAGCCGCTTGTTGCTGCTATACTGCTAGTATTTAATAGGGTTAATATTGGCGCTTTGTCGTATTAATTTAATTAAGGGAATTAATATAAGGTGTATAGACCTGCTTTTGGTGTGCAACTTGGTCGATCTCTTTCTCACGATTAAAATTGACTTAGAAATAAATATTTTATTTTCAACCTAATCTAGTGGTGGATTTTTATTTCCCTAACATATTTCTCCTATCTGCGGTTTCCTATTATTTCCCATTATTTTCTTTATTAGTTTATTTTATTTTATTCCTTTTATTATTTTATTATTTTGATAAACCCCCATTAGTATTTTTCTTATTCATTTATTTTATTTAGGATTTTTATTTTTTTGTTTTAGTTTTATTTCTATTTCCAAGCTAGTTAATTAGAGGTGAGCCCTCTCAATCCCCGGCTAGAACGATACCCTATTTACTAGTGCTACAATTGACAACAAGTGGGCTTAAATTGCGTGCCGGCTACGGTCACACCAATTTTTGGCGCCGTTTCCGGGGATTGGTAACTTCACCTTTATTTTGCTAGTATTTTTAGTGTTTTTGTATTTTTTTTCTTTTAGTTTTGTTTTAGGATTTTCGTAGGATTTTTGGTGTGTTTTGTTATTAACCTTTTCCTTTGAAGTATTAGTGTTTTCAGGTAGCTATGAGGGGATCCTTTGGTTATTGACAACTTTGCTCGAATCTTAACGCAAGAGTAAATGAGGTAAGTATGAGTAGTCTTGAAGATAAACTTAACAAACTTACTACTCTTGTTTTGCAGGTTGCTAAAGCTACTATAGTTGTTAACACAAGTGGAGTGTGCCATACGCAAGGAAATCCATATGCCTACCATGAACAAGCTATGAGAGGAGGAGGATGGACACAATCCAGTGCTCAGTCTTTCAATGGTTTTCAAGGACATGATCCCTATACAAGCACATACTATTCGGGAATGAGGCATCAACCCAACTTTGGATGGGAGATGAATGATCAGTATCAAGTGCCATATCAAAACCCTTACACGCGTGAATATGAAGCTTCAAAATATTATCAATATCCTCAACAAGAATCTTCTCCAGTTTCAGAACCCTCAAGTTCAGAAAAAATGGATAAGCTTCTTGAAGCATTGACAAATGGTCAAAATCAGTTGGTAGACATCCAAAATCAACTGGTGCAAAGTCAGATTATGCAAAATGAAAGGGTGTCAGTGCTAGAGGAGAAAATGGGTTATATGGTCAACCTGATGAATCAATTAGAAGCACAAAAAGAGCTCTCTAGTACTTCAATTCCGAATTCAAGTCAGAGTTATGAGGATGATGATGCCATATCTGAATGTGAGGATGAGTTAGTTGAGGAGGTTTCCATGAAAAACATTGAAGAGCAAGATCAAGATCAAGTGGAAGAAGAACTTATAAAAGTAGAAGAAGAATCTCATCAAAATGAGGATCAAGTGAACAAAGAGAAGTATATGGATGACAAGACTATCACTTTCACCTACCTTATACCATCTATGAGTTCATATTTTGACACATTTTATACCCTTATAATCTTAGTTTTTGGTAGTTTATTTAGCTAATATAGGGGAATAATTATTGTTTTATGCTTAAGTGGTAAAAATTGTATAAATATTATTATTTGAGCTAAAATGATATAAATTAAGTAAATTTAGAGCAAAATAATATTTATTAATTTTTATTAATTTTATTTTGCAGGTATTGTTTTTCTAATAAAAGAAAAAAAAAACCGGACCTTTGGACCAACGGCCAAAGGCCGAAGGCTCAAAGGCCTGGAACAAATGGTAAGCCAAACAAGCCGCACAAAACGAAACAAAAGAAGAGGCGGCAGCGCAGGGCTGACATGAAAAAAAAAGAACGAAAGCCGCAGAGACAGAGGTGGCATTAATTAGAGAAAAAGGAAGCAAGCAGAAGAGAGAGGCGTCTGGGGGGGCTCGTCTGTAGACGCCGCGAGGCATACAGGTGTGCGGCAGAGCCTTTATAGGCTCGGGAAAAAGGCCACAGAGAAGAGGCGTGCGGCAAAGCCACAGAAGAAAGAAGAGCCTTCCTTCACAGGCACAGGCTCGGACGATGCAGGGACACGCACGTAGAATAGCCAGGAGGGCGGCACGGATTTCGAGGCAGCAGCAGCACAGCGACGCACGGACGACGAACGTCAGCGCCGTCAGTCGAAGTAAAAGAAAAAGAATAAGAAATTATTGCATAGAAATCAGCGCCGAAATAAGGAAGAAAATTTTGAGGAAGAATCTAATACTCGGTAGAATTTATTTCAGATAAAATTAATTTTTATCTGAATAAATTCTTGAACTTTTATCCAAAATTAATTCCGGTTATTTCTTTCTCTTATTTTTAATTTATATTTTAGATATCTATTTCTGTGTAATTAATTCTTTAAT
This sequence comes from Tamarix chinensis, assembly GCA_030549775.1. NCBI lineage: Eukaryota > Viridiplantae > Streptophyta > Magnoliopsida > Caryophyllales > Tamaricaceae > Tamarix > Tamarix chinensis. The sequence goes on along the minus strand of CM060174.1, from coordinate 105,927,308 downwards.
TATGGCTGGCTGATTATTTATTGTTAGGGAATGATTTGAAACCCTAGATTATGATTTGAATTATAATTTTATTTTCTTTGTTTCGTGAGATTGTTTCTTGACTCTATGTTAATTGCTATCGTTTATATGTATAATTCTGTCCAGTATAGTTTATTTGGTGCATGCCTTGTTCTGGTACCTCATAAGTGACAGTATGTAGGATTAATTGCTTGCTAGGTGGCCATCTAAATATACTAGAATTTATATGTATAAATTGCAGCTAGGTTAGATAACAATTCACCTAATCGTTTTGTGATTCTAACCTAAGTGGTAAAACGTTTCGATACGTGTGGGTCAAGGATAGGAAATACAGCTAGACATGCGTTTTGTACTAGTCTGGGTACTTAGATTGACAGCCTTCCACTTAGACTTAATGCATTAAATCTAGTTAAATATAGGAGCCGCTTGTTGCTGCTATACTGCTAGTATTTAATAGGGTTAATATTGGCGCTTTGTCGTATTAATTTAATTAAGGGAATTAATATAAGGTGTATAGACCTGCTTTTGGTGTGCAACTTGGTCGATCTCTTTCTCACGATTAAAATTGACTTAGAAATAAATATTTTATTTTCAACCTAATCTAGTGGTGGATTTTTATTTCCCTAACATATTTCTCCTATCTGCGGTTTCCTATTATTTCCCATTATTTTCTTTATTAGTTTATTTTATTTTATTCCTTTTATTATTTTATTATTTTGATAAACCCCCATTAGTATTTTTCTTATTCATTTATTTTATTTAGGATTTTTATTTTTTTTTGTTTTAGTTTTATTTCTATTTCCAAGCTAGTTAATTAGAGGTGAGCCCTCTCAATCCCCGGCTAGAACGATACCCTATTTACCAGTGCTACAATTGACAACAAGAGGGTTTAAATTGCATGCCGGCTACGGTCACACCAATCTCGATTTCATGATCATATTTTCGTTAGATTTCAAAGATATACTCCTCATTAACTAGTTAAGGGTTCCTACGACTCTAAAAATACTAAACACTCTAAATTTTTTTTTGGAAAATAATAAAACAGTTACATTACTCTTTAATCAAATTCACACCCAAAGGTACTAATATATATAATACATTTATCATTTTTTTTTTCAAATTCCTTATTTTTGAATTTTTATTATTAACATGATTTGGTGCTTCATTTTTCAAATTTGATACACTATTTGCTTGAAACATTTTTTTTATGCGTAGATCAAACTTATATTAGTATGTTGGTTGAGTTAATAGTTTTAGATCGTAATAGTGATGGTTGGGGATGACGAATCGATATAATTAGTGGGTGGAATAGTCATAGGTTGCCCCACAAACGGGTGAATGCCTAGCGCTCCTCCTTTTTAGTGGGTGACTTGCTCATAATAAAGAATTACAAATGGGTAAACTGCCAATCACAATATCTTCCAACTAGATGAGTTACCTGTATCTCTCCCATCTCCACATGTGGATCCCTATTTACCTATCCCCTTAACAGGTAAACAACCCCAAAAACTTAAACGTATAACCCTAAAAACTTACTCCCTAAACCTATAAAATTTAAAGCATAAACCACAAACTCTTACCCCAAACCCTAAATTTCTAACCCTTTACCCCACACCCTTATAATTTATATTACTATAATATCATATTTTCATTTACTATAATATGATTTTATTGATGATATTTTTATTATAATTAACAAATAATCCGAGGAAGAAGCAAAGGTAGGGATCTGAGGTAGGTTATAATAACTACTATAAGGATGGCGAAGAGGACACATACTAAAAATGGTAAATCATGAGGTGCTATGGAAAGCGGTAAAGTGCCTCATTATTTATACGTAGATTACATGTCACATGAGGATGACTATGATATCCATAGCAAGGGAGATTTCATTGATATTAGTGTGGCTAGCCATGCAACATGATCTTCTTTCTCACCAGCATCGAATGATGATTGACTAAACTACATGTGGTGGTTTATTGACTTATGATATTCTCACTAGTTTCAAGGCTCATGTAGTGTACGCCATATAGAATAATGAACATGTAATTTTTACTAGTATATATATTGGTTAATATTTGTTTGTCATGTAATTGATTATTCTAATTTTCCTTTTATTATAGGAACCACACCTTATGTAGTGGGTTTAATCAATAATGAGAAACCTTGGAAGACTAATATAAGTTGACGCTGACATGGACATTTTCTTTGATTACATTAAGACCACTGGCTTGAAGCATCTATATGAGACATAATTCTACCACTATAACTCTATGATCATTTCCACTTTTTTTGAGAGGTGTTATAGCTATCATTTGGTGAGATTATTATTATTCTACATGATGGATATTAATTGTCAGGGGTATGAGTGTACGAGCAAGCACTTTGGCAGTGAATGCAATGTGTATAGCTTCCTATGAACATGTGGGGTGAATTTAAGGTGATGACTAGAGTAAATTTTTTAAAAGGTACCTCAGTTGCATTGGGAGATACGATTTATAAGTTTACAATTGATTGGGTTGTAGATATTAATTATTATACCTAGTTTCAGTTGTCGTACCTACGGTCTTGTACAATTTTTATAGACAAGTCTAGAAATCATACTCCATTATTATTATTGGGAATTAAGCTGGTTGTATCACCCTATTCTAGGTAATAATTTATTTTCAATTATTAGCTATAAAAAAAATTAATTATTAGTTAATTTTTTTGTGGTTGTTGTGTATGTGAACAATATTGGATTTAAAATTATCTTCCTTACTTTTTTTGGAGTTTTTATCATACACATAAGCCATTAGATGATGTTTGAGTGATAAGATGGGATACTTCCTAGCACATTTGTCCCTTTGAGTTATTGGATTACCTAATTTAGTGCAGGAGGCATATAACCATTCTAAAAGTGTTGTAAGTGGGTGACATACATTCATGGTAATTTTTAATTGTCTTAAACGTTGTTAGTAATATTAATATTATTTTACATACATTCATAGGTTGAATTATTTTCATTCGACAAAGATTTGATGTTGTTGCATCCTAAATCAACATACCAAGGTGGCTTACTCTTCATGGATATTATAGAGCTGCACATGTCAGACCAAGTTTTTTGTCAGTTTGTCTTCCCCAACTCATCCTAATCTATCCTATTATACTAGATATCATATTCTACATCAATGCAAACATGAATAATTATATGGTGAATTACTCCAAATGCATTTTATTCTAGAATTCCAGGCTACATCATCAAATAGATGAGCCACATCATTAACTAGACTTTGGTGCTCATATGAATAAATGTACATATCAACATGATGCCATGAAACGATCCCTTCCTTGGTTCCACTCTTATACCCACCCAGTCTCCCATTGTGTAACAATATATGAAGGACCAAATGATTCATAATACATCAAGGTAGAAGTATAGAGGAATAATGAATGGATAGGCGGGTATCACTTCTAGTTAAAAGAATAGAATAAGGGTATAATTGCTCAATTTGGGGTTTTTGATAAGCTGAAAGAGGTCTACTTAGTGTTGGGCAATCTTACAATCACCTCTACTGAAGAGGAGGTTGACTAACCCCTAAGGATGGCAATAGGTCAAGTTTGGGTCTGGTCTAGCCAGATCCAGACCTAGGCCCATTTATATTACCTAGACCCAAACCCAGACCCAGTGTAACACCCCAAAATTCACTACTTTTTTTAACGTGGAAGTAATTAAAATAGAAATACTTAAATTAAAACCCATGAATTCTGGGGATGTTACAATTTGGTATCAGAGCGGTTGATCCTTTCAATCATGCTCTTCCAATTTTAAACTTTTTTAAGTTGATACCACAAGTTGGTATCGAAGCTGGTTTCGACCACACTTTTTCATTTTTTTTTTAATTTTTAAGCTGATACCACAATTTGGTAGTAGTTGGTCCTTTTGACCATGCTCATTTTCAAAAATAAATTTGGGTCACGAAGTTTTTATTGGATTTTGAAGTGTATTTCGACCGTTCTTCTAATTTTAATCTTTAAGCTAATACTATAAGTGATATCATTTTCAAAATGAATTTGAATTACAAAGTTTTCCTTGATTTCCAATCGTTTTTTTGAATCCAAAAGGATTTTCATTTTTAAGCGTTTTGATTCTGGCCACGGTGAGAATCGAAGGGTAGAATTTTAATTAAGTTTATTCTTAAGGGGGTAGTTTTTTTTATATAAGTATTGTTTTTATTATGGTGACCCTTTTTGCTTGGAATCTTTTGACCCTAACCCTAGGTGCTTCTAGAGACTTCGGGGGCAAAGTCTATTTTTAAGGGGGTAGTAACAAAATGTTCCGAAAATTTTTAATTTTAAATATTATATTTAAATGAGGTTTTATTATGAAAATTAATTAAATAAATTATTTATATTAAAATAAAAGGGAATTCATTAGGGCTATTTAAGAAGAAAATAGCAAATAATTTTTATTAGAAAAGTTTTGGTATTTTAGCTAATTAAGGATTTTATTTTGAAAATTAATTAAATTAATTATTTTATTTAAAATAAGAAGGAGAAAATAGTTTCAAATTAATATTAATTTTATAAATAATTTAATTGAAGAAAATTAGGGTGTTTTGCTAATTAAAATGTAATTTATGGAAAATATTTTAAAAATCCTAAATTAGCCTAAAAAGGAATTTAAATGTTATTATTTTTAAATATCCCAAATATCTTAATTAATTTAATTAACCCAACCTTCCTATTTTTCTTTTTCTCTTTTTCCTTTTTCCTTTCTTTTCCTTTCTCTTTCTTTCTTCTTTTATTTTTCTTCCTCCCCCCCCCCCACGATTTGGGCCTAGCGCAACCCAATTTCCTTCTTTCCTTTTCTTTCCTTTCTCACAGCCCAAACCATCCGTTCGTTTCTCCTTCAGCCCGGCTCACTCCGAAACGCTCCTCCTCCTCCTTTATTTCCCCAAAACACATCGTTTTATTTAATAAACTTAACCCTCGCGCCCGACCAGCCCGGTCTGCCTCTCTTTTCTTTTCTTTCTTTCTTCCCCGAACCGCTCGGTCCCCCACCTTTCTTCTTCTTCTTCCTTCGCACCTACCCAGCCCCACCGACCTTCGCACCTACAACATCGCAGCCACCAGCCGAAAATTTTGCCGCTGGTTATGGTCTTTTTGACCGGATGTTCTCCTTCCTCTCTCTCTCCCCTGACTCGCCGACCCTTTTGACCTGACCAAATCTTCCTCTTATCGCGTGATCCTCTCTCTTTCAGCCAACCAACCCTTGCCTCGTCCGCCGCTACCGGCCAAACAACGCCGCCGGAAAAACCTTACCCTACTTGCCTAATCCCTCGTTGTCCCACAGACCTCACCCTATCATTTGAACCCTATAAATATCCCTAAACCAACCCTGAAATCGAGTTATGTTTTCGAACCCAGAAAAAATAACCTTTTTTGCTACCGCCCCTTTAGACACCAGCCCTACCGCCGTCGGCCAACTCCTCCACCCACTTCACCTACCAAACTCTTCCTTGCACCTCCCTTTAACTAACTACGCCTCCCATATCCTTCGATTCTTCTTGCACAAGCCACCCCGGCTGTGCGAAGTAGCCCCCTCGACCAACCCATTTTCTGTCTCCACCACCCTTAGCCACCACTTCTACCGCTCCTTTCACCTTCCATTCTCTTCTGTAGACCACCCTCTACCTTCCCCTACCTTTCTTTTCCTCTTTTTACCTCTCCTCCTCTCTTTCTCTTCTTCTCCTCCATTCAGCCACTGCCGCCGCTGCCGCAGTGCGCCGCCACCTTTGGCTGCGCCACCACCTCCATTCTGTCCTTCTCATTTCGGGCAACCATAAACACCCCAACCCTCACCTTCATTCTCCCTATCTTTTTCCCAACATTCAACTTTTACCCTTTTCTTTCCTTTTTCCAGCCACCGCCGCCGCCTCCGTGCACCACCGCTAGTGCCGCCTGTCACCACCAACCTAAGGTTGAACCCCAGACCCTCTAAACCCTTCTCCCTATTTTTACAAGCCTTAATTTATTTTATTTCATTTATTTGAATATAAATACTATTATTATTATTTCAATTATTAATATGTATTATTATTATTATTATTAGTATTAATGTTTTTATTATTATTTTTGTTGAGGGCCGAAGCCCTATTGTAATTTTTATTTCGATTTTATCATTATTACTCTTATTATTTCCATTATTACTATTATTAATATTAATATGTTATTATTATAATAATAATTATTAATATTATTACTATTTCGAAATTGTTATTACTATTATTCCATTATTATTATTAAAACTATTTTACCATTAGTGTTGTTATTATTATTATTATTATTATTATTATTTTGGTAAAGGGGCCGAAGCCTTTATTTCACTTTGTTTTTGAATAATATCCTTTTTATTATTATTCTTATTTATATTATTACTTATATTATTTTTAGTATCTTTGCTATTACTATTTTAGTACCATTATTATTATTAGGGTAAAGTCTTCAACCCTATGTTATCAACTTTTATAATATTTCTATTATTTCCTATATCTTTAGCAAAGATAGTAATTAGTTAATGTTATTTTTCTTAATATGTTATTATTTAAAAAAGAACCCAGTCTTAGAATAAATTAGTAATTAATCGTATTTTTAGTAAGAGGGAGTCTAATTTCTAGTTTTTTTCCCTCATAATAGGTGAGACCAGTCAAATCCCTAAGGAGGCGTAGAAGCGTGCTCCAAGACCGGTGTCATTTTAGGTAATGGGTTACTAAGGCCTATTGTGTGTTGATGTGCATTATATGTTTTGTATGCTTTATATTCTATGTTTATCATTATTAATTATGTTGTATGTGGTATGATGTGGATTTGAAGTATGTTTTCGTGTATTTGCATGGCATGTGTATTATGTATATGTGATGATATGTTTTGTGACCTTGTAAGACATGCATGTGAGGGTGTTGATGTGGTTTGTGTGGGAGAAAGGATGAAAATGGAGGATGGGGAAAGAAGTTGACCAAGGGGAAATGAGTTGAGCTAAGTATTTTAATGATCCATGAGTGGAAGGATAAAATGGGGAATTTAGGGTTTTGTGTGGAAGTATATAATTTGTAGTTTTATATGGGAGAATCTAATCTATGTTTTATATGGGAGAATCTAATTTATGGTTTTATATGGGGGAATATAATTTATGGTTTTGTGTGGGAGAATATAATTTATGGTTTTGTATGGAAGAATCTAATTTATGGTGTTATATGGGAGAATCCAAATTATGGTTTTGCTTGGGAGAAACTAATTTATGGTTTTATATGGGAGAATCTAATTTATGGTGTTGTGTGGGAGAATCTAATTTAGGGTGTGGTATGAATGAATCTTTAGTTTTATATGGTTTGAATTTAGAGTTTGGTAAGGATGAATCTTTGGTTTTATATGGTTTAAATTTAGGGTTTGGTATGGATGAATCTTTGGGTCTTATATGGTTCGAATCTAGGGTTTGGTATGGATGAATCTTTGATGTTGTGTGGATTGAATTTAGGGTTGGTAAGGATGAATCTTCGGTATGGTATGGATTGAATTTAAGGCTTGGTATGGATGAATCTTTGGGTCTTATATGGTTTGAATCTAGGGTTTGGTATGGATGAATCTTTGGTTTTGTGTGGATTGAATTTAGGGTTGGTAAGGATGAATCTTCAGTTTGGTATGGATTGAATTTAGGGTTTGGTATGGATGAATCTTTAGATTTTATATGGTTTGAATCTAGGGTTTCGTATGGATGAACTTAGGGTTTGCATGAAAAATTTGAATGGTTGCATGAGCATGAAGTTTACGTATGGATCATTGATTTGGGATGTGAGGAAGGTAATGTAAGTGTTGTTTGGGTGTTGGAACACTTTGGATGAAAAATAGTACATGGAGTAATATAAGGGTACGTAGGAGACCGAGCTAGGGTTTTTGTTGACAACTAGGGTTTGGTGTAACTGCTTAGAGTTTTTGTGGTGTCATATGTTTGTGATGATTAAGTGTAATTATGAGAATGGTATTTATGATTTGTGATGTGTGAAGTGTAAAGGGAGTGATTCATGCATGTCTAGAGTGAAATCCTTTGAATAAGATACTTAAAATATTAATTACGTAAAGTGGAAGATGTTGGGCCGGGGCCAGACTGATCCACCGGCATAAAATAGTGGCAGGGAATGTTTTCCTCGCGACCAATCCACAGGCTAAAATAGTGGCAAGGCATGTACCCTTGCGACCAATCCACCAGCTATAATAGTGGGGGATCCTGAGCTCAACAAAATCAAACCCTGCAGTTGCTAAGACATGTAAAAGACACTAATTACTTACAGTAGAACACCGTACGAGAAGGGGCCAGACCGATTCACAGGCATAAAATAGTGGCAGGGTATGTTACCCTCGCGACCGATCCATCGGCTAAAATAGTGGGAGGGCATGTACCCTCGCGACCGATCTACCGGCTAAAATAGTGGGGTTTCCATACTCATGTGGACTTGATAAAGAACATGGCGTGAATTGATTTCTAATAAAAGAGTAATTAAATAATCAATATGGAATAATCATGTACTTTATGTGTGGCCTGGATCATTTGTAGGTTGTATATTTTCCTTCATGACTTTATGTACTATATGTGTGGGTTTGAAAGTGTAAGTTGATTATTATTTTGCATAATTCTATATGCTTATGTGTTGGCCTTAGTGCTCGGTTACCTTTCTCAGTACGTAGCGTACTAATCATCCGTTTCATGGGTGCTGCTTATTCCCACGAGCAGAAGGCCTGTCTAACCTGCTGCAGGTAGGAGACACTTATTTCGATGCTATTGATGTCTATGGGACATCCGGCGAGGCTGAGTGTTGAGCTTGTGTTTTGGATCAAGGTTCGAGAGTGTCGTTGCCATATTTTCTCTTTATGTGATTCCATTTCCCTTTTGTTATTTCTTTTGTATCAGATATATCCTTTTTAATTTATTACCTTATATTGAGTTTTCTAGATGAAGCTTTTATCTTAAGAAAGTGTTATTTATTCTTTTTCTGGAATTTTGACCATGTACTTTGATTCATGATTCTTTTACGCGTACTCTAATTTTGATGTATGATCATTTCTAGTTCTTTTATGAGCTCTTGGTTTGAATTTAATGTCAATCTTTTCTTAGCCTTAGCACTTGGTACTGAAACGGTCGGAGAGAACCGGTTTGGTATTAAGTGTGGCGGTAACATCCCCATAATTCGCAGGTTTTAATTTAACTTATTCCACATTAAAAAAAAATAGTGAATTTTGGGGTGTTACACCCAAACCCAACCCAGATCCATATCCATTGGATCTAACAGGTAAATGAGTCCTAAATAGGTCCAACTATTTAAAAAAAATGATAATCATAATCTATATAAAAACAGATACATTTATGTTTTATATAACTTAATAAGCATTTTTTATTAAAAAAAATCCTCCAAGTGAAAAAATAAATATATTAAAATAGTTCTATTAACTTTTCAAATGGTGTTTTACTATTTTTAGAATACAACATTTTACATATTGCTTATAAAGTAAATATACAAAAATAAAATTTAAAAAATAAATAAGGAGCTTAAATAAGATTACAATAATAATAACAAACATAATATTAGTATGTATTTATATATGTACACACACACACACACACACACACAAACACACACACACACACACACACACACACACACACATACATACATATATATATATATACTAAACGGGTCTGGTGGGTCGGGTCTGGGTCTACAACTACTAGACTAAGACCCAAACCCATTAAGGTATATATGGACCTAGACCCAACCCAGACCCGTTCGGTCCAAAAATTATGGACCCAAACCCACTGAAAATGAAGCGGATCTAGTGGATTTGGGTCGGGTCCGAAACCCATTACCATTTATACTAACCCCTACTAATGATGATTTTGATGGTAATTAGTAATGCTATCGAATGATTTTCTTTATGATAGTTTTATTTTAAATATATATGGATTATTGTGACTTTGTTTTTTTTCTAATCTATGTTTCTACACCAAAAAATCTTCATTCATTATCATACATCACTATTGTCGTTGATTAACTTAGATAATATAGATAAAAAATGTGTAGTTAATAATATAGATATCAATTTCATCAATAGGAACATTAAGTTCTATAACAAAATATCTAACACATATCCAAAGTCTTTTTATTACAAGAAATCATCAACCAAATTTGTCTGCTTGGCTAACATCCATGCCCATTCCATTATGATATAGCTTAATAGGATCATAATATAGCTTATCCCATCCAAAAATTCTTACATCAACATGCATGTACCACTGATTAGATATAGGTGGTATTTTTAAGTTTTCTATCAAGGTTATTTGTGAACATATAAAGTATATAATAGGAGTGTGATTAAGATAGCATAAAGAAGACTATATGTAAAGGAAGTGAGAGGCACACCAATAATTAGAGCAAAAAAGTTATTAACACTCAAGCTAGTAATGATCTAATCATGTTGTTGATCATTAGGTGGAGCTATGCATAGTAAACATATAACCAATCCTTGATGACTTAGGAAAGCACATAACATATACATCATCGTAAAGATATATCCAAAGTTAGGTTGTCACCACTAGTTCTCAATTAAAGCAAAAACCCTCCATTGGATTATGAGTTACATGTTTTCAATAACTAAATCTAGGAACACATGATCATACAATCATTATTGAGTCGCCATTTCCTTGTACAAGATATGTAGTGAAACAACTATAAATCCATTGTTTTCATCGACCACAAACATCACATGATGATTCTACCCATGGGAGCATCATTGCTTCAATATCATGGGACTAGTAGAAATTTTGGATGTCTCAACAAGTCCTCCTAATATTATGTCTCTCACTAATACTTCTTCCTTCATCCAATCAATCAGGGAAAGAGTAACCTCTACCAAGAGATGAACAACTCTTCTCCCGATTGACTTCATCCTCCAGGTGATTCCAAATAAGTACACTCTATGTGCTCCCACTCCGGTGGTTCCCTCATTGTGGTATTACTAATACAACATTTTCTTTATTGAAAACCTAACTCTACCAAACTTGCCGTAGTAGGTTAGAAAAAATCCAAATTAGATTAAAAATGCATCGTAAATGGGATGGAGAATTGTCAAGAATCATTTATAACTTAGACATAACTTTTTTTTAAAAAAAAAACACACAATTTTTTATTTTCAATATAAAACCTTAGCTTTTCAAAAAACCCTAGATATCGATCGACTAGTTTGAAAAATTAATCAATTGGTTCTATAGGAAATTTTGTCTTAGGAAATATGTTTCAGCTCAAGTTTAACACATTAATTTATTTCTATAAACCAATTGGATAGTCCTAAAAATGAATGCTTGGTTGTCTCAACAAGCTATGGGTTGATTTTTGCATAAACTAATTTTGTCTCAACTTTAACACATCAGGTGGTTTCATAAAACCAATTGACTAGTTATTAGAATCACTAAATTTTTTTGACTAACCAAGTTATAGGTTAATTTATGTGCAAAGTTGTTTTTGCCTTAAGCTGAACATATTGACTAGTTTTCTCAAACCGATTGATTGATTTTCCCAACCAAGCCATTGGTTTGCGCAACCATTCAATAGGTTTTCAATATGTTCAGTGACCAAAAATGTGTAGCCTAAATCAATTGAATGGTTTGAATAAACTAATTGACTAGTTACCACAAAGGTAAAAAAAACATCAAGTTTAAACATTATCATTTAGCTAGTCACACCAATTGATTAATACTGATGGAGCATTAGGTATTGAAAAAAATTCTTGTTATTTGTAATGATTAATTGATTTTTACCACTAACGAATACCTTGTTGGCTCATGGTATTTATAGCACTTATTGGGCAGAACTAAAAATAAATTTTGAGCTCTCATTAATTACACATTCAATTATCTACTCACTCTCTCGCAATTGATGCCCAACTCTCATTTTCAAATCAATTATGTTAAGAACAATTCAGAAGTGCTTCTTTCTCACTCAACCAAGATAAAGTCAATTTTTAATTGTTAAATCATATTATTTTAGCTATATTGCATCCCAAAAATTAATCTTACACTTTTAGATTTGTAATTTTTGTGAGTATTTTTTTAATTGCAATGCCTTTGATTTAAATTGAATACTAAGAAGCTATGAGAGTTTCTATCGTTCTTGATAGATTTTGAGGTTAGAATATATATAAAATTAATAGGTTAAGCTATAAATATATCTCAAATAGGTCATTGAAGTTGTAGATCCATAAATCTAGGAGAAGGTCGCCAATAAACTCAACACAACATTACAAAATACAAAAGGGGGAGCCTTTTATAGTAGAGGTAGAGAAACCAAATTTGATTATCTTAAACACTATAATTCATGTGTCATAATTTATAATTTCTAATTATATTCCATTTATTCCTATTCACTCCCTCTCTAGGAATCTTTTAATGGTAATCCATGTGCCAACCTGAAGTAACACCCACACTTTAAGGGATCAAAACCAACCATATTAAATCTTTTACTCTCCTCCTCAATCAAGTCCAATATTCTACAACATATAACATATGTGAAATCCTTAAACAATATGCAATATGTAGAGTAATGTGGAATAATAACCCACAGCTACTTTAAATCTTTCTTCTACTCATTTATTTGAAGTTGAATAAATGTGTTGAAACTCATATGAGAGAATGATATATATTTCTTCAGCTTGCCATGTTCATTTTCCACCCAAAAATTATAATTTGTAAATATAAGTGATTGTTATTTAGTAATAAGTTAAATGAAAATGAATATCCATAGCAATTAAATTATTCTCCTTGGTTGTATGAGTGTTAAAATGAAGAATTATACCAACCTACGCGGAAATAAACCTCTCCTTATAAAGATTCAACCAGATTTCATACACATATCATGTTTGATGTAAAAAGCTATATCATCTATCATGCATAAATACAAGCTCATTCTCATATATCTCTAGTGTAGCCACTTATATAATCTTCCTCCATCTACATAGAAAACTATCTTCCAATGCTATACTTCCTGTATTTTTTATAGCTTGTGAGAGAGCATTCTTACTAATGTATATTATCTACATAATAAGGGTTTACACTAAAAAATATATTTACATTGTTTGTGTCGGTTCTAGTTCCCTATCAATGATCACCACATTGGTTCATGGGGCTCCATCAATCACTTTATCTTATCAAGCCCCCATTTATAGTTGTGTTCTTTTTCCTTCATTATATACACTAAAATGGAAAAAAATTATCAGTAGGCACAAAACTCACAACCTCCAAGAAAGGAAGGTTGTATTTATTGGTTATGTATGTATAATTCAAATAAATGACATATGAAAATGCATGTAACAAAGAAATATAACTCAGGTGGAAAAATATAATATCACTAACCACATCAGAGTGGGGACGGGTGGGAGCCATATCACATATGGGCTTTGTCGACTGAAATGCACACCACTTAAAGCTTCTAACTAGTGAATGACTCATTGATGGGGTGGTTTGACAAATAAATGGACTAGTGGGGATGGGGAAGGTTTCGGTAATTAACTCATAGTGTGAAAAAATGACTTACCATAATTTTGTTGAACTCATCCTTCCTAAAACAATCATTATTATTCTCTTATTCCATATTTATTATATTGAAGATTGAGTGAAATGTGTAGAAGACTGGTGGAGGAGAAAAGAGAAAAAGGAGTGAAAGGAAGAAGATTGAAGAAATGACGGGGCTAAAATAATCAAACCAAAAAAAAGAATGGAGTTTTGAGGAATCGGAAGTTTGTAATCTAGAGGGTAATAACCCCCATTTCTTTATTTCATACTCTTCTTCTTTTTATTTTCCTATTTTCTTATTTTATTTTACAGCTATGCTTAGTTATGCCATACTTGCATTAGAGTTATCATACAATGGTTAGTCTTGAAGATTCTCTTAGCAAATGCATTCAATTTCAAGATTGATTTTTTGTTTGTGTATGTTTAGAAAGCAATGGTTAAGAGGATTCACTGGGGGTCTAAAATAAAGTTTGAATATACTAGTAAAATAAGGAAGAGAAGCGGGTTTGAAGGATCGATGACTGTTATGCAAAAATTGGATTATATGTAGATGTTTGATTAAAACTAACTTATAATGATAGTTGTTAATGATATAAATACATAAAATGACCTTCCATTTCAAACAACACACACAAACTTCCCTCAATAAACACTAAGATTAACCCTCCAAAGTGTTACCAAATACATATTAGTAGGATTCTAAAGAGATATCCATCTCAACCAAACAGAAAATTAGATATTTGTTTAAATTTTGTAAGAACTATACCACAAGTTAAATTCTTTGAAAAATATGATTGAGGCAAATATATGGTGTAGTCATCAATCAAATATTTGATATTATCTTATTATCCCAAGTATATATCACGATTAATGTTTAGTTTGACGTAGTGGTTGGCTTCTACTATTGACATTTTAAACATTTGTTCCATCGAGGGCATATATACATACATACAAGCACAAACACACACAGGTAAAGTAATTATTCAACACGCCTTATTAGTATTTTAGAATATCCATTGTAAAATTATTGGTAGAATTTGATTTATGTATGAATGTTAAATACATCCATTATTCGATTTCTATTCAATTTGAATAGATGTCAATGTAGGTAGCTATTTGTAGGTTTTATAATACACTTTGGGAGATATTGTAATGGGCTGATAAAGATAATTGTAAATATCTGATGCACATATTTTTATTTTATTAATAAGAAGTTAATTAATTACCAATAAAATTATGTAGTATATAACCAAGCGGGTCACATCCTCATTGCCACGAGGATAAAGGGCTTGGAAAGTCATACACACTACCCGGCAGTCAAAGATTACCAACACAAAATTTTATGTGTCGGATAAAATGAAAAATATGATTAAATGGAACATCCCGCAAAGCTAGACGTTCCTTGTTTTCATGCCCCCACTCTTCAGTCTTCATCACAATGGCAAAAAGATAAGTTCTTTTTCACAGTATAAGTAGATGGTCCCACCTTGTGAGGCATTAAAATAACACCAGGCATTCAAACAAATCCAATCACATTCAACTTTACAAACTTTTATGATGCCCAGCATCTAACAACAGGTGCATCAAATCACACGACACGAAAACACCGTCCTTTCACAACTCTCGTTTACTCCAAGAGGAACAGGCTAACAACTGCTACTCTTTTCCTCCTAAACCCATCAAAATGCAGGGTTAGCATAAATTTTAGGGCTTAAAGACCCCAACAAATGATATACTACTACAATAAACAAACAAAAGAAAGTGAACATAACCACAAAGTAGGTTTTGATTCTGAACTTCAAAGTCCCTTTTAAAGGAACTTTTTTTTTGGCTTTTTCTCTCCAACTTTCTACTTTGGAACAGATTTTGTGAAAACGTTCTATTTACAAAAGCAAATTTCACACCTTTCATTCATCTGTCGTTCCTCCTTTCCCTGGAAGCTCCTTTCGAAGCATTTATCTCTTACTGTGAGCTACCAACATCCATTCCCGCAATTGTGAGCAAACCGTAAATCCCAGAACTCACTCTAAATTTCAGGAAACGGATCATCATCGCTTCACTCCAAATTAACGCTGTCGATTATCGCACAAATCACTGTCGTTTATCGTCGGTTTCGTCGAATGTCAGCCTCTTTCTTTTACTGCTAACCGTAGAAGAAGTTGCCGACGAACTGACACCGATGGACCCCAATTCGAAAGGTGATAAATCAGGTGAAAAGACCAACTTGGACAATGTGACTTTGCTGACTTGTAGTTTTTGCATCATAGCATAACATGTACAAATATCATCCTGCATTGACAGAGTTAAATCACCTAGCTCATAAATCGAAACGAACCTTACTGTTAATGACGAACACACACCATGTCTAGATGTTTACTCGAAGGAATGGCCTTGATCTTCAATCCCAAGTTTGTTCTTGTTAATCTATGATCTAATGCCACTAATACCGCAGCACATGCTATATGAGATGATGGATGATCCATCAAACTAGCACCTGCATTGCATTAAAATCATCAATCAAATGATCAAATCAATACCCTGACTCCCCTCAACAATGCAGTCATCTTTGGAAGAACTAAACAGGAGTGATCAGAAACGTGTATGTACGTATAATCTTATACCTCTCAGAATAGCCAAGATGAGCTCTGTTATAGTCTTCGACATAGTGTTCCTACCGGGTAGAGGGGACGTCTGATTAGTAGATAAGTGATGAATGAAGTAAGGCAAAAATGCGAAAGGAGTGACTAGACCCAGCTTCCACTCCAAGGTATTAAGCACTAAAAGCTCCATTCTTTGAATCACTTTACATTCAAAATTAAACTCTCCGATTAGAAGATCTGATAAAGCTGGAACCTTGGATTCTTCTAGTTTTGCAGCCAGTGATAAACATGCAACTGATAGTAATTTTACTGCCCATATCTTATCACTCTGTATCAAACCAAATAACAATAATAATAATTGTCAAATTTGATGAAAACATCGGTAAATGGAATTTCTTTCGCATAAGAAATAATGATAACTTACGTCGACGGTTCTTCTTGAAAGAAATCGATCGAAGTAAGCGACAGACGTATAAACTGTTTGAAATTGATATCCCAATGTTGCTCTGGCCTGGATTAATTACAGAAAGAGATAAAGATGATTATCATATGCTAGTAATCAAAGTCAAATAAACACAGTGACTCCAAATCAATCGATACTAACACTCAGAATATAATTGATGGCATCCAATCTGTAACTTTGAGTGATCAAAGATACATTCTTTCCGGTGCTATCTGCAAACCCAATCTTCTCTCGCTGCAGAAGAATTTCTACATATTCATCCTCTAATTCAGATTCAGAATCAACAAACTTGATCAAATCAAAAAATGGGTCTTCTTCCATTTCTTCATTCAAACAAACTTCAGTCTCTTGACATGTCAAATCGGGGAGAGAAACTGTTGATTGAGATCGGTACTGCTCCTCCATTTATTTTCGGAAGCCCCGAGACCCTCTTTTTTTTTTTTTTCTTTAGAAAAAATATTTAACTAGAGTACTAGTTTCTCTCTGTTCACTTTGACCGGGAAGAATTAAATAGAAAGTGTGAGAGGCATAATAATTGGGGGGGGGGATTTAATTCCAAATTAAAACTGCTGCTAAATCCACGTTGAGGGAATGAGAGAGAATTTAGCAAGAAGAAGCGCCAAATGTAGCGCGCAGAGAGATAGAGGACGATAAGGAGGTGCTTATATTAAGGAAAATATTATTCTTTCCTTTTAATTCCTGAAAACGGTTATGGAAGTGATTGGTGTGTTTGTTAAATTTCACACTTTCGCGTTGTTTAGTAAGTAGTAGGATTTAGGGGCGGGGCGGGGTGGCGGGAAATGGGATAGACATTGAGAGCGGAAGAGAGAGAAAGGGATCAAAGACTTAACTTTGACCGAGCAGAGAAGCACGAGGGGCAGGCACTGGACAGGGTAGCTGGGGACAGGAGAGAGGGGCTTTACTATTAATTAATTTATTAATTAATACGATAATTTATTAAAAACTGGTTAATAAAATAAGTGTTAAAACTTGAGATAAAGGTAACACTACTAAGAAACAAACTTTTGAAGAACGTTTTCGGGGGTACACTTTAATAACACTTCATTACAAAAATCATACAATAAATTGTAATAAAAGATATTAGTTTTAACCCTTCCAAGAAAATACGGTATCAACTCAAATAAGTAACTAATATGAAAATAGTATAATTATCAAACAAAGCTTTTGTCATGTTCGCTAAAGTATCTCCCAAGAGATTTTGGTATTTCAAAAGTACATGTAAATTTGAATGCTCCATAAAATAAATAGTTGTTTATTACTTTTTTTTAATAAATTATTGTTTTGAGAATGTAGCATTTTGATGATCTCACTTAGATGAAGTTTCTAATTTAAAGTGTTTTTTTTTCCTAAAATGATAATTTTATTAAACATTAGAGTCGGCGTACTAGTAGTACATCATTCAAGCTACTTGGAAAATTGACATTCCTAGGTGAGTGGAAGAAGTCATCCATAGCAAGTTGGTGCACAACACCATTGGAACATTTTAAGTGTAGGAACTACTTTGAACTTAGGGTTCCTATCAAGTGCTAGTTAGGTACATCTACTAAATATACACCAAGTAGTTTGCCAATGGTGTTTAAGTTTCTTTTCATTCACCGGTTCTTGGTACTATTGTAGAAGCATCTCATCTACCAATTCTATTCACGGCTAGCACGCCTTTAGCTCTACCATAAGAGGACTCAAAGTATTAGTTACGCGGAACTCGTATCCATTTTTATAATACATCATTCATCCATCCATATCCCTTATAATCCCCCAATACTTACTATAGTTTCCACATGACCAACATCTACATTGCACTCAACAACTCCAACTAGGGGAAGCAACCAATGTTGAAGTAGGTTGTGGCCATTCGGGCTCTCCACATCATTTTCATCTTCATCCACATGAGTCATGCATGAGTGAGAAAACATATAGGCAACAAAGATCTTTCCATCCATATCCAACTCACGTGTGCTCTACTACAATCTTGTTTCGGTGCTTCCTATTATGATTCAAGTTAAGGTTCAAGACAATGTGTCAAATGTTAGAAATAGCCTAGAATAGAAGATAATATAAAAGGAACGAAGACAAATGAAGATGGAGCAAAAAAAGGGAAAATAGAGATGAATATGACCAAGTCGCATTAGCCAACATGGCCAAGCCATGTTGGTTTACACAAATGTGCTGACGGTAGTTGTTTCATATGACATGATTTTTTACGTGATATCAACTATATCTTTTTTCGTTAGGTCAATTTCGTATCTTTTCTTGGTTTTAGGTCTTTTCTAAGCCTATAAAATAATTTTATGATGTATAAGTATAACACAACTCATGTGGGACATAAGGGAATTAGCAAGAGCAAGAGGGAGGGGAAAGGGTCTCAACTTGGGATCGTGGGGAGTTTGTGATGGGATTACAACACCGAGAAGGGTGTAAGAGTATAGATTAGGGATTAAATCTAAGAAGTCTCTTGTGGGAAAGTCTCTTGTGAGAATATCGTATGGTTGAGATATAGGATGTGATTTAGGAAATCTTGAGTGAGGGCGAGGCATTATTATTTAAATAGAAAATCAAGAAAGATATTTTTTTAGAGATAAAAATACGAGTTTGAGTGTTCATTGATTCTTTATAATAACTTGAGAGGATAGTAATAAATATTCAAGTTTTCACATACTTAGATCATACTATTGCAATGTTCTTGATATTATAATTTTAGTGTTTCTTATTTACTATCCATGAGGGTTCCTCAAGAGTGCAAGAACAAATCCAAATATCACAATACTAGAGTTATAGGTTTTGATGTTCTACAGATAAGATCTAATGCTTTCACAGATATGTAAGGGTAGTGTTTGCCCCCAACAAGTGGTGTCAAATCAAAGGTTAGTTTTATTAAATTGTTCATGGGATGAACAATTGTGCAACAAGGTAAAGTACGGCTAGGGATGGAGATCACGCAACAGTGAATTATGATCATGTTTTGGAACCCAAGACCAAAACCCAAGACCAAAAAGGATCTTTTTAAGCTTGAAGGAAGCAGCATTGTAAGGACTTTAACTCAAAGGGAAGTATCATTAGATGGAGAAGATGGCATAGTCATATGGCTTAATGTGGATACATGCACATATGGTTTGAAGGGGAATTTTGTTTAGATTCAAGGTGAGATTCAAGTCAATATGGCGAACGTTAGGAAAGACGTAGAATAGGAGACAATAGAAGAGGAGTGAAGATGGAGCAAGAAAAGGAAAAGTAATCCAAATATGGCTAGGCTGTGTCAGGTGACATGGCTAGGCCATGTTGATCGGCATTAATGTGTCAATCATAATTGTATCATGCGGCTTAATTATCTGCCCTATTTTGCCTATACCTTTTTTAGGTTAGTCTTATATGTTTTGGTAATTTTAGGTCTTTTCTAAGCTCATAAAAAGACTTATATTATATAGAAGTATAATGCAACTCATTTGGGATATGTGGGCATAAGAGAAAGTAAGTGGGTAAAGGAGTGGGTCTTAAATCTATACCTCGGGAAGTTTATGATGGGATCACACCATACAAAAGGACGTGATGGTAAATATTAGGGTTTAAATCTAGGAATTCTCTTATAAGAATAACTTATGGTTCATATCTAAGATTGAATCTAATATATCTGTACTGAGAACTAGAATTTTCTTTTTAACTAGGAAATTAAGAATGAGGTTCATGGTTTTTCTTGCAAGATTAAAAACACAAAAGTATGAGATTTTATTAATTCTTTCTAAGTATTTGAGAGGATAGTGATAAAATATTCAAGTTTTGATATTATTAGTTCATAATTTTGTCATGTTCTTAATGTTTTTAGTTTTAGGGTTCATGATTTTTTTATCTATAAGGGTTCCCATAAGGTGAGAGAACATATCCAAATACCAAATCTCTAATGTATGTTGTCCTACAAATAGCCAGATCATGTAAGTGTATGTCCTAACACTTCCAAAATTCCCAAATAATTGCGCATCCCCATTTAATGGCTTGTATCTTTTATCATAGATCATCAAAAGCTTAAAGCAAGCAAGCAAAAACTCATCATAATTGTCCTATATAACAACTCCCATTAGTATCCCAAACATAAATAACCTTGCAATTGCAGATTACATCAGTAAATGGCATGTGGTCTCAAGTTGTTGTTGGCATAACGGGCTTTCTATATCAATCCTTTCTATGCAGTTTTTAATATTCGCTCTAGCAGGTAGCAACTCCATAGTAAATTACAAAAAATAAATGAATGGGAAGGATAATAAACTCAATTTTCTAAAATTTGAGCCATAGGAATTCCTAGTATGACTGGGTGCAATTGGACGCTATAGGTTATTGTGAAATATACGAGTCATTGTTGTGAAGATTTTTTTGTAAAATCTCCATTTGAGTATGGCTTCCATATAAGGATATATATAGATCTATAGTGTAGTTTTGTGACAAATCAATATTAAATATGAGGTCTACTTCTAACAAATCAAATAAATTAATTCAACCTCACTAGCCACTATAAAATATATTACACACCCATTGGATGGTT
Source organism: Tamarix chinensis (assembly GCA_030549775.1). Classification (NCBI taxonomy): domain Eukaryota; kingdom Viridiplantae; phylum Streptophyta; class Magnoliopsida; order Caryophyllales; family Tamaricaceae; genus Tamarix; species Tamarix chinensis. Next base: position 105,906,084 of record CM060174.1, on the reverse strand, counting down.
AGGAATTAATTATTGCAGTCTATAACTCTTACTCATATAATTTTTACCTCCTAAGTCTCTCACTGTAGGTTAATGCTCTCATCATTGTAATTTGCCAACATATGCTATGCTTGATTAAGTCTTGAATATTTATGAAGTACTCCTATATTGCTGAGTAAATCGTCCCCTATTAACCTTAATTATTTCAAACCTCTAAGAACTATCAAAATCATGGAGCACTGTCAAATATTTCTCTATTATCAACTAATACTATTAACTAGTTAAGTCAATAATTTTAATCCATCAATATATAGTCCTCATTAATACAATCAGTTATTATTATTATTATCATTTGATTCAAATGGGGGGGTGAAAACCCAAAATTATATAGAAGGATTCCTAATCAACCATGATGTATAATGTATAAAATCAAAGAGTAAAAGGTCTTTCATCGCACTAAGAGAGGAATACAAAACATGCATGATGTGTATTGGAAGTTGATAAGTGTGACTTTTTCATCTTATTCCTAAGTTTTATAAGATTTTTACCTCAAATTTTAGTTTGAATTCTCCATTTTTGTTCTTGTTACTGCCTTTGTGTTGTGAAAATTTGTAGGGTCTCAAACAACAAAAAAAATATGAAGGTGGAAAAAATTAATAAGCTTAAAGGGAGAAAAAAGGAGCAAAAAGGAGCAAAAGTTAAAGCAGAAAGAGATTTAGAGCAAAAATATAAATTCTAGAATAAAATGAAAGCAAGAATGTATATTCAAAGGATATGGGCCTAAAAGAAGTAGAATTTAGACCATGAAAAAATATGAATTTGGAGAAGCTTTTAACATTAAAGTTGTATATCTTTTTAATATCTTTCAACGGATCTAAAATCAGATTAATCGGATTTATGATGAAAACGTTATGGTCAAAACACCCAGCATTATCAAAGCTAACACGGGAAGCCCGTCTTTATCAATACCCTAGGGATCCGAGAGGTGGTAGTATAAAAACTCTCATTCTAATTTCTCATAGAAGCAGCCTCCACTCTCTCTCTCTCTCTCTCTTCTCTCTAAGCAGCCTGCATTCCCTCTCCCTTCTCTCTCCTCCATCCTCTTCCCCAATTCATCAAGATCTCTCTTGTAAATTAGAGACCAGGGTGCAAGAAATTAAACATTTGCAAGAATTTGTAAACATCAAGGGTATTATCTAATGATCTTTTCTCTATCTATAGAATCTCTTTTTGTTTTTAATATTCTTAATATGAATTTGATAGGCTAGATCTTGTGCTAAGGTGAAGGGAAATTTCCCCCGATCCGAATGTGTTGAATTATTGCATCCTTTTTTATCTAATTCATGATATATGTGTTGCGTTATTGATTGATTGACGGATTGATGAACCATGGTTGGATTATGATTTTTAGTGTGGAAAATATTGGTGCGATCTAGAGATAATCTGGTATTAGACCCAATATCACAACTAGAGATTAAATTGTAGGTTGAGAGACGATCGATTTGACCTCTACAACAATAAAGGAGGAAACTTTGTGGACTTTAATGCATTACATTCTATTAGACTCTAAGCTAGAGATAGTTAGGGCCATAGATATGTAATAGGGTGGTTGTGGCTTGAGAAAGCACAACACTTTCTATCCTTGTTGGCATGCTTGATTATGATTGTTGAATTATTCTGTGATGTGATATTCGATTACATGTGAGGATCGGGGGCGATGAACCAGAACCTTAGCTCTTCTATTTACTTGAGTCACTTGAGTGATATTTTCCTTTCTTTTTAGCTTATAATTTATTATTTCATATCATCTCGTAGTATACACATAGCTAAGTTCTATTATTGTCCTTGTGGTCATTTACCAATCCCTATGGGATTGACCTTGACTACTACTCCGACCCTGTGCACTTGCGAGTAGGAACGTGTCAAGTTTCTGGCGTCATTGCTGGGGATTGGTAGCGAGGGACATTAGGACTCAAGGAATTTATTGTGATCTAGACATTTATTTTTATATTTTTTCATTCTTTTTGTTGTGGTTGACTAATCTTGGGTGTAGGAGTGTTTGATTTAGTGCAGGTGCATTAGTGCATGAACCATGATAGTGGGGGTGATCTAGTGCCACTTGATCCCGAGATCGAGAGGACCATCTCACATTTACGCAGGTCATATACCACAAGCATTGAAATGGAAATCAATCCTCCACCCCATGATGGACAAATCCCACCACAAGGGCACATCCTACTCCAAGAACAAGCTCCTATCCAAAAGTAAGCTCCTATTCCTAGGTCGCTTCGGGACTATGCTACACCAACCCTTGATGGCTCAACCTCAAGCATACAAAGACCAACCGTACAAGCTAATAATTTTGAGATCAAACCTGCCATTATCCAAATGCTACAAACATGAGTTCAATTTGTAAGTAACCTTAATGAAGATCCCCACTCCCACATTGCTAACTTTATAGATTTTTGTGACAATTTTAAGCTAAATGGTGTTTCTAATGATGCAATTAGGCTTATATTGTTTCCTTTTTATTTACATGATAAGGCTAAGAGTTGGTTATAGTCATTAGCCCCAGGGTCTATTACTACTTGGGATGATTTGATGAAGTCTTTCCTTTCTAGATATTTTCCACCATAAAAAAACTACAAAATTACGGAATGACATCACTACCTTTATGAAAAATGACATTGAATCACTTTATGATGCATGGGAACGGTTTAAGGATTTTCTTAGGAAGTGTCCACATCATGGCCTGCCTATGTGGCTTCAAATGCAAACTTTTTATAATGATATCTCTGCTACTAACCATTCTATGATAGATGTAGCTGTAGGAGGTACCATTATGAACAAGACTCCAGAGCAATTTTATGAGGTCATTGAGGAGCTAGCCTCGAATTCCCACCAATGGCACTCCGAACGTGCCTCGATAGAAAGTACTCCAAGAATTCACTCTTTAGATTCTATCATGGCACTAGAGGCTAAGATTGATTTGCTTGCTAAGAAATTAGACAATATGGGTAGTACTTCTTGTATGCAGGTACAGGCTAATGCACCTATGTGTGAGTTATGTGGTGGATCACACTTGAGCACAGAATGTCAAGTTGTGAATCCCTTCCAACAATCTTATGACTAAGTGAACTACATGGGAAATATTTATGGGAGACCGAACAATCCCTACTCTAATGTGTACAATCCTGGATGGAGAAACCATCCAAACTTTAGTTAGAGAAATGAAGTTCCTACAAATCCTCCAAGATTCACACAACAACGACTGACACCTCCAACTCCTTTACCACCCCCAACAACCTCAATCTTCTTCCCTTGAAGAGATGATGTCCAAGTTCATCACTCACACCGAGAGCCCCTTAAAAACATGACACTCAAATTCAAGCTTACCTTTAGAAACAAGATGCCCGCCTCCAAAATCAGGATGCATCCATCAAGAACCTAGAGGCACAAATTGGACAACTTGCTAATGCCATTTCAGGGAGAGCACCTAATGCTTTGCCTAGTGATACAATCATTAACCCCAAAAAGAAAATCAATGCAATAGTCTTGAGGAGTAGGAAACCACTACTTGAACCATACCGTCAAGAGATCAAAGAAGTTGAAGAAAAAGCTCCTGAAGTGAAAGTGCTTGAATCACAACCTGAGGCGATCCACACTTCACCTCAAGAGGTCAAGGCATATGTTCCTCCTCCTCCGTTTCCAGGTAGGATTGTACAATGCAAGTTAGATGCTCAATTTGCAATATTTCTTGATTTGCTTAAGAAAGTGCACATTAACTTTCCCTTGATTGACATTGTGAGACAGATGCCCAGTTATGAAAAGTTTCTAAATGACATAATCACTCACAAAAGGAAACTGGATGAGTTTGAAATAGTAAGTTTGAATGAGGAATGTTCTACAATCTTGTAGAACAAACTTCCTCCTAAGCTCAAGGATCCAGGAAATTTCACTATCCCATGTTTGGGGATCTAAAATTCGAGAAGGTGTTGTGTGATCTTGGTGATAGCATTAATTTGATGCCTTTCTCTATTTTCAAGCGTCTAGGTCTAGGGGAACCAAAACCTACCAATATGTTCCTTCAGTTGGCTAATCAATCTATCAAATATCCTAGAGGTATTATTGAATACGTTTTAGTTAAATTGAATAAATTTATCTTCCCTGTTGACTTTGTTGTGCTAGATATGAAGGAAGAGCACTAAGTCCCCCTAATTCTTGGTAGGTCTTTCTTAGCAACAAGATACACTCTCATAGATGTCCAAGAAGGTAAGCTCATTCTTCATTTCCAGGGCAACGAAGTCACTTTTAATGTATTTAAGAGCATGAAATACCCCTTAGATGATAACACTTTCTATCACATTGATATCTTGGATAATGTAATTTATGATTGTTTTCAAGCAAGTGTTATATAGGATCCCTTGGAAAGGTTGTTGGTTCAACAAAGAGAGTGGGAGAACGAAGAGAAAGAAGAAGAGGTTGTCCAGTACTTGAATGCACATCCACCATATGGTCGTCACACTATGCTCCCCTTACGAGGGCTAAAGAGGGCCTAGATTCCAAAATTAGAGTCATCCATTGAGGAACCTCCCATGCTAGAGCTCAAGCCACTACCTCAGCATTTGAAATAAGCATTTCTTGGTCATAATGATACACTTCCCATCATTATTTCTTCATTTTTGACTAATTTGAAAGAAGAAAAATTGATGAAAGTGCTTAAGGAATGAAAGAAGGCCTTCGAATGGACCATTTCTGTAATTAAAGGGATTAGCCCTTCCATGTGCATGCACAAAATTCTTATGGAAGACAACCACAAGAAAGTGATCCAACCTCAAAGGCGATTGAACCCAACAATGCAAGAGGTGGTGAAGAAGGAGGTAATTAAGCTATTAGATGCAGGTATAATCTATCCAATCTCTGATAGCTCTTGGGTTAGTCATGTCCAAGTGGTTCCCAAGAAAGGGGAAATCACGGTAGTCAAGAATGATAATAACGAATTGGTGCCTACTAAAACTGTTATAGGTTGGCATGTCTGCATTGATTTTAGAAAGCTGAAAGATGCCACTAGAAAAGATCACTTCCCCCTTCCCTTCATTAACTAGATGCTTGAACGTTTGGCGGGGCATGACTATTATTGCTTTCTTGATGGGTATTTCGGTTATATGCAAATACCTATTTCCCCTGAGGACCAAGAGAAGACTACCTTCACTTGTCCTTATGGTACCTTCACGTATAGACGGATGTCTTTTGGTCTTTGTAATGCCTCAGCCACATTTCAAATATGCATGATGGTCGTGTTTTATGACATGGTTGAAAAATTCATGGAAACCTTTATGGATGATTTTTCGATCTTTGGGTCATCTTTTGATTCATGCTTAGATAATATTGAGCTTGTTCTTAAGCGTTGTGAGGATAAAAATCTAGTTCTAAATTGGAAAAAGTGTCATTTGATGGGCCGGGAAGGAATAGTTTTAGGGCATAAGATTTTGTGTAAAGGGATAGAGGTAGACAAGGCAATAATCAAAATCATTGAGAAATTGCCTCCACCTACATGTTTTAGAGACATTCATAGCTTCCTTAGCCATGTAGGTTTCTATAGACGTTTCATTAAAGATTTCTCAAAATTTTCAAAACCTCTTTGTGATCTGTCGGCTAAAGATGTGCCCTTTCACTTTTCTGATGCATGTCTGGTTGCCTGTAACACTTAGAAGGCAAAACTTGTGGATGCTTCAATTATTATTACTCCTGACTGGAATTTACCTTTTGAGATTATGTGTGATGCTAGTGATGTTGGTATAGAAGCAGTCTTGGGGCAACGTAAGGACAAACTTTTTCATACTATCTATTATGCTAGCAAGACTTTAAATTCAGCACAAATGAATTATGCAACAACTGAAAAATAATTGCTAGCTTTGGTTTTCTCCTTTGACAAGTTTCATCCTTATCTATTGCTTAACAAGGTCATTATCTATACTGACCATGTCACCTTGAAGTATCTTTTTGTTAAGCAGGATGCAAAGCCTAGAATCATTTGGTGGATTTTATTATTACAAGAGTTCGACTTGGAAATCAGGGATAGGAAGGGTAGCGAGAATCAAGTAGCAGCGAGAATCAAGTAGCTGATCATCTTTCTAGTTTACCCTCTACCTATGAGGTCAATCGGGAACCTACACTTATTCAAGATGCATTTCACAATGAGACACTCTACGCGGTTACAAATTATCCTTAGTATGCTGATTTTCCAAACTATCTTGTAAGTGGAATATTACCCAATGATCTTTCCTTTCATCAAAGGAAGAAGTTCTTATATGATTTGAGGTAAGAAGAGGCTCCTTCAATTGAATGAACTTGATGAATTATGGCTTAAGGCATACGAGAACGCAAGGCTATACAAGGAGTGCACGAAAAGGATTCATGATCAACGCATCACCAAACAAAAATTTGAAGTGGGGTAGCAAGTACTTCTATTTAATTCTCATTTGCGATTGTTCCCTGGAAAGCTTAGATCCCAATGGTCAGGACCGTTCACAATCACGCAAGTTTTTCCATCTAGAGCAGTTGAAATCTCTAGCCCTAATAAAGAACCATTCAAAATGAATGAGCAAAGGTTGAAGGTGTATGAAGGTGGTGAGGTTGCAATCCTCAAAACCATCATTCTTCTGGATGATCCTAAGTGAAGCAAGAAAGTGAAGCTAATGAATATAAACAAGCGCTTCTTGGGAGGCAACCCAAGTGTCTTTTATTTTTTTATTTTTTTTATTTTTCTTATTTTGGTTTTCTTAGTTTTTTTGCTCTTAGATTCCTTATGGCTTTTGTTTAATGGATTTGTAGGTGGTGACGTGGAAATTCTAATTCAAATGACGACCGTGGTCAATTTATTTGAGTGTGAAGGCATGAAATTGACCAAGAAAATTCTTTACACTTCCACCAAATTCTCCACCGCCACAACTGCATCACGCTACCGCCATCCCGCCACCACCACAAACACCATCACATCATCCACTAACCTCTGCCACCTCCTCCATCAAATTAATCCCTAGATCTTTTCTCCCTCTTTTCTTTTGTGCTTCTTGTTTCACATTGAGGACAATGTGATACATAATAATGGGGGAGAAGATGGCCTATCCCTGTCATTTGGTTAGCATTCTATTCTTCCCTATTTTATTTCGATGAGTGTTGCTTTCTTTTTCCTTGGTTATTTCTTTTGGATATTTATCTACAAAAAAAAAAGAATCAAAACAAAAAAAGAAAAGAAAAGAAAAGGAAATGACCCTTCATTGATGATATTAAAGAGTATGTTTTGTCTTGCAATGGCATGAGTGTTTAGTTTGGCATGTTAAGACCCTTTGAATCATCTTTTGAAAATAGATTTCTATGTGCTTGAATGTTTTAGTTGCATTGTTATGATACAAGTGTAATTGTGTTTGAGAACTTTAGGGTTGTGCTTACCTTATCATTCTTGTGGTATGGTAGTTTGACTTATGTTGATTTACTCTTTGCCAAAAGGGATTAGAATTAGAGAATTTTGGACCTGGTGAGACTTTGAGCCTTTAAACTGATACATCACTACGGTCTCTTATTTTTTTCTTTTATGTGTGTCTCCCACTATGACTTGGGAAACTAGAACTTGCAATGGTTTTCTTCAAAGCCACATATAACTTAGACATGCATTAAAATGAGAGAGGCACTTGTTTTTTTTGTCATAACCTACATTAGCCAAATAGCCTGACCTTCACGTTTTATCCTTTGCTAACCCCGTTGTGCTTATGGATATTTTTCTTGATCTAACCACACATGTAACCCAATTTCCTTTATCCCTACCTAAGTCTAGAATCAATGGGTGTTGAGCAATTTGAAAAAAGGAAGTTGGGAGTGTGATGTAAGATAAGCATGGGGGAGGTGTGAAAGAGTGAATGGTTGTGTATGATGAAGAGTAAATCAATATATCTCTTATTTAAAAAAGAAGAAGAAGAAGAAGAAGAAGAAGAAGAAGAAGAAAAATTAATAAGAAGTTTGAGGTGCTTGTGTTCCATGATGAAAAGTTGGGATGGTAAAATATATTTTATTTAAAAAATACCATATCTCATTGGTACTAGGCTTTTAAATCCACTTCCAAATTTTTTTTTCCGTCCTAACCTTTTAACCCATGGCCCCGTTACAACTCTAATAAGACCTCTTGATTTTTGTGTGTTCTAAGTCTTTCTAGTGGTGAAGAATCAAAAAGCATCCCAAGCATATGGATGATCTTGATCATGAGTGAGAGGACTAGAGTGGAACCTTTAAATATAATGAAACACATAAGAGGTGTGTCCATGAGACCTAAAGTGAGAATTCTAATTCGAAACTTTGAGGAATGAGTGAGTTGGTATATGGTTGCCTACTGTCCATTGTTGTATGTCCTTTGTTTCATGGCAAGTCCTTAGTGCCCGATACCACAGTTACATTTATCATATAAGGGGGCAACCTAAATATCTTTTAAAAAAGGATTTTGAGCTTTTAATTGTTATATTTTTGGGTTTTATTAATTCTTACTTGACTTTTGTGCTATTAAAGGGCTAAATACTCTTTTATGAGAAAGGGATCCTACTACTTTTCTTTTTCTCATGGTGGTTTTCTTGTATTAATTTTCTTGGGGACAAGTAAATGTTTAATCATGGGGGAGTTGATAAGTATTACTTTTCATCTTATTCCTAAGGTTTATAAGGGTTTTACCTTAAATTTCAGTTGGAATTCTCCATTTTTGTTCTTGTTACCGCCTTTGTGTTGTGAAAATTTGTAGGGTCTCAAGCAACAAAAAAATCATGAAGGATGGAAAAAATAATAATCTTAAAGGGAGAAAAAAGGAGAAAAAAGGAGCAAAGAGGGGCAAAAGTTAAAGTGGAAAGAGATTTATATCTAAAACGTAAATTCTAGAATAAAATGAAAGTAAGAATACAAATTCAAAGTATATGGGTCTAAAAGAAGTGGAATTTATACCATGAAAAAATCTGAATTTGGATAAGCTTTCAACATAAAAGCTGTATATCTTTTTAATAGCTTTCCAACTCATCCAAAATCAACATAATCAGAGTTATGATGAAAAAGTTGTGGTCAAAACACCCAGCATTGTCAAAGCTAATACGGGAATCCCGTCTTTATCAATACCCTAGGGATCCGAGAGGCGGTAGTATAAAAAATCTCATTCTAATTTCTCATGGGAGCAGCCTCCACTCTCTCTCTCTCTTCTTTATAAGAATCCTCCACTCCCTCTCCCTTCCTTCTCCTCGATCCTCTTCCCCAATTTATCAAGATCTCTCTTGTAAATTAGAGACCGAGGTGCAAGAAGTTAAACATTTGCAAGAATTTGTAAACATCAAAGGTATTATCCAATGATCTTTTCTCTATATATGGAATGTATTATTGTTTTTAATATTCAATTATACTAGATGATGTTTAAGTTTTTTCCATGGCTAATTTAAATAAATTAATTGAACCTCATTTAATCTTAATATTCATGAAAATATAATATAAAAATAAAAAATAAATTCACACAAAAATCTAAAATAAATTCGACACACACATCAATTAAAAAGATAAAATTTGTAACTAACAAGATAAAGATTCTAATAACTACAAACGAAATCTTAAGTGTGACTCATAAGGTTGTTTCTCCATAAAATTTTAAGTCCATAGCATGTTCCAACCATGTGGATTCATTAAAAATTAGATTGATGGTCGTTAAGTCCCTCCTTAGTCCATAATTAAGCAAGTTAGAACCTTATTAGGTCTAAGTGTGCCAGTTTGGCCTAAATCTTTCACCAATGCCAAACTAAGGGGATATAATACTAAATAAGACAACCATGGCTTGTATAATTTTTATGACATGATCTAAAATTATTATCCCATTATTAAGAATAATTTTTTCTCAAATTTGCATCATCATAATATAGATAAAGGTCGCATACATTGAATTTCCTTAAAACACCACCATAGGAATCTGACAAATCGATCTCATAAGAATCTTCCACAAAATTCCAAAAACCTTGAAAGGATTTTCCTCTCTTAGCATGATTTTTTTTCTTTCTCAAGTGAGGAAAAATGTCCTTCTTGAGGTGAATCCATACTAAGTCTCTCGGTAAAAACACATATTCACTTCAATGATTGTTAGCGTGAGCTTGATAAATAGCATTACTCTTCTCAATATTTTCTCTTATTTATTGATGTATGTGCTTTAAATAATACACTCTCTCATGGTATTTTTAACTCTTTAAATCTACCTTCTTCAATGGTACCAAAATTAATTGGCATATAAGGATTAGTACCATAGATGATTTAAAAAGTACTTGAATTGGTTGATTGTGATAGGCTTTGGTTATAAGAAAAATCTGCATGTCTTAGCTTCACATCCTAATCTTTACTGCTCTTACTCACCAATAATCTTATTAAGGTAACAAGCATCATATTCATAACCTCCTTCTAGACATTATTTTTTGGGTGATGAAAAGTACTAATTAGCGACTTAGTTCCTAGAAAATGTCATAGAGCCTTCTAAAAGTAGCTTAAGAACATCACATCTCAATCATTCACAATGTTTCTTAGAAATCCATGACTCTTAACTGCTTCTCAAAAATAGATATATGTAAAATGAATAGCATCATGTATTGTGAGTTTTGAATGGGTATTTGAAGCATAACATAACATCGTGTTGGTTCATGCAGGTATTGAAGATGTTTAGTGTAGAATGGTGAATTATGTGAGAAACATGGTGGCTCTGTGCTTGTTAACATGGATTGTGTTTCTCACTAAATACTCTGATGTGTTTTGGGGGGAAATTTGAGAGTAAGGAAACTAACATGGGTTCTTATATTTTCTAAACACGGACCGTATTTTTTCTTTATTTCTAAAACATGTGGTTTTGCCCCGTAAGTTTTTATCTTTTATAAAATGAGGCATGATGAAACCGTAGCCATCAAGTTGTGTGACCCAAATTCTTCTTCTTCTCTATAGAATTATCCATTAAAAGATAATTGTAGATTTGTTTAATTAATTTATTGATTAGTTTAATCATCCTATAATTATACAAGAGCACGAATAAAAATCTCTACTTTTTTCTCAATTGATCTATTTTGTGATTGAATTATAAATTTTTCATAATCTTGTTAAGTCCCATTTGGTTTGGATCCTTTTCGATCCATGCTATACCACAACAATTTGGTATTAGAGCTGCATTGTTGAAGAGATCTTATAGTTGGGATGGGTACAAGATTTGATATTGAAAAGTTTAATCAATCTGTCAATTTTAGATTATGAAAATTGAAGATGCAGGCAATTCTAATTCAGAACTGATTGGATAAAGCATTTTGGGCCCTCTCTACCATACAACTATGATTATTTAATAAGGTATTGCAAGAAGTGGAAAAGGAATCAGCGATGACTGCCTTATGGTTGAAGCTTGAGTCATTATACATGAGAAAATCAATAGCAAATTGACTACTGTTGAAGAGTCGACTTCATGACCTAAAATTAGGTGACAGTCAATATTTAAAAAGTCACTTATATAGATGTTAAATTAGATGATGAGGATTTGGTTATTATGTTGTTATATTATTTTCCTGTAAGCTTTAAACATTTTTGTGAGACTATTTTGTATGGGAAGGACGAGGTAGTTCTTGAGGATATAAAATTCATCCTACTACAAAGGAAGTTGATTGATAGTTAGTTGAATAGTAGCAGTACTTCCAAGGACTCACATAGTAAAGAATTGGTAGCCAGGGAGGGAATAGGAACGAGGGTCTGGTGACCATAAAAAGTCAAGATCTAATTCGAAGAGTTGGTCAAAGAATGTGGCATGTAATGGGTGTCACAAGAAGGGGAATGTTAGGAAGTTTTGTCTTAATAGGAAGCTTGGTGTTGTGTCTGATGAGTCATTCAGTACAATGGATGATGTTGCAATTACCCATGATGACAGTGATGAAGATATGTCGACAGCTGCTGATAGACAAATCAATATTAGTGATATATGGATCTTGGATTCTGGGTGTTCTCACCATATATGCCCCAACCGAATTTGGTTTTAGACGTTCGAGGTGACTTAAGGTGGATTTGTCTTGATGGAAAATGATATTGCTTGCAAATTTGTTAGGATTAGGACAATGAATGTGAGGATGTATGATGGTGTGTTCAAGACACTATCCAACGTGAGACATGTTCGGAGATGACTAAAAACCTCATCTCTTTGAGTTCCTTGGATTATGTTATTGAGGATGATACCATAAGAGTTACAAAAGGGGTTCTAGTAGAAATGAAGGGGAAGTAGGTTGGGATACTATATGAGTTGGTAGGTTCCACTATTGAGGGGAAAATTGATGTGACATCGCCGAGGCTATTATATTCTAATGTTACAAGACTTTAGCACATGAGATTGGGACATATGAGTGTCAAATTTCTGACTGAGTTATCTAAGAGGGGGCTACTAGATAAACAAAGTATGTGTACTATGGACTTCTATGAGCATTGTGTGTTTAGCAAGCAGAAGAGGGATATCTTTTCACTAGCTATGTTTAGTATAAGAGGACCTCTTAAGTATATCCATTCAGATTTGTGGAGTCCAACAAGAGTGGTTTCCAAAGGTAGCTCACAATACTTTCTCACATTTATTAATGACTTCTCTATAAAGGTCTGAGTTTATTTCTTAAAGCATAAGAAAAACGTGTTTGGTTTTTTCAAATGCTAGAATACCTTACTAGAGAAGTAAACTAGGTATTGGGTTAAGTGTCTTAAGATAGATAATGGTCTTGAGTTTGTTGAGTAGAGCTTCACTGATTTTTACTAGGACCATGGGATAGCAAGACACTAAACCTATGCTAGAAGGCCATAGTAGAATGGGGTTATAGAGCGGATGAACATAACCCTAATAGAGAAGGCTCATTGTATGTTATCACAATAAGGGCTTGGCAGAAAGTTTTGGGATGAGATAGTTCACATGGCAGCATACATGGTGAACTGGTCACCAAATCGGTCAATTAAGTTGAAGAAACTTGAGGATTTGTGGTATGATAAGCAAGCTAATTACTCTAATTTGCATGTCTTTGGTTTCCCTACTTATTCTTATATGGATGATAGTAAAATTGAGCCTAGATCTAAGAAGTGCATCTTTCTTGCCTTTACATATGGAGTGAAGGCTTACAAATTATGGGATCCAACTACATCTAGGTTTTTGAATAGTAGAGATTTTGCCTTTAATGAGTCCATGTTCATCTAGAAGACTGAGTCTTGTTGTGGTGTCTCTAAGGAGGTGGAGTAGAGTAGTGTTTTGGTCTAGGTGGAGGACGAGGTTGAGTTAGATGGTAAAGAATCTTCTAATAGGTTCATTGGTCCTGAAGTGGGTGGAGCAAAGGGGTATTGCTCCAGGCAAAGCATAAAGGATTTTCAAGCCTCTAGTTAGGTATGGTTATGAAAAATTGGTTAGCTATGCTTTATCTAGTGTAGGTACTCTTGTTGATGTATGTAAGCCAACATCATTCTAATGGGCTATTGAGAGTACTAATTCTAATGAGTGGCGTGTTGCTATGGAGAAGGAGATGGAGTCCTTATTAAAGAATCAGACATCAAAACTTGTGAAGGAACACAGAAAGAAAAAGATTGTTGATTGCTAGTGGATGTACAAGTTCAAACAGAGAACTCTAGGGGTCTAGAGACCAAGGTATAAGGCTCATTTAGTTGCACATGGATTCAATAAGATTTCAGGCATAGACTATAATGATATATTTTTTTCTATGGTTAGACATACTTCGATTTGTACCTTACTTGTGTTTGTGGCTATGCATGATTTTGAGTTGGAGCAGTTAGATATTAAAACTTCATTTTTACATGGTGAGCTCGAGGAAAATATTTACATGCGACAACCTCCTGGGTTTGTGGTTGATGTGATGCCTGATCATGTGTGCTTGTTAAAGAGGTCACTGTATGGCTTGAATTAGTCTTCTAGACAGCTAGATAGTGGTATAAATGACTTGATTAGTTTATACTTGAGCATGGTTTCTCCAAGGCTAAGTATGAAGGATGTGTATACTTAAAGGAGATGGAGGGTGGCTCTTTTGTGTATCTTTTGCTATATGTTGATGGCATGTTTATGGTAACAAAAGATATTTCTAATATTGATAAGGTGAAGGGAATGCTAAAGAGTGAGTTTAAGATGAAGGATCTTATAGCTGCAAAGAGGATCCTTGGCATGGAGATCATTAGAAATTGTGAGTTTTTGTACCTGTCATAAGAGTCCTATGTAAACAAGGTTTTGGAGAGGTTTCGTATGATAGATACCAAGATGGTGAGTACTCCATTAGATATTCATTTCTTATTATCTACTTTGGATTGTCCCAAATCTAAAGAGAAAGAGGATTTTATGGCGATTGTTCCATATTCGAATGTTTTTTGTTATATCATGTACACTATGGTGTGTACCTGGTCTGATATTGCTTAAGCTATTAGTATTGTGAGTCAATATGTGGTGAATCCGAGAAAATCTCATTAGCAAGCAGTGAAGTGGATCCTTAGGTACTTTAAGGGAATAACATCAACTTGTATTAACTATGGGAGATCAACTAATTCGGTGGTTGGGTTCATGAAATTTGATCATGATGGAGACCTTGATAAAAGGAGATCTACCAGTAGATACGTTTTATGTCTTAGTGGTTTAGCTATTAGTTAGAGTTCTTCCTTACAGAAGGTGATAGCCTTGTCCACTACTGAGATAGAGTATATGAATATGATAAAGGCTATTCAGGAAGCCTTGTGGCTTGGTGGTTTAGTACAATATTTGGGGTTTAGTCATGGTGCTACAATTGTTCGTGGTGATAGTCAGAGTGCTATTTATTTATCAAAGAATCAAAATTCTGTCCAACATTGAATCAAACACATTGACATCAGTATTACGTTATCCAAGGTACTATTGTTGGAGGAAAAGTTGTGTCAGAGAAAGTTGGTACTTTGGATAATCCAACTGATATGCTAACAAAACCACTAATTGTGGGTAAGTTCGAGTGTTTCTCAGCCTTGATTGATATTCATAGGCCATGAGGCACTTTTTTAGGACAAGGTTTCATGTAGAGGTCTTTACATGGCATGCATCACAATTATTGAGTCAGGGTGGAGAATTATGAGTTTTGATTAGGTATTTGAAGCACAACATAACATTGTGTTGGTTCGTGCGGGTGTTGGAAAATTTGAGTGTAGAATGGTGAATGATGTAAGAAACATGAAGGTCTCATGTTTCTCACTAAATAATATGATGTGTTTTTGAAAAAAATTTGAGAGTAAGAAAATTAACATGGGGATCCCATGTTTCCTAAATATGAATCGCATTTTTCCTATATATTTGAAACAAGTTGTTTTTCCCTTTAGGGTTTTATCTTCTATAAATGGAGGCATGATGAAACCCTATCCATCAAGTTGTGTGACCTAATTTTTGCTTCTTCTCCATAGAATTATCTATTAAAAGAGAATTACACATTTGTGTAATTGATTTATTGATTAGTTTAATTATCCTATAATTATATAAAAGCATAAATAAATATTTTTTTTCTCAATAGTTATGTTTTGCGATTGAATTCTCAATTGTTCATAATCTAGTTAATTCTGATTTGGTTTGGATCCTTTTCAATCCATGCTATTCCACAACATATATCTTATGGCATGGTAAAAATTGTGCCATTTTTAAAAAAAGTTATACTACAATGATAGAATTAGTGCCCCATTGAGCCCTTGGTAAACCACATATGAAATTCATACTAAATACTTCCCATGATGCATCAGGAATTGGTAGTGGTACATAAAGCCATTTGTGAAATAAACTCTTGCTCCTATGGCATGTAACACATATTCCAACCATAGCTAGTACACCTTTCATCATACATAGATAATGAAATTGCGCTTTAAGTAGCTCCAATGTATTGTGCACTCTAAAATGTATATAAATTCCCCTTATATGTACCTTCTTAATGAAAAATTCCTGAATAGAAGATCTTGGGATTCATAGTTTGTTGTGCTTGAATAGAAATTTGTCATGAACCACATAAGCTCCATTGATTACATGCTTCCTATAAGATTTATATATTTCCACTTAGTCTTCATTCTTTACATAGAGATCCTTCATTATCTCAAACCCTAGCAACTTAGAAACCTTTTTTAAAGAACATTCACTGCAACATTCTTTTATTTATCCATGTGTCTAGTAGAGAAAAATAAGGATTGCAAAAATCTTAACCATTTAGCATGTCTTGGGCTTACCTTCTTTTTTCCATGAAATTACTTTAAACTCGCATGGTCTTGGTAAAGAAAAAATGATTTTAACCTTAAAAAATTACTCCAATTCGCTAGACAACTTATGATAGCATAGAAATTCTTATCATAAGTTGATTGAGTCTTGAGTTGTTCAACTTCTCACTAAATAATGCTATCAACCTCCTTTCTTTTGGTAAGAAACCTCCAATGCTTATACTAATAGCATCATAAGTTACTTCAAATAATTTATCAAAATAAGGTAAAGCAAGTACCAGTCCATTAGAAAGCTTTATCTTCAATTCTTTAAAAGCCTTTGTAGCATCTTTGTCCCACTTGAAATCTCTTTTCTTCATAAGTTGTGATAAGTAATGCAAATATTGAGAAGTCTCTAATAAATCTCCTATTGAATGATGCCAACCCATGAAAATTCTCACATCATGAACATTGGTTAGTTATGTCCAAGTATGAATAGCTTCAAATTTGGATGGATATATACGTACACCATATCCACCCATAATGTAGCCAAAAACTATTATACTCTCTAACATAAAGCTACAATTCTCCAACTTCCCAAATAACTTCACCTCTCTCAACTTCTCAAACAACATCCTTAAATGCATTAGATGATCCTTCTCAATCTTTATATAAAGGATTATGTCATCTAAGTACATTACCATAAAATCTCATAAGAATGGTCTTAACACATCATTCATCAATCTTATAAATGAGTTAGTTGCATTACCAATCCCAAACTGCATCACCAATGCTTCATAGAAACCATTATTAGTTTTAAAAGCCATATTCCACTCATCCTCTTCTCTAATCCATATGTAATGATATCCACTCCTCAAATTGATTTTAGAGAATATCCTTTATTTGTACAACATATCAAACATATTATCCAATATAAGCATATTATATATGTACTTGATTTCCCTCGAATCAATGCACATTCTCCATCTCCCATATTTCTCATGCATATCCCTTATCAAGAAATTATTGAATTTAACTCTGAAGCTCCTTTTCCTCCTCGATATTGTATCAATATGCCTCCTTGTTTAGAATAGAAGATATGACATGAGATCAATGGCATGTTCTATACCTATTAATGGTGGTAATCTATGTGGCAACTATTTAGGAAACACATTACAAAATTCTTCCAAAAGCTTGGTGAGATTTTGCTATAGCTTTCCATAATCCCCTTATTGCCTTTTTTCTTTCACCGCCAAAGCATAGAAAACTCCAATATTTGAGAATAAATTAATACTAATTATAACTATTAATAATTAATCTTAAAATATTAACACTAAATATTTAATTTTAAATTGGTTAAAAAATATTATACTTTTTATTAATCTAATATCTAGAATAATATGTTATGTGCATTTTAGTTAAAACTTAAAATAAAATAATAACTTGAATAAATAAAAAATTGATGATGAAACAAAATCTCCTATAACTAAAATCCCCCACAACTAAAATCCCCTAATGGAATGTATGAGAATTTTGTTGTATAAAACTTTTAAAAGTAATACAATAAAAATCTATCATCAGAGATGTTCTAAGGTGATGCCATACATTTTATAAAAGAAAAAATAATAATATCATATATAGATGCATTTTCTATGATCTATTTTTTTTATTTAATTTATGATGTTTAAATAGATAATAGAGATAAAGATATTAATAAAGCATAATATTAATAGAATATAAGGTACTACATTATATAATATGATTAAAAAATAGGAGCCTCATTTGGTAAAATAATTAAACAAGTGAAGATGAAATAAGTTTAAGTATATCGATATTTTTGAAAAAGTGCTTCATTTTTATTTTCTCATTTAGGGAGTAATTTGTTACAAATTGTAATAGAAATATAAAAATAATTTTTATTAACTAATGAGCCATATAAAAGAAATTGAAGAATTTATTGATAATAATTTAATTATCAACTAGTGCATTATGTATTCTTAATTGATAGACTAATATGTTTTATTTTTGGTTGATTTGATTAATATTAACCATGACTTGCCTAGAATAACATTATGTGATTTTTTTATTAGAGAAAAGGTCGTAATAAATTTGTGATGCCTATGTTTACTTTGGTAGTGTATGGCAAAGGTTAACCCTAATTTTTTTAAGATGATGTGGGGTAATAATCAATTTATATTATTATAAATCAATACAATAGACATAAATATTAATGAATACATATTAAGGCCAATAACCATCTACACATGGACAACAACAATAATAGAGATTGAGGATGGTAGAATGATCGGGTTATGTCATTGGAATATGAGTTAAAAGGTTGAGCATATTTAAATGATATTTCCCCAAATTATCTAAACCTATCAAAATACTTGTTAACTTCAAATAATCATTTAAAGAAAGAAACAAAACAATGGTGAAGGAAGGTAAAGGCTCTCAGACTCCTTCCTCCCTAACCCTACACACACACATGCAGGCACACATGGGACATAAGTGGAGTGGAAATATGTCTTCATCTGATGAGAAATGTCATGAAGTATTTAGAGATAAGTTTTGAAATGATAGCCATTAACTTATGAACAGTTTCTATAACATCCAAAAATTTCATAACATTTTTTTGCAATTATTTGGCCTTTTATTCTAAACTAACCCTTAAACCTTAGCCTAAATATTTTATTTATAACCTTGACCCGTAACCCGAAATAAATCCATAAAATTTATTCTTGATTATTTTATCTTTTTCCATTCTATTAAATCTATCCTAATTTGGATTATTTTTCTATCCAATATTCTAATCTATCCAAACTAAATCTAAAATAAAAATCTAAAATATATTTCTTACCCTCTCTCTCTCTCTCGCAACCCTCTACCATGTACAATCCCTCCCCCCTAAATAGTCTCCTTGTCTCCCTCATTTGATCACTTCACTCAACCCAACACCCTCTACATTATATACATATACACGCTACACACTCACGCAACACCCAACCCCTATTCCTTGTTCCTTTTCAGTGCACCCTTCCCCAAGCCAAATCCAACCTTCCCTTTCTCTACTTTTGTTTGATTTTCCTAGCTCCCTCACCAACCAAATAGTCCCCTGTCGTCTAGCTTCCTTTTCCCCTAGCTCCCTTCCCCGTTCTTTCCTATGTGCACCTTCCTCATACACAACACCATCGACCCCCAACTGCCCCGCTCCCCTCGAGCACCAACCATCACACCAACACAGCCTCCAGCCCCACGCACCAGCATGCAGCCCTAATATGCAATTCCCCTTCATCACCAACCACCGAGCCATCTTCTAGCCTTCACCTACTCTCCCATTTTTCCAACTTCCCCATTCCCCTAGCTCCCTCTCTCTCAGCCTTGTTTGGTTTTCTCCACAACACCACACACACATGCTCTTGTCCTCTTTCCTTTAACTCCCCTCCCCTTCTTCTCCTTCCTGCCCGTACCCTATGCCTTACCACCCATCACCCATCTCCCCGTACTCATCCTGCAACCAACTCCCAGTCGACACCTCCCTTTCCCATAACCCTAGCTATCAGCCCACTTCCGGCCTATCCTCAACCCGTCGCCCTCGAGCACCTCCTCAGCCTAATCACCTTACATGCACCCCCTCACTTCACAGCCACCTCTACAAACACCACATCACCACCACTGTAGCTTCAGCCCTCCACCACAACACACCCCAGCAACTAACCATCTCTACACTTCACACTAAACGCACACCCACCACCCTTCCCGTAGCCTAACACCACCCTGCCAACACAACTACCACCTTCCACCATATACCCTGCACCCATCGGTCGTCCGTCCAACAACCTTGCCCATCATTGCTCACTGCCATCTCCCCTGCCTCACTCCACCACCCCAGCCAGCCCCGAGCCCATCCAACCCCCTTCCTTCATGCACTACTCACGATGTGCATGCAGCATGAGGCAGTTTTGGTTTTTACAAAACTTTGGTACCCATATTAAATGTAAGGATATTTTGGTAATTTTTAAAAAATAAATATTTTATTATTATAATTATTATTTTACTTGATAGATAATAATTTGATAATTACAATATTATTTTAGGTACGAAAGATTTATTAGCGAAATCTGATAACTTTAGTAGGATACCACTATTTTTTCATTTTTGCTAGAATTTAGGCAATCGTTATGCTCTATTAAAATGATAAATATTGTATAATAGCATATTAGGATGTTCATGTGCGAAATGTGTTAAGCATGATTTGTTACGATATAATTATATATTATTAATTGTTATCATGAAAATTAGAAAAAAGGAGCATGTTATCTGATATAAAATATATCGAGTATGAATGTGTGATCAAAATGATTATTATATTAGGAAAATATTTTGTATAATAGGTATATATAAAATAATAGGTTGAGCATGCTTGAACATAATTCTAGAGTAATTATTACATATAAGTGCCCTAGGGGTAATTTGGTTATTTTGAGTGTGTTATAATTTTTATCTTGAAAATCCTATCTCATATGTATTATATGTCATTGAGTATTTGAGCATGTGTTTTGGATGGATTAAAAGTGCATAATAGGATTTTATGTGTAAAATTATGTATAAGGACAAAATGCTCATTTGGCATATCTAATAATTTAAATTGCGTAATAAATAATTTATTTATAGTTTTTTATCCTTTTCATGATAAATTAATAAATAAAATAAAATTATTATTTAAATAGATGATAATTTGAAAATTTTGGTCTCAGGGGTAGTTTGGTAATTTTCAGCCTAAAAGTGTCCATATATGAATAATTGAGCTTGGAATGGCCTTAGTTTATTTTAATATTGGCCTAAATAATAATATTTATTTTGGTTGTCCAAGATAATTGAAAATAAAAAAAATAGTTAAGTATGGAAATTAGATCTATCTGTAGTTTATAGAATATCGTTACGATAATGCCTTTTATGGAAACCCTAAGTGGTTTAATGTGATATATGGTTGTAATCTGGGATTAATATAGTGTTATGAGTGGATAATAATTATATTTAAGATGTATGTTGATTAATGGAGGATTTGGAAATAATGATATTGAGAATATAAGCTTTTTGTAAGATAAGGCCTATCACTATCTCTAAGGGCATTTTAGTCAATATAAGTCAATATGGGAATTTCGATTTTTTAACATGTTAGATGGATTAAAAATATGCTAGTAAGATCATGTGGAGTGATTGGAGTAATTATGAATATCATAAGTTCCTCAAATGAGAAAATGGTCTAAGTTGTGAATAGTAACCTTAAAACGGTAATATTTTTATTGTATGTATAAAACGTTGGAGTTAGCCAATAAATTTTGGAGATGTTGTTAACATTGGTATTTTGGGAACGTATATTTAATTTTTTTTAATTATATAATCCTTATAGGAAAAGTTATGATTTACCTATGAGATTAGGGTTTTAGGAGCCTTGTGAATAGTAACTTTTGAGATAGGACTATTATTATATGTGTAAGACGTGGGAGTTAGACCTCTAATTTCAGGTATGTTAATAATAATATTAAATGAGGAATATATAATAAATTTTGTGGATAAATGATCAATATGGGGGAAGTTTTGTATAAGTTGTGAATTTGGGATTTTCGGAGGAAATAAGCTTAACCTTAGATAACAGCCTTATTATTTGTTTGTTGATGTCTTGCTTTCCTTAATTATGTTATGTACTCATAAACCAAGCATGAATAAGATACTAATCATTTAAAGTAAAAGATCACGTGAGTTGGGCTCAGGTATTTATGGATCCGTTCCACCGAACGATAATAGTGACTCAAGTGTCTTGTCCCTAAGAGGTGCTTCGGTCCATTCCATCAGATTAAGAATAGTGGGGCCCTATATTCTATGTAAATGAGAATATTATTTGAGATAAAAACTAATGGATAAGATATTAATTATTTAAAGTTGAATACTACATGAGTCAAGACCAGTGTTAGGTCCGATCCACTGGACGATAATAATGGCTCAAGTGTGTTGTCCATGAGAGGTGATTCAAACTGTTCTATAGGTTAAGAATAGTGGCTCAGGAGCATTTATTCCTAATAGTTATTGGATCCATTCCACCGAACGATAACAATGGCTCAGGTGTGTTGTCCCTGAGAGGGGATTTAAACTATTCCACCGATTAAGAATAGTGGCTCAGGAGCATTTTGTCTTGAGAGGTGTTGGGTCCGTTCCACTGAACGATAATGGTGGCTTAAGTGTGTTGTCCCTAAGAGGTGCTTTAGACTGTTCTACTGGTTAAGAATAGTGGGGTCCTCAAACTCAACATAAATAAATAAAATTAGATATAATAATGATTATTATTTGATTATTAGATTGGTCAGTAGTAACTTTTATGCCTACTTGTGGTCGGTAGTAGCCTTTGTGCCTACCTATGGATTTGGTAGCAACCTTCGTGCCTACTGGTGGTTTTAATAGCAGCCTCTATGCCTATCGGTGGTTTGGTAGCATCCTTCTTGCTTACTTGTGTAGGGATTGTACCTTACCTATGATGTTATACATTTTGTTGGGATTGATGTTAAGATATGAGTTATGCTATAAAGGTTATGGTTGTTGTGTTGGAGGTTGTTTCTAATCATACTTCATATATCACCTCGGATATGCCCGTTTGGTAAGTTTAGTTGTTCCAAATGAACAGATATGAATAGTATGTGGCTTGATGGTAATTAATTATCTAAATGATCATTGTATATCAATTCTCGTACATATATGTGTATGTCTTGTACCATGCTAATTGATATGCCTTGTATGTATTTCATGTTGGTTTTTCATATTAGTTTGGTATAAGGGGTTACTTGGTACCGTTGTAATAAAGTATTCATTCTCATGGGCCCTTACCTATTCAATAGGTAGTGAACTTTATAGGTCAACTTCCAAGTTTAGTCAAAAGCTGATAGTTCGAATTTGAGAGTGTAGGACTATCTGGTGTCTCTTTTGCAATCTTATTTTCAGTTGTATTTGGACCCTTATGTCCCCCTATAATTTCTCTCTTGAGTTTTGTAAACTACTGATGTTGTTTTTAATTAGCACGGTATTTATCTAACATTCTTTCTGTTATGATTTATGTAATCATATTATTAATTTAAGCGGAGTAATAATTTCAGTCCTAACTCTATAAACAAATTTTTTTAGTAGTAAATTTTGGGGTGGTACAGCTTCTCACAAACCTTATATTTAAGTTTACTTAGTTACTTTGTAATAATAAGACAAGATTTTTTAGATGGCCAATAATTTGACTTCAACCTTTCTACAACTATGAAAATTAAACCACACACCAAGTATTTCATGTGTTTTAAGACGTAAGATTGTATGAATAGCATCTCCTCCTACTTTGTTGTTCCTCTCACAAAAAAATAGCATGGAAATATGCAACTTGCTTATAGTTATTTATAGTAATTGTTAAAGCTGTTCATGTTATCCGATAATTGCTTATCAAATCTGACATCCAAAGCAATCTGATAAAAAAAAAAGCAAATAATTGATCTGTTTATTTTTTTAAATCAAATATCCAATCCAGTTAATGAAAAGTCAAACAGGATAAATATTTGATCCGAAAAATACAACTAATATCCGACCCAAAGAAAAATACTTGTATATTTTTTACAATTTTTTATTTTATATATAAATAAAGTTAGATGTGTGTGTGTGTATGTGTGTATGTGTATAATTTTTACTTACTTGATTTAGTATTTTGGCCAAAATTTAATTTAGTTGAAATTATATTTTTGATATAATTTCTTTTTAAATTTGATAGATTATAATTAAATCTTGTGATGTATTAGCTTTAATTTTAAATTTAACATTAGATATTTGTTGAAGAAGTCTGATATTTATAGAACCAATCGAATATTTGCTTAGCAGATTGAATAATATAAAATATATTTGTGATTTGGTGATTTTTTTATATTTAAAATTTTATTCAGATAATATCAATTATATTTGATATTCGATCTGAATATTCGAATATTCGAATTTTAAAATTATATATCAAATATCATTTTTAGATATCCAAATTTTCAAATATCTGACAATCGGATATCCAAAATATTAGGTATTTGAATCGTGAATAACCCTGGTAATTATTCCATTATTTTTATATATTCCAAATAAATAAATAAAAAGCATCACACATCTTAAATATAACCTAAAATTATATGAAAATATTTCAAAAAAAATGATTTCAAAATATTCAAATGATATCCATTTTTTTAAAATACATTTACAATAGTTTTTTTTTTTAATTTCCAAATTTATATGACAATTATGAGAAATTTAAGAATACTTACTTCAAAAATTAATAATTTATATTTACTTTATGAATTATTACATAGAGAGTGTGTTATATACATCATAATAGTTTTTTTATAGCATTGAGAACAATTAAAACTATGGTTTAGACTTGTGCATTATGAATTAAATCAAACCAAACACTAATATACATTTATATTTAGGGTATATAATGGATATAAATCAGTAACACAAATTAATTCTTAAACTCCACAAATGGAGGGTGGGTTTTCCTAAATGAGCATTGAGGGTAATAATGAGATGATGTAGAGCTTGGATAATTAAATACATGATTTAATTTTAATATGATTTGAATTATAATATAATAGAGTGTTTGTGTGCACTAACTATTTTATATATGATTGAGACTAAAGTAATAATATTATTTATTAACTTATTTGAACCGAAAGGAATAAGTTGAAATATATATTATTAGATAATATATAGATGACAAGATAAGAAATTTTTGAAAATAATATGAAAAATAAATTAAGTAAAATTTACATTATTAGATAATGTAACAACCCCACTTTTAGAAAACCCAAGAATAAAAAAATAAGCTTAAAAATATAGATAATTGTGGTGTTATTGCCACAACAAATGTAAGGAGGCTCCAGTATCCCACTTGCACTAGCTAATAAGGCTAATAATAATACAAAAAATACTCCAAGCTTTATTTTTAACTCAAGCTAATTAGAAATATTGATTTCTAGTAAACTCAATAGAAATTAAAACAGAATGAAAAGACATAAATGAAAATGTCAATTACAACCAAAAACCAAGAAAATAGTTAATTAAAATTAATTATGACAGACAAATCATTAAAAATGGCCATCATTATTTCATCATTCCCCGCCATTCATATCATCAAAACCTTAGACTGGTCCATACTCAATTTATGCTAGGTCATTTGTTCAGCATGTATATCATATATCATCACAACCTTGTTTAAAAAACATAAGAACTTGGGTGGGGAACAACTAAGTAACATACAAGTACAAAGGAGTATAATACTCATATACATATACACATATATATTACATGAAGATAATATGCAAGCCAGCCCTATTTCACAACAAAAAACCATTTTATTAATTCCCTCATATTATGTGGCCACACAACACATAATACTAATTTAAATGTCTTAAGTATGAAAAACCAACTTACTAAGTGGGTCACATGATAAACAATAAGGTATCAGAGAATCGCAATCCAATCGAGGGTTGGACTAAACAATCAAAGCCAAAATAGAATAAAAATAACTATAGTTGCCCTGATATAGATAGCCAATACAACCAAACTATAAGTGAAATATGTAAAGCCATTCAAAATCCAGTGTGGATAGCCATCACAACCAAAACAAAAATGTAATATATACAACCGCAACTAACCCAATATAAATAACCAAAACAACCAAACTTTAAGAGGCCACCCCGAAGGCCTCAAACCCATCTTTATCTTTCACTTTAAATTAATTGTGTTCTATTAGGTTTTTTCACGCAAACAATTGTAATTCACTACATTAGTTAACTCCAATTTAGATAAGTTTTTGAAAAGGAAACTTACCAAAAATAGAAAGGTCTAATTATAACAACCAACTTCCCCAAATTCAACTCATAACTTTAATCAAAATTTCAAAATCTAGATCAATCAACGATGGTCTAACTAGATCAAACTTGGTCTAACTAGTTCAACCTATAATTATAAGTTTAACACAATGAAAAAATACCATAATTCATCATAGAACAAAAATAACGAACAAAACACACCACAATTCATGCTTTCAACTTTGATTGATTTGATAGGTTTCACTTTAATGCAAATATCTTTTGTTGCGGGGCTCAAAACCCACTTCATACAGTTTAATTGGGAAATTAGACTTCTAACCCATTGTTTTGATATGTATAAGGTAGGAAAATATGAAGTATTAACTTCAAGGCGTCCCCCACATACCATTTATCACACGCAATATACTCAACATCATCAGAAATAACATAATGAAAATTTTTAAACTCATCTAAATATTTGAGCTCACAACTTTCAACATGTGATAATAAAATATTGATTTCTCAAAATATCATATGATTCACATTATTCATATATGTAGTACTTTAAATTGCACAAAAAGTTTTCATTAGAGATTTTTTATGTTACATTATCAAAAAGTTAAACCTTAATGAAGTTAACGTCGTTGAGCAAAATACTTCTTACACCAACAAATCTTGAAATCAGATAATACTTCTTGAATTTTAGATCCCTAATTAAGCTAGAACCTCCAAAGGATTTAAACTCAAATGTAATTGCTCTCGAATTAATGAATTTGAAGTAGAATATGTGATGGAATATTAAAAGAGAAGTTAGCTATAAAAGAAAAGAATATCCAAATATGGGTAATTTATTTTTTGAAATACATTTGTAGGTAAACTAGGTTAGGTCCATATTAGAAATTTACCAATATTAAAAGGAAAATAAAATAAATAAGAAAGAAGATATGGGGTACATGTTAATAAACCCCAACATGTAATACATGAGCAATATTACCCATATTTTGATTTTTGATAATTAGAAATTTAGAATAAACAATTGGTATAATAGGCAAAATAGATATTCTAAAATTTTCTCTAACTGAATAGATGAATCTAGCCTAAAATATGGCTCAAATATAGAACTCATGATTAATAAAAAGGTAGTATTAGTAATCAATAATGGTTGAGCTACCATGGTATTTATAATAGTTGAGAGCATTAAAAGATAATTACAAAAATGATTAGAGATAAATTTTAAGTTACTGAATTAATTTTGATTATTTAATAGTTATTTTTATTTATTATAACTCTATAATTGACCCATTATTACAATAATAATAACTACAACATACATTATTATTAAATAATTAATTAGCATTACATCTTATAAAACTAATGTAAAACTAATGGCCTCTACAAGAATAAATATGGGGTTCAAATTATGGGAAGGGTATTATAGGTAACATATAGATAATATGATTATGGGAAAATGCATAATATAACCTTGAATTTAGGTGAAATATATGATATAATCTTGTGTTTTCAAAAACATAAGAGACAAACATGAGTTTTTAGGGTTACGCATGAGAAAACCTTTTAGCTATAACATTAACCTACCAGTTAACTTTGACAAAAAAAATTAAATATTTTGGTGCCAAAAGATAATTTAACCCTTAAATATATTACCTATTATTCTCTCCATTTTCCTCTCCCAATTTCTTCTTCATATTTAATGTGGAATACCTAAAATATCCCAAAAAGTAAAATACCTCAATTACATACTTTTCATAATTATCTTATTAATTACTTTTATTCATTTGTTTCATTAAATTTATTTGTTTATTAAACACAAATTTAACTAGCTAAAACACATGAATTGAACCATATAAATTGAGTATAGATGAAAACCACATTGACTACAAAATTCCTCAAACCTGAACAATCATCAAAAACTTATTTAAAGCAATTCTAGTCTCAATCAACCAAAATAATAGCAAACCAACTAAACAATCAAGCACAATTAACTTATCCTGAAACATGTTGCCATAAACAAGTGGACAAGTGAATGACTTTAATCAATGATATGAATCCTAAAATAAAATAAAAAATCAATCATGAGGACACCTATGGGGCTTGGATAGGGAGAGATTGTGTTGTAGGGAGATATTTTGTTGTAGCAAGGAGGCCATAATTTGAAATGCCCCAAAATTTAATAATTTTATAAATTATATTTAAATTATATTTTATTAGAAAAAAATATTATTTAAATAAATTACTTTTATTAAAATAAAAAGGAATGTATTAGGAAAAATTAAAAAGAAATTTGTAAGAAATTTTGGTATTTTGGATAATTAAAGATTTTATTTTTGAAATTAATTAAATAAATTATTTTATTTAGCATAAGAATGAGAAAATAGTTTTAAATTAATAATAATTTTATAAATAAATTAATTGGAGAAATTTAGTTTGTTTTACTAATAAAAATGGAAATTATGGAAAATCTTTTAAAAGTCCTAATTTAGCCTAAAAAGGGATTTAAATAATATTTTATTTATATATTATTATTTTTAAATGTCCCAAATATTTTAATTAATTTAAATACCAAACCTAATTAATTTCTTCCTTTTTCTTTTTCTTTCTTTCTTTTTTTTTTCTTTCTTTCTTTTTCTTTCTTCCTCTTTTCTTTTTCCTTCTTCTTCCCGACTGGGCCAGTCTGCGGCCCAATTCTTCCTTCCTTCTTTCTTTTCTTCTTTGACGTTTGGGCCTGCCTCCTTCATGCGGCCCGTCTCCGTCTTTTCTTTCTTTTGTTCGCCCGACTTTGAAACGCCACGCTTCAGTTGTTTCTCCACGAAAACGTCACACTTCATTTAAAGTACACCCTCTTCGCCCAGCCGACCGCCCGGTCTCCCTTTTTCTTTCTTTCTTCCCCGCGAACCAGACCAACCCCCTCCTCCTTCCTTCTTCCTCCCCTCTCCTCCGTCGACGCTGCTGCAACTCCCACCCCCGAAAATGGCGATGCCGGCTACGAGGACTCTGACCGGCCGATTCACCCCTATTTTTCTTCCTCTCGACTTGCAAATTAGCTTGGAATAATAAATTATCCTTAACTCTCGCCCATTCTCTCTCTCTGGCTTCGCGAACCTTCGACCCAACCCAAGCAATCGCCGGCCGATTTCTGACGCCGGCCACCCAAACCCATCCTTCCGACCTCCAAAACCCTAATAACCCATCTAAACTCTATAAATAGCCCAGTCGTGGATGATTTTGAAACTTCTTAACTCTCGAAACCCTAAGTAAGAACCGCCCACCACTATCACTTCAGACGCGTATTCCGCCGCCGATAGCCAACTTCAACACCATCTGCGCATCCCAATTTCTTCCTTGAAATTCCCTCTAGCTAACTAAGCCCTTCAAATCCTTCGATTCTTCTTGAATGAGCAGCCATAACCATGCAAAGTTTGCTGCTCATCTCGCCAGAATTTTTACCCCGAAACCTTAAACCACCGTCCGCCGCCACACACGCCACTTCTGCCACCCTATAAACCACCCAATATCTCCTTCTAAGTCTCCCCCACCAAAACATAAACTTATTTTATTTTTCTCCTTTCTCTTTCCCTCTTGTCCTTCATTTTTACCTCTCTTAGATCCATTTTCCGGCCACCTCCGGGAACCACCGCCGGTTCCATCTATACCCTCCGGCTCAAAGTGATACCCTAAACCTTTTAAACACTAAATTTTGAATTATTGATAATTATTCTATTTTTAGCCTAAATTTTAGTGTTAATTCAACTATAATTATTATTATTATAATTATTATTATTAGTGTTATCGACCGTATCCTAATTTCTAAATTTTTTTGACAGGTATGGGAGTATTATTGATTAAGATATATTATTAATCTCGGTCTTCACTTATTTAATTAAATTATTACATGTTTAACATTATTATTAATAATAATATTAATATTATTATCATTAGTGTAACTATTTAATTAATGTTTTAATTATTTAAGGAGGGGTAGAGAACAAAAATTCTAATTAAGCCTCGCACTATTACTTTCTATTAATATTATTAACATTTTTTAACATTTCTTCTAATTATATTATTATTATTATTATTATTATTATCATCTTTATTAACTTTATATTATAAGTATATATAACTTTAATATCATTATTACAATTTTGAATGGTATTATTATTAAGTTGGGGTGGTTCGAAAACCACCTTGTAATTTTTAAGAATTTTGGTATTATTAATATTAATTTTCTACTAATAAAAGTATCACTAATAATATTATAATTTATTATCATTACTACTACTACTACTATTATTATTATTATTATTATTATTATCATCATTATTATTATTATTATTATCATTATCATTACCATTATTATTATTATTATTATTATTATTATTATTATTATTATTATTATTATTTCTGAATTTGGTTATTTAATTTACAAATAATCTTTTTAGTATTATTTTGGTAAAGGGGTCTGAAGCCCTTATTTCACTTTATTTTTTATTAATGCCTTTTTATTATTATTTCTACTATTTTTATTATTCTTATTAATATTAATATTGATATTATTTTGGTATTTTTGTTATTATTATTTTATCAAAAAAAATAGTCTTATATTAAATTAGTGTTTAATATTATTTTGATAGGAGAGAGTCTAATTTTAGCTTTTCTCTTATAATAGGTAAAACCAGTCAAAACCCTAAGGAGGCATAGGAGCGTGCTCCAAGACCGGTGTCGTTTTAGGTAAGGGGTGCTAAGGCCTTTTATGTGCTTATGTACATTATGTGCTTCGCATGTTATGTACCCTGTATTTATTATTATTAATTATTTTATATGTGGTATGACTTGGAGTTTAAGTATGTTTTTGTATGACATGTGTGCTATATGCATGTGACAATATCTGTTGTGACCTTGTAAGACATGCATGAGAGGACATCGGTGTGGTTTGTGTGGGAGAAAAGATGAAAAGTAGGATGGGGAAAGAAGTTGACTAAGGGAAGTGAGTTGACCTAAATTTTATGGTTTTATAAGGAATAATCTAGTTTATGATGCTATTTGGGAGAATTTAATTTATGATATTATATGGGAGAATTTAATTTATGATTAATTGAGAGAATTAAATTATGATTTATTTGGGGTAATCCAATTTATGGTTTTTCTTGGGAGGTTCTAATTTATGATTTTATGTGGGAGAATCTAATCAATTGTAAGGTAAGGATGAATCTTTGGTTTTATGTGATTTGAATCTAGGGTTTGGCAAGGATGAATATTTGGTTGGTATGGATTGAATTTAGGGTATTGTATGACAGAATCTTGGGTTTTGCATAGTGGTATTTATGGTTGTATGGTGGTATTAGGGTTTGCATGGTGATATTTATGGTTTGTATGGTGGTATTAGGGTTGTATGGTGGTATTAGGGTTTACATAGTGGCATTGATGGTTGCATGGTGGTATTAGGGTTTGCATGGTTGAATTTAGGGTTTCACGTGAAATTTTAGGGTTTGCATGAAAAAGGTTCGAAGGTTTGCATGGGGAAATTAATGTCTGCATGGGTATAAAATTTACGCGTGGAAAGTTAATTTGGGATGTAAGGGAGGTAATGTAAGTGTTGTTTGGGTGTTTGAGCACTTGGGATGAAAAATAGCACGTGGAGCAAATTAAGGGTAAGGAGGAGACTGAATTAGGGTTTTGAATGATTAACTATAGGTTGTTGTGGTTAGTTAGGGTTTGGTGTGGCTGATTAGGGTTTTTGTGTTATCATGTGTATGTGGTGATTAAAGTGTAATTATGATGGTGGACTTTTATGATTTTGATGTATGAAGATTTATGCATGTTCAGGGTGAAAGCTTTTGAATAATATACTTAAAACATTAATCACGTAAAGTGGAAGATGTTGAGCCGGGCCCAGACCGATCCACCGGCATAATAGTGGCCAGGTACTGCGGTAACGTGGAGATCGATCCACCGGCTTAATAGTGGTAGGGTATGTTACCCTAGTGACCGATCTACCGGCTAAAAGAGTAGGGGATCCCGATCTCAACGAACCAAACTATATATGGTGTTAATAAGTGGAAAGATACTAATTACTTACAGTGGAACACCGTGCGAGAAGGGGCCAGACCGATCCACCGGCTTATAATAGTGGTAGGGTATGTACCATAAGTGACCGATCCACCGGCTATAATAGTGGCCAAGAGCCAGAGTGCCCTGGAGACCGATCCACCAGCAAAAATAGTGGGGTTCCCTTAATCGTATGGACTTGATAAAGAGTATGGTGTGAAAATATTTTGATAAAGGATTAATGAAGTAATTAATCTAAACTATATTGGACTTTGGCATTTTCATCCGATTCGTTCAATTGCCTTTATGTTATGGTGTTAGTGATTATGCCATGTTATTATTCTGCATGATTTATGTGCTTATGTGTAGGCCTTAGTGCTCGGTTACCTTACTCAGTACGTAGCGTACTGATCACCCTTTTTATGGGTGCTGCTCATTTCCACGAGTAGTATGCCCTTCTGACTTTATGCAGGTGGGCTAGACATCAGTCGGGGATGTGTGTTGAGCTTGTTTTGGCTCAAAGTTCGAGAGAGTTGTGGCCGTATTTAAGTCTTTATGCAATTTTATTTCTTGCTATTATTTCTTTTGTATTGGAGTATTTATCCTCTTTGATTTCGCACTCTGATTTTTATTTTGTTATGTTTATAAACGTTTATGCGTACTCTGATTTTAAAGTATGATCTTTCGAGTTCTTTTATGAACTATTGGTTTGAATTTAATGTAAATCTTTTCTTTAGCCTTAGCACTTGGTACTGGAACGGTCGGAGAGAATCGGTATGGTACTAAGTGTGGCGGTAACATTCCCAAAATTCACAGGTTTTAAGTGTTTCTATTTTAATTGCTTCCGCTTAAAAAAAAAAGTAGTGAATTTTGGGGTGTTACATAATTGAATACTAAAATTCCACGTATTAGTTCTTGAAGTTTAGTTGGTTAGATTTAAGGCAAAGAAACATGAATAGTAGGGGAACATTAACATTGAATTAGATATAATCAATCTCCTAGTCTTGCAATCAACCAAATGAGTTTTGTTATAAAAAGCTATGAAAACAACAAAATTTGGTAAATATCAATGAACGAAACAAATCCTAGATCTAAGCTAGCAATAAATGAAAAACATAATTTGAATCTTTGAATTATAAATCTATTACATTCTAGTGATGTAGTGTTGGTTGTGAGTTACATGGATTTATATTACCTTTGTTAAGTTGTTTGATGGTCTTGGTGACTAGGATGGAGGCATGGTGGTGGAATAGAGAAGTAAGAGATGGTGGCTACTACTTAGCAAGTGGTGATATGGTGTAAGTTGAATGGATGGAGCTGGGTGTTGCTCCCTATTTGATTTGTTAAAGGAGGAAGGAGCAAGGGTCATACTTTGGGTTAGAGGAAAGAAATAGAGTTCAAATATTGTTTTTTATTTATTTGATTGAGCGCAATTTTGGTTTGGATAAGAAGATGAATGATGAGCAAATAGTAAGGACAAAGTAAAATGTCAAGAGAGGGAGGGAGGGAGGGAGAGAAGGGGAGAGAGAGAGAGAGAGAGCTTAATTTTTAAGGTAATTTAGGTATTTAACATTACATAATATGAGAGGAGGAGTTGTGAGGTATGGAGGGAATTAGAGTGTAAAGGATAAAGGGGTGAAATAGTCTTTTTATATGATCTCACTTTAAATTTTTAAATTTTAACAATTAGGTCAATGGTAACATAGCTAAAGAGTTATTTGGTATGTAACCTTCAAAAATCTAGTGTGTTTTTGAAAACTCAATGCTATATTATATATTTCACCTAAACTCAATGTTATAGCATGCATTTTATCTATGGTTTCCCCAACAAGTTTGAATAACCATAAAAGTCATTGAGGATGTATAGTAAAAATCTATAGCCATGTAAATTGCTTATTTTCACTATTTCTCATTACTTAGGCTTCGTTTGGAAATCATAATATCTTTGACATGACATAATACATTTCTTAAAATTTTAAAACTATAATTACTTTATTATAATTTACTATAAAATATATTCAAACAAATAAATGAATAATAAAGTACCAAGTCAAAAGTGTCAATTTACATCATCTTATATTTTATTTATCTTAGGTAATAATTTATGAAACATAACTTTTGATTATGTGTTATTTCCATAGTAGATTTTTTGACAGCAAAATGATGGAGAAATTTGATATTACTATGGTTTTACATTGATAAGTATGATTTTGTGCATCAATTTATATTTTGTTTGGTAAATTAATAAAGAGTGTGTGTGTGTGTGTGTGTGTTGATTTTTGGTGGTACAATATCAAATTATTTACTTTGTTTTATCTCCATTATATGGAAGGCTAAACAAAACCGAACATGTCTTACTTCATTAGATGTAGATATGTATATCACTTGCAATTTGAGGAAAATAAAATAGAAAAATTTCCATAATGCCCAATTCAGGTTGTTTATTGGATTTGTATGTCTTTGCGGAGCAAAGGAATTATTATTAAAGTATTTTAAAGTAAGTTGTAAGTAGATTATTGACATTTATAATAGTTATCAAATGTTTTGATATCTTCTACTATCATTAATTTTTTACACGTACCTTAAGGGTATATAGGATATGAAAATCATAAGAAATTTTAAATTCACATGCATGGCTAAAAATAGAGCACTTGTGTCTACTTATAAAGAAAAGTATAAGTAATGTGGTTGGGAAAAATACATTACTATTGTTTAGATTCCGTTAAATGTGTAGCCTTTAAACATCTAGTTATGAATCACCCCTAAATTCATTTTTAAGGGGCTACATTAAATCTACATTAAAGTTATTAACTTCTACTACTAGTAGTCTAATACAATTATACCATGGTATGATGCTTGATATTAATTGGGATCAAGGTGTTATAATTGAGATTTTATTTAGAATCGATAAGAATTGTCAAAATCAAATCATAGGATCAGGTCGCATGATCATAAGATCCTACAACATAAATATGACTATGATCTACGTAATCGTATGCTGTAAAATTCCATAGTTGAAATTAAAAAACATGAAAAAAAATTTTATTTTTAAACTCCTTTAATCACTAATTAAGTTGTATCAATTAAAAGATGATATAAATTGTTGAATTATTTGCATACAAAAAAGGCAGTGCATAACATACAACAATACCACAAAAATGAACTAAATATAATTAATAAATAAATAGCATCTCAAATTTTAATATATTTTGATTCACTCTACATAAAGAGTTTGGACTAGTATTTCATAAGTATCCCCCCCCTTAACAATTCGTTTCGTTGTCATATAAGCGTTTTGTTCATGTTTCCTTCACATTGGTTGGGTTTAATATAAAATGTGTATAAAATAATAGAGGGTTGGGGTTTTAACTTAGGAAAGATATATAGTGGAAATAAAAGGAATAATATATTTTAAGACAAATAGATAAAAAACTATAATTAGTATGTAAAATTATAAGTTCTTACTAATCTTACATAGGAGCATATAATTTTAGTATTTTAATATTCTACCCAAGATTGAATATTATTTAGTGATATTTAGATTGTAAAATCATAAGATACATATTTAAAGATTACAGTAAAGAAGTCACTACTAGTCGTTGGCATTCAATCTCTAATGATTGTGCGATACTTTGGAAATTAATAAACAAGGTTTATTATTGAGTGAAGTAAAGTAACCTTGCTAGATGCATAATTTATGGGAGATTGGGCTAAGTTATTGATTGTTTAATGCACAACACTGCCCTATACAACTATTATGCCAATGATTTACTGCTCTTACAAGAGTACAAATATTGAGAGTGAGAATATTGGAATTTCAAAATTTCTAATACTTAGAATTCTAACTATAATTATGATCTCACAGGTACTTATATATTAGAACTAAAGTAGATCCTAAATGGATTATATTATAGACATCATAATAAGTTGTCTTAGCTCAATTGATTCCTTTATCTTCCTTTTTGTTTTCCTCCAAAATTGATGTATCCTTTCTAGGTGAGTCTTCTATTCCATGGGCTCACTTAAATATTAGTATAAATTAAAATTTCCAATGTAATATATTCCTCACCATAAAATCCCAATGCATGCCTACTACCCACTTAAATTTATATAAGACTAGCTTTTGTCCGCACGCATTGCTCATGAGGAGAATAAAAAGACTTTGTTGAAGGTGTAATATTTGTAACCATTAATGATAAATAGATTTAATTAAATATAATTGAAATGATATGTTATGATATTATAAGTTAAGAAAAAAAACTTACTCAACAATAATTATAATTCTTATATTATTGTTGATGATAAAAATATATAAAAAAAAGATTGCAATTGCATTTGAATGACATATTTGAAACATTTAAATGTGATATATTCTCCGAGAATAATATTAATAAATGATAATAGTTACAGACCTGGAATAAAATATTTTCTTAAATAAAGAATTAAATTCAAAGTAAATAATGAAGCAATACTATATTGCAATAGATTAATTACTTTTTTATGAACTTGACAACATTTCATGTTTCAGATTAGGGATGACAACGGGACAGGTTGGGGACGAAGACATCATCCCCATCTCCGAACCTAATAAGCAAAAGTATCCCTAAATCCACCTTGTTCTTATTGAGGAATTCCTAACCCAATCCCCAAACTATTCTCCATCTCTAATTCATTCTTTGATCTTAAAATCCAACCTGATACCCGAAATCCAACCCTATCTCCAATACCTGATCTTATTTTTTTATAATATTTTTTATTTTTATTCTATATAAAAAATTTATATATAGAATAACATAAAAATTATATAAAAAATTTTAGGGAGTGTTCAGAGATAGGGGCCCCAAATCCGCGTCCCTGAAAAAATTTCTGAACCCAATCTCCAAAATCTCTCCCTGAATCCAAAACAGAAGGGGGAATCCCCGATGGAGCCCCAAACCTGAGTGAAAAATTGTCATCCCTATCTCAGATGGTCAGTAACACTTGAATGATTTGCCTAAAATACATATCACACATGTTATTAGACACGACAAAGAAACCAAATAAATCATGAAATGGAGGTAGATATTATTTCATAATAATTCAAAAGTAACAATACCTTAGACATCCGAAAATATTAGAAGTATTTCCTTGAAGATCGCATTCCTTGTGTACGTACCTAATCATCCCCAAATAGATCCATTAAATTTTCTATTTATTTTTCAAAAACTCCTCACGACAACATAATGTATAATTACCTATGACTAAAAACACGATTTGGAAGATAAATGTTGACATTTGAAATTGTTTGTCCATGAGATGTATTTATAGTCTAGGTCAAACTCAAGTGAATAGTGAATTGCACTTGAATCAAATAAAATGGTTTGAGATATACAAGCAGAATAAAACCTCTTCTTACCTTGAAGTGGCCAATTAAATTTTCTTTATTTATAGAATTTTATTTCAACAATTAACACAACAACCTTGTCTCATTTCATAAACTAGATCTCAAATTGATATTTTGATAAATATAATAGGTAAACATGGTTTTAATAGTAAGATATGTGGAGGAATATTAGAATGAATCATAAAATTCAAGAACTCCTATTGATATAAAGTTTGATTGTCTTTTAGAGAGTAATCATGAGAGTAATAGATTGTTTCTCCCCTCCGCCACAAAAAAGACAGAATAATTTTTTTATTGATTTAAGTAACATCTTTGTTTTTGGGTATGATAATGGCATGCTTCATGATGTAACTCCAATCATGATTATAGATATATACATTTGGAAAGACATTGTTGATAAGTTCTTGAAGGGTAGCAATCATTGATATCAGTAGAACCTTAGGTTATTTTAGCCTTTGTACATTTTGAAAAAATAGTCATCATTAATTGATAATATAGAGCATGGATGATGACAAAAAGAACATTTAGTTTTTAATAATGAAGTATGGTAGTGTTAACTACGTTATCATGTTATTTTCAATTTCTAGTTCAATTCCATCTCGTACGCATAGAAAAGCTTATTCATAATTTGGATCGTTAATACTTTTCATATTTTATGTCAATCAAAACACATACGCATGATTCTATAAAGGATATATCTATAATGAAGCATCCATTATTTGTTCCCTCGTATATTTTGTGACTATAAGAAAAACCTAGCATGGTATTTCCACCAAATGGTAGATTTATGTCAGTTATATCACATCAGGCTTTGCCAAATGCTTTGAATGTGTAACAATATATCTGTCTTCTTATCCCCAATAATGAGAAATGTAAGATGAATAAAATTTGTTAAGTCAAATTGTTTTTAGATGCTCAAAAGATTTCAGACCTCTAACATGCTTAAGTAGTACCCATAAGTATAATCATTCCCCTTTTGTTGGTGAGATAGTGCATATGAGACCTATTGCTCTCTCTTCATTACCAAATTTTATATGTAGAAATTAATCTATAATGTGAAATAAAATCTCTTTATAGGTATCAACATGAATCAACATCAAAATTTTCACTAAACAAAATATTCTAACATTATTATTCTACGACCTTCATTGTTTAAGATATTAGAAATAGTTAGTGTAACACCCCCCCCCCATTTTTCTCATATTTAAAATTTTGTTTAAAAGATATAATGTGGAAGCAAAACCCAAGAAAAAGAATGAAGCTATTGTATCAAACCTAGCGAGAAGTGTGTATCACGCCTAACTTATGCCCAATATAAGGCTAGGTATAAAACCATAAACAAAGTTAAACCTTATAAATCATTATATAAACATACTTGTTCAAAAGGAGTTACAACCACAACAAGGTCTCAAAATCTAGGTATAGGGTTTAAGTACAAGTAAAGAAGATCCAAAAAAATTAATCTGGAATAAACAAAGCAAACATCAGATAACCCTCACACTCATATTAGGCCTAAACCACCTTAGAGGGAACCCTTAAACCACTCCTACAAGGTATAGACTGCACATTAAATAGGTAGGTGTTCATAGAATGAACATGTTAGTATGGATGTACATCAAGTGATATATAATTATCACAAATAATTACAATTCACGTAGAAGCATGACATAACAATATCATTTATAAATAACATGAATTCACATGTAGAACTTCCACAACATGATCAAGACATGTTATACACCAAACCATCACCATATATAATCATGTTATCACAAGCATTGTCATATGAATAAAAACATACTTATATCACACCATGCTCACACATTACAACATAATAATCTCATGTGTACACACAAGATAATACATGTACCAACATGTAATAAGAAGGGTAGTGCATATAATGCCTCAACAAAAATAACAATAGTAGTAGTACACAACAGTATCTACCAACTCTCCACAATATAGGTAGTGCACATAATGCCCCTTCTAAAATAATAACAATGGTAATACACCACAATAAATATTGACTATTCAGAACATAGGTAGTGCATATAATGTCCTGACCAAAATAATGACAATGGTAGTATACAATACCCTTTCAACCTTGTAACCCAAATATATTGTGATCCATTTGTCATATCGATGTAAACCGAAGATGCTAAGATACACCTGCCATAAAAGCCACATAATACCAATACCCTCCCAACCATGTAACCTAAGGACACTAAAATCCACCAGTCATACTAGTGCGCAAAGGCATCACAATACTCACCCATTATTAGACACCTAATAATTAAGTATCAATACCTCATATAGAACATATAAGTCACCCATAGAGTATACTAGGGCTTTATTAGGACATTGAGACACACTAGTGAAACAAAACCAAATTGAGGACTCCTACATCGTCTCTATAATAGCTAATCCTAAGGAGTAACTATTCCCAAATCAAGATCTTTTACTTCAATAATTAATGTCTGATTTAATAATAGTTCATTATTAACTAAAAGCACAGAGGTCCACACATAACTTCTCAACAAGCCTTTATTCAAATGTTCAGAATCAACAACTAGTGTAAAACTACCAAAAACTACCTTTTTGTTAAGACATATTTAGTATTCATAAAATTACCAAATTTAGACAAAAAAATTAAAAACCTTAGATATATTTAGCTTAACCAAGTTAAAATAAAATCCTACATCAAATTTAGAAAAAAAAATTAGTATTCATAAAATTCCCATTCATAAATGATGGGAATTGTCGTTTATATTAAAAAGCTTAAAAACAAAAATAAAAAAATTATTATTGAGTATTACTATTCACCAATATTAATGATTCATACTTGGCTATTATTTTTTGGGGTAAATCGGTTGATTGTCAAAGGTACCTCCACCTTTGACTCTTAAAGCCTACTAAAGCTTTTTAGAGAAATTTTAGTTATTTTTATGTTTTATCGACCAAAAACATGGCTAACATAAGATTAAACCCCAATTATAATAATTAGGGTGTCATTACCAATAAACTAAATAAAACTAAGAATGTGAAGAACATTCTAAAGCGCTGAAAACTTTAACTAAAAGTAAAACCTTCTAAACTTGATTATTGATTGAGATTGTATATACCAAAGTTGTTCTACAATTTACCAGGATTATCATGGTATGATCATATCATAAATACAACCCAAAAATCATCAAATATCCAAATCTTACCAAAAACCTTCAAACTTTCTTTTAACTAAAAATCATATCAAACATGCTAGGTTTAAATTTAAAAATCAAATATTATCTATAACAACATATCTATAGAATAACATAAGCAATTTGAAAAAACGATAAAAGGCTCAAAGCCCCATAAATCAACCTAATATTATTTCAAAAATAACTGATGCTTAGGATCATCAAAAGGCAACATAATATATATTTAAGTTAATCTACAAATTACAAGGATTAACATTGTATCATCAACTTAAAAAAAAGCAACAAGATAATCAAAATCCCCCAATATGGTCAAAATTATACCATCAACCATGACACACAAGTAATCAACCAAATATACTAACCTAGGCTTATATGTAGTAAAACACTTATTTTACCTTTAATTAACTTCAAATTAACAAGAAAAGATGAAGAATCAAGCCCAACTCTTCATTCCTCAAAACTCTACAAAATACTCATGAAAACATAGTGAAATCTCAAGGAAAAATAGTAGGTAAAGAGGCATAATGAAAAGAGAAGAAGAATAAACCCACAAGAAGAAGTTTTAGAGCTTGGAAGGTTAAAAATTAGGGAGGATGAAGTTGATGATGGTGCACAAAAATTAGGGAGAAAAGAGAGAAGATTTTTTGTGGAGAATAATATAACAATGAAGGGAGAAAATCATAATAAGTGTGGAAGTAATGAAGCATAAAAATGTAAATTTATGTAAGAAACTTAATTATTAAGTTTGTAAGATATTTCATGAAAAAATATCTAAGAGGGAAAGGATATGTGGCGAAAGCATGAGGGAGGGAAAATGAAGGGTTGCCTTGTGATATTACCATTAATGCATGGTTGAGATCATGTTTCACAAAGTTAGAGCATGAATGCATGAAGAAAAGTTGGATTTGATAATGTATATGCATCCAATAATATATGTTTTGGCCTAAGAATTATAAAATTAGTAGTACATAATTTTTAAGTTTTGAAAGGGTAAAAAATACTAAAACAATATAACCCCCAAAGTTTCATGAAATTATAATAACAAGAAAGGCTTAATGGGGCTAAAAACACTAAAATAAGGCTAATCAGAGCATGAATAGTATATTTTTGGTCAACAACGAGGTTTGGCATTTTGAAAAAATACTAGTAGACTATGAGGATATTAAACATTCACACAAGATATGAATTTGTAAATATCTATAAGGCCAAAGTGACTCATAAGTCTCACAAAATACAAATAAGTAAGAAAGGATAAGGAGTCATAAACGAGACATTCTAAAAACACAAGTAGGGTTTTAAAACTTTACATAGATGTGATAAATGAATAAACTAATAAAATTTAACCTCCACCAATACCAATCCTAAATAAGTTATGTTTGCCAAAATAGCATGGTATTACATCTTGATTACATTTAAATGTGAAGAATTGATTATCTTTTAAGTGAATATGCAGGAGCTCAACTGCCGGGCACATTTTGTGATAATATATGAAAAATATTCCACATTACCTTTGGTGCATGAAACTAATGAAGATAAAAAAAAATTATTAGATCTCATCATCATGTGAAATAGTATGTAGTTCCATAGAAACTCTATTAGGTGCCTTAAGAATATACTTGTACAAATACTTGACACTTCTGATGTTACTGCATATCTTGACATTGATATGATAGTCATACCTCATTATAAGAAATTTATTGTTAGATATATCCCATCTATTGTCAACCATAATTCTATTACTTTTTCCTAAAGAAATGGAACTTGTTTTTGAGCGATGATGTCTAGGGTATGAGTTATGACCTTGAATTATGGTTGAATTGAATAGCTTAGGATAATCTCACTTACATTGTCCATCTCACATGCAAAGGGAATTAAGGTTTTGAATATTGTAAGGAACATGAATCATATATTTCAAGATAATGATATGGACATTAGGTTATTCCTCCCTATCAAGTATATTTACTCAAATCATATTCCTCAAGATCATTGAGCTTACGTGTATGATATAAGATAATAATCATGTGTGCATGTGGAATTCCTTACTTTTGAAATTCAATGACATAAGCATATGCTAATACTATTCCTAGAACAACTTTATCTACAATTTGAGCCTTAATCTCTTGAAGATTTGCATTAAAAATCCATGTAAGTAGATCATGTTAATTATTAAGTAATAGACTTATGTATTTTACCCAAGAAGTATTGCTAGTCATTCTGATGAATAAATCTAGCTTCCCTTAATGTTGGACTAATGTCATAACATTTTTATTTCTTTAGTGTATATCATGAGGGCTTCCAATAAATAAAGAAGATAAGATTGTTTGATGACCAATAATTTCTCAAAAGTAAGAGTAATTATTTTAGTGTCTACACATACTATATATATGTTATTATACCAATGATAATGTATGTATATATATATGAGGTTGTCTACGTTGTTTTCCCAATCAAAATTCTCTTGAAAACCTATCCTAATTATCTCGAATCCATCGTATTTTTTGTGACTCAATTTTAAAATAGTTGTTAACTGCATATTGTTGTAAAAGGCATTAAACTCTTAAGAAAATAGGGGTTTCATTCACTTGAATATGATATTTGTACGACATACACAATTAAAAAACATGTGTTATGTGAAACGTGATATATTGAAGTGAAGTAGAAGATAATGGAAACATCTCCTAAAAATGAAAAGCATATAAATCTCTACATGCAACATGATGACCATTCATACTGGAAGTATTAATATCCCAACCATAATAACCAAATGGTTATAATAGAGGATATTGTAATGGGTCATAATAACTAGATGTATCTCTAACATATTGCAACACTCTAATGTGTGATTGAATTATAATATCTTTATCTTGAAGATTCACAACTTCATTCCCACCAATAAGAATAGTATAAACTTAGGAAGAAGTAGGAAGATAATACTGATGCATGTTTGATGGTTTTTATTTGATATGTAATATGTATTGTTGTAAGTCTTCATGTTATTAAAGCAGATGAAATACTCGTACAAAAGGATTATGGGCATTGATAATAGTCTTTTTATGTTCCAATATATCTTCTATCAATCAATATCTAAAAGTTTAAAATGCACACCCACTCTCTCTATATCTCTCTATGACCATTAACTAATATTGACTTTCAAGTGTCACTAAGGTTAGAGGGGCTCTATCTTTCGTGGTACAACCTCAATATTTGATATGGAGATTTGCTAGTTTTGTTACTCCTTAGTCCCTCTTTGTCTAAGTATTACAACTTCCTGATAATTGAACTATTTTAGGGTAAATTTAGCACAGGTACCCCTCTCTATCCTATGGTATCTACTATAGTTTAGATCAAAAGAAATCTGGATTTAGTTGATGGAGAAGTTACATGAAATCTTAAGATAATTTGGATCGACGGAGTATATAAATCGATATATTGATTTACAATAAGGTTTGTGTTTTCTTTCCTCTTTGTTAATCTCTTTCTCTTTCCTAATTGATTTACACCACATTACGCAAGAATTGTACCTTTACTTTATATTTAAGTCATGAACTTTGAAAAAATATACCTGTAAAATTTACCATAAGTGAGTGAATGATGAAGGTTAGGAATAAAATTTTAGTAAATATATTGAAGAAAGTAGTAAGAACACAAAATACTAAAAATT
This sequence comes from Tamarix chinensis, assembly GCA_030549775.1. Classification (NCBI taxonomy): domain Eukaryota; kingdom Viridiplantae; phylum Streptophyta; class Magnoliopsida; order Caryophyllales; family Tamaricaceae; genus Tamarix; species Tamarix chinensis. Next base: position 105,861,690 of record CM060174.1, on the reverse strand, counting down.
GATTGAGAAATAAATAAATTCATAAAGCAGCTGACTAATAATCTTTTCATCTTCGTAGCCGGTGTAATAAAGAGTTGAATTAATGTGTAGAGTGATGGTTTTTTTTTTGTTCCTGAAAATAATTAAGGTGAACAAAATAATTTTTTATAAATTGAAATTCAAGAATTAAGGAACATGTGAGCCCAAACTAGTAACTATAAAATTCATAAAGCAAAGTGTAGAAAACTAAAAATGTTGTTATTGGTGGTACATATAGTAAAGAACAAAAATTGAAAGATGAAGTTATTATGTCGTAAAATGATCACTGCCCTAAAAACAAATTAGGCCCAACAATGGTGCAATCTTTCAGGACTGTTAACTTCCCAAGGTTTACATAAATTCCCTAGAATTGTGCACTCTAGATTAAAGGAATAGAGAATTGTAGAATTTAATTACCCAAGAATTAGTGGGAAAGAGAGGAATGTAGCTTGTGATGATGGAGTTTGATGATATTGCAAGTCCAAGCTACTATAAGTATTTATAGGCAATTTCCGAAGTAATCCCACTCCTACTACTCACCCCACTTCCCCATCAACATGTAGTGGAAATGTGGAGATCATCTAGATAAAATTGATCATATATAGTAGTTACCCAAAAATCCCCCACTAACTACAAGAAAACTCATAGTAAATAAGAAAATAACATCCTAGGAAAAGGAAAAGCTTTATGTGTATATATCAATATATTTCAATTGAATTGATACATGAAGAAATGAGGTTACAACATAGCATAAGTAGTGAATTTCTCTTAAAGTACTTAGATTTTAATTACTTCCTCATAACACACAGTAAACACTTAAATTCTGCAATATCTCCACTAATAAAAAAAATGAATTAGCACTTTAAATGTCCCTAGTAAACCTTGGGTACTCATGAATGCTCTAGAGAGATAGTGCAACTCTCATAGAAGGCGAGTCACCTTCACGCTCAATTAGGCGAGTTTATCAAATGTGTCTCTAAAGAACCAAAATATATGGTTATGGACTCATTAAGAGCTTCAAGCTCAACCTCAAAATAATCAATAAAATCTATCAAGTGTGTCCCAAATCACCATCAATACTAGCTATGGATTCAAAATTAGCATACAACTCAAACTTAGCAATATCAAAAATATGAATCCATCAGATGTTTCTTACTAACATCACTAAAACTGGTTATGGATTCATGAGAACATGCACAACTCTATAATTCATGTTACAATAATGGGATTGTAGTGCTTAAAAAGTAATCATATGGCTTTATTTGACCTCATTGAATCTATAGTATCAGATTGCGCTTGACCCCATTGAATCTGACCAGATTGGGTATCCACCATACTTGCCTCTACCCTAGGCTTAAGGCACATCCCTCTTGAAGATTCAAGGACCACATTCCTTGATAAGCCTTTCATGATACGATCTACTAAATTCCTCTCCGAATGCACACACTCTAAGGATATCACTCCTTTCAACAAATTCTTGATTACCTTGTGTATAACATGAATATGTCTCATCTTGCTATTGTACATGCTATTTTTAGTGATTCCAATGGCGGCTTGTGAATCACAATGAAGCAAAACCAAAACACTAGGTTTCCCCCATAATGGTACTTCTACTAGTAAGCCCTTTAGGCATTCAGCTTCTTGATCTGTCAACTCAAGAACAATAAATTCATATTCCATCATGGAACATGCTACACGTGTCTATTTTGAGGACTTCCATGATATAGCACCTCCACCTAATGTGAACACATAACCACTAGTAGAGATAACTTAATCATTATTGGTCACCTAGTTTGCATCACAATAATCTTCTAACACAACATGGAATTTTTGAAAATGCAAGCACCAATCAGCTATACCCTTAAGGTACCTAAGTAAATGATGAAGATAAATCCAATGATCATCACAGGGGTTGTGAGTGTAACGACTCAAGTAGCTCACAACACAGGTTATGTCAGGTCTAGTGTAGTTCATGAGGAACATCACACTTCCTATAATCTAAGCATATCTATCCCGAGCAACACTATGACCATTTTTCTTCTTAAGGTATATACTAAGATCATAAGGTCTTTTTGTAGGTGTCACATCATAATAACCTAACCTTTTTGTGGATTTTCTCAATGTAATGAGATTAATTAGGGAGAAACCATTTTCGATCTTTCTTAATTTAATACCAAGTATTACATTATTCTCAGCTAAGTCCTTCATCTCAAACTAGGAAGATAAGAAATTCTTTGTCTCACTGACCACCTCCATGTTTGTACCAAAGATAAGCATGTTACCAATATAGAGACATATAATCACACAATTATATCTAAACATCTTAGAGAAAACATAGGTATATGAGGTATGCACCATACAACCAGTATTCACTAAGATTTGGTTAAATTTTTCATACCATTATTTTGGGGCTTGTTTAAGACCATAAAAGGATGTTCTTTGCTTACAAACCTTATCCTCTTAACTAAGCAATACACCACCAATAGGTTGTTCTACATATATTTTTTTTCTTTAAGTCACCATTAAGAAAATCTATCTTTACATCCATTTGATGTAATACAAGACCATAGATAGTAGCTAAGGCAACTAAAGTCATGATTGTGCCCATTTTAGTCATGGAAGAATAAGTATCAAAGTAGTAAATGTCCTTCTTCTGAGCGTATCCCACAACTACTAGTCTGGCCTTAAATTTATCCATAGACCCATCTATCTTCAGCTTCTTTCTAATGACCGACTTAATATTGATTGGCTTACAACCCCTAGGTAATTCAACTAGGTCCCAAGTATGATCAGAAGTTATAGAATCAAGCTCACTTCTAATAGATTCTTTCCAGAGATTGACATCACTGGAATTAACTACCTCTTCATACATTTTAGGATCTTCCTATATTAAGAAAATTGATATAATAGTCACTAATATTATCAATGTTTATACTTTCTATCAGGAAGGTAGTAATAAAGCCTAGTCCCAAATAACTCTCTACAAATTTCCTTTTACTTCTTATAGGTTCAAAATTACTTTCATTTACAACATAAGCATGATTATCAAAGGAAGAGCATATATCACTAACAACAAAAGAACCAATATTATGCACATTATCGTACATTTTCAAGGGAAAAATAGTCTCAAAAAATTCAGCACCTTTAGATTCACATATTATATGATCAATCAAACGTATGAACCTATAAGCAACACTATTAGCAGCATAGCCAATTAACACACATTCACCTTTCCTAACGTCGTCAAATTTGTGGAAGAGTTCCCTATTAGCACAAAAATTTCTAGAAGCTCCAATGTCTAAGACCCAGTCTATCTAGTTGTCCACCATATTGGCTTTGAAAACGAAGGCAACAATCACCTCTTCATCTTCAACCATGTTGGCTTGAGGTGTGGTATCAAATTTTTGACTTGTTTTCCCTTTGCACTGGAAGCATTGATGCACCTTATGTCTCTAATTTCCACAAATATAACCGAAAATCTTTTTCTTCTAAATTTTATTGTTCTTGATAATGATCTGACCTTTGTGTTGACCTCATTTTTGCACTTTCTTCCCTTTACCTTTGAACCTGTCTACATGACCTCTAGATTCTATGAGATTAGCATTATAAGTATTAAGGGAAAGAGAGTCTAACTTATCTTTCAAGCGATTTTCTTCATCGATTTGCATATGGCCAATCAACTCATGGATATTGAGGACCTTCTTCTTATGCTTGAGATGATTTCTAAAATCAAACCATGATGGAGGAAATTTCTCAAGCAACATGCTCACCTGTATTGTTTCACACATCTTCATTCCTTCACCAAGTACAGTAGTTGCTAGATTCTCGTACTCATGAATTTACTCCATTAGCGGCTTGCTATCCACCATTCAGAATTTCAACCAATTACTTATTACGTATTTTTTATTGCCTACTTCATCACTACCATACTTCTTCTACATAACCTCCCATATCTTTTTCAATGAATTTTCCTAAATAAAAATATCAAAAAACTTATCTGGTATGTAAGTGAGCAAATGCCCTCTTACACAGTTGTTATCCGTCTGCTATTTTAGTTTAGCTTCTTCATTTGCCTTCTTTGCTTTCTTTTCTTGAGTGGTGAGCACTATGTTAAAATCAGTTATTGCAGATATGCAAGTTTCTATATTGTCAGCTACAGGAGGATCATTGGATAACATGTAGTTGACCTCCATTTGTTGGAATAGAATTAGCAACTTATGAGACCATTACTTGCAGTTGGTTTTATCGAGCAATTCAAATCTAGATGGATCAGGAAGGATGCAGTTGATTGATTGTGACATCATTCTCTACTATATTTTGCTTTTAGAGTGTTGGTAGTAGGTATAGTAAATAACAAAGATTGAAAGATGAAATTGTTGTATCATGAAATGATCACTACCCTAAAAGCGAATTATGTCGAACTATGGTGCAATTGTTCAAGACCGTTTACTCCTTAAGGTTTTACACAAATTTTCTCAAACTTATGCACCAAGGTTAAGGTAATGGAGAATTGTATAATTCAATTACCCAGGACATAGTGTGAAAGAGAGGAATGTAGCTTGTAAGGATAGAGTTTGATGTTGTTGTAAGTCCAAGATATCACAAGTATTTAAAGGAAATTTTTGAAGTAATCCCACTCCTACTACTCACTTCACTACTACCACTCACCCCACTCCTACCACTCACCCCAATTCCCTATCAAAAATTACTGGAAAGGTGAAAAACATGTGGAGAAAATGGATCATTTAGTGGATACATGGAGAGAGTGGGTGGTTATTGAAAAAAGAAGAACATAGGTTTTTTTATTGTAGTTATCCAAAAGTTATTACCTAGGAAAGTTATTGCAAAACAAAGTTAGATGAGAATTGATGAATAATTATCTTTGTAGAACTCAAGAATGACGATGGTGGGGGTGAGAGGTTCAGTGGGTTTGTAGAATTGTGGACGGGAGGTGGTTAAAACATTATGTTTCTTTTTACTTTTATAAGCTATAAAATTTCTAAGATATGATTGTAGATAAAACCACCTGATATTATGGATAGTAAATAGATACATCTAAACTATCTGCATTGTATGGTATGGTGGTTAAAATGATTTCAATTTTATGTTTATTTTTTTTTAGATTCATAAGGGCTCATAAAGTCAAGTACAAATCACCATATAGGTGGTTGCACCATAAGGGTGTTGCAATACCAAGAGAGGGGGAAGGAGATTTAAACTTGGGACCTTTAGTACTAAGGAGCTAACCTTTACCACTAAACCAAACCTTATCCAGTTACCTTAACTACAAAACGGATACTATTGCAAGTTTAACGTTTTATGGGGGATACCCTATTTTCATTCTTGAAGTTACAATACATGTTTTTCCTTCTTTGATTTTTATTTTTATGGCATAAAGTTATATTTATATTTTTCATTCTCATTCTTGAAGTTAATTTGCATGTTTTCCTTCTTTTTATGGAAATAAGTTATATATATATTAGTAAGGAAAGTTATTAAGCATATTTTGCTTACTAACATGGTATAGATAGATAGTGTATGATAGTGTTTAATCAAAAACATAATCATGAACAAGGTATGGGATAGTTATTAATGAAAGCATGTGTAGCCTTGATGCAAGTTTACACTAAAATATCATGTGTTGGCTTAGCCAATTTGTATGTTATCCACTTTATATGGAAAACACGAAGGATGGAAACAATCATGAATCTTTGATGGGTTTGTAAAAGTGTTCTTCTCTCAAATCACAAATTTTTAATTATAATTTGTTTAATTTTTTGATAAATTTATAAATTAAATGTTGTAAAGTAGCAAATCTCAATGTCAAACATCTAAAAACAATAACTTTTATAAATAACTAATTTAATATTTTATCTATAGTGTTTATGCATTCATTCTTTGAAATTTACATGATAATCAAATTAACTCATATTACCAGATATCAACAACAAACAACTAAAAACAATAAATTTTACAAATAAATACTTTAATACCTTAGTCATAGTGTTTACACATCCATTATGTGAAATTCACATGACAATTAAGGTAACTCGCACTATAGGATCTATCTAATTTGCCTATTTAAAAATTTATTTATCTTTCAAATCTTGTAACATTTGAATAGGAAACCATATACTCAAAACTTTAGATCGATTGAGTTAGATTAGACGAGATGCTTTATGTTGTTGTTGTTGTTGTTATTATTATTATTATTATTATGAACAATATAATTTATTTTACTTATTTAATTAAAAATATTTTTAAATAAATTATTTTTGGATATAAGTATGATTTTAATTTTAAATAGTCAATATATTACATCATTATTTTAGTACATGAGATCGGTGCTTAGATGAAGGGTAGGGGAGATAGGGAGGGGGAACCACACCAATGGTGGGTTTTGAACCCTTGACCAACTACACAACATAATGATTCACTTTCGTCCGGCCAAGATTGAAATTCCAATATATTATATAATTTGGAACATTTTAGAAAAATAAATAGTTTAGTTCCCAAATCAAACTTTGAAAATGTAAGATTACTTGATTGTCTTATTCAACAATATCTTTATAATTTTCCTCTCAAAAAAATATCGTCGTAATTTATTTGCAAAACTACATAATAAAGGATAGAAATAATGCAACTACTATAACAAAAAAAAATAATAGGAGGTAACAAGTCCCAAACTATCATGTTCGAACTTGTCTCTGAAATAGAGGGTGGCAGAAAAATACCCATTTCCAACTAAACTGAAGGTAATCCGTCGATTGATTTGTCATACTTGACTTAACACCAAAATAGCTAGTAAAACCACACTTAATATCATATATTTCAACTATCCATTATAAGATCCTGACACAAAATATATATAACTACACATTGAGGAAAATCTAAGAAATGAAGGCCATAGGAAAAGGGAAAGACAACAACCGCATACATGAATTGATGGGAGTCATAAATTAGATAGATTGAGAGAGGGGAGGGAGGGAGAGAGGGAGAGGGAAAGAGAGAAAGAGAGAAAGAGGTAAAATGGTATAAAAAAACCAGAGAAGCAAAGTGATAAGAGAAGGTGCTGAAAACCCGGAGAAGCATAATGGAAAAAGGAAGAGTCACCAGACAATGTTGTTAGAATCAATATTCTACTTGGGAACAATTTGGAGGCTCTGGATCAATATGTATGGTTATAAGATCCTATAAAAATGATAAAAACATGAAAATTGTATACTTATATACTATAAAATACTATATTTTAAGTTAAAAGAACACAAAATTACACTTTTAAGCTCTTATATAGTCGTTAATTGAGTTATAGAAACTTAGAAGTAACAAAAATTATTGAATCCATTTTATATATTAGGAACTATATTAAGTCAATGATAGTATAAAAAATTGTCAAATGAAATGTGAAAACTACAATAAGATTATGGGCAGAGAATACATACAACTTACTGTGTTCAAAATATATGATATTACAACCCTTAGGGAAAACATGAAAATAATAATAAATAAATAAAGCAAATGATGACGATGAAGATTACAATGAGAGGAAGATATTTCCTATCATTTAAGAGGATGATGCCCAAAAAAATTATGTTGGCTTTTAAAATTTTGAGGAATCATAATAAATAAAAAAGGGAAAAAAGTGTTGGTCATATTAGGCACAACAAAGGCTAGGTTCACCCCTTAAGCTCATTATTATCAACCCCAATGTAAACTTCATCACCAGAGTTTTGAACCATGTGTACACCATAAACTAAAGTTTGTTTGCATTATGAATCTAAAATGGCCATAAAAGTAAGGAAAATAATAATTTTAATAGAATTTAATTTAATAATGAATAATATTATAAAAGTTAATATATTCATTTTACTACTTAGATGAAGAATGCATTATTTTATTACCATTTCACATCAACAATAAGCTTCACTATTTTAGTAGTATCTCAATTATATACTCTTTGTGTTATTTCATTTTCAAGGAGTATTGCAAAATAATATGTGGTGAATTTTTTGAGGATTAAGGAAGAAATATAGCTGGAAAAAGATGGGAAATAGATGTGGAGGTAAATCAATAAAAATTATAGTTATTATGTAGAATTTTAGGCCAGTCTTAAGATTCTATAACTATTCAAATGTTTTAATATTCTGCCTAGGATAGTGGATTATTTTATAATTTTTTAATCATAGTTTTGTAAAATTATAAGATTGAATCAGGATTTTAATAGCTATGCACTAGAGAGAAGAATAAAAAAAGGATTAGGGAAAACGGGGGAAATCCCTCCCACTTAACTCTGATCCACATAAAACGATGAAGAAAAGCCAACAAGACCCCAATTTGGGCTTAGATACTTTTATGGTTTAGCATAGAAAAGGGTAAGAATTTTTCTTCAAAAATAACCCAATATCAATTAGGCAAAGGGGAGGCAGTTGGACCATACCCTTATAAGGTCAATGGATGAGAGAATTGGATCAACTTCACCTAGCCTAACCTAATATCAATAGGTTTAAAAACTATATTTAATCATCATAGATCATTACACACCCCCACATAAAAGAAATAATAGTGATTAATTACAATTGATATTTTTAAAAGACAAAATAATATTCTTGTTCCTTGCTCTAGCTCCTCATATTAGTCCCAATAAGCACTATACACAAAAAAATATAGTTCAAAATAATATTAAGTGGGTAAAGCAAGGTTATGGGGTTTGAATCATCCCACCTTATTTAAAAGGTTTCTTCCTCAAAACTAGCAAGATATTGACGAAAGGAAAAAGGTTTTAAACATTGAAGACAAGGTGAATGGTGTCATAGTTGTTAGATAGATTGATTTTGTAGGCATTATCATTCACTCATTGTAGAATAGTGAATGGACTATCATAAGGGGTTCAAGCTTCCCTTTTTGCAATGTAGGAAAGAAATCCTTAGTTAGGTGTACCTAGATGAGATTACTTGGTTACAAGATTAACATTTTATTGAATTGCAATTTGAATAGGAAACCATTTCTTTGTTTCATTGTTGAATTATTTTTACTACTAGCTCATTAGTTTCATGAACAAAGATGATATGCTTATCAACATCCAAAGAGATAAACTAAAAAGGAGGCAATGGGAGGAGGTTGATTGGGAGGAATGATGGGGTTGATCCCATAAATAAATTCAAATGGTGATTTGTCGATGGTTAAGTACAAAGTATAATTGTATATGAACTCAATATGGAGGAGGAAGGACTCCCATTGTTAGGAGTTGTTGTTGAGGATGAATCTAAGAAAGTTTCCAAAAGTGCAATTAATGACTTGAGTAAAGCCATCAATTTGAGGGTAGAAAGAGGTCCATTACAATGACTTAGTTCTAAGCTTCCCCTAAACAACCCTCCAAAAATATCAAATAAATTTAACATCACAATAAGAGACAATGGTATTAAAGACATCATTAAGTTTAGCAGTGTTATAAAAAAATAGTTTACAATAATAATAGTGTAACATCCCTAAAATTACAAACTAAAACAAATATTTAAATAATTAATTATGAAAGCTAAAACAAAAAAAACTCAGATTGTTATTGCCACACTTGGTACAAGTCACTTTCCTCTACCATTATTATACCAAGTGCTAAGGCTAAAAATACTAGTCTACTTAAATTAATAACACAATTATAAAGATCAGAGTAGAGAGAGTCAAAGCAAATTAATATCATTCCAAATAAATCAACTGTTAGTGCTTACAAGTTTGAGTGAAAAGAAATACAAAGGAATCATAAGATTATAAAATCATTTGAATAAAAGATACCGGACAAAACACTAAATAACTTTAAACTTAACCCTAGCCTTTAACTAATATTACAAACTAACCTATAAAGACCATTGCCCATTGAATAAGTAGGGCCGATGAAAAAGAACCATTCAGTACAAAGGTACTGAGTAACTCATTATACAAAACTAATATGAAAATCCCATATGGAACACATAAGAGACATTACAAAAATACATGGTATAAAACATCAAAGATACATGTAATGATTCAAAATACGACAATCATATTAGATAAACAAATATAAATGAAGCCACATATTGCTTATACTCATTCATTTGGAACATAATAAAACTTGCCAACCAAGTATACAAGAAATACTCTCTGAACTAATGATTAGAACCAATCATAGATTATGATCATTTCCATTGTGTATCCATGCTGAGTTTAGAGGCTCCACTATTCTTAATCCGATGGAAGGGATTGAAACACCTCTCGGGGAAAAACAAACCTAAGCCACTACTATCATCCGGTAGAATGAATACAACAGTTCATAGGGAAATACGTTCTTGACCACTATTCTTGAACCGGTAGAACGGTTTGAAGCACCTCTGAAGGAAAAACACATCTAAGCCACTATTATCATTTGGTAGAACGGACACAACACCTCAATTTTGCTCATGTGTTCTTTCACTATATGTGATTAATATCTTATTCACCATTACTTATTTAAAGATCATATTTTGGTATATATTAAGCTTAGGAGCCCCATTATTATTAAACCAGTGAAACGATCTGAAACACCACTTAGGGATTACACACCTAGACCATTATTATTGGTTGGTGCAACAAACCCACCACCTCTCAGGAAAAAACACACTTGACCACTATTTTTAAAATCAATGGAATAGTATAAAGTGTCTATCAGGGACAACACACCTAAGTTATAATTATCGTCTAATGGAACGAACCCAATACCTCTACCCGACTTATATAATCTTTTTCTTTAAGTGATTAGTATCTTATTTAAAGTGGTATTTCTCAAGGTCCTCATACATATGCATATGTAGATATAAAAGGCATATTATATATCTTAACATAATCATTTGAAACATATGCAACACAACCAACATGAATTACCATTACACTTGTCCAATGAAAAAGGCCACACCCCTCTTAGGAAATTCTAATTCCATAAGTCAATAATAACTTCTCTCTCAGTACACATTTTATCGCCAAATTCCACACCAATCCTTAAAGTATTATTACTAACAACATAATCAAAGATTAAGGTTTAACTCAAATGTCTTACACACGTGATAATAAACTATCTTTATGGTTACTATTTACATTTTCCACAAAACTCTAATATCACAAATCAACCATAAATTTTCCCATAAAACTCATATATCCACTAAACTCAATATACATTCTCAAAATATTACTATTAACATCATATACAAAAATTGAGGTCCAAATCTAACAGCATACATATATGATAATATCCTATCTTTAGGAGTACTATTTACATTCCCTATAAAGCCCTAATTTCATGATTTAATCATAAATTTTTCCATGAGGCTCATATGAATCCCAAATTTAATAAGCATCCCTAAAATACCAATATAACCAACATATTGAGAAATCGATGTCAAACTCAAACAAGGCCCACGTGCAATAATAATTTCACACCTAGGTTTATTATTCCCACTTAAAAGCCACATTCATCATTTATTGAACTAAGATCATTCATACTCACTCCAAATTTTCCACATAATATACTTAACCTATTCGGAACCACTTATCATATTAAAATACCCAATATTCTATTTTTAACCCATATTAACCAACATGCCCCTAAGGTAGCTAAAATACCTATTTCCCATCAAAATCTTTTGAGTCCCAATATGAATGATTTTTCAACATCTAATAAATTCTATTATCATAAAAAAAAAAATGTATTGCCACAATTATATATAGATACTTAACCATGACATGTATCCTTAGACATAGTTTAGCATATAAAACCTTAACATGTGTTTCTAAATCTTCTAAACACATGCTTTTATACTTAACAATAATTAAGGCTTACTTATTGAAGCAAATACCATAATATGCTTAAAATTACCAAATTATCCCTAGGGCACACAATTATAATAATCATGCTAAAAATACGGCTAGGCATGCTCAACTTATCATAATGGACATACAGGGCATATATAATTTATTCTCAACATTTAAACCATATTAACATACTTAAGTACACACAATAATTTACACAAGTTAACATGCTTCATTTTACCAAATTTCATGCTAACACCTTTATGCAAACAGTTGTGCCATAAAAAACATACTTAAATAAAATTTTCACATCAAAACCCTAATGTTTTATCATATGATATCTCAATATTTTAGTGGAGTATAAGAATTACCTAATTTTCAACTAAAACACAAATATATTGGTAGCCTACTAAAATTATTAGGCTCCATTAATCAAACTTTTGTACCTAAAAGTAATACCACATTAACTAAATTAATATTTAACCAATAAAATAATATTTTGTATTAAAATTATTTGTTAAATAGAAAATTAACAAAATACCCCTAAAGTGAAAATGGTAAAAATTATAAGGAGATCTCATGTTGTCCATGCAGTGGGAGTTTTGGGAGTGAATGCGGGAAGGCTCAGGGGGAGAAGGGTGGAGAATGGTTGGATGCTGGAGGTGATGGATGAGGTGGATGGCACTAGTGGCGACGAGAGAGGCCGACAGTGGCTGGTGGTGGCAAGGTTGCCAGATGGTTATAAAAGAAGGAAGATGTTGGTGGATGGTGGTTGGATCTACTAGTTTGGCAGAGGAGGATATGGAAAGGGTGGCGCTAGGTGGTGCTACAAGAAGGAGGATGAGGCTAGTGGTGTTGGGGCGATGATTGGGAGGCACAATAGAGGAAATAGAGGTGGTTGGGTGGTGGTGATGAAGGTTGGAGAGGCGAAACATGGCCAGGGAAAGAAGGAAGGTGAGTGTTGTAGTGAAGAGGGAGAAGGAGGTAGAGGAAGGGTGAGGTCGTGGTTTTTGACACAAGGCGAGAGTGGTGAGCTTTGGTGGTGGCTTTGGTCAACACAAAAAGAGTGTGATGGGGAGGAAGGAGAAGGTGGAAAGGCGGCATGGCACAGGGAAAAGGGAAAATTTAATTGAGTTGGTAGTGTGTAGGCTAGGGTTTTGATTGTATGGAAGAGTGGTATGGTGGTGGTGGTGGTATGGCGGTGATGAGGGAAAATAAAATAGAGGCAAGGGATGGAGAAGGAGAAGGGAGAAGGAAGAAGAGGAAGGAGAAGGCTAGGGTCAGACCAAAATGGAGAGGGGATGGGTGTTTATATGTACGTAGAGGTGAGGGTTGGGGGAGTTTGGAAGGATGGTTGGTACGCTAGGGGTGGGTTGTAGAAGAAGGTAATAACAGGGGCGACGAATATAAGAGGGTTGGTGGTTACTAGGTTCAGTGTAGGATGGGGCAAATGGGTGTAAAAGGGGAAATAATAAGGCATGCATGAGGGAGAGGGCAGGGTTGATTTGGTTAAGAAGGGAAATGAGGAGCAAACATGCATGGTCATAGGTAGAGATGCAAAGGTGTTGCAGAGTTTGTGATTGAAATGTGTTTTGCGTGCAGGGGGCTTGTAGGTAGGGTCTGGTTGAGGGAGAAGGAGAAGTAGAGAAAGAAAAGAAAATGAGTTGGACAAGTAGGTTAAGGAGGAGAGAAGAAAAAAAAGGAGGTGGGTTAGGTTGGGTATGCCTAGGGAGAGAAGAAAAAACAAAATGGGTTGGGCACTAGGAAGAAAACAAATAAAGGAGAAGGAAAAATAAAAATAGAAAAGAAAAAAAGGGAAAAAGGAAATAATTTTAAGGTTATAATTAGATTTAGATTTAGATTTAGGATTAGAGTATAATTATTTTATCTACATTTAGGGTACCTGATTAGGAAAAGTAAACCAGAGAAAAAATTATATATTTAGGGTGTATAAAAAGAAAAGGTAAAATAATTATGATAAATTAATTTAACAATTTCTCTAGGTTTGCGCGTCAAATGTTAACAAAATATTTAAGCTAAAATTTTAAGGGCTATGTTTCAGATAAAATGTTAAATGTTCAAAATTTAGGTTACAAAATTTTAGGGTGTTACAAGTAGCAATGTTGGTCTTGTTGTAGAGTATGAAACGAGTCATCTTAGAAAATTTATCCATAAGTACCATGATGGAGTGTTTTTTTTTTTTGTTGGACGGAGGTAAGCCTAAAACAAAGTCCATTGAAATATCAATTCAAGGTTAACTAGGGACAAGAAGGAGAGTATAGAGGTCATAGGCCGAGTAGTGGATTTGTCCCCTTTACAAGTGGCACAGGTGAAATAAAAATGGAGGGCATATTTATTCATGCGAGATCAATAGAAATGTTCTCAAAGAATGTCTAGGGAACTAAAACACCCAAAATGGCTCATAGGCCTAGTCCCCATGGGATTCAGAGAAAAGTAATTCTTAAAAGGACCTATGAGGGATGCACAAGCAATTTTCTTGAAATAGGTAACCCTAAAAAGGGTAGAATTTATTAAAGACAAACGTCTGGCATTTTGAAAATTTTTCTCAAAAATCTACATTATTTGGATATAATATTTCAAATTTAAGGATCCTAAGAGGCTAGTATCAACATTAGTGACTAAGGTATGCTTATGGATAAGGGCATCGACAACCTTATTATCTCCCATTTCTTATATTTGATAAGATAAGGAAAGGACTCAATAAATTCACTCCATTTTCCTTACATTCGGTTTAATATACCTTGGGATTTTAAATAGCCTAATGGCGGATGATGAATTCCTTAGGCCAAATATAATGTTGCCATGTTTCATAAGTGGAATAGTTTAGAGAGGTAGCTTTTGGTTTTTTTTCCATAGTAAGTGATAGGATGATTTTCCTAAGTCAAAAACACTCTAATACCTACTCTAGAAGCATCACAATCTATACCAAAGAGTTTTACAAAGTCGAATAGAACTAAGATGGGAGCCTTTATCATTTTTTCCATAATAAGGTCAGATGATTTTTGTTAGGTTGGTCCCTACTTAAATTCTACATTTTTCTTAGCAATATCATTTAAGGGGATGCTACGGTACTGAAGTGGGAAACAAACCTCCTATAAAATCTGCACAACCCATGAAAGCTACAAACTTGGGAGGCATTTCTAGGTATATGCCAGCCTTTAATGGACTAAACCTTATCCTCATCTACTTGAATTCTATCCTTCCTAACAATGAACCTAAGGAAAAAACAGCTCTTATTGGCATTGGAAAATAGTTGCTTCTTCCTAAGTACATTAAATATAGTTTTCAAATATAACACATGATCATTATTGAACACCAAAGTACACATGAACAAATTTCCTAA